>JAKWJA010002500.1:38322080-38989431 GCA_027704765.1 Solanum habrochaites | reverse complement strand
ATTTGTACCTCAACTCATGGAAAATCCATAAGTTGAGGGTGGCTATTATGAGTGATGACCCAAAGTTGGGTAAGAAAAGAGTATAATGTTGAAAAGAAAAGATAAAGTGAGTGAAAGATATGACTCGGTGAAATTACCTATGTGAATGAAAGGGAAAATAAAAATAAAAGAAAAGAAACAATTATGGTGCAAAAAAGATAGAAAAGAGTCCTAAAAAGATGAAAAATAAATAAGTGTCATGTCTAAAAAGAAAGGGACCAAAGAAAACTAGGCATAAAAATGAAATTAAAAGAGGTAAGAAGATTGGCTAAGATGTGAAGGAGGACAAAAAGTCACTCAAAATATACCCAACGTACAACACATGACCTCGAGCCTACATTAGAAGTCAAGAAAGTCCTACCGTGATCCTAAGAGTCTAATGTGGTGAACTTGCGCAGTGAAAATAAGGGCAAGCCTATGGTTGCGAGTACTAGCTATGTATGAACTTGTTTTTTAGAGTGAGTGTTGAATAAAGATCCTTGTTCAAAAAACGTGAAATCACTGTGTAAAACAAAAGGATTTCTTTTAATGTGAGGATACTAGTTGTAATGTCTGAAAGTAGGTACCTCGCTGAGAGCTAAAACGGTAGAATTGTGTATGCATGGTGTGTTTGTTTCAATGGGGTGATGCACATGAGTTAGATTTTTTAAATATCAGAGCGTAAGCATGTACTAAAGCAAACAAAAATTTGGGATTTTAGCCATGTTATTGCGAAAGCTTAAACAAGTGTACTTTTTTACAAACTGTTGTTTTGAGTGATAGAGCGTCACTTGAGGACAAAAAACAAATTTAAATTGAGGGTGTTTATGTACCATGGTTACATAGTTCTTTAAAGTTTTTTTCTTAAGAGTTGTGTGTTTATATCCTTTTTGTAGTAGTTTTAACATGATTTTATGTTGGTTTTGCAGGAATGTTTTCTAGAATTAAAACACAGAAGGAAGGTGGAATTTAGTGCAGAGATGTAACCTATAAAGGCCATTAAAGAATAGTCGTTCAATCGACGATTCGTAGGTAGTGACAATCAATTGCACTTCAAAATGATAAAAAACTCGGGGAAATCTTACCAAGTGTCGTTCAATCGAAGTGATCATAGATGGTTCCAGTACTCGAAGTTAGAGAAATTCACAGGATGGAGCGATGGAGGGCATCGAAGGGCCGTGTTGTTGGTCCGTCGATTGATTCAGAGATGATGCCATCGTAAGGATAAAAAGTATTCTAACTATGGACTAACAAAAGCAATCGACAACCATCGTTTAACCCACGGCCAGTCAGTACGGGTCGTCGATCACAACCTCATTTTTTTACAATATTTCTTTATTTAAATTCATTTTAATTTTGGACAATTTTTTCTATAAATAGGTATTAAAAATCTCATTTTGGGGATTAGACATTTTTATTATTGTTCTTGTTTTGTCTTGAGATTTGTTTTTGCAAAATTTGGCAATAATTCAATTTCCAAATTTGGTTTCAAGTATTAACTTGAAATTTCAAGTTAATTTGTTGGCTTTTCGTCAAATTGTTAAAGAAAGTTCAGGATTTATTTCTTAAGAACCATGAATTGTGTTCTTACTTGCATGGGTAACTAAATCCACAACTAGGGTTGTGGGAACCATGGGTTATTAACAAGGTAGAGCTAGCGAAGTAACAATTCTAAAATAGGTTCTTACATTTATTGATAATTTTTTCCCTTAGAAATCTTTTTAGCAGTGGCCAATGTTAGAACTTGCCCTGTTAGTAGTTGCAAGACCAAGAAGCTACTAATAAGAAAAGAAATATCAACATAGATTTATTGATATACTATCTAATAGGGTAGTGTCGATTTGTGGGAAGTAATAACTAAGCCATACATGGATTATGATACTTAACATGAAGTAAAGGTAAGGGTTAGTAGCTTATACACACGTAGCCGGACGAAGGTACAGGGTGAAATTCTCTAAGTACCGGACCAAAGTTTTAGAGGTACCTTACTTTTCACATTAAATACAAAACACTAGGGAAATTTTTTTATTCCAAGTAATACGGAGTTATGAACCTATAGGAAACAGATACATTCTAGTTTATCTCACAACTTGATAAAAACTCAAATTTTAATTTTGCTTACTTGTTTACATAGAAGTATTAAAAAAATGTGTTTCATAAAACCCCCCTTTAAATACTTGTTTTAACAAGGATAATGGTTAAATAGACATGATTGTACATTAAAGTAAAGTCTAAACTATTTTCCTCCTGGGATCGACCCCAACCTACTAGTTGGGTTCTTTAGCTGATACGACCGCTTATACATTATTAGGGAGGTGTAATTTGATTATATTACTTATGAGGTCCTTATGTGAGTTATAATATTTTTTATGGGTAGTGTCTAGTTTAATGAAGTATCGAGGTCAAACGTCCAAGAACGTCCATGACGTTCGAAAGGTTTTCTTTTAAATGACCTTGTGTGTCTTGGTTTTGGATAAAACCAATGTAAGAGGTCCTAAACTCATATATAATCATATTAAGGTTTTTAACGTCGATGAAAACATCTCCAAGCACCAAGAAAGGGTCGTTGAGGAAGGACCCTTCAAGGTGGCCAAGTCTGCCTAAGGCAGTCCCACCTACGGATGGCAATCAACATCATGTAACCTGGTCAACGCCCCGTAGGTGGAAGACATCGGTTATAATTTAGGTGTGTAAGGATGTTCATCCAACAACCAGCCTCTGAAAAAAACAACCGACCAGCAGGATGGTCGGTTGGTTGGGAGTCAGCCCATCGAAATCAAGGCTTCAATAATGCCTGCAACCTGCGTTGTTCACTGTTATAAGGGTGAATTTATAAATTAAACCTACATTCAATTAAGAGTTTAGGCAGTTTCGTAAGGGTATCCTTGGTATTTTAAGAAGGTCTATAAGTCCTAAACACCTAGATAAATTCATTGTTCTAAAAACTAAAAAAAAAATCTCCAAAGAGCTTTCTAGAACTCCATTGAAGCCTTAACTCAAGAAAGATCTGAGATTGCAGATTTGATTGGTGATTATTCATAAATTTCTTAGTTTAGATTCATTGAGGTATAGTTTTACATCCTTGAAACTATCTTTATCAAGGAGCCGAACTTCTAATTGATTTTCCAAGACTTTCTCCAAAGATGGATGTCTAACTATGAGATTTGGGTTCTTGCATAAAAAAAATTTTAATCCTTGATTATTGATTGAATTGATGTTATTTTGATGATATTAACCTATAATATTCATGAATACATGCAAAATGTATGATCTTAAAATTGGCTTTATTATGGATGTGATGCTCTTGTCTCAATGTTTATGTTATCTAGTGTAGTTTTGTATGTGCTATAGAATGATGTAAGAATTGTATTTAATTGATGTATAGTCTTTCTTAGATTGGTAAATCTTTATTGAATTGGCCTAGATTCATTGATTATTATGATTTTTGTATTTACTTGATGATCGTGGCCATGGGTAAGAGCCTTTTGGTATTGAATTTGATGATGTAGCTTTAGATTGAAGTGGTGAGAATAGATTGGTGGTACGCTGCCTTAATTCTCTTTATTTTATGTAATGTAGGTCTTGTATTATGTTTTGATTGGTATGGTGGCAGTGCTATACATTATAATTATGAATGATGTAGCCTTGTGGGTGTTACATTAAGTAATATGAAAATCATGGTCTTGTTGGCAATAACTTTATATATGATGATGGTTGTGTAGATGATTTGTTTTGAAGTATGGTAATATCTATCTATAAGTGATTATGGTGAAAGTATGTGTTATTCTATGTATGTGGTTAGGTGATCATGTTAGACTATGACTATGTCCTTAGGTATGTAGTCTTCGAGTTTATGGATGATTCTTCGTACTTGACTATATGAGTCTATGGTTGTTATATTTATGATGTTATTGTATTGTATACGGTGACCTACAGATGATTTTGTTTATGCCTATGTGGTTCTAGAATGATATGCTCTGAGTGAAGTATTGGTGTTTCTTGTGTGGAAGACTTGTGTCCCTTACTTGATACATGCATGAATGTGAATTTAAGGCGATGTCTTGACTTAGGATTCTAAAACATCTTAGTCTTGTATGTATTAATGATACGTGGCTTCGAACCTAGTGAGAAAGTCAAATTATGTGGAGCCCTCAACCTAGTTAAGAGGTTATGATATCCTTGAAGTCGAAAGTCCTATTGGTATCCTTCTTGTATGAATGGCGGACTTAAGGTATGTTGGCTGGAAAGGAATGAGTTCATCCTTAGGAAAATCTTTGTGTATCCTCTTCTCCATTTAAAGTCAACCCTAGGGTACCTCTTTGGTAGGGTGAATGTGATTGGTTATGAACTAGATATGGAACATCTTCATGAGATCCTTTATGTGATTACTCTATGAGAACAAAGGATAACACAGAGTGAGTATTGTAAGGGAAGTATCTATAGTTAAGAATAAGTCTAGAGTTCAAAGAAACCATTCATATTCCTCAACCATATGCCTACATGGGATGTGTCTAATTTCTACTATTGTAAAGTAGAACACCCTCCATTGGCGTAGGTTACAACACCGGATTCCATGCTTTGCTACATTGGTCTATGTCGGTTATTTCCTATTCTCATCATATGGGATACCTACTAGTGTTGGATAAGTTTTCTGAAGTTTAGGTGGTGGTATGGGACACTATCGACACATTGCACAGTAGGCTTTGAAGATGTTAGTGAGTGAGTCCTTAGGTCTTCTCCAAGACCAATACTTGAATGTACTTATGTAATGAATGTATCTTGAATGATATAATGAAGATAATGACTAAATTAATAAAGTATGTAATTGAATAAGAACATAGCCTAGATTAACTTTAAGGATAGCCTAGTTATAGTGTGAAGTGGTCATAAAGGATACTCACTTCATGTGTTACCTAGGGAAGTCTAGAGATTAAATCTAGATAGGAGTGTTGATTAGTTATGTGAAAATGATCTTATCTTAGGTATTCTAAAGGATATTTTAAGTGTATGTGGTAGAATTGTATGCGCGGTTGCTTTGAAAGTCACTGAAGTGAGCCTTAGAATCACCTATGGAAGGAGAATCTCATGGTATGTGGTATGGTGTATTGTAAGTGTATTTATATCATTATAGGTAGTCCTGAGAATCATTTAGGTTCGCTTAAAGATTGTGTATGGGCGGTTTCTCTTTGTCTTACTTAAGTGAGACTTAGGATGATTCTCAGTGAGAAGATTGCATGCTAGAAAGGGGTTCACTGTGAAGTTGAAGAACTTCACTAAAATGTGGAATTAATTCACTATAACAATGATATAGTTCACTGTAATGTTCTAGAAGTGTTATAAAATGTTTATGTGTTATCGTACATGTTTCTAAGGTGTAAACTGTTTTTCTTATGGTTATAGTATGTTTCTTAATCAAAAAGAACATATTTTCATTAAATATCCGTTATCATGATTTAATGCATTATGTCGTACCTAGTATATGTGTTTGTACTATTTCCATGCTTTTATCTATCTCTAAAGTTATTCATAGAAGAAGGTGCTTTTGGGAGCAGATCTTGGATTATAGGATCTTTCAAGTAAGGTCGAAGTACGTCCTTATTTGACTCGAGGGCATGACTATTTTATAGTTCTTTTATTGAAGAATAATAATAGACTTAGTAGTACTATATTTCTATTATATGGGCCTTGTACCAGTATATTTTGAGTCTAAGATTTGATGATATGAGATTAGTGTTTCCTTTATTTTTTTATATGATAGAGATGTTGAATGACTATTTGCATGTTGTGAAAAGTTTTAATTCCGCATTACTTTTCATTTATGCATATGCGATGACCGATACGAAATGGATTGTACAAGACCTCCCAAAGTTCAAGTACGCTCTGCCACGACCTAAGAATTCCCTTACTTCTAGGGTATAGGTGCGGGTCGTGATACCTAAGATATGGTTATACTTATCCTTTACATGGGTTCTCAAATCGCTACATCTATGTGGGCGCATAGTTAAGGGCTTATGAGATTGCTTCTAAGTAACTCATTTTCAACTAAACGAAATTAATCATCTCAATAAGTACATTGGATACATCATCTCTACTCATGAAGTGTACTCACCCCTATTTAAAATCCTCCCGGTGCTAAGCATAACTCTCCACATAGTCATAGGTACTCATTGATTATAGGATAATGGATAACTATTTAGTTATACATCTCAACTTACAAAGAGTACTTATACCTAGAGGTTACTTTCGAATAATACATATCAACTCATGAAGAGTATCCATCCTCAATTCTTTCTTTGGAAAGCTCTTGGGAATAGTAAGGTTGCTACTAAACAGTTCATCTCAAATAACAAAGAATGTTCACCTCAAAATCCCCCTTTTCATTACTAGAGTTCATAAGGAATAGTACGGAATGGTCTAGATACTTCATCTCAGCACACGAATAGTGTCTACGCTACAATCACCCATTTTCATTCATTATGTTCATTCATACATTTAAAGTGTGTGTTAGTACATGTGAGCCCACCTCTGACATAATTACCATTATCAATTACATTGTCTTCTAAGCATGCTCAAACCTACACTCGTCAAAATTCACAAACTATCATGTTTCACATATACATATACTTCATTTAGACGTAACATCTTCAAGATACAGATTTTAAACTTATGAAGGTATATACATATACATCCTAATCACCACTTTACTTCACATGCTATAGTTTCAAGGTCATAATCACAATACACATATTTATATATATTCATATACTTCAAATAAACAACTCCAGAAAAGGTCTACCATACCAATCAAGATTAATTCATTAAATTACTATGCAAGACAGATAAACTTACCCTCCATCAAAGCCTTTACCACCTTTTCTCAATATTTCACCAAATCATCATACTAAAACATGATAAGGCAGTAGGTAATCCACAATATAACATAAGAAACACACTCTAACATTATCTAGTCATATGCATTAAACCCACTTCATAAATCAAAAGTAGATAATATGCATGAGCATTGGTTCATTGGGGTTTTAACCTTAAAATCATCAAATAACACTGACAATATTATATTTAATTCATTAAAATGTTTTCATGCAAATAACATTCTTATAATAAAAAATACAAGAATTTAGGAAATCTAAAACCTTTTTGAAAAGTCTTGTGAATGGCTCCTTGAATGAAAAAAGAATCAAGAATGTACTGTCATACCTTACTGAGAAGAAACCCACGTGATTTGATGAAGAAATCGTCCAAAATCTTCAATCCTATCCCTTCCTTGTTTTCTAACTTCGATGGGTTTTTGAGAGTTTTTCTTAGGGGAAGGGCTTTGATTTTTTGAAAATCAAGACTAACATAGGTTCTAGGGGTACAAACTAACTTAAAATTCCTAAAAACCCTTAAAAATCGTCCATGATTCATAAAAGACTTAGGGTGAATTTACCAAAACACCCTAAGCTTGGCCAAATCACATATAACTTTTGCAGGTGCCAAATGACGGACCCATGATAAGGGGCCTCGTTTGATTGATAACCCATCTGTCTAGGTGTCATTTGAATCAGAGGCTTTTTTCGTATGGGATAAGCTCCAAATACTAATGGTGTAGCTAAACCCTAAAATGATGGAGTATGGTTTGACCAATGTCTTGTCAATTCTAGACATCATTTGGGCAGTGTTTGGCAGACTTCAAGTCGTTTCGTGGGTCCTCCTGAAGGACCCTTAGGGTTGTGGGGAGGATTACATGTTACACCCTAAAATTAGCTAGATTGAACTACAGCCTAACACTTGTGTCATGATGTTTTAAATTCATAAAAAACTTAATACTAGTGTTCTTAGGAAGTATATAACGTTTGGATGTGTTTGGAAGTCTAATGTCCAAGACATTCGGAAACTAGTCAAAGTTTAACTAGTGTGTCATAGTGTTTTGTATTGATGATTTGGAGGATGTTTTTAAAGAAAAATTGGGTATTGATGGTTCCTACGGGTAGTATAACATGCAAAGGATCAAAACATCCGATAAAAACGCATCGGAGACCAGCCTAAGGGTCCCAAAGGAGGACCCAAACATGGGCCGGCCAAGCAGATGTGCCAGCAAGAATATGGTGGTGGATATGCGTTGTGTAGCTGAAACTGAGTGGAAAAATACTTGCCCAGCGATGCAGGGATGACATGAACCATTTTGTCTCAAAATTTTGTAGAAACAAGATTGGTAATTGCCTCCGCGACCCGCAGTAAACTCCCAGATATGGTCGTGTCAATTTTAAGTAAAATTTGAGTTGGTTAAAATTTATTATAAGTGAAGGGGTCTTTTGGATAATTTGTGGATGACTTATTGATGGTTATTGAGTCTGTTTATACCCTAAAACTCAAAATCAACAATATACACTCAACTCAAAATAAAACATCTCCATTCTTCAATGGAGAACCCCTATTGTTGAAACTTTAAAGCTCCAACGAACATAAATGATTTTCCGTATTTTTATCCATAAATTTCATGGGTTAATATTCTATATTAAAATATTATTTTTAATCGTTGAACCTCTTTTCTTCAAGGAGTCAATTCCAAATTTTTGTCAAAGACGATCAAAACAAGAATTCTCCAATTTTTTGATCTAGCCATGGGTTCTTGCATAAAACATTTTTAATCATTGTATTATGATTAAATTGATGTAAATTTGATTATTTTAACCTAAAAACTCTATGAATCCATGAAAACCATGCAATCCTTGTTTTGACTATTTTACGGGTAAAATTATGATGTCTCTTACTATAGAATTCTTATGTAGTGTGATTAGGTATATTGGATTATGATAGAATCATGTTAGAATTTTTAGTATTCTGCACTAAATTCATAAATGTATGTTGAATTATCTTTTATTCATTGTCTATTGTATGTATTGAATTGAATGGTGATATGGCCTTGGGTAAGGGCATCTGAGTATTGTGATTGATGATTTACCTATGGATTTAAGTGGTGAGAGTGGATTGGTTGTACGCTGACGTAATTCTCTTTATTTAATTTAATGTAAATCATGAATTATTTTGTTATTGGTATGGTCCACTTATGGTGGCAGTACTATGTTCTTTACTTGAGAATGATGTGGCCTCATCGGCGTTACTTTATGAATTATAATTATCATGACCTTATCGTCATTACTTGATATATTATAATGATTTGTGTAGTGATTTATGTCATGTGTGATAACATCTATATATTAGTGACTAACGTGAAAGTATGTGTTCATCTATTGACATTAGGTGATCATGTTAGATTATGATTATGTCCTTATGTGTGTAGTATTAAGATTGATGTATGAATTTTCTTACTTTGTTATGTGAGTCTTAAGATGATTTATATCGATGATTCTATAGAAGTGTATAGGATGACCTGCAGGTATGCCTAATTGTCTTTATGTGGTTATTAAATGAGAAATTGTGTGATAATGTAAAGTAAAGTATGTATTGTCTAGTTAAACCTATGTCCCTTTCTTGATGCATGAATGAATATGAGACCTTGATGTAACACCCTAAAACTAACTAGGACTGACAAGGGGACCAAGAAGAGGACCCCATATCTTGGCAAGAAGCTGCCAAGCACTGACAAAACCACGACAACAAAGTACAGTGTGTTTGTTAACAAACAGTGCGTCGACTGAATCAGAAAGACAAGCAAGCCTGCACAAGATACAGGCCAACTCCCAACCAAAAAATCACCACCAACGGGCCGTTTATGGACAAACGATCCATTGGTTGGAGCCATCTGTGAAGCTGTCACTTTCTGTATTCACTTGTGGTATTTGGTAAATTCATCCAAGTCTTGTAAGAACCTAGGGTGATAGTTTTAGGGTAATTTAGGTATATTAAAGTGTTTGAAACCCGAAACCTAATTTTACACTTCATTTCCTAAAACCCAAAGTCAAGAAGGAGCAAGTAGTGCTGTTGGTGGTCGAGTTCTTCATCAAAATCATTGGGGTTTCTTATACTTGAGGTATGGTAGTCATCCTTAAACTCTATTCCATTCAAGGACTCATTTCTAATAGATTTTTAAAAAGGGTTTTCAACCCTAACTTTTTCTATCTTTAACTCTAAATATGGGTCTTTCATGAAAACATTTTAAACAATTAAAAATGATTTTTCTAGTGTTAGTTTTTTTTTAAATGATAAAACTTCAATGCTAAAACTTCAATGAAAACATTTGAAAGCTTTTTAGCCATTTTTGGATTAACCAATGGGTTGAATGAGCATGATTTTGCTAGTCTTTGCACATTAGTTTTCTTGTCTTGATATTGATATTTAGATACTGCCCTAAGGTCTATATTATACAGAATTGTTGAAGAAATTATTACACGTGGAGGAAGCTTGGATTAAGGTAAGTTGTGTATGTTGCTTACCTTTATCTATTAAATTCTCTTGAGTGTGTTCCACCTTCTTGTTGGCGGTGTTTAGTTGATGAATTTTGATATACTTTGTATTTATTGTAAGTGTGGATTTGAAGGCCTAATGTGTGATGTGATAATGAAGATGGTTCTTGGAATGTGTGTTATGAAGCTTGAATGACATGTTTTGCTTAGATTATGCCTAAATTAAGTAAGTGTATATGTTTAGCATGCTAGTGTGTAAGACATGATGAATGAAGGTCAAAGAATGTTGTGAAATTAATGTACATGAAAGAATGCATATGTGCAAGGTGTTTTCACATGTGCACACATGCACTTGAATGAATGAATGAAGCTAAGTCAAAAAGGGTGTTTTGTAGTGAACACTCTTCGTGAGTTGAGATGTGGTGTTCACTACTTATCCTTAATCTATAATATATAATGTTGAGAATATGTGGGTAATTATGCTGAGCAACGACATGATATTAAGAAGGGGTGGTTAAACTTTGTTCCTTGAGATGTTGTATTCTAATGTACCTCTTTAAATGAGTACTCCTCGTTAGTAGAGAATGAGTTACTTAGCATGAATCTCCTTCTTCCTTAACTATGCGCCCACATAGGTGTAATTATTGTGAAAGCCATGTAAAAGCTAAGACAATGACCTTACTCTAGGAAAGTGAGGATCTCTCATCCGATAGGGGTTTATATCGGGATTCCATGTCTAGCTGTCATGGTCTATGTACCTTAAGCTACCCCCAACAAAAGATGTGAAAGTACTATGTCTTCTAAAAAGGTTTACTACTTAGGGTAGGTAATAGAATCAGACGCTATCTATCCATTACACTAGGTAGGCATTCCTTAAGGGAATTTTGTGTTAGTCTTATACGAGTTGAGTGAGCTAATTCTTCTAAAAGAATTTACTACTTAGGTTATCTAAGGTCCTTATTTGGTGTATAATGATATATATAGGAAGTAGCTAAGAGTTTAGGTGAATTGGAAGACAAACGTCAAGGGGCGACCATGATGTTCGACAACTAAGTCACATAAGTGACTCATAGGTGGTTTTATGTGTTTCTGGGTTATTAATGATATTATATGGTTTTTAAAGTCAATGTGTCTAGTTTCATGAAGTTTGGAGGTCAAACGTCCAAGAACATCCATGACGTTCGTAAGGTTTTCCTTGAAACGTCCTTATGTGTCCATGTATATTTTGTAGATTTTTATGTGATAATATTTTGGTTGAAAAATTTAGGGAAAACATCCCCAAGTACCAACCAAGGGTCCTTGAGGAATGAGCCAAACTTGTTGTCAAGACTGTCCCAGGCAGGCCCCAAAAGACGGAGCGATCGACTGCACGTGGGCCTATCGACGCCCCGTCGATGGGTTTATTTTTTAGGGTCTTAGTATTGGGTGATTACAAGAGAATTAACCCATTTATGGTTTCGTAACGGTCCATGCATGGTCTTGCGCCCCGTCGATGGGCATGTCGTCGATGAGGCAGTTTTCTGCCAGCTTTCTGTAATGTTAGGGCTGAAGTTGGGATTTCACCCCGTCTTTTAAAAATAGGAGGACGATTGTTTTTGGTGTTTATTGGTATTTTAATAGTATATAAGGCATTAAAAATCTCATTATAACCCTAACATCAAAATCAAAAATCTCTCCCTCCTAAGGTTTCTCAAAAACCTCCGTGTGAGTTCAAAGTGAAGATGGAGCTTGAAGATGGTTATTCAATGGAGTTTCTTCTTCAATTAGCTTTGGATTATTCAATTAATATATGATATTTCTTCATATAAGGGTTTAAATCACCTTAGAGACAATTTCAAAGATGATATTCAAACATTTCAAAAAGATGACAAAGTCCAATTTCTAGTCTAAGTCTTGGGTTCTTGCATAAATGATTTCCAAACAAATATATATGAGAAATTGATGTATAATTTATGTTTTCAAATGAAATTCTCATTCACTTGATCTTCTCAAATCTCTAAATTTCACTTAAATATAGGTAAATTAATTATGCTTCGATATTCATGAATTCATGTATAGATTGTTATGGGCTTTTGATTCATCTATAGATTATTTTTGTATGGCGTATAGGCTGTTCCAATTTAATTAATTGAGTAATGGATACTCTTAGATATATTGCATGCTAAGCTTATTGAATTGATGTTGACTTAAGGCTTATGATTTGTAATGTAATTTTCTATTGGCTTTCTAATGATAAAATAATTCAATTCAATTAATATATAGGTTATATTTGATTTATAAGTATGTAAAATATTGACGTATTTTCATTGATTATTGATATAATGGTATTTAGTTGTTGGTTATGGCCTTGGGTAAGGGCCTTGTAATGTCTAATTGGTTGATTTAGCCTTGAAATTGAAGTGGTAAGATAGAGTGGTGTATGCTGCCCTAATTCCTTATTTTTATGTTAATTAGAATTCAATTATGTTGTTATTGGTCTACTCCACTTTTGGTGGTGGTGTTATGTGCTTTACTTGCAATTAACGTGGCCTTGTCGGCGTTACTTTATGCAATAAGATTATCATTGCCTTGTCGGCACTACATGAAATACTATGATGTTATGTATAGTTGTTTTATGTGAAATATGTGTATATCTATATATATGTGAAGGAATATGAAAGTATGTCTTCTTGTTATGTATTTTAGGAAATCAAGTAAACTATGACAATGAGCTTCTATGTGTAGTCATAGGGTTTATACATGATTGTTTCTACATAACTATATGAGTCCATAATATTTATATTGATGATGATATGGTATTGTGTAGGATGAATTAAAGATGATAATCGTTATTCCTATGTGCTTATAGAATGACTAGTAATATGTGTTAAGGTGAAGTATGTGGTGTCTTGTCTTGATTGACTTGTGTCCCTTACTTGATACTTGTATGGTTATGATGCTTAAGTCTCTTATTCTTTAATGTATAATTGATATGTGACCTTGAATAAATCTAAGAGGGTCTTTTATGTCAAACCTTTTAACCTAGTGGTAAGTTAATGTATGTTGAAGACGAAAGTCGTACTAGTATCCTTCAATGTAAAGGATAATGGACTTAAGAATTATTGGATTGAATGGCATCATATCAAACCTTAGTAAAGTCATAATTAGATTCTTCTATCCATGTGAAGATAGCCCTAAGAGGACCTCTTTTGTACGGTAAATGTGATAGGATTATGAACTTTTTATGGAACCCTCTTATGTGAACCTTCAATGTGAATTACTTTATAAGAACGAAGGCTAGAAATGAGTGAGAATGGCAAGGGGAAGTAGTTCTAGGTTAGTATGATACTATAATACAAACCACACCCTTCATATTCTTCAACCATGTGCCTACATGGGATGTGTCCTACTTCTATCCTTGGCAAGTAGACCACACTCATCAGAGTGGATTAGAACTCTGGATTCCATGCTTCGATAACAGAGTCTATGTCGATAATTGCCTATTCTCATCTTGTGGGATACTTAATAGAATTAGAGAAGTTTTATGAAGTTTATGTAGTGGTATGTGACATTATCTAGACATTGCACAAAAGGCTTTGAAGGTGTTAGTTAGAGTCCCTAAGTCTTGTCTAATACAATTAATTAAATGTCCTCAATGTGTTGAATTTCTCTTAATGAACTAATGAATGTAATGACTTATGTTAAGAATGTATGTTAAAATGAATTAGTACTTATCTAGAGTAAGTAATTGTTGTCTAGTTAAGGTGTGAAGGGAGCATACGAATGGTCACTTCATATCTTACCTAGATAAGACTTAAGAATGATTCTTGTTAGGGAATTTGGTTGATTAAATGGACATGATCTGAGCCTTAAGTAATCTAATGGACTATTTAGGTAATCTTGAATAGGTATCTATGGACGTTATCTTCTTGATTTACTTAATTAAGTCTTTCGATAGTTTTTTGAAGGAGTATGTCATATCACCTATATGATAATGTGTTGAATGAGAATGATTATATCTTAGCTAGTCCATAGGATCTCTTAACTTTGCGTGTAAGGTATTCTATGGGCGGTCGCTTCACAACCCACTCAAGTGAACCTTAGAGTCACCTTTGTAGGAAAATCACATGTTCTTATGTTGATGTCTCTTAAATGTGTATGTGACTCATTATAAGTAATCTTGATGGTCGTGTTGGAACATATAGAAAGGATGTATGGACGGTCTCTTTTTTTTTTTACTTAACTGAATCTTAGGATAGCTTCGACTGAGAAGATTACATGCTAAAAGTTGTCTAAAGTGAAGTGAAGTCACATCACCGTAATGTTTTCTAAAAATGTTACTTTTTGTTAATTGATTTCTTATATGTTTCTAAGTTGTTAAATATTGTTCTTTTGATTATAGTATGATGTTTTAGTCGAAGTTCATGAAAAGCATTCTTATTACTAAATGTACCTTTTTCAAGGTTTTTGGATGGCTTCCATACTTAGTACATCTAATGTGTTAACCCCTTATTTTACTTTTTTACTAAAGTGTAGGGATATGGAAATCTTGATGTTCCATTAAGGATGGATAAGTTTCAAAGGGTTGAATATGAAGTATTGGTTGGTCCTTATCGATTCAAGGACAATATCAACATGTTCCTTTATGTCTTAAGTCTTTATTTTATGTCTTGTATGGGATTAGTACCAAGTGTTGTAAACTCCAAAGTTTAGATGGTTCAAGTAGATTATTGCAAAGATTTAATGTTTTAAATGAAAGTATTCTGCTTGCGTATTATTTTTGAAAGAGTTCTTCGTGTGTTAATAAAGTTTTAAATTTTTAATCATTTTAGAATGTTTATTATGCAATGAATGATTTGAGAGGCTTAGATGAGACTTCTTGAAGTCTCATTTGTCGTGTAACGACAAAAGGATTTCCTTACTTCTACGGTGTACTTGCGGGTCATGACAGAGATGGTATTAGAGCTTAAGGTTTAGGGAGTGTCTTTGTTGACTTATGAACCACATCTTGTAGAGTCTTGTCTATAATGTGAGCGCGCCACATTATAAATAGGAGGCTATTGGATGCAAGGAAAGTTTCACTTTTTTTTCATCTAATCATGCCAAAGAGCTTTGTACATGGTGTCTTTCCATTGTTTCCCTTATGTGTTGGTCCCCTTGAGGTTTACTTTATGAAGTTTTGGTTGAGGGAGAGAAAAGATGAGATGTGACTTGTGAGATGAGTTGTGATAGAAGGTATTTTTTACATTAGATTAGTTTGGGTTCCTTTTGAAAGGTAATTAAGCTAAAACTAATTGTAAGGTATAGTGTGATAATGTGAAGGAGTGGTTATTGAGATAGTTTGAAGTTGGTTAAGACCCCAACCATAGGAAGGAAGGTGATGGTATTTAAAAGAGTAAAGGTAAGTTCTCCTAGTAAGGGGGATGTAGTGGTTAGATGATGAGACTTTGGAGAGTCTTTAGTATATATGAGGTAGACCTTGGTAAGAAAGTGTTAGTATGGTTAAATGGTGCTTTGAGGGAGTTTCTTGTAGTGAATGTTATGTTGACCTTAGAATGGGTTTTTCCCAAGTGAGGGAGTGTGGTGAAGGTATGTTTGTTGGGAGTGATGTTCCCTAAACCTTTCATAGTATGTTTATTAAATCCTAAACCAAAGAGTTCTTGGTAACTTGATTGTACAGGCATCTTCGTGGAAGATGAGGTCCTAACTTTCTCCTTATGATATGCATGTTTGATTGAAGGTTTGTTGAAATTAGTTTCATTAAATTCTTGCATTGTATATTTTATGAATCCAATATTAGGTTGTAAAAGATGTTTATATGATGTTACCTTAAATATTACCATGTCTATATCATGAATTACTTAGAAATTGCATTTTTGAAAAATTTGCTCAAATCACTATAATGCACTCTGCCAGTTCATTGTGAACTTTTTCTCAATTCGACTAATTGATTATTTGGTCTATAATTGTTGTAATATTGTTATAAATTCTGTGTATGAGTATTACATTGAACATAAAATGAGATTTTGCTATTTTGAATGAAGCATGTGAGTTTTATAGCATTAGGAGTTATTGAATATTTTATAGTTTATTGTTATGTTGTAATTCTATTAATTATGTGAAATTGATGTGTTATTCTTGATTATGTGTTATATTAATTTTTTATGAGTTTCTGATTGAATCCTTACTCTTAGAAGTATTCGGAAAGTGGCAAGTGTAATTCGAGGACGAAAGTTGTCCATGTGGGGGAGATTGTAAGACCGCGAAAATGTTTTACGTAAAATTATAGACTAATGTGGTTGTAATTGTGATATAAAGTCCTAATTTTGTGTATAATGTGAAAGATAGGCAGTAGCTAAGAGTTAAGGTTCATTAGAAGTCAAACGTCAAGGGGAGACGAAGACGTTCGACGACTAAGTCACCTAAGGGTCTCATATGTGGTTTTATGTGTTTATGGGTGATGCATGAGCTTATATGGTTCATATATGAGTTAATATGGTGTTTAAAGTCAGTGTGTCAATTTTCGTGATGTTTGGAGGTCAAACGTCCAAGAATGTCCATGACGTTCAAAAAATTTCCTTGAAACGACCATGTGTGTATATGTATGTTTCATCAAGTTTTACGTGTTCGTTTTTTATGAAACTCATGTGTTAGGTCCTTAACTCAAATAAAATCGCATTAGGGTTGGAAACGTCCGGAAAATCAACCCCAAGGACCAACCAAGGGTCCTTGAGGAAGTACCCAAACATAGTGTCAAGACTGCCCCAGGCAGGCCCCAAACTACGGAGGCATCGACGACTCGTGGGCCTATTGACACACGATAGATGGGTGTCGTATGTTGGGACATAGTCTTGGGTGATTATGGGAGCCTTTAAAATCCTCTTGACCCATTGATGGTTGCCAACACGGTCCATGCATGGGCTTACACCCCGTCGTTGGGCAGGTCGTCTGTGAGGCAGTTTTCTGCCAGCTTTGTGCAATGTTAGGGGTGTAGTTGGGATTTCACCCCAACTCATTTAAAAATAGGAGGACGATTATTTTAGGTGTATATTGGTATTTTAAGAGTTTATATATGATTAAACTCTCATTATAACCCTAACATCTAAATCAAAACCATTTCCCTCCAAAAGTTTCTCCAAAAACATCCATGTGAGTTCAAAGAGAAGATGTAGCTTGAACATGGGTCTTAAATTGAGTTGATTCTTCAATTATCTTTAGATTATTCAATTAAGGTATCGGATTTCTTCATCTATGGTTTTCGATCACCTAAGAGAAAATTTCAAAGATGATTTTCAAAGATGAAAAAAGATGAAAAAGTCCAACTTCTACTCTAAGTCTTGGGCTCTTGCAAAAAATGTTTCTAAACGTTTATATATATGATTAAATTGATGTTTATTCATGTTTTCCAAATAAATTCTCCATGAAACCTTGATACTCTCAAATCTTTAAATTTCACTAAAATATTGGTGAATTGACTATGCTTTGATATTCATGAATTCTAGTGTAGATTGTTATGGGCTTATGATTCATGTATATATTATGTATGTATGGTGTATAGGCTATTCCAATTTGATTAATTGAGTAATGGATACTCTTATATCTATTGCATGCTAAGCTTATTGAATTGATATTGACTTAAGGTTTATGATTTCTAATATAATTTTCTATGGCTTTTCTAATTATGCAATAATTATATTCAACTAATATCTAGGTTGTATTAGATTTATAAGTATGTAACGAATTGGCCTAGTTTCATTGATTATCGATATAATTGTATTGAGTTGTTGGTTATGGCCTTGGATAAGGCCCTTGTAATATCGAATCGGATGATTTAGACTTGAAATCGAAGTGGTAAGATGGAGTAGGGTATGAGGCCCTGATTCATTTACTTTGATGTTAATTATACTTAAATTATGTTGTGATTGGTATGGTACACTTATGGTGGCGGTGTTATGGTCTTTACTTGAAATTAACGTTACCTTGTCGGCGTTACTTTATGCAATATAATGATCATGTCCCTGTTGACACTACTTGAAATACTATAATGTTTTGGAATTTTTCTTATATTAAATATGATTATATATATCTATATGTGAAGGAATATGAAAGTATGTGTTCTTGTTATGTATGTTAGGAAATCATGTAAACTATGACTTTGAGCTTCTATGTATAGTCTTAGGGTTGATGCATGGTTGTTCCTCTTTGACTATATGAATCTATAATATTTATATTGATGATGATATAGTAGTGTGTAGGATTTCTTAAAGATTATAATTGTTATTCCTATGTGCTTATAGAATGACTAGTAATATGTGTTAAGGTGAAGTATGTGGTGTCTTGTCTTGATTGACTTGTGTCCCTTGATTGATGCTTGTATGGTTTTGAATATGTGATGTATTGAATTATAATGCTTAAGTCTCTTAGTTTTGAATGTATAACTTATATGTGACCTTGAATAATGCTAGGAGGGTCTTTTATGTGAAACCTTGAACCTAGTGGTAAGGTTATGTATGTTGAAGTCAAAAACCGTAATGGTATCCTTCAAAGTAAAGGATCATGGACTTAACACTGAATGGATTGAACGACATCGTATCAAACCTTAGGAAAGTCATAATGATCTTCTTGTCTCCATTTGAAGGTATCCCTAAGAGGACCTCTTTGGTAGGGTAAATTTTATTGGGTTATGAACTTGTTATGGAACACTATTATGTGAACCTTTAATATGAATTACTCTATGAGAAAGAAGGCTAGCATCGAGTGAGTATGGAAAGGGGAAGTAGTTCTAGTTAAGTATGAAACTAGTATACAAAGCACGCCCATCATATTCCTTAACCATGTGCCTACATGGGATGTGTCCTAGTTCTACCATTGGCAAGTAGAACACCCTCATCGTAGTAGATTAGAACTCTGATTCCATTCTTTGCTAACATGGTATATGTCAGTTATTGTCTATTCTCATCTTGTGGGATACTTACTAGCATTAGAGAAGTTCTATAAAGTTTAGGTAGTAGTATGGGACGCTATCTAGACATTGCACAATAGGCTTTGAATGTGTTAGTTAGAGTCCCTAGGTCTTGTCTAAGATCATAACTTGAATGCCCTCGATGTGTTGAATGTCTCTTAATGAAATATGAATTTATTGATTTAGTTTTAAACAGTATGTTAAAATGAAGTAGTACTTATCTAGAGTAATTAAGGGTTGTCTAGTTAAGGTGTGAAGGGGAATAGGAATGGTCGCTTCTTATCTTACCTAGAGAAGTCTTAAGAATGACTCTTGTTTGGTAAGTTTGTTGATTATGAGGACATGATCTAAGCCTTAGGTAATTTTAAGGATTATTTAGGTAATCTGGAAGAGGTCACTATAAATGTTATCTTCTTGATTTACTTAAATAAGTCTTTTGATAGACTTTAGAAGGAGAATGGCATATCACCTATATGCTAATATGTAAAATAAGAATGATTCTATCTTAGGTATTCTATAGGATCTCTTTAGTGTGTGTGTAAGGGATTGTATGGGCGTTCGCTTCACAACTCACTCAAGTGGACCTAGAGTCACCTTGGTAGGAAAATCTCATGTTCTTAGGTTGATCTCTTAAGTGTGTATGTGACTCATTATAAGTAATCTTGATGGTCGTTTAGGCACATCTAGAGAGGTGTATGGGCGGTCTCTCTTTGTCTAACTTAAGTTAATATTAAGAGATGTTCGAGTGATAAGAGTACATGCTAAAGGGTTTCTAAAGTGAATTGAAAGAACTTCACTGTACTATGAAGTGACTTCACTTTGATGTTTTCTAAAAATGTGACTTTTTGTGGATTAATTTCTTATGTGTTTCTAAGTTGTTAAATATTTTTCTTTTGATTATAGTATGATGTTTTACTCGAAATTCATGAAAAGCATGCTTATTACTAAATGTACCTTTTTCATGGCTTCCATACTTAGTACATCTAATGTTCTAATCCCTTCTTTTACGTTTTGACTATAGTTTAGGGATATGGAAATCTTAATGTGCCATGAAGGATATATAGATTTCTAAGGGTTGAAGATAATGTATTGGTGAGTCCTCATCTATTCGAGGACTATATCCACATGTTCATTTATGTCTTATGTCTTTATTTTATGTCTTGTATGTGATTAGTCCCAAGTGTTGTAATCTCCGACGTTTAGATGGTTCAAGTAGATTATTGCAAATATTTAATGTTTTAAATGTAAGTCTTCCTCTTACGTATTGTTTATGAAAGACTTCTTTTCTATACTCTACATGTACAGGTTAGGAAGCAAGGAGAAGTCTACCTTGGGAAATCTACTCTCTCGAGACTTGGTATGTCCTCATATATTTGACAACATACTCTATGTTTCCTAGTTTTTTTTATTAAGACTAATTATGTATTTCTTTAATAGTTAAAGGGTCCTGTGTATAAGATATTATGTCGTGTTTTTTTGTTTAGCTTGTAACGATGAGATTTTCTTAGTATTTATGAAAGAATTCCTTTTTATATTAAATGTCTTGAAAAGTATTAAATTCCGCACTACTTTTCATGTATTATGCAATGAATAATAGTTAAAGGTCTTGTACAAGCCCCTAAAGGGTCAAGTACGCCTTGTGATGATCCAAGGGTTCTCCTTAACTTTTAGGGGGGTACTCTCGGGTCGTGAAACATTACATAGTAGGTTTGAACACTCTTGTTTATGAATATGTAGCTATTAAAGGAATATGATCTTGAATATAGCAAAGAAGGTCATTTATGTGGAACCTTTTAAATGAAAGTTATGATATCCTTAAAGTCGAAATCTGTAATGGTATCCTTCTTATGTGAATGGTGGAGTTATTGTTGGTTGGATGGAACGGCATTAAGTGATCCCTAAGAGATTCATTGAGCTATCATGTTAGCCATTGTAGGTAGCCCTAGTGGACCCTCTTAGGTAAAATGAAATATTATTGGGTTCTGAACTAGATGTGGAACCTTTTTATTTGATCCTTTACACAAATTAATCTATGACAACAAAGGCTAGCACTGAGTGCTTATGGTTTGGTAAGTATCTCTAGTTAAGGATAAGCCTTGAGTTAAAAGAAACCCTTCATAGTCCTTAACCATGTGCCTCCATGGGATATGTCCTAGTTCTACCATTGGACAGTAGAAAAAACCTCAATCAGAGTAGATTCATAACTCCAGATTTCCTGCATAACTAGTGTGGTCTATATCGGTTATTGCCTATACTAATTATGTGGGATACCTTTTAATATTGGAGAAGTTCTATGTAGTTTAGGTAGTGGTATGGGAGGCTATATAGACATTGCATAATGTCACATCCCAGGAGTACCACCTAGACAGAACCGGCATTGTCGTGCTCTTTTAGGACTAAGACTAGCCTCTTAATATACATCATTACATTCATACCGGTAACCACATTGGAAGAAGTCTCTTTCTCACCCCTAGAGCAGAAAGAATAGAAGTGGTTCTTCTTCAAATATTCATCATTTGAACCATTTGCTTGTTCACTCTCTTGTCTTGCCCCTTCAAATTAGGGCAATCTCTCACCTTGTGACCCCTTTTTCCACAACTAAAACAATTCCCTCTTCTAACTAAGCATTCACAAAAGTGACCTTTCCCATGCTTGGTACAAATAGGCTTCTATTTGGTGAGTTTCCACCCTTTCCCTTTTGGGACTTAGGTTTAGGCAACTTATCTATCACGAGCCTTAGGGAACTTAGAAGGATGTTTATTGGAGAACGTCCTCTTGAACATGGGCTTGTCTTGAATTTCAAGCGTACCCTTTGAAGAACCACCATCAAAAGACCTTGCACTATAAGCATCTCTACTCTTCCTCTACACGCTAGTTTGTTATACTGGTTGAGCATGCACCATGAGACGAGAACTATTCATATTATCATATAGCATAGCCAAACGACATTATTCTTTTTAGTCATTTAACACTCCCGTCACAAGGAGGCTCATTTGAACTCTCGGGTTGGAAACCAAAGAAGAAGCATACATTGACAATTTAGTGAATATCAAAGAGTAGTCAACTACACTCATACCTCCTTGACGAAGGTTGATGAATTCTTCTACTTTTACTTCCCTCTTCTCTCTAGTAAAGAACCGATAAATAAAATCCTTCTTTAAAGTTTCCCATGTCACTGATCCACCCCTTAGAGGCCTATTTTACTTTCCATTGGCAGACTAAGTTTGGGCCACATTTTTTAGTTGGTAAGTGGATAACTCTGCCTTCTTACTATTAGTCAACCACATAGTATAAAGGATCTTGTACATTTCATAAATGAACTCTTGGGGGTATCCTCCACTTCGGACCCATACAATGAAGGAGGATATGTCCTAGTGAAATCCGTCAAACAGCAGTCCATGGTGCTAACTTGTTGGTCTCCTCAAGGTACCACCTCCCAATTATCTTGGGACGTCATAGATTGTGCTTCAGTAGTGATGACTTGCGCTTGGGTTGTAATGTCTTGGGACATTTTGAGAAAAGATGCCCTTATACCCCCATCCGCCATGGGAGGAGGAGAAACCGAAACTTGATCACCCATAGCAACTTCTTCAAGTGGAGACACTTGGTTGTCTAGTTCTCCCGCATTAGCAATGCCTTCCTCAGCCTTCTTGAGATGCTCTTTGAGGATTCATACCTATAACCACTAAGCAACTTTTAGGTGAAATCACACATAAAGTAGACTCTAGAGGCACGACATAAGATTACAAGAAGATGAGAGTTTCCGAAGCATTACTAATTTCATCATTCATAAGTGTGGTGCTCTTTACATGTATGAATAAGAATTTACGTAGACGTGGTTTAGTGAGATATCAAACCTTAAGGTATTCAACTCATGATCCGATACCAATTTGTCACATCCGTGGACACCCCCTAGACGTAACCGGCATCATCGTCCTCTTTGAGGATTAAACTATCCTCTTAGCATACATCATCACATTTATAGGTTAAAAATCAGGAAAAAATTTTAAAAAATTATTCTACATTGAGGTTTACTTAGACCTCTCGCTTGCACATAATATATATATTTACCGAGTAAACAGAGACCCTTCATATATGAATACTAGATTGTATTATACTTATATTACACATTTACATAATTACATAGTCTCATAAGAAGTCTACAACATTGTCTCATATTAAACAATCTAGATAAGAGTATCGCAATTTGGGCATTGCCCTTACATGAACAATTATAGAAATATATAGGCTTTACAATTATAGTACAAAAAAGAAAGAGAATGAAAAAAGTGTCTTTAAGACTAAACAACATCCAATAGGTAGATAATGACATCGCCCTCAGAAAGTGAGGATCTACCGAACTTGGACGATAAGAATCAAAGTTGTCTTCAAAGCCTTCTGTAATATAAAAAGTCGGATCCTACATACGTAGTAAACATCAAAAATGGGTTAGAGTACCATTGAACAAAACCATGCCAAAGTATTTTGAAAAGCGTTATGCACAATGAAGAACCCATATAACCCAATAATCATATAATCCATAAGACAAACCCATGTATGACACAAGACAAACATCAACAAGTAATAGTCAAGTAAACATACACGAGAATTCATAACATCATAATATAAGCAAAACCGTTACTCATAACCCACAATTTATCCTACAAGTGCAATGACCAATCAAAGCCCCAAAACCTTACACAATCAAATAAATCAAACAAAGGATCACAATTAATGTCTAAGTTAACATAACATAACATCAACAATAACCATCATGATATTTTGTAATATACACCAATAGAATATTCATTAATGAAACCTACATCATATAGAATCATCAACATGTAAAGTCAACATAAGCATACATTTACTTTATAAGATCATTATATCATAAGAACATCCTTCTAGGACTTCCCTCAAAGCAAACTAGTGCAATGCCTAGGTAGAGTCCATACCCCTCCCTACCTAGACTAAATCAACCCTTCAGGTCACCCTATCTAGAATTCACGTCAAAACATCATTATACTTTAGGAAACAGTTGCCTTCACCAACATACACCAAAAGACATAAGTGTGGAATCCAGTGTTGTAAAACATTACACAGATGGAAGGTGCTCTACCGGCCAAAGTAGAACAAAAAATAAACGTAGCATTCTATATGGATCCACCATCTAATCTTCCTATGGTGGAAACATACTTCTAGAACTAGGAGATATGTATTAACCCTCTACATGCCTATTGAATTGGAGCATCATCTAATGTCAATCTATTTGGTGTGTATCCCTCATAGTGGAGTCAACACCTCATATGAAACTATAGGGTGAATCTTCCTCTATGGGAAGCCAACACCTTCCATTGTCAAGTTCACTCGGTGCTAAGCTAAGTCTCTTTTGAAATTTTTTTCTTTAACAATCATCACTTAGTTTAGGTCATCGGGTATACACCTTATATGATCATATTCATTTAGCTCAATAGGTATTGCATGTGAATATCCTTTCATGGCAACACTCACATGTGAGATAAGCATATCATCATCATCATTTCATAACAAGGCACATAAGCAATTCATCACCAACCTTATAAAATTTCATGTTAAGCATAATTTTGCAATCGCATAGTAAGGAAATTTCAATTAAGCATCATCCAATACCGATGTAGGCTATTCACAAGATATACTTCAATTGAATTACATTACCTGTTACGACCCGAGGGTATACCCTAGAAGTTATGGTATTCTAGAATCTTAACATTGCGTCTTCAACCTCTTCGAGATCTAAGAAAAACCCTTAGACATCTTTCATTGCATGATTGTACAAATAGCGGAAAACTTAAACCTTTTCATAGCACATCATATTCTAGAACTTTACTTCATATATATATATAATAGCATAATGCATAGTGAGACTCCAATGTCTCTTTGCCCTCTTAAGACACAACTCAATAGAATAGAATAGGGACACGACCCTTGACACAACATAAAATATAAGTCTAAGTTATTACATAATTGAATAGGAACTTGACATAAGGAAATCCTTGAATCATAAGGATCCCTCTTCTTGAATTTGGAAGGTATATCTAAGATTTTCAAATAGGAGACATCCGCTAGCCATCAACACCTACAACTGGTGTAAAAAGATAAAGAAGAATGATATGAGTACAAGAATGCAAAAAGTATGGGAACCATGCAAAAACACTCATTTAAAGAGGACATTTAGTTAGAAATCATGCAACATGTCTTTTTAGTGAACCTCATGAACATCGGCACTTATAGACTCACTATATTTCACCTACGTAATATAGACATGAATAATAAGCATAATAGTACATAACACCATTTATCATACTTATAAGTATATTCAGTACACTTCGTACATTACCTCTCTTAATTTTTAGTTCTTTCTTTAGTAACCCTCAAGTGTACCTAGTTCAATGTATCACCTTTAGGTCAACTTTTAATAGTATTTCATAATATTCTTCATAAACACAACCACATATATTCACAATTCATAAGCACATCAAAGACATAAGCTTCACATAAGTACCATCACCTAAGAAAACAAAGTCACACTAATGCAATGTGTAGGTAGCATCTAATAGTACTACTTCCACCAAGTATACCTAAGAAGTCACCCTAGACTAGGCTCTAGATACTTAACAAGTCATAACACATTAACTTACAACTAGATATAAAACCACATGCTTCATATAATCATACAAGGACTCTTTCCTTGAATACAACATTAGTCATAATAAATTAGTTCATATAATAGGTAAACTAACCTCATAATCCCTTCACAAGCTTACTTTTGCAATGTAAACATGTAGTCCCATACCCCCACATATACTAAGTAAACTGATTTAGAAGCAATAAATGTAATTCACATGCATAGTAATAATTCATATCCTAACTTAGCAAGGTCACTTAACATGCATTCATACAAGTCATATATAACATAAGTATTTACTTCCTAAGGGTCTCCAATACTATCCTTTCTTGAAGTCATCTTGTGCAATGTATAGGTAGGGTCCATAGTCCTCCCATACAAATTATATTTCTCAAGGAATTTATATTAGAGTTCATATTCATATGTTAGTTAATTATTAACCATATGGAGACATAGCCATAATCTACATAGACTTTGTGAGCTACATTGAATCTGATGTTCTACTCCTACACCAAAAAGAGAGGTCTAATCTTTACGAAGGTTCAACCATTCGTACATAGCTATGCTAGGTGGATTCACTAAGATAGAGTCCTATGTGGTCACATAGTTAAGGAACATGGAGATTGCTTCTAGAAACTTTGGATTTCTAATGTGAGTGTTTCCATATCATAAGACAACACATATATATTGAATTCAGAGTTACTAACATGAATAAAACCATGTGGGAGTTCGAACAAAAAAACGTGTGATATCCATCTCATTTACATGCACTTTCGGTGCAAAGAAATAACTACCATTTTTAAACATCATTAGGCATTTAGATAATATTAGCTCATATAGAATAGGCCTTGGGGACTTACACCCTCATATATCATGTATCTCAAAGGCATCTTGGGTAAGAATTCTACATTCACAATAGAACCTACCTTATATGGGTGTAACGACCTGTTTAGTCGTTTTGAGCAGCAGATTTTTATTTCTGGAAAACTGGCAGATGCAACGGATGCCACGACGGACCGTCATGGTCACGACGGACCGTCGTGGAGGTCTCATCCCATGACACTTAGAAATTCTGAAATTGGGTACTGAAAATCGACTCTCTGAACGCCACGACGAAATGGCAGGATGGACCGTCTCAGGCACGACGGCCCGTCACAGGACTTTTTAACTAAAATCAAGTCTCTGACCCTTGCGACGGACAGCAGGACGGACCGTCGCAGGCACGACGGCCCGTCACGGGCTGCGTAATCCCAGGCGGGGTCGGATTTCTGATTAAATAATTTAAAGGGCGTTTTGGACTATTTCCTGCTTTAATTATAAAGTAATGGGTTAATGTTAATAAGTCTACTTACTTGAGGGATAAAAGAGGTAACCTTAAGTTAATTATTTGATTATTAGTGCCATCTTTTAAAACTTAATTATATGATAATTAGGGTAAAAGAAAGAGGGTTTGAATAAGAAAAAGAAAAAGAACAGCAAGAGAGAGAGAGGATCGACCAAGAGAAAGAGGGAGAATCGAATGAGAAGAGGAAAACACAAGGCTTGGGAAATTCTTGCTTGATCACTAGTCTTCTGTGGAGGTAGGTTATGGTTTTTACACTATTCGTAGTAAACTCTTAATAGCGAATGATATGTGTTGGGTAGTATTATAGAGTCTTCTTTATGCTTAATTGTGTGTATGCATGATGTGATTTTATATATATGATTGTGATGAAACAATCATGATGAAGCTATTGAATCCCAAATCTTGATAAAAACCTAATCTCTTGTTAATGATGATGCCTTGATATAAAAGAAGGCTTGATGAACTAAAGTGATGAGATGATGACGCCTTGGTATAAAAGAAGGCTTGATGAATTAATAGAATGAGATTAGTGGATCGGAGTGTCACGTACCGACACATAGAATTAGTGGGACGGGTGTCACGAACCGACATGTAGATGTAGGGGATCGGAGTGTCACATACCGACACATAGAATTAGTGGGACGGGTGTCACGAACCGACACGTAGATGTAGGGGATCGAAGTGTCACGTACCGACACATAAAATTAGTGGGACGGGTGTCACGAACCGACACGTAGATGTAGGGGATAGGAGTGTCACGTACCGACACATTGAATTAGGGGATCGGAGTGTCACGTTCCGACACATAGTAGTAGGGGATCGGAGTGTCACGTTCCGACACATAGTAGTAGGGGATCGGAGTGTCACGTACCGACACAAGAGGAATAAAGATAATGAAGCTTGAAAGATACTAATATACTCAATCTAAATAACATGTATCCCAAATGAGTATGGTATGGAGGCTTGAGTCCTCACAGATATGTTCGGTGATGCTATAAATGATGTTTGTACTTGTTGCTATCACATGTTAAGAATATTAGTTGATTTTATGATGTTATCTGAGATATATTGCTTTCTATTTTGAGTTGGCCGATGATACCTACTCAGTACTTGTGGTTGTACTGACCCCCTACTTTTATGTTTTCTTCTTGTTTATTGTGGAGTGCAGCAAACGTGCCGTCGTCTTCAACTCAACCGCAATTCTAGCCAGTCTTCGTCACACCGGATCTTCAGGGTGAGCTAATGCTTCTAGCTTGGACTGGATCTCCTTCCTCATGTCTTGATGCCTTGAAGTTCCGGCATAGACTAGCTTTTGTTATTTTAGCTTTTTAGAATACTCTTAGTTTAGTAATATGATCATAGATGTTCTTGTGGTGATGACTTCCAGATTTTGGGGATAATAATAGATGTTGAATTTTAGAAGTTATTTAATTGGTTTTTATTAATTATTTTAAGTCTTCCGCATTACTTTCTATTGATATTACATTGAAATGTTAAGGTTTGGATTGGTTGGTTCGCTCACATAGGAGGGTAAGTGTGGGTACCAGTCGCGGACCGTTTTGGGTCGTGACAAACTTGGTATCGGAGCATTAGGTTCGTTGGTCTCATCACACAAGAACAGGTCTAGTAGAGTCTTAAAGAACGGTAGGGGGACGCCTTTACTTTTCATTTAGAGGCTATAAGACTTTAGGAAAATTCCATTCTTTCTTTCTTTCTTTCGTGCTATTACTTGGATCCAATTGGTATCTAGGTGATACAAATTGGTATCTGACCATCTTCACTCTCTTTCGCAGATGGTTAGAACTAGAGCAACGACTACGCCAACACCAACACCAGCAAGGAAGGATATAACTGAGCCAACCACTGGGGCTGTGGCTCGAGGAAGAGCAACGGCAAGAGGCCGTGGTAGAGGTCGTGGGAGGACGTCCTCTAGAGAGAGAGGACGAGCACCTAGCCCATCTGGTGCTAGGGGGGTGACTCATCCACCGACTGAGGAAGTAGTAAGAGATGGGGAGGATGGGGAGAATGAACAAGTACAGAATGAGGAAATGCCACCCCAACCTACCCCAGAGATGATCAATCAGGTTTTCGCTTATCTTAGTGGGTTGTCTGATCAGGGTCAGGCACCCCCAATGTTTTCTGCACCAACACCTCCGGTTTCAGAGGTACAACATGCAGCCACTATGGCCCCTCGTATGGATGCCTCATTGGACATAGGCACGTTTCCACGCCTGACTACTGGGCCTATAATGACAAATGATCAGCATGAACTTTTCAGTAAGTTCTTGAAATTGAAACCTCCAGTCTTCAAGGGTGCAGAATCTGAGGATGCTTACGATTTTCTAGTTGACTGTCATGAGCTACTACACAAGATGGGTATAGTAGAACGGTTTGGTGTTGAGTTCGTGAGTTACCAGTTTCAAGGGAACGCCAAAATGTGGTGGCGGTCACATGTTGAGTGTCAACCAACAGAGGCACCACCTATGACTTGGGCCTCATTCTCTAGCTTGTTTATGGAGAAGTATATCCCCCGGACTTTGAGGGATAGGAAAAGGGATGAGTTCTTGAGCCTAGATCAAGGTAGGATGTCGGTCAATGCATATGAGGCTAAGTTTCGTGCACTATCCAGATATGCCACCCAACTTTGTTTCAGTCCACAAGAGCGGATTCGCCGTTTTGTGAAGGGGTTGAGATCAGAGTTGCGAATTTCAGCTTTACAAGTAGCGGCCACAGCGAAATCTTTCAAGAAGAGTAGTAGACTTCGTAGTAGAGGTGGAAGGAGTGAAGCCAGAGAATGTTCACCATGGCATCGACATCAAAGAGGTTTCGAAAGGGGGGTGAGTTTAATGGTTCTTACTCTAGAGGACAGGGTTCCGGAGGTTACTCAGTTCGACCCATTCAGTCTTCACTACAGACTGTAGTTGGGGGTCCACCTCAGACCGGTCAACATTTCTCTGAGAGACCCATGCGTGAATCTAGAGAGTGTTATGGATGTGGGGAGACTGGACATATTAGGAGGAATTGTCCAAAACAGAGTAATAGACCCCCAATAGCTAGAGGTAGAGGTGGTCATGGCAGAGGCCGTTATTCTGGAGGCGTGGTGGCGAGTAGGTAATGGTGGTCACCAAAACGGCCGGGGTGATGGGCAAACTGGAGCCACTACATCACAACATGGTAGGGACAACGGACAAACAAACGAAAGGGCCCATTGTTATGCTTTCCCTGGGAGATCGGAGGCGGAGACATCTGATGCTGTCATCACAGGTAATCTTCTGGTTTGTGATTGCATGGCTTCTGTATTGTTTGATCCTGGATCCACATTTTCTTATGTATCTTCCTCATTTGCTAATGGTCTAAATTTACATTGTGAATTACTTGATATGCCTATTCGTGTTTCTACTCCGGTGGGTGAGTCTGTGGTAGTTGAAAAGGTATATAGGTCTTGTTTGGTGAACTTTGTGTGGGAGCAACACTTATGTAGATTTGGTTATCTTAGAAATGGTTGATTTTGATGTAATTCTGGGTATGACTTGGCTTTCTCCGCAATTTGCGATCTTGGATTGTAATGCTAAAACGGTGACGTTAGCCAAGCCTGGGACAGATCCGTTAGTGTGGGAGGGTGACTACACTTCCAATCCGATGCGTATCATCTCCTTTCTTCGTGCTAACAAAATGGTTAGTAAAGGGTGTTTTGCTTTCTTGGCACATCTCAAGGATGACACTAACCAAGTACCTTCGATTGAGTCGGTTTCGGTGGTCCGTGAGTTTCTTGATGTGTCCCTGCAGATCTTCCTGGTATGCCACCAGATAGGGATATTTACTTCTGTATTGATCTTGAACAGCGGTACTCGCCCCATTTCTATACCCCCTTATAGAATGGCTCCCGCGGAGTTAAGAGAGTTAAAAGCCCAACTTCAAGAGTTGTTGAGCAAAGGCTTCATTAGACCAAGTGCATCTCCTTGGGGTGCTCCGGTTTTGTTTGTGAAGAAGAAGGATGGGAGTTTTCGGATGTGCATAGACTACCGGCAGTTGAACAAGGTAACCATAAAGAACAAGTATCCTCTTCCTCGCATTGATGACTTGTTCGATCAGTTACAAGGTGCTTGTGTCTTCTCTAAGATTGACTTGAGATCCGTTATCATCAATTGAAAATACGGGCAACGGATGTGCCAAAGACTGCTTTTAGAACCAGGTATGGGCATTACGAATTTGTAGTGATGTCTTTTGGTCTTACGAATGCCCCTGCTGCGTTCATGAGTTTGATGAACGGGATTTTTAAGCCATATTTGGATCTCTTTGTGATCGTATTTATTGATGATATACTGATATACTCTAAAAGTAAGAAGGAACATGAGGAGCATTTGAGAATGGTATTGGAAATGTTGAGGGAGAAAAAGCTTTATGCCAAGTTCTCTAAGTGTGAGTTTTGGCTAGATGCAGTGTCCTTCTTGGGGCACGTGGTTTCTAAGGATGGGGTGATGGTGGATCCTTCTAAGATCGAAGTAGTGAAAAATTGGGTAAGACCTACTAATGTGTCAGAAATAAGGAGCTTTGTTGGGTTAGCTAGCTACTACCTCTGATTTGTCAAGGGATTCTCTTCTATTGTTTCCCAACTGACGAACTTGACTAAGCAAAATATTCCATTTGTATGGTCGGATGAGTGTGAGGAAGCTTTCAGAAGCTCAAGACTCTGTTGACTACTGCACCAATTCTCACCTTGCCAGGAAGGTAAGAATTCATTGTCTATTGTGATGCATCCTATTCGGGTTTGGGTGCAGTGCTAATGCAAGAGAAGAATGTGATTGCTTATGCTTCAAGACAATTAAAAGTGCATGAACGTAACTATCCAACTCATGATTTGGAATTGGCCGCGGTAGTGTTTGCATTAAAGCAATGGAGACACTATTTATATGGGGTTAAGTGTGAGGTCTATACGGATCATCGTAGCCTACAGTATGTCTTCACTCAGAGAGATTTGAATTTGAGACAGAGGAGATGGATGGAACTACTGAAGGACTACGACATCACTATTTTGTATCATCCGGGGAAGGCGAATGTTGTAGCGGATGCTTTAAGTAGAAAGGCGGGAAGCATGGGAAGTCTAGCTCACTTGCAAGCTTCTAGACGCCCATTGGCTAGGGAGGTTCAGATTCTGGCTAACGACCTTATGAGATTAGAAGTAAATGATAAGGGAGGATTTTTAGCTTGTGTGGAGGCAAGATCTTCCTTCCTTGACAAGATTAAGGGAAAGCAGTTTAATGATGAAAAATTGATCCGGATCCGAGATAAAGTGTTGCAAGGAGAGGCTAAAGAAGCGACAATCGATGAGGAAGGTATTTGAGGATTAAGGGAAGGGTATGTGTACCCTGCGTCGATGATTTGATCAACACTATTCTCACAAAGGCTCATAGTTCAAGGTATTCGATACATCCGGGTGCAACCAAGATGTACCGTGACCTAAAGCAACACTTTTGGTGGAGTAGAATGAAGCGTGATATTGTGGATTTTATTGCCAAATGTCCAAATTGTCAACAAGTAAAGTATGAACACCAGAGGCCCGGAGGAACACTTCAGAGAATGCCCATTCCTGAATGGAAGTGGGAGAGAATTGCAATGGACTTCGTGGTTGGTCTTCCAAAGACATTGGGTAAGTTTGATTCCATTTGGGTGATTGTGGATAGGTTAACTAAGTCTGCTCATTTCATTCCGGTCAAGGTGACTTACAATGTAGAGAATTTAGCCAAACTTTACATCTCAGAGATTGTTCGGTTGCATGGGGTTCCACTATCCATCATATCAGATAGAGGTACGCAGTTTACTTCTAAGTTTTGGAATACATTGCACGCGGAATTGGGTACTAGGTTGGACCTTAGTACCGCGTTCCATCCTCAGACCGATGGTCAGTCTGAGCGAATGATTCATGTGTTGGAGGATATGCTCCGTGCATGCGTGATAGAATTTGGTGGTCATTGGGATAACCTCTTACCCTTAGCGGAGTTTTCATACAATAATAGCTATCACTCGAGTATTGACATGGCTCCATTTGAAGCACTGTATGGTAGGAGATGTAGGTCCCCCATTGGTTGGTTTGATGCATTCGAGGTTAGGCCTTGGGGTACTGATCTTTTGAGGGATTTGATAGAGAAAGTGAAGTCCATTCAAGAAAAGCTTCTAGCGGCGCAAAGTAGGCAAAAAGAATATGCAGATCGAAAGGTTAGAGACTTGGAGTTTATGGAAGGTGAGCAAGTTTTGCTGAAAGTTTCGCCATGAAAGGGTGTGATGCGGTTTGGTAAAAGAGGAAGCTTAGTCCAAGGTACATTGGTCCTTTGAAGTACTTAAGCGAGTAGGGGAGGTGGCTTATGAGTTACCCTTGCCTCCAGGGCTGTCCGGAGTGCATCCGGTATTCCATGTGTCGATGTTGAAAAGATACCATGGGGATGGAAACTACATTATCCGTTGGGATTCAGTTTTGCTTGATGAGAATTTGTCTTATGAGGAAGAGCTTGTTGCTATTTTAGATAGAGAAGTTTGCAAGTTGAGGTCAAGAGAGATTGCATCCATCAAGGTGCAATGGAAGAATCGACCGGTTGAAGAAGCTACTTGGGAGAAGGAGGCAGATATGCAAAAAAGATACCCACATGTGTTTACAGACTCAGGTACTTCCTTTCACTCTTGTTTTTCTTCTCATGATCGTTTGAGGACGAACGATGGGTAAATTGGTATCTATTGTAACGACCTGTTTAGTCGTTTTGAGCAGCAGATTTTTATTTCTGGAAAACTGGGAGATGCAACGGATGCCACAACGGACCGTCATGGTCACGACGGACCATCGTGGAGGTCTCGTCCCATGACACTTAGAAATTATGAAATTGGGTACTGAAAATCGACTCTCTGAACGCCACAACGAAATGGCAGGATGGACCGTCTCAGGCACGACGGCCCGTCACAGGACTTTTTAACTAAAATCAAGTCTCTGACCCTTGCGACGGACAGCAGGACGGACCGTCGCAGGCACGACGGCCCGTCACGGGCTGCGTAATCCCAGGCGGGGTCGGATTTCTGATTAAATAATTTAAGGGGCGTTTTGGACTATTTTCTGCTTTAATTATAAAGTAATGGGTTAATGTTAATAAGTCTAATTACTTGAGGGATAAAAGAGGTAACCTTAAGTTAATTATTGGATTATTAGTGCCATCTTTTAAAACATAATTATAGGATAATTAGGGTAAAAGAAAGAGGGTTTGAATAAGAAAAAGAAAAAGAACAGCAAGAGAGAAAGAGGATCGAACGAGAGAAAGAGGGAGAATCGAACGAGAAGAGGAAAACACAAGGCTTGGGAAATTCTTGCTTGATCACTAGTCTTCTGTGGAGGTAGGTTATGGTTTTTACACTATTCGTAGTAAACTCTTAATAGCGAATGATATGTGTTGGGTAGTATTATAGAGTCTTCTTTATGCTTAATTGTGTGTATGCATGATGTGATTTTATATATATGATTGTGATGAAACAAGCATGATGAAGCTATTAAATCCCAAATCTTGATAAAAACCTAATCTCTTGTTAATGATGATGCCTTGATATAAAAGAAGGCTTGATGAACTAAAGTGATGAGATGATGACGCCTTGGTATAAAAGAAGGCTTGATGAATTAATAGAATGAGATTAATGGATCGGAGTGTCACGTACCGACACATAGAATTAGTGGGACGGGTGTCACGAACTGACACGTAGATGTAGGGGATCGGAGTGTCACGTACCGACACATAGAATTAGTGGGACGGGTGTCACGAACCGACACGTAGATGTAGGGGATCAAAGTGTCACGTACCGACACATAGAATTAGTGGGACGGGTGTCACGAACCGACACGTAGATGTAGGGGATCGGAGTGTCACGTACCGACACATTGAATTAGAGGATCGGAGTGTCACGTTCCGACACATAGTAGTAGGGGATCGGAGTGTCACGTTCCGACACATAGTAGTAGGGGATCGGAGTGTCACGTACCGACACAAGAGGAATAAAGATAATGAAGTTTGAAAGATACTAATATACTTAATCTAAAGAACATGTATCCCAAATGAGTATGGTATGGAGGCTTGAGTCCTCACAGATATGTTCGGTGATGCTATAAATGATGTTTGTACTTGTTGCTATCACATGTTAAGAATATTAGTTGATTTTATGATGTTATCTGAGATATATTGCTTTCTATTTTGAGTTGGCCGATGATACCTACTTAGTACTTGTGGTTGTACTGACCCCCTATTTATGTTTTCTTCTTGTTTATTGTGGAGTGCAGCAAACGTGCCGTCGTCTTCAACTTAACCGCAATTCTAGCCAGTCTTCGTCAACCGGATCTTCAGGGTGAGCTAATGCGTCTAGCTTGGACTGGATCTCCTTCCTCATGTCTTGATGCCTTGAAGTTCGGCATAGACTAGCTTTTGTTATTTTAGCTTTTTAGAATACTCTTAGTTTAGTAATTTGATCATAGATGTTCTTGTGGTGATGACTTCCAGATTTTGGGGATAATAATAGATGTTGAATTTTAGAAGTTATTGAATTGGTTTTTATTAATGAGTTTAAGTCTTCCGCATTACTTTCTATTGATATTACATTGAAATGTTAAGGTTTAGATTGGTTGGTTCGCTCACATAGGAGGGTAAGTGTGGGTGCCAGTCGCGGACCGTTTTGGGTCGTGACAATGGGAATGTCCTTTCACATAATCATATCATATTCATACATGTATGTTTCTGTATTCGATCTACATTCATATAAACACATTTAGGAACACATGTTCATAAATTCATAAAGAATATACTTTACAAGCATAAAAATAGGTAATTATGAATAGGAGAACTATCATTTCCTTCGTCATCATAAATGTATCCTATTCATAAATACGAATGAAGTGCGTGCGTGTACATTTTTTAACATGATGACATAATGGTTATCACATAGCATTGAGGAAGCCACCCTCTAAAGACCACAAAACATGTACCACATTCTTCAAGTCTCAAGTCATACACACATATAGAGAATTAAGGACTATAGACTAGACACACTCATATCACACCATAAGAGACAAGTACATCATTAATAATATGATATAAGACTCCTAACATACTTTGATCACACATTCATATAGGGTTCATATAAGTAGGGTTCATTCTATAATAACATTATTGATAATTAGCCATATTGACCACACCTAACCCTAACATGATGATCACACATATACATATAACATCATCCTCACACCTAGATTAAGCAAATAGTGTAAAAGACTATACATATAACCATACATTGCGTCAATTCACTTAGACATAATATTAGAATCAACGCTAAATCGTTCAACTTCCTAACATATAATTCATCATATCAATTCATATTTCATGTAATTCCTTCAAGGACATGATCATAATACATAAACATTTACAACAATATAAACACCACCACCATAGGTGGAACATACCAATCAACACTATTCAATGTACGTTCTAGGCTATTTAGAAGAAAAAAGTCAACTTACCAAATCTCAAAGCTTCTGATCATCTTTGATCATTCCTCCATATTTCATGTTCAATTGATATAGAAATTAATAGCAAAAAGCAATTCAATACAATCTAATCACAATTCTATAAACATCAAATTAATATCACATGACCCACATTATAGGCTAATTTGAGAAATTAGGAGGTTCATGGGTTCTTCATAAAATTGGATATAAATTCATCATAAAATCAGCAAATAAACATATATTCATCATTATAGTACTTTATAAATCAATTTTAGAATGAACCCATGGCTAGATTGAAAGATTAGATTTTTGACTTAGAATTCATGTTAAGAAAACCTTTGAAAGAACTCCATAGATGAATTATTATCTATGGATTAAGGATAAACAAATCTTATAAATTAAAAATCCCATGAAAATATTAGAAGAAATATCTAAGAATCCAACACCATAACTTTTACTTGAGCTTGGTTTTAAATAGAGGTTTTGGAGTTTTGGGAACAGAAGAGAACTTTGGGGATTAGATTTGTTAATGAGTGTTGGTGCATTTTCTTGGGAAATATTTTAAAATGGACATAAAATAGTTAATAAAACGTCATATAAGTTACAAAAACACCCACAAACTAATTGGAGCTCTTAGACATGTCAAAATTGACTTAAAAATGACGCAACCGGATCTGGGAGTGGGCTGCGAGTCGCAGGGATGTAACACCCCAAAATGAGTTAGGTTGTATACATAATAAAATTTTATTATAAATAATATAATGTCCTAAAATAAATTATAATATGGTATAGAGGCAGTGTGCAAAGTTTGAATAGATTTGGAAGTCGCACGTCAAGGGATGACCAAGACATTCGACGACTAGTCATCTATGTGCCTCATGTGTCTAGGCATGGTTATATTTGTCTGTCATGATATTTTGAAGCATATTAATGATTTATAATAGTTTTTATTGATTTTATATGGAATTTCAAGAAGTTTGGGGGTCAAACTACCAAGAACATCCAATACGTTAGAAAGATAACCCTTAAGAAACTAAACGTGTGTCTTGATGGGGCCTAGCATGATTGGACGAGTTGCACGTGTTTGATTTTGTGACACCTATATTGAAGGTATACAACTTTTTAAGATTTTTATTAACGTTGGAAACGTCCGGGTACAACTTGTAAAGGGCCCTGCAAAAAGCCCGACAAGAAGGCCCCAAGGCTGGTCGAGATACTGCCTTGGCAGTGTCAATCAACGGACAAAACGATGGCTCATTGCTCAACATACAGTCGGCTGGTGAGTTATAGTCGACTGGTACTTATTTTTTTTAGGTCTCAAGAAAATTTTGTCCAAGGACCAAATGACAGAGTGCAATGCACATCCCATCGACTGACCAACGACCAGTAGATGCCTCCGTCGATGGTGGCCTGCATTCTGTAACATGCGTCTGTTTCATTAAAGGGGAAAATAGGAAATTAACCCCACGTACTAACCTGAATCTGATAGGTTTATTTAGATACTTTTGGGTATAAGTCATCAAAAATGTGAACACCCTATTCTAAAATAAACTCACTTGATTGAAGCCTTTCCTTCCAAAAATCACTCCCTTCAAACCAACATTGTTGGTGAAGATCAAGAAATGCTTGGAGCTTTGTTTTCCATGTATGAATCATCATGTTTTAGAGGTTTTCAACTAAACAAATTTATGGTGATCCTTCATCTCTAGTTATCCTTCCATCTAGAGTGTTAATCTCAATGTTTTCTAAGAGAAAAATATGATCAAGTGCTTGTTCTTAACTCTAGCCATGGGTTCATACTTAAATTGATTTCTAAAGAATAATATTAATGTATTTATGGTTGTGTACTGATTTGTACATGATTTTCAATGGTATTGCATAATGAACCCATGCTCTTTCATAAACTCGATTTTAGCCTATGTACGGCTTTATGATCTTGATTTTTTGCATGTTGATTTTTGATTCAATTATGTTAATATGCTTATGTATACTTTATTTTGTTCATATTGACGGTGAATCATTAATGAATTACCCATGAGTATCAATGTATGTAGGATTGAACATGCCTACTTTAGTATTCTAGGAATTCAATGTAACATGGCCTTTCGATGATTAAATGTTGAACTTGATTAAGTGATATGATTATAGTCACTTTTCTAATTTGATATTATGATTTATTTTTAGTTATAAATCATGTATTATCAAGGTGAATAAGGATTGATATGAGTTGATCTAAGTCCTTCTAATTTGATGATTGCTAGTAGTATGTATGTGAAGTAATCTCGCATTTTGGTTAGATGATGAATTATTACTTTTTTGTAAAGATTTTTGGAGCTACTTCGTGGCATGTATTTTTATTGTTAATACATGATTGGTGATCAAGGCCTTAGGGAATTGATAGTATTAGAAAATTCCTCTATCCTCTAGCGAATTGACAAATCTAATGCCTATGTTGTAGCTAGATATTGATGTTCTTTAAGCATGATTTCATTATGACTAAATATATGATTAGATACTTCATTAGATTCATATTATTGATGAAATATGATCTATAATCCATATAAAATAAATTGGCTAATGGTCTATATTCTTCTACTTCCTAGTACATGTGAGATGACTTGTATTATGTTATAGTAAGATCTTGTAGCGACTTGTACATGGTTAATTTTATGATCAAATTACATTTAACTACTTCCATATATATTATTTGTTGATGAAAAAGGTGAATTTATCAATGATGACCAAACGGTGAGAAATTGGTAAGAATGCTTATCTCTTCTACTTTTCTTATAGTATTGTAGTTGATGAAGCCTTGTATGGAATTATGTTGTAAGGTCCACTTATGGTGGCGGTGTTTACTTTATTATAACTATATATGTGTTGACTATGTCAATAAAGGAAAATTGATGAATATATGAACATATGTCTATGATGATACTTTGTGAAGCTTATGCCTACTTTGCTATTCTAGTTGTGATTTTAGTTTTATGGTTATTGTGTAATCATGTGTATACACATGTTAGGTAAAGTATAGGTGCTTCCATTGATTTAAAAATAGTTAATAATCCCTTACCTATGTACTCGTATGTGAATGCATGAATAGCACAAGTTAAGAGTCTTAACTGTAATATGAAGTTGGCTTGTCTCCTATGCTATTGTGTGTTGTATGATTTTTGCGTGAAAGAGTATTATGGTCTAAGAGGGTGGATTCCTCAAATATTTTCTTGATAGACATTATGTGATCATGTTGACCAATGTAAACACTCACTCACTTTACATTCATGATATAAGTAGTATAGGCCATGGTGTCTAAATGAAAGGTAGTTCTCATATTCACTGGTGCCTACTACTATGCATGTTAAGATGATGTTTATGAAAGAATTATATGTGTTTCCTTATCTAAGATTACTTGATAGGTTTACTAGTATGGCAATGGTATGGGACTTTACCTATGCATTGCAAATGTGTACCTTGATAGGATAGTTCTAGTTTTGGTTTCTATATATATGAATATGTATGTATGAACATGTGTGTATTAATGTGTTTTGTGAAACATTTGCTCACATATATGTATACACACACATGTATGAAGATCTAGTCAAGAGAGGTGCATCAAATGATGTATTCATTTTTACCCTAAACTAGATGATGCTTTACATATGCTATGTTTATATGAAGGGATTCATTACATGATTTAAGTTGATGGACTTTCATCTATGACTTATGAGTTAAGCATATGAGGGGATGACTCTCCTAAACCTATGTTTTATAAAGAAAAAATGTAATAATGTTTTGCAATGAAGGGAACTTAGCTTAGCACCGAGTGAACCTGAATATGATTGTGTGTCCCTTCCTATTGTAGGAAGTTAGGTCACCATAATCTCATGAGGTGGATAAAAACAGTGCCTCAATGGGAATAAATAGAGTTTCCACAAGTGAATAACTACAATATCTAATCTTGGTATAATTCTAAGCTATTACATTATTGAATAGGAACTTTACATAAGGAAATCCATGAACCATAAGGATCCCTCTTCTGGAACTTGGAAGGTCTATCCAAGATCTTCACCTAGGAGACCTCCTCTAGCCATCACGACCTACACTTGGAGTAAAAAGATAAATAATAATGGTATTAGTACAAGAACTCATTAAGTATGGTAACCATGCAAAAATATGCATTTAAAGAGGACATTTAGATAGAAATCATCCAACATGTATTTTTCGTAAACTTCATGAACATAGGAACATATAAGCTCAATATAGTTCACTTACGTAAAATAGACATGGATAATAAGAATAATATCACATAAAGCCATTTATCATACTAATAAGCATGTTCAATATACATATTATATTAGCTCTTTTTTATTTTACATCTTTTCTTAACTAACCCTCGAACTGTACCTTGTGCAATGTATCACATTGAGGTCATGTTACAATAGTATTTAATAGTATGTTAAATAACACAACCACATATATTCACAATTCATAAGCACATCAAAGAATTGAACTTCACATAAGGACAATAACCTAACAGAACTCCTAAGTCAGACTACTGCATGCGTAGGTAGCATCCCATAATACTACTTCCACCAAGTGGGCCTAAGAAGTCCCCTAGTCTAGACATAACATACATCACATGTCATAACACATTCACTTACAACTAGACATAAATCCACATGATTCATATAATCATATAAGGACTCTTTCCTTTAATAAAACCTTAGAAATAAAACATTTAGTTTATATAATAGGTAAACTACCCTCAAAACCCCTTCACAATCTTACTTGTGCAATGTACACTTGGAGTCCCATACCCTCTCATATACTAAGTAAACCCATTTAGAAGCCATAAGTGTAATTCACATGCATAGTCATAATTCATATCTTAACATAACAAAGTCACTTAACATGCATTCATACAATTCATATAGAAAATAAGTATTTACTTCATAAGGGTCTCCAATCCTCTTTTTTCTTGAAGTCATCATGTGTAATGTATAGGTAGGGTCCATAGTCCTACATACCAAGTACACTTCTCAAGGAATTAAGATTAGAGTTCATATTCATATATTAGCTAATTATTAACCATTGGGAGACATAGAAATAATGGACATAGAGCATTTGAGCTACATGAAATCCGATGATCTACTCTCACGCTGAAAAGAGACGATTAACACTTTTCGAAGGTGCAGTAATTCGTACATAGCTATTCTAGGTTGATCCACTAAGCTAGAGTCTGATGTGGGCACATTGTTAAGGGACGTGGAGATTTCATCTAGAAACCTTGACTTTCTAACGTGGGTTTCCATTTTATGAAACAACACATATATTCGGACTTCGGACTTACTAATATAAAGAAACCCATGTGGGAGGCCGAACATACTAAAGTGAGACCTCTATGTCATTTATATTCCCTTTCGATGCTAATCAATAACTCCATTATTAAATATCATTAGGCCTTTAGATAACATTAGTTCATATACAATAGGCCTTTGACACTTACTCCCTCATTTATCCTGTAGCTCAAAGGTATCTTCGGTGAAAATTTGACATTCATCATAGAACCTACCTTATCTGACAATGTCCTTTCACATAATCATATCATATTCATACATGCATGTCTGTATGTAGATATATGTGAGATCTACCTTCACATAAACACATTTAAGTACACATGTTCATAACTTCATAAGTCATATACTTTATATGCATAAAAATAGGTAATGATGCATCGGAGAACTATCATTTCCTTCGTCATCATGAATCTATCGTACTCATGAATATACATGAAGTGTGTGTGTACATTGGTCAACATGATTACATAATGGTTATAACATAGCATTGAGGAAGCCACCCTCTAAAGCCAAAACACATTTAAAACATTTTAAAAGTCTCAAGTCATACACACATACAGAGCATTAAGTACTATAGACTACACACACTCATATTACATCATAGGAGACAAGTACATCTTTAGAAGTAGGATATAAGTCTCCTAGCATACTTTCATCACAAATTCATATGGGGTTCATATATGTAGTGGACATGCGATAAGGACCTTCTTCATCATTAGCCATATAGACCACACCTAACACTAACAAGATCATCACACTTATACATATAAAATCATTCCCACACCTAGAATAAGAAAGCAGTGTGGAAGACTATACACAATAGTTTACATAACATCAATTCACTTAGACATGATATTAGAATTAAGGCTAAATCCTTCAACTTCCTAATATAGAAATAATCATATCAATTTATATTACATCTGATGCCTTTAAGGCCATGATCATAACACATAAACATGTACAAGAATGTAAACACCGCCAACATTGGTGGACCATACCAACAAACACGATTCAATGTACACTCTAGGCTATTTAGAAGAAATATGTAAACTTACCAAGCAATTCAGTACAATCTAATCACAATTCTATAAACATCAAATAAATATCACAACACCCACATTATACGCTAACTTGAGAAATTAGGAGGATCATGTGTTATTCATAAAATTTGATAAAAATTCATCTTAAAATCAGTAGATAAACTTATATTCATCATTACAATACTTTTAAATTCAATTTGAGAATGAAACCATGGGTTTATTGAAAGAGATGATTTTTGACTTAGAATTCATGTTCAGAAAGCCTTTGAAAGGACTCCATAGATGAATGGTTATATATGGATGAATGATCACCATACCTTATACATTAAAAATCCCATGAAAATCTGAGAAGAAAGATCCAAGAATCCAACTCCATAGCTTGTTTTTGAGCTTGGTCTTCAATGGAGGTTTTGGGGGTTTCTGGAATAGAAGAAAACCTTGGAAATTTGATTTCTTAATGGGTGTTGGGGTTTTATATTGGGAAAGGGTTTAAAAAGATGTTAAAATAGTTAATAAAATCTCCCCTATGTTACCAAAACACCCCACACGAATCGGGGCTCTTAGACATGTCAAAATTGACTTAAAAACGACGCAACCGGATTTGGTAATGGGCTGCACATCACGGGGAAGCCATCCAATTATTCCCCAAATAATATTTCAGGCAGTGAGGTGCGTTCTAGGAGCGCGTCGCGGGGGCAATGTCTCATTCATGCTCCTGCATGCTGCCTTGGGCAGCCACTTGTCCAAGGTTTGGGACCTTCTTGGGGGCCCTTCAGGTTGTCTCCGGGGAGTCGTTACCTAGATGTTTGGACCCTTAAAATGTATATAAAGGTACAAGGGTTAACTACATTTCTTCTCAACTCAAAAAAAGACATAAAATAAATAAAAACATACAAGGACTCACTAGCACATCTAAAGACCATCTTTCCAACATCTTGGACAATTGACCTCGAAATGACTTCAAATCATATATGCATACTATAAAACACCTAATTAAAATGTTATTAACCTTTTTAGTCACATGCTAGTCTCTAGCTACCTTAGTGCATTTTGAGGGCGTTTCAGCACCAATCACAAGCCATCATACTTGAAGTAAAAGTTAGGATCACAAACACTTACAAAATCTCCTTCGAAAACAATCATCATGGTCTTACCATCAACCAACAAATTACATCAATCAAAATTAATGAACAAAAGAACTAGGTTAATTGCATCATCACTACCCCAATTAACATCAACTCATGACCTTCGGTTAGGGGAATTAGGGTTCATCATAAATTCATCAAGAATTAGATCCAATCCCAAGAATAAATTATCCTAGTCAATCAATACATGAATAAGAATAGATAAACCAAGTATAATAATAAAATCATTCTTTAATTCCCATCAATTCATGACTAAGATCCAAGATTTGGGGGATTTGGGGAAGGGAACATGATCAACATAAAATTGTATCAATTAAAATCAATTAATCAATGATCTATACTTAATTAGTCATAGGATATCACAATTTATCATCAATTTGAAGTTTACAAGAAAACCCATCAGATTGGAAAACCCCATGGAATTGGATATTTTGAAAATCAACTTTGTGAGGATCTATTGGGAAAGGAATCCCAAGAGTGAAGAAACCATACCTTATTGAAGCTTAATCCAGGAAATTGAAGTGAAATCCTAGAGATTTTAAATTGACCTTCTTCATGTTTTCTTCCTTCTTCAATGGAGGAATTGGTGAGAGAGAAAGTAGAGAGAGGTGAGAGCTTTTGGGTTTTTTTATGGAAATTGGGTTTGTATAAGTGAAAAATGACATAAATGACCCTTATGCTATATATGATAACTCCCTAAATTACCCAAAACACCCCTCACTTAAATGGGTCTTTTTGTGAATTCAAAATGTCATAGATATGATTTTACCGGATAAGGGAAGTGACATGCGTCGCGGAACCAACACACACTATTTTTCTAAAAAATAATTTCATGCAGTGAGGTCCGTGTGGGACGCACGTCGCACAGAAGCCATAGATTCTTGATTTTCGTAGGCTACATTGGCAGTCTGCCCACCCATGTTGGGGTCCTCCTCCATGACCCTTTGGGTGATTCTTGGGGTGTCGTTATTGGACGTTTAAACCCTCTATACTACACTCTACCCAACAAAAGATTTTTACAAGTTTCAAACTTCATTTTACCCTCTGAAACCATCCCAAAACATAGAGATGTTAAGTAGTTCAATTAGGCTAGTTTCCGGACGTCATGGACGTTCTTTGACGTCGTGGATCTTAAATTATACACATTATTTTAGGTATTAAAACACTATCTAATCCCTTACACACTCATTTTAGGTTGTATATTAGGTCTTGAATTTTTGGAGTGTTACAGTATCCCCCCCCCCCGAATAATCATTCGACCCCGAATGACACTAAACATTAAAAAAGGGAAAGGATAGACTCAAGACTAGCACGCCAACCACACAATATACTAAAATAAAATCATGAGTTACAACTCAAATAAACATAAACATACGAAATCTACATAATGACTCAAAACATCAATTTCACACATAATGTCTCAATGTTGTAACATGAGAAATTTCCTTGTCATAACAACAACATGAGCTCCCATATCAATGACGAGTCAATTAATCCAAAGTTGATTTCTTAACATATCAACATGAGCAATATCTCATTATGAAGGCAACAATATACAAAATACATAATAAGTGCAATTCGAGCAAAAGAGCTTTTTTCCATGATAAATCATTTTAGCAAAAATCTTTTTACCACAAATATACACATCTTTGAGAAACAAGTAAAACTCACATTAACTCGTTATTTTTTCATTATTAAGAACAAAAATTACCCTTAATTAGAAAAGAGATGAGGATTACGGGAATTATGTCGGCCTCGGCCTCCCATGTTGCTCCGTCAACTAGGTGGTTTCCCCATTAAACTTTTACGGAGGCCACTTCTTTGTTCCTCACCCTCTTCACTTGAAAATCAAGGATTTAAACTGGAACCTTCTCATCGGAGAGGTTCTCTTACACACCAAGACCTTAGATAGGAAGAATTTACTAGGGATTACAAATTTACTTCTTAAGCATTGAAATATGGAAAACCGGATGAACCTGAGATAGTTAACTAGGGAGTTTCAACTCATATGCAACCTTTCAAATATTTCGGAAAATTTTGATAGGGGCCAACATAACTAGAACTTAACTTCCCTTTTTTGCCAAATCAAACAATCCCTTTCATGGGAGAAATTTTACGTATACCTTATCACCCTTTTCAAATTCTAGGTTGTTCTCCTATGATCGGTATAAGACTTTTTGTTACTATAGGTTGTTTGCGACCAGTTGCTTATGATATGAACTTTCTACAAAGTCTTATAGATCAATTTAGGACCAACAAGCAAAGATTCAGCAACGTCAAACCATCCAATAGGATATCTACACCTCCTACCATACAAGGCTTCATAAGGATCCATAGAGATAGATGAATGAAAGCTATTATTATAGTAGAAATCCACCAAAGGTTAATGTTCATCCAAATTACCCTTAAAGTCAATGATACAAGCTCTAAACATATCCTCAAGTTTTTGAATAGTTCGCTCTGGTTGACCATCCATTTGAGGATGAAAGTGGTGCTTAACTTCATTTGAGTAACCAAACCTCTTTCAAAAGATCTCAAAAATCTACACATATATTCAGCACCTCTATCCGATATAATGGAAAAAGGAACCACATGAAGACTCACTATCTTGTCAATATAGATCCTTGCATAGTCTTCCATCGAATAAGCATACGTATCGGGAATAAAGTGAGTGGATTTGGTCCATCTATAAAATAACACCTATATAGAGTCATATTGCCTTCGAGTTGGAGGAAACCCTACTATAAATTTATATGAACATTTTCCCACATCCAAGTAGGAATTTGGATTTCTTGTAGTAGACTACTAGGCTTTTGGTGTCTGTCCTTCACTTTGTGACAGTTGGGACTATTTGGAACAAACTACGTAATATCCCTTTTTAGGCTATCCACCCAAAACACTTCTCCAGGTCATGATACATCTTTGTAGAACCCGTATGAATATAGTAACGGGATCCATGAGCTTCGTCAAGGATCCTAATCCTCAAATCATCAATATTAGGCACATACAATCTACCTTGATATCAAATAATATTGTTCCCCCTTTGGGAGAATGACTCATTCATCTTAACAAGAACCGATTCTTTCAACTCCATCAACAATGGATCAAGGTGTTGATTAGAGTTCACCTCAAACACCAAAGAAGACTCAGAGTTATGATGTATCACCATACCACCATTTAAAGAATCTTTAATTCGAACCCCTGAACAAGCCAAACTATGAACATCTTTCAATATGTTTCTCCTAGATTCTTCCAAATGGAACACACTTCCCATGAACAATCGACGTAGAGCATCCGCTACCATATTATCGTTGTTGGGGTGATAGAGAACACTAATATCATAGTCTTTTAACAAATCTAACCATCTCCATCGCCGGAGATTCAACTCCTTTTGAGTGAATACATATTGGAAACTTTTATGGTCCGTATAAAGATTAAAATGAATCCCATAGAGATAATACCTCTATATTTTCAAGACAAATACCACGCCCTCTAACTCAAGGTCATGAGTAAGGTAATTCTTCTCATGAACTTTGAGTTTCCTAGAAGCATATGCTATAACTTTGTCATGTTACATAAGAGAACACCCCAACCCAACTCGTGATGCATCTTAATAGAACACAAAACCCTTACTACCCTCTGGTAGAGTCAATATCGGAGAAGAAGTATACCTATCCTTCAGCATTTGGAAGCTCTTTTCCTATGCCTCCGACCGCTCAAATTTTACATTCTTTTGATTCAAGGGTGTCAAAGGGGAAAAATGGATGCAAACCCGTTGACAAAACTTTTATAATAACCATCTAGGCCTATAATGAACTTCTAATATTCATAGGAGGCAAAGGTCTATACCAATTTTTCACCACTGCGGTCTTCCTTGGATCAACCTCTACTCTTGCAGTTGAGATAATATGAACAAGAAATTCTTCCTACCTCAACCAAAACTCACATTTTCTGTACTTGGCAAACAACTGGTGTTCCTTAAGAACTTGCAAAACCATTCTCAAATGGTCTTTCTATTTACCGTCATTTTCTAATATACCAAGATGTTGTTAATAAAGACAATGACAAATGAATATAGGTAACTTTGAAACACCATATTCATAGGTCCGTATATGATTCCGGAGCATTAGTGAGACCAAAGGACATTACTAAGAACTCATAGTGACCATATATTATTCGAAATGCCATCTTGGAAATATCTTTACCTCTCACCATAAGTTGGTGATATCCCGATCTCAAGTAAATCATCAATCCGATGGAGAGGATACTTGTTTTTTTATTGTGCCTTAGTTGAGTTGAAGGTAATCGATACACTTTCTAAGGGACCCATCCATATTCTTCACAAACACTAACTGAGCACCCGATGGAGAAATACTAGGGAAAATAAAGCCACAGTCTAGTAAGCCATTGAGTTGAGACTTCAACTCTTTCAATTCATCTGGAGCCATCTGATAAGGAGAAATTGAAATGAAATTTGTATGCGGTAGACAGTCGATACCAATATCAATTTCTCGTTCAAAATAAATATCGGGAACATCATTAGGAAAGAACTCCGAAAATTCCCTCATTACGGGGACCGACTAAATGGGAGGAGTTCGGAGTCTAAATCTTTGACTCATAATATATAGTATAAACACCATTTTAAAGATCATCCTACAAGCTTTCAAAAAAGAAATTATACGACCTGTAGGAATAGAATTTCCCGCATTCCACTCTAAAATGGGTTCATTTGGAAAGTTAAACATCACCACCCTTGTTGTATAATCAATAGTAGTAAAGCAATCACACAACCAATCCATACCCAATATCATGTCAAAATCGACCATATCAAGTTCAACTAGCTCCACATAAGTAACTCTGTTGGTCAACATTATAGGACAATTTCATTATACTTCTTTTAGTAAAAACCGACTAACCCACCGAGGTAGTCACTATAGAAGGTTCATTCAATATATCGGGAAAAATGTCAAAATTTTTAGCTAGTAGAGGAGTAGAAATGAAAAAATAGCACCGAGATCAAGTAAAGTATATACATTAAGAGAAATACTTTAAACATACTGGTCACAAAATAGGGAGAAGTCTCTTGCTCACCCCTAGAATGGAGAGAATAAAAGTTGTTCTTCTTCGAAGCATCATCATTTAAACCACGTGCTTGTTCACTCCCCTTGTCTTGCCCCTTAAAATTAGGGAAATCTCTCACCTTGTGACCCCTTTTTCCAAAAATACAACAATTGCGCGTTCCAACTAAACATTCACAAAAGTGGCCTTTCCCACACTTGGTACAAGTAGGCTTTGTCATATACAGGTTTACCCCCTAAACGTAAACGGTGTCGTCTTCCTTTTCAAGGATTAAGACTAGCCTCTTATTCTCATATCATTACATTCATAGGTTGAAAAATTCGAAAAATATAAAACTTGCATTATCACTACTTGGAGGTTTACATAGACCTTTACATACACATAATATATATTCATATCGAGTATACATAGACCCTTCGTAAAGGAAGGTTACATAGCCTTCTACTTTCATTGCAAATACATATACGTAAAATATAAAAATAGTCTCAACAATTGTCTCATCTCATAACATCTAAATGAATATCACAATATGGTCATAGCCCTTACAACAATCCAATAAGACCATATATAGGTCATATGAAAGTACAACACTTCAGTAAAAGGGAAGGAATGAAAGAGTCAATAAGGTCATAAGAAAATATGTAGGCTAGAGGATGTAATTGACATAGAAAGCTGAAGAACAACCCTACTTGGATGAAAGAAAGAATCCAATCCTTCAACGATGTCGTCTTCCAAAATCTACAACGATCGGAACCTATGATGTTTGGGAAAAAGAAAGAAAATGGGGATAGTACTCCACATGTACTAAGTATGGGATCTTATGCACATACACAAGCAAAAAAATGCTAAAAGGGACTTTTTATCAAAACATGCCAAATTACCCCTTTAGAGACGTAATGAAAAGTCAAATAAGTCATATCAACCAACAAAACATGCTTACTATCTCAACAAGTAATACTTATCCAAACATACTTGAAATTCATGATTTACTACAACTCTAACATCGCGGAACAATATCATAAGAATGAATAAGATTTTAACATATCATAATAAGAAAAAAAAATACTCGCAAGTCCTTATCAAGTCAACAAGTGAAATAACCGAGCAAATCCCCATAACCTTACTCAATAAACTGTCCTCAACAAGAAAAGATGACCCATGTCCAACTTTACATATCATGTCATTTAGGTTTACATTTCATCATATATTAACATTACAAGCTAAGGTTAATTCATAAATGAAATAATCAACATATAGTATCAACAATGTGCCATGGTCATCATATATACATCATGTATTATCATGAAATAAACATACATAAGAATCTCCTCCTAAGACTCCCCTAAAGGCTAACTAGTGCAATATTTAGATAGAGTCCCATACCCCTACCTAGAGAGAGTTGGACCTCTTAGGTTATCCAAGTTAGAGTACAATTCCTTTAATTCGTTTTACCTTTTGGGAACATCTTGTGCTAACCGACATAGACCACATCATCTAGTGTTAAATCTGTTAATATAAAACACTACACCAAAATAAGGAGGGCTACTTGACAAGGTCGTACTAAAACATGAAACATAGAAACTACGTGGATCCACTAGCTAGTATTCCTATTGGGGTAACATAGTTAAAGAACTAGGATATATAGTTGGGACCCTTTTATGCGCTATGCATTATAGTCTTCAATCCCAAGAGTAATATAGTGTTCCTACCTTCTCTATGTGGGAAGGGACACTCCTCAATCTAGTTCACTCGGTGCTAAGTTAGTGTCCCTTTTGAAATGTCTATAATCCTATAATTATCAATGATAGATTAATTGAGGCCATAGGGTCTACCCCTTGGATAATCATCATCACGAATGGCTCAATAAGAATCGTATGAGTATATATCCTTTCGTCACAATTCATATAAGTGAGGTTAACATATTAGCATCTCATAGCATATACAGGCACATTGACATTGGCTTTCTTAGGCCATATAGTGCTTGGAGAGGGAACTAATATTGATACTCAATAAATTGAGGTAGTGCATAATTGTCCTATACCTACATCTCCAATTAATATTAGGAGTTTTTGGGGTTTAGTTGGCTACTATAACTTGTTTGTTGAGATGTTTTTGTAACATCTCGCAGCTACAAAGGGAATAGAAAAGTAAGTCTAAAATCTAAAATAGTTAATTTTTGAGAGTACAAAGAAATTTGAAAAATTTATGGAAGTGAAAAGCTAGTTTTTGATTCACTTCAAACGATCATAAATCCTTTCTCGAGCTGAGTTAGGTGTAGTTCAAGATATGTTTGGAAAACTCTTGGAAGGATATTTACATTTTTGGCAAGTTTGCGCATTTTCAAGTTCGTTTGAGTGAGTTATGCCTATTAGAAATTGAGCTGCAAAATTAAGGAAAGTCTAGTCGGGATTTGGGAAGGATAATTAGTATTTTATTTACCTAATTACGGTAATTAGTTTTTAGGAATTCATTTGGGGTAATACAAGATATTTTGTTAGGTTATAAAATTTAGACTTCATGCTAGGGTTTGGAGAAAAGAGATTAAGGGAGAACAGATAAAGGAAATCAAGAATCACCAAGAACTTTCAAGCATTGCGGGTGGAATTCATCGGGAGTTATCCCTACAAGTTATATGATATCACATAGCATTGACTTAGGTCACCCACGATGTAATCATGTTTAAACAAAGTAAAATAATATTTGATTTGGAAAGAAATCCTTTGAGTTCTTGATGGAATTCGTTTGAATTCTTGTGGGTTGTTTAGTTGAAATTATAGAATGTTTGGTTCATGTTTCAGGGTGAAAATTTGAGTAGAATCTATCTAATATGTAGGTTACTAATGATCCTAAGAGTTTGAGAAAAGAACCATCAAATATTAGAGAGTTTAGAGATTGAAAATGGCGGAGAAAAGTAGGAGATTTTCTAGGCAAGGGATGGGGTGTCGCGCCTGTTCCTTTGAACTTGGGCCTCTGGTGCATCGTGCCACAGAAAATTCACTGAACTTTGAGGGCTGGTGCCCTGCGTCTTTCAGAGTGTCAGGCACGCCAAATCTCCCCATTCATCCCCCATCTTTTCTTATTAGTTCCTTACTGATGTTCCTATGTTTCCTAGTTTATTTCAACACTCATGAAATAATCAATAAACATGAGATCATAAACCTTGAGTCCATAATCAAATTCAAGAAAAGTTAAGATCAAAGTCAAGAGAAATTAAGACATATGTTTAGATGCTAAGAAGCGAGTCAAAGCAAAGTTATAAAGTTTTCAAGAGTCTTTAACAATGTTTTAACCTTATTTTAAAAATCCATTTAAATTTAAGAAAAGAGTAAAGATTGGAGTTCATTTCTTCAAAAGAGTATATCGGGACTATGTACTCCCAAACAATAAATGATTTCGCATTCAAACAAGAAAGGATTGTAGAGATTTCCAAAGAGCCTTTGAAATAGGTTTCAAAAAAAGTGATCGCTTTCTAAATAAAGCAAGAGGTGAAACCAAGGTAGCCATTGAGCTAAGTATCTTGAGCACTAATCTCATATTACAGAAGAAGTATGTTTTCAAACATAAGAGCTAGTATAAATTTGGAGTAGTATTGAGAATTAATAAGGGGGAGAGTTAAGACAACTCAGATCCCCCATAAACCATGTAGCCACCATAGGTTAAATGTATTTTATAAACAAAGATATATGTATTTCTACTTACATCCCTGAATTATAATGTATATTTGTATACATACAAAGTTGACATCATGTTTTAAAAAACTTTCCTTATTCATTTTGATTGTAAATATCTATGACATGAGTTACCATTTTGGCTAAGTTATTACTTTATGTTATCGTTTCATGAGTTTTATCTCTTATGTTTAAGTATTTCATTGAGTTATTAAGTTAAGAAAAGGATCTGCTTGAGTCCAGCAATGGTCTTCTAGTTTTAGTTCTGGTCTGGGTGTAGGTGCGGTGAATGACAGTTTTCCTCTATCTCGTCTCCTTTGACCAAGCTAACTCCGAAAATAGTGAAGTTTAAATGATCTCAACCTTATGAGAAAAACATTTAAGATTTGAAGAATCGGTTTACTACTGCCCAGGTTTTTGCATTATCAAAAGATAATCAAGGCTTTGTGGTGTATTGTGATGTATCTAGAGTTGGTTTGGGTTCTGTTTTAATGAAGAATAACAAAGTTATAGCTTATAACCCTAGACAGTTGAAGGTTCATGAGAAGAATTATCCAATCCATGACATAGATTTGGTTGTTGTAGTATTAACCTTGAAGATATGGCTTCACTATTTATATGGGGATCATGTTAATTTATTCAATGATTACAAAAATCAACAATATGTTTTCATTCAAAGAGAGCTTAATCTTAGACAAAGGAGGTGGTTAGAATTTCTCGAGGACATTGACATGAGCATTCCTCAAAATGTAGTTAAGGCTAATGTGGTTGCTGATATCTTAAGTAGGTTTTCTATGGGTAGTACCGCCCATTGTGAAGAAAAGAAGAAAGAACTAGAAAAAGATGTGCATTCAGTAGCACACTTAGGAGTCAGAGTCATTGATTCAATAGAAAGAGGAATACTGGTGACGAATGGAGCTGAATCATCATTAGTGTTAGAACTGAAAGAGAAGCAAGACCAATATTACATTTTTCTTTAATTGAAGGAAGATGTTCATAAGCAAAAAGTATTAGCTTTTGAACAAGGGGGAAATGGTCTATCGACGAACCAAGGTCAATTATGTGTACCACTGGTTGATGGAATCCAATAGAGGATCATGGAAGAAGCTTATAGCTCCATATATCCCATTCAATGGGCTTCCAAATATATGTATCGTTACGTGAGTGAAGTTTATTGGTCGAATAGTATAAAGAAGGGCATTGTTGAATTTGTTGCGAAGTGCCCAAATTGTAAACCAATTAAAGTTGAGCATCAACGGCCCAGTGGTTTGGCTCAGGTATATAAAACTTCCAGAATGGAAGTGGGAGATTATTAATATAGACATTATAACAGACAATATGATTCCATTTGGGTTATAATCGATAGAATAACAAGATTAGCCCACTTTTTGTCAGTAACGACTACCCATTCGACAGAAGATTATGCTATATTATATATTCAAGTATTATTAAGACTTTATGGAGTACCAGTCCCTATAATTCTGATAGAGGTGCATAATTTACTACGCAGTTCTTGAAATCTATTTATAATGGTTTAGGTTCAAAGGTGAACTTTAGTACTACCTTTTATCCTTAGATTAATGGGAAAACAAAGAGAACTTTTTAGAACTTAGAATATATGTTGAAGGCTTGTGTTGTTCATTTGTATAGGAATTTGGATGAGCACCTACCTCTCATTGAGTTTGCTTATAAAAATAATTAACACTAGAGATTTCGGAATGGCTCCATATGAAGCTCTTTATAGTAGAAGATGCGGATTTCCAATTGGATGGTTTGAAGTTGGTGAAGCAGATTTAATAGGTCCATATTTAGTTCAGCAAGCTATTGAGAAGTTTAAAGTGATTCAAGAGAGGTTGGAAACGACAAAGAGTTGTCAAAAATCCTAGACGAATATTAGGAGAAGGAATTAGAGTTCAAAGTAGATGATTGGGTACATCTAATATGATGTTTGGTAAGAGGGGAAACTTAGTCCCTGGTATATTGGACTTTATAGAATATTAAAGAGATTTAAGAATGTAGATTCTGAGCTGGAGCAACCACAAGAGTTAGCAGCGGTTCATTCGGTATTTCATGTCTCCAAGTTGAAGAAGAGCATGGGCGATCCTTCATTGATCATACCAAGTGAAAATACTGGGATCAAGGAAAGCTTATCCTATGAAGAGATATTTATTCAGATTTTAAATCGCCAAGTTCACAAATTGAGGAAAAAAGAAGTCGTATCATTCAAAGTCTTTGGGAGGAACACATTTATTGAAGAATATACTTGGAAAGTTGAGGAGGATATGAAAAGGAGATATTCACATGTCTTTGAATAAATAGATGTTTCATACCAAGATACTAATTTTCTTTTTAATAGTATCTAAATTATGATAAAACATGTTTTTTGTTTACATTTTCTTGTTGGGTGTTTGAATTTGATGTCACTACCCTTAGCATGGTAAAAGAAATATCATTCGAGGGTGAATGTTCCCAAGGGGGATATGTATTAACACCTCACATCCAGAAGAACTAAACGGAAGTGTAAAATCTTGAAATAGTTACTTTTGATCAGTATAAGGAAATCTGGAAAATATTAAGTTAAAAGTAAGTTTTGGGTCAACTTCTAAAGACAAAAACTTCTAGCTCAAGATGATTTGGGTTAGGATATGATATGGTTGAAAAAACTCTTGTAACGATCTTTCCAACAACACAATGTTTTTTGTGATTCCGAGTCCGTATGAGTGAGTTATGACCTTCAGAATTTGGGTTGTTACATTAAGGAAATGTCCACATCTAGGATTTTAAGAGGTATTTTAGTCTTTTCACTATTCTATAATTTTAATCAATTTTTATGAGGTTGATTTGGGTAAAATCAGAACTTAGTCTGTTTTAGAAGTTTGGGATTTCATGGTAGGGCTAAGGAGAAAGGAAAAGAAAAAATAATAAGGAAAAAGTGAACTAATTCATCAAGATCGATCAAGATGGTTTTAATTTTCGTCAACGAATTATTCCTATTAGGTATGTCAGGCTCTCATAATGTTGGGATTGATCCCACTTGCATAACATAATATTTCAGTTTGGATTAATCCTAAAAGTTTTTTGGTATTGATGATCTTGATGCCTATTTTCTTGAATTCATATATTATTCTTAAATTTGCCTGAGTTGGGAAGTTTCTTGAGTTCATTATGTCATTTGTTAAACACGTTATGAGTTAGATTCTTAGATATTTTTACTGAATATCTGTATCTAAAAATAATTTTTAAAAAAAGAACCAATTTTGGGTGAATTGGGGATGAAAAACGAAGAGAAGTTTCGATGGGGGAAATTTGAACATGAGAGTGCGTCGCACAACTGGTTCCTAGAATTGAAAATTTTTCTCTGCTTCTTCGAGCTTACACGAGATTTTCTACCTCAAAAAGAAATTTAGGAACCAAAATTTAACTATGCCTCCGCATTGCAGAGCCACCTCAAATCTTGATATTCAGTCTTATCTCATATTTAGCTACATAAAATAATTCCTAAAAGACTTGAGATCTTTTCCAACACAAATTTAATACTTGAATTCAACATTTAAGTCAAGGATTAGTTGACAGCAAATCCAATAATAGTTAAAATTAAGGTCAAGAGAAGTCTAAAGTTAACTAAGATAAGTTTATTTTGAGTTCTCTTAAGTTTTTTACAAACATTTTAAATTTATTTTAAGACATATGTTTTGAGTTCAGCATAGAGTAAAGTTGAAGTCTTCTATTCAAAGTATATGGAGACTAAGCATTCTGATGTGCCTCAGTTATAAAAACTTATTCCAAGAGACCAAAATAAACAATAAAGAAACTTGATAACTATCATGAGGCAGTTACACATTTAATGGGTGGTTTTTCCTGAAGAAATAGGGGCAGTGCAGTGAAAAAGAGGGATATTCAGAAAAACAAGGGAAAGAGAATTATGTGAGAGTTTCTAGCCTCTTGAGTGTCTAGAAATGTTGTGATTTATATGATTGTATGACTAAGTTTATTATTATCTTTAGAAGTGATTTATTATATTAGTAGTTTACTCGTGATTGTTGTAATTTAAGTGAATGTAGTGTGAAACAACAGTATTTGCTTCTTATTTTGTATTTCAGCAGTAACGTCTATCAAATTGGTATCAGAGCAGTAACGTTCAGGGATGGTGAGTTGAATGGAGGGATGAGTTGAACAAGTGGAGACAAATTTGATTTGCGTAAGAGAAGATATCATAAAGCTAGAAGGATGATTTCAACAAATAACAGAGACTCTTCTAGAATCAAAGCACAAGGGAGAACTATAATGGCAGAAGCATCCCCTTCTTAAACCAGATCTATCGGAAATCAAGAAGAGGTAAGCAATGTAAATTGGGCTGTAGAAAAAGATAGGAAGAAGTACCGGAAACTACAACTACCATTTTTCGAAGGAGAAAATCCTTTGTTATGGATTTTCAGAGTTGAGCGATATTTTACCGTGAATGAAATTTCAGAAGCGGAAATATTAAAGGCAACAACTGTTTGTTTGGAAGGAAAAGTTTTCAATTGGTATTATTGGATGGAATCTCGACAACAAATGTTAACGTGGGAAGACTTAAATAGAGAGTTGTTGAACCTATTTCATCATTCTCAAAAAATCAATCAATATGTTATCTTAATAGGGTTGAAGCATGTTAGCACAGTTAACGTTTTTTGTGATGAATTTGAAAAAGTATCTGCATTTATGAAGGAAGCATCTCACGGAATGTTATCTGGAATATTTTCAAATGGGCTGAAAGAGGAAATTCAAACAGAAGTGATGTTTTTACAAGCTCAAACCTTGAGGGAGATAATAAAGATGGCTCAAAAGGTAGATAATTGAAATTATATTTTGCATCAAGTACAAGGTTCTAAATTTGAATCAGGCAGAGGAAGTACAAGAAATAAAGTAGTTGGGTTTACACACAATTATTACCGAGTTGCAATTATTCTTGAATCTCGTTACTCAAAAGCCAAAGTAGCAAGTCGTAACATTGATTCACCAGTGCATACAACAACAAAGTCGACTAGTTTCAATGGGACTACATTAGCAAAGTCTGAAGGACAATTCAAAAGGTTCTCTAATTTAGAATTTGCTCGAAAAAGAGAGTTAGGTTATGTTTCAGATGTGATGAAAAATTTGTCCCCAATCATCGTTGTAAAAATAGGCAGCTTAACCTATTGATTATGTTAGAGGCACTAAAAGCTGATGAAGACGAAACAGTGGAATTCTTTGAGTCTACCAGAGAAGATGTAGTTGAATATGAAATGAAAGGTACTATGATGGTGTTGAATATGAATTCAGTTGTGGGCCTTACAGGAGGTAGAACAATGAAACTTTGTGGAGAAGATTCATGGATACGATGTGATAATTTTGGTCGATAGTTGAGCTACCAATAATTTTATATCATCCCACCTCGCTCATTATCTGCAATTACCTATTAAGAATACCAAAGGATTTTAATTAACAATTAGTAATGCTCAGCTGGTTAGTGGGAGTGAAGTATGCAAAAAGGTAAGAATAAACTTTCAATGAGTCCAAATCAACCAACAATATTTTCTATTTGCATTGAGGGAAACTTATGTGTTATTAAGGATGGATGGTTAGCCACATTAGGAGAGATGAGGGTGAATGGAAAATTCTTACCATGAAATTAAAAGATGTAAAAAGATTGGTTTCGCTTCGAGGGGATCCAGCCATGGTTAGAACAGTAGTGTAACTGAAATCCATGACTAATTTGTTAAAGAAAGGAAACCAAGGATTTCTGATCGAGTTGAATCAGGTAACAATAACTGAAGATGAAGCATCAATAACATCAAAGAAGATTGAGAAGTTATTATATAATTATCTAGAAGTAAGTGAACAGGACATAAGCCTACCATCACGTCGTTCTTGGGATTATTCTATTACTCTTCAATTTGGAGCATAACAACCAAACATTCGTCCATATCAATATTATCATTCTCAAAAATCAGAGATTGAGCGTTTGGTCAAAGAGATGTTGGCTGCCAGAATCATTAAAACTAGTACTAGTCCATATTCTAGTCCAGTATTACTAGTTAAGAAGAAGGCTAGAAGTTGGCGATTTTGCATGGATTATCGGGCTCTTAATGATGTCACGATCCCCTAGAAATTTCCAATACCATGCATTGATGATTTACTTGATGAGCTAGGTGGAGCCACCATATTTTCTAAGTTGGATCTTACGTCAGGTTATCATCAGATACGCATTCAAGCTGGAGATGAAGAAAAAACAGCCTTCTGCATTCATGAGGGCCATTATGAGTTTATGGTCATGCCATTTGGTTTGACAAATGGACCCTCAACTTTTCAATCATTGATGAATAATATTTCCAAGGACCATGTATTCTTTGATGATATTTTGATTTATAGTAAGGATTATGCTTCACGTTTGGGTAATTTGAAGGTTGTTTTGGATATTCTCAAACAGAATCAGTTGGTAATCATCAACAATAAATGCACATTTTGTCAGCATAAACTTCAATATTTGGTTCATATCATCTCCTCTGAAGGAGTGTAGGCTAACCACTCCAAGATTGACAGCATGATATATTGGCCAAGTCCTAGAGATATAAAATCTTTGTGGGGATTTTTGGGACTCACGGGATATTACAAAAAATTGTCACAGATTATGGTAAGATTGCTGCCCATTTAACTAATTTACTAAAAACATGCATTTTCATGGGGAGAACGTGATCAACAAGCTTTTGACGCATTGAAGTTGACGATGACTCAAGTGCATGTTTTAGCGATGCCAAACTTTTCTCAACCATTTGTAATTGAAGCTTATGCTTCCGGATTTGGTGGTAGTGCAGTTTTGATGCAAAATGGTAAACCTATTTCGTATTTCAGTTGAATGCTTTCTTCTAGAGCGAAACAATGTTCAGTAAATGAACGAGAGCTAATGGCTATTGTGCTGGCTGTCAAAAGATGGAATCACTATTTGCTAGGCCATCATTTCATCATTAAAACTGACCAAAAAGCCCTTAAATTTTTTTCTAGGACATATGATTATGGATAAGAATCAACAGAAATTGGCTTCAAAGCTCATAGGTTATAAGTTTGAGATCAAGTACAAACCGGGTGTTGAAAATAAAGTGGTTTATGGATTGTCAAGACGCAGGGACTCATCAGAGTTATATGCATTTTCGATATGGCAATATAAAGACAAGGAGAAATGGGACCAGGAAGTACAACGAGACACCAAAATGGCTTGTATTTTGCAAAATTAATTCTGGTTAATAATAAGATGACAACTACAGCTTGAAAAATTTATGTCTATTATATAAGGGACGCTTGGTTTTGCAAAAAAGATCATCTCGAATACATGGGCTATTGAAAGAGTTTCATTTTTCTCCTATTGGAGGCCATTCGGGGTATATTTACACATTTAAAAGGTTGTCTGAGAATATCTACTGGGAAGGTATGAAAAGGGATGTGCAAGACTTTGTTGCTAGGTGCGATATCTGTCAAAAGAACAAGTCTCAAACTTTGAATCCTACAGGGTTACTCCAACCTTTACCTATACCTCATCATGTGTGGGAGGATATAAGTATGGATTTCATTACTAGACTTCCTAAATTACATAGATTGATACTATTTTGGTTGTGGTGGATCGTCTTACTAAGTATGCCCATTTTATTCCACTTTCACACCCTTTTAATGCAAAAGATGTAGCATGTATAATTAAGGAAGTGGTTATATTGCATGGATTTCCTAAGTCTATTGTGTCTGATCGTGACCTTGTTTTCATAAGACACTTCTGGAACAAACTATTCAAGCTAGCAGGCACTACCTTAAGGTATAGCTCTTCCTATCATCCAGAAACTGATGGGCAAATAAATGTTGTGAATATGAGTTTAGAGACACATCTCCGTTGTATGGCAGGAGAAAATCCTAAAGAATGGTTTCAATGGTTATCTCGGGCTGAGTACTGGTTTAACATATCCTTTAATAGATCTGCAGGGATGAAACCCTTTAAGGAATTATATGGAAGGGACCCATCATCACTTTTCACATGGACGAAACTACTTCAGAGTTGGAAGCAGTAAATAAGAAGGTGCGTACTAGAAATTTTGATCTTAATCGAACTCATAGAACATTTGTTACAAGCACAACAAAGAATGAGGAATCAAGCTAAAATACATTGTAGAGAACTGACTTTTGAGATAGGTGAACTAGTATATCTCAAAATTCGCCCTACAAACTATGTTCTTTGTCTAAGAAGATCAATGAAAAACTCAGTCCTTGTTTTTATGGTCCTTACAAGATTCTGGAAAATATTGGCTCCGTAGTTTATTGGTTGGAGTTACAAATTGGAACACGCATTCATTCATTGTTTCATGTTTCACAGGTAAGTTTCATGTTTCACAGTTGAGAAAATGCCTACTTCCAAGTAATTTTGCTCAAAACCTACCTCCATTTCTTACCCAAGAATTAGAGCTTCAAGTTGAGCCAGAGGCACTGAGACAAATTAGGAAGCTAATCAACGGAAAATTAGAAGTGGTAATCAAGTGGAAGAACCTCAGAATACTTGGGAGGAATATACAATAATCGATCAACAATTTTTGCACTTTCACCTTGAGGACAAAGTGATTATTATAGGGAAGGGTAATGATGTGCCTCAAGTTATAAAAACTTATTCCAGGAGACCAAAATAAATAATTAAGAAACTTAGTAACTGTCATGAGAGAGTTACACGTGTAACGGGTGGTTTTTCTTGTAGAAATAGGGGTAGTGCAGTGAAAAAGAGGGTTATTCAGAAAATGACGGAAAGGGAATTCTGGGAGAGTTTCTAGCCTCTCAAATGTCTAGAAACGTTGTGATGTTTATGATCGTATAACTAAGTTAATTATTATCTTAGGATGTGATTTATTATAATAGTAGTATATTCGTGATTGTTGTAATATAAGTGAATCTAGTGTGAAACAGCAGTACTTGTTCCTTATTTTGTATTTCAGCAGTAAGGTCTATCATATTCACAAAGAGGGATAAAAATATTTTCACATTTAAATAATAACGGAAACTGAGATTTCCAAAGAGCCTTCGGGCAAGTTTTTAAGAAATGAGTTATAGCTCTATAACTGAAGTATGTAGGGAAACTAAGATTTCCAAGATAATCTTTAAGCTATGCTTTTAAGCACTGATCTCAAATCACAGAAGAAGTATGTTTTTACAAACATAAGAGCCAGTATATTTTTTGAGTAGTATTGACCAACGAATAGGGGACGACACTGAGTTGAGATAACTCAAATCTCCATAGAATCATGTATCCATCATGAGTAGAAAAGGGTAAATACTTTTAAAATAAATCATTTCCACAACAGACTAGTGGATCCATTAGGAAGTTTATGGTCTATACCTTTGGTCGGGTATAGGATGCGCTAGCACCTTGAGGTAGATCTATGTATCATCACTATATCTATTATGTGATGGTTGTTGGTTAGACAGACTCCCATAGAAGTTTATTATATTTTTATATACACCAGTTTATTGTATTTTTATATACATTTCAGAGTTATGTTATATCCTTTTATAAACGTGGAGTTTACATCATGATTTAAACAACTTTTGTTTATATTGCACTTGCTAATAAATTACTTTATATTGAAATGAGTCCAGTTATGTTGAGTTAGGTTGAGCCAGCTAAGTTCTTCAGATTTCTTTTCAAACATATATGTTGTATTAGTATTCAAACTCACGATTGATCTAGTTAAGCACTCCATAGTAAGCTAGTGAGTCTCATTGCATTACGAAGGACTCTTTTATAAGATTTCTAGTGTAGTTCATTACGATTTTGTGTGGTTTGTCCTAACATACATCTAAGTTGTTTTAGAGGCTTCATAGATAATCAAACAGTCAGTTATGAGACTTTTAGATTTTAATTTCAGATGTTTTGCTATGTGACTTGAGTAATTATTTTGTCCAGTTAAATGATTACTTTTAAAACATTATAACTTTATTTCAAAAGATCTTTATATATACTATCTTGTGTTATAAGTCTTTCGTTGAGTAAGTAAGCAAGACCAATCATTCGCTTTGGGCCATTTAATGGTGTTCTAGTGTCAGCCACATCAGAGGGTGTAGGCTCAGGTCGTGACAATTGACTACTAATTTTTCACCTTTTCCGGTGAGGTCGTTCGATTTCTCAGCCAATTGTAATCTTCTCTTTATTTTTCGCTTTTCCATCCCCTAATTTTTAAAACATTAATACATTAATGAATATCATGTATTATCACATTAAAAAAGAGTGTCATGTGATATAAATTTGTTAGTTAGACATTAAATAAAGCATAATAATAAATTAAAATTATTTGTTTGTCACAGAAGAAACAAGTGGCATGACTACATAAATTTTAGGAAAGTAAAGTTCCAAAATGATACATTTATTAGTTGTGTATTTAATAATAGGTGATGCTGAAATGCAACAAAAGAAGTGTTGGTATATAAAAATTAAACCCAGCTCCAGCAGAATATGATAGATGAGTCGACTACATGAAATAAACTTTCACGAAGAAGGATAAGACAATTATATACTAATCCATTATCATTATGCATTTGTTGTATGATGGATTAAATCACATCCCTTTATTTTATTACTGCTGTAAATTAGTCTTAGTATGCAGTCTATAGTGAGCAGCACTTACACACTGTATATAATTTTTAGTATGTAGTAGTGTAGTAGTTATCTTCTAAAAAAATTTGAAATGTTTTGTTACAACGTAGCCAATAGAAATCGGAAAACTTTAAGCATACGATTGCTTGTCTTCTTTTAGCTTCGATTATACATCCTTGTACAATGCATGATCAGAAATCCAACAAATGTTTTCCACCGTTGCTCAGGGACAAGGATACAACATTAAGGCTTGTTAATGAGTTAATAAAACTTAATGATTTTAATGATTTGCTAAGTATGGAAGAGTTGACCAAATAGTGTATCTACGCGATAACACGGTTATGAATCACCTATTTGAGTGTGAAGTGCAAGGTACTTCAAAGAAGATGATTATCAAAAGCCCATCTCTCTATACACTCATGAAACCAGGAGGTGTTCATGGATAAAACGAACACAATCGTAAGAACCATAAACGGTAAAGGGTTAATTGTGTGACATATGGTTGTCTAGGTATACACCAAAGTTTGACGGTTCAAAGATATCGCATCTACCGATTGACCGAGTATATGCAACATATGTTCACTACGAAAAGTCCAAGGGCAAACCTACTTATCTAGATGCAAATAATTCTTGCTTGTAAAGTACACATACTTGTCCGTTTCTCTATCTTTGAGTCATTCCCCATTCATGCGGGGGATTTTTGGGTTTTAAAAAGGTGTGAATGGAAAATAAAGTGTTGCGACTTTTATAAAAAGTTGTGACTTTTAAAAAAAAATTGTGACTTTTACAAAAAGTTGTGACTTTTATGAAAAGTTGTGACTTTTATGAAAGGCGACGACCTTTCTGAAAGATTGTGACTTTTCCAAAGGTTTGTGACCTTTCTGGTAAGTAACAATAAGAACAGTTTCGCACTACTCTTTGTTTTCTATAAATTGAGGAATTTCCTCTCATTTTAATATAGAATTCATGGACTTCTTCTTCAGCTACTAAATCTAGTATTCTATGTGTATTTTACTGTTGTTGAGTGGTTCGCTAACACCAGAATTTTTGGTATCTATACTCTTGTGATTGAGATCATTTTATCCTGGGAGGTGATATTCCAAATAAAACCTCGGATACTAGAGGGGAATAATTTCCTTAAGGGGACACTGTGAGTTCAGTGGACTTAATCTTTTTCCTATTAAAATTTTTTTAGATTCTGGTACCTACTTTACAAATTTTAGATTTGTCAATTAATTTCTGTTGTTCTATTCTTTTGTTCTTCACTGGTTCATTAACCTTGGTACTTCGTGTTTCTGCAAAGTTTGTTGGAATCAGTAAGATTCTTTAAACACATATTAACAACAATTATTCTTTAAGAAAATTATTTCGTATTTTTTTTAAAAATCTGATTCTGATTCTAGTTTAGCTACTTGTTTTAATTTTCTAGTTGTGAAAATGTTCTTAAACTTTGTTGTCTTACAAAGATGTTCAAAGTTTTGTTCTATGTATATTTGGAATACAAGATGAAAAACAATGTGTTCATCTCGGATTAGTAAACTTTAGTGTTAAAATCTTCAAATATGTTCTATTTAGTACGCATTCTTCTAATCTTCATCAAATATTGCACTTGAGTTTTATAATCGATGAAATACTACAGAGAACTTCTGGCAAGATAAAGGGTTTGTCATAAGGCTCACACAAATAAGCAGTTTTGTAACATATTTTCACACGCAAATCCCCCACTTTATATTCACAAGAAATTCAAAAAGCTTATTAATTACGTGAAAATAAATAAAATCATCATCACATATGAACATAAAGTTTGACTAAACTTTTTAATGATAGAGCAGCTAAGGAGAGACAGAACATTATTTATTAAAAAATAAATTTTTGCATTGTCAAGATTAATAATGACTGCAATCCTGACGGGGATCGGTATTCACTCGAAATTGATACATGCTTCTTTGAAATTGTTGCTCCATATGTTTGACATTTCACTATTTTTGGGGTTTTAATAATCCAAAAATATTGTTTAGGGACTTTTCATCTTTGAACACAAAAATCTGATCTCTACTGTGTTAAATTAGATGAAATGAATGAAAGTATAAAGAAATATCTTTTGGCCACCGTTCCTTGTGCTAATGAGTTAATATTGCCATCCTAGTTTATCAAGGTCAGTTAACAGTCAAAAAATGCCTCCAAGTCTTTTTATGTTGATTCAGAATAAAGCTCATTCTTTTGTACCTATGAACTTGATTGTTTGGTGGGGGTCATAATTTAATTAATTAACTTGATTAATTTGATTTTATTCCCTTGTATTTGTTATTCTTACAATAACATGTATTTATAAGGTTAATAAACAGAAACAGAAATAAGATGAAGCAGAAAAAATATAAAATACAAGAATTAATCCGAGTCCACAGAAACTACTGTGTGTCCTTAAGAAATTTAATCCCCTCATTGTACCCAAGGTTATGGATTAATTTCTCCCAAGATAAAATGGATTAAACCTGTTAAAGAAATAGCGGTACCTCAAACTTCTTTAACTTCAACGAACTTAAAAACAACAACAAGTCACACAGACTCAGTCGGTCGACACTTTGATTTTATTTGAGAGAAAAATAAATGCAAAGAAAGAAAAATTTTCAGTGTTTGAAAAATCAAAAATTGACTTCCTTTTATAGCCATTTTCAGCAAGAAATGTGTATGTTCAGAGAAATTTGTTCAGACCCATTTATTCCAAAAAGTTGTGTCTTTAGGAAAAAATAACAACTTTTCGAAAAAATGTGTTTGTTAGGAAAATAACTACTTTTTGGAAAGTAACGACTTTTCAGAAAAGTAACGACTTTTCGGAATGTTACCGTTACCCGCAAATTTATAAGAGATAATATTAACAGGATTTATTTGATTTAACAAAAACTGATTAAATAAATTTTGTCCAAAAAATTTATCAATCAATCACATCATTTGCCAAATCTATAGTCAAAGCCAAAGCCAAAGCCGAGCCGAGCGAGCGACGACGACGACGACGCGAGGGGGCATCTTCTTCTTAGCTCTTTAAGGAGTAATGGAAGTGTTTCCTTCTATAAGGACAACAATTTCCATTTCTTTTGCCGATATGGGAGAAATGACTTTTCATTTGCACTTTGCAAATGACTTTTCATTTTCCCTCCAAAGTAGTTCCCTCACTTTTCATATTCTCTCTTTTCTTTTCCCATTCACACTTGCAAAAACCCAACAATCCCCCACATGAATGGGGAAGACTATTGTTAAAACATATGCATGAAAAAACTTGTGTGTCTTGTAGGCAAAGGTTAATCGCATCTGGATAAGTAGGTTTCCCTTTAAACTTTCTGTAGTGAACATATATCATATATACTCGGTCAATCGGTAGATTTGATATCTTTGAACCGTCGAGCTTTGGTGTATACCTAGACAACATATACCACACAATCAACCCTTGAACTGTTCTTAGTTCTCATTGTTTTGTTCGTTTCATCCATGAACACATCTTGGATAGTAAGTACTTAAAGAACTGGCCTTACCAGATTCTCCTTGAAGCGGCTTACACTTCACACTTACATAGGTGATTTCTAAATATTTTATCCCATAGATACACCATTTGATATTCCCTGTATCAAACTTAGAAACCATTAAAAAGTCCTTATGTCTTTATCCTGGTTACTAAACATTGTCTCATCATGAGAATGGACCATAAAATAATAATAATATATTTTTTTCTTTGACAATGTTGAACCGTCATCAATGACTTTATTTTATCTCCTTGAACCTAGATATTGGGATCTCCAGTCTTCTAGGTAGAGTTACCGTCACGATGACTTGTTCTCGGCCATAGTCCCATTCCCGTCGATGATTTCTCAACTCCCTCTCTATTTAGGACTTCTGTAAGTGGATCCGACACATTATCTTTTGATTTCACATAGTCAATTGTGATAATTCCACTAGAGATTAGTTGTCTCACAGAGTTATGTCTTCGTCTTATGTGACGAGACTTGTCGTTATACATAATGCTTTCAGCCCTTCCTATTGCAACTTGACTATCACAATGTATGCATATAGGGGCCATTGGTTTGGGCCAAAATGGAATATCTTCTATCTTCTAGAAATTCCGGAGCCATTTAGCTTCTTCACCTGCCTTGTCTAAAGAAATGAATTCAGACTCCATTGTAGAGCGAGCTATACATGTTTGTTTGGATGATTTCCAAGATATTGCTCCTCCACCAATAGTAAAAACGTATCCACTTGTGGATTTTGTTTCAGTTGACCCAGTAATCCAATTTGCATCACTATATCCTTCAAGAACGGCTTGATATCTGTTGTAATGTAAAGTATAGTTTTGAGTGTCATCTAAGTAACCCAAAACTCTCTTCATTGCCAACCAATGATTATGATTAGGATTACTTGTGTATCGACTCAGTTTACTGATAGCGCAAGCTATGTCTGGTCGTGTACAATTTATGACATACATTAAGCTTCCCAATACGCTAGCATAGTCCAATTGAGACTGACTTTCGCCTTTATTCTTTGCAAGATGAAGATTTACATCAATTGGAGTTTTTGCTCTTTTAAAATTCAAAAATTTGAATTTTTCAAGTATCTTTTGGTTATAATGAGTTTAGGACAATGCTAGACCGTTAGGAGTTTTAAGAATTTTAATTCCTAATAACATATCAGCAACTCCTAAATCTTTCATATCAAACTTACTGGCAAGCATACACTTTGTAACTTTTATATTAGCAATGTCTTTTCTCATTATAAGCATATCATCTACATATAGGCATAAAATAACTTCCTGATTTGGAGTATCTTTAATGTAAACACATTTATCACATTCATTGATCTTACCATTTGACAACATGGTTTGATCAAACTTTGCATGCCATTGTTTTGGTGCTTGTTTTAGCCCATAAAGTGACTTAATAAGTTTGCACACTTTCTTTTGTTTACCAGGAACTACAAAACCCTCAGGTTGTTCTATGTAAATTTTCTCTTCAAGATCTCTATTTAAGAAGGCTGTTTTCACATCCATTTGATGAATTTCAAGACCGTATACTGCAGCTAGTGCAATTAACATCCGAATTGATGTAATCCTAGTCACTGGCGAGTATGTGTCAAAATAATCAAGACCTTCTTTTTGTCTAAAACCTTTGACAACAAGTCTTGCTTTATATTTGTCAATAGTTCCATCGTCTTTCATCTTCCTTTTAAAGATCCATTTTAAACCCAAGGGTTTGTTCCCTGGAGGAAGATCAACCAACTCCTGAGTATGATTGCTTAAGATTGATTCAATTTCACTATTAACAGCCTCCTTCCAAGAGGTTGAGTCGCTAGACAACATTGCTTCCTTGAATGTTTGAGGCTCACTTTCAAGAAGAAATATTACAAAATCTGATCCAAATGAAGTAGATGTCTTTTGACGTTTACTGCGTCTTGGACTTTCTTCATTTTGTTCATTCTCTTTTGGTTCTTCTCTATGTTGTTTAGATCCCCCACTAGATGACTCAAGTCTAGTTTTATACGGATAGATATGTTCAAAAAATTTAGCACTATCTGATTCCATTACCGTATTATCATGAATATCCGGATGTTCGGACTTATTAACCAAAAATTGACATGTCTTACTTTTTGTGGCATATCGAATGAATACACATTCCACAGTCTTAGGTACTATTTTTACCCTCTTAGGTATAGGAACTTGGACTTTGGCTAGACACCCCCACACTTCGAAATATTTCAAATTGGGTTTTCTACCTTTTCATTTCTCATATGGAATTACATTTGTCTTTGAGTGAGACACTCTGTTAAGTATCTGATTTGCTGTAAGGATAGCTTCCCCCCACAAGTTTTGTGGTTAACCTGAACTTATAAGTAATGCATTCATCATTTCTTTTAAAGTTTGGTTTTTTCTTTCTGCAATTCCATTAGACTAAGGAGTGTAGGGAGCAGTAGTTTGATGGATTATTCCATTTTCTAAACATATTTCTGCAAATGGAGATTCATATTCTCCACCTCTATCACCTCTGATCATTTTAATCTTTTTATCTAACTGATTTTCAACTTCAGCTTTATATTGCCTAAATGCATCTATTGTTTCATCCCTACTATTTAGCAAATAGACATAACAATATCTAATGCAATCGTCAATAAAAGTTATGAAATACTTTTCCCACCACGTGATGGTGTTGACTTCATGTCACAAATATCAGTGTGAATCAATTCTAAAGGATTTGAATTCCTTTCAACAAATTTATAAGAATGCTTAGCATACTTAGATTCAACACAAATTTGACATTTTGATTTATTGCACTTAAATTTTGGCAAAATATTTAAGTTAATCAGTTTTCACAAGGTTTTGTTATTAACGTGTCCCAAACGTTCATGTCATAAACATTTAGACTCAAGCAAGTAAGAAGAAGCAAAATCTTTATTCATATCAACTGCAATTACATTGAGTTTGAAAAGTCCATCACTAAGGTAGTCTATTCCTACATACATATCATTTTTGCTTACTACTACTTTATCAGAAACAAATACACATTTAAATCCATTCTTGGTCAGAACTGGAATTGAAACTAAATTCTTTCTCAATTCTGGAACATATGAGACCCTATTCAAAGTTACCACCTCGCCTGATGTCATCTTTAATAGGACTTTGCCAGTTCCTTCCCCCTTTGCAATAGCGGAGTTTGCCATAAACAATTTTTCATCTGTAAGTGCTGGAGTATATGATGAAAATAATTCTTTGTTGGCACAAACATGGCATGAGGCACCAGAATCTATCCACCATTCTCTTGGATTTCCAACCAAGTTACATTCTGAAAGCATTGCACAGAGATCGTCCATTTCTCCTTTGGATTCAGCCAAGTTTGCTTGATCCTTCTTTTTCTTGTCCTTCTTAGGACCCCGGCATTCATTAGCCCTATGACCATGTTTACCACAATTAAAGCAGTTTCCATTGAATTTCTTCTTAGGAGGATTGCTTTTTGGACCAGATGCTTTCTTTCTTTTCTTTAATTTTGTGGGATCTTCTTCAACAAAATTTACTCCAGATATTGCTGAATTACCACGTGACCTTTTTTCTGCAGCCTTATTATCCTCTTCGATTCTCAACCTTACTATGAGATCTTCAACAGTCATCTCCTTGCGTTTGTGTTTCAAGTAGTTTTTAAAGTCCTTCCACAATGGAGGTAACTTTTCAATAATTATAAGAGATAATATTAACAGGATTTATTTGATTTAACAAAAACTGATTAAATAAATTTTGTCTAAAAAATTTATCAATTGATCACATTATTCGCCAAATACAAATCCAAATCCAAATCCAAAGCCGTGCCGAGCGACGACGACGACGGCGCGAGGGGGCATCTTCTTCTTAGCTCTTTAAGAAGTAATGTAAATTTTTCCTTCTATAAGGACAACAATTTCCATTTCTTTTGCCGATATGGGAGAAATGACTTTTCATTTGCACTTTGCAAATGACTTTTCATTTTCCCTCCAAAGTAGTTCCCTCACTTTTCATATTCTCTATTTTCTTCCATTCACACTTGAAAAAACCCAACAGTATTCACTCATATAGTTTTAGTTTAGTACTTGAGGTAAAATATTAGTTCCTTTTATTTTTCTAAGATATACAGTGTTACAAGGATGGGAAATCAGTACTGGTTTAGTTTGTTGGAATTAATGCATCAATGTTTAGTATACCGAAATTGTTTCTTAGTTTTTCAAGAAGCCTTTTTTGAATTTCGTAGTACATGTATCTAGTAAATTGTGATATATGTATTTATCTATTTGTGCAAGACTTTTTGTTTTATATTTTGAGTAGTATAAATAGTGATGTAGTTGATGATTATAATCATCTCAAGTGTCCTTAAGTAGCCTATAATAAACTTGAGCATTCTCTAAAGAAATTATTTTCCTTCTATATTTCCTAGAAATTGGTACTAGAGAAGGTTTTCGTTCAAAATCAGGGGTTAGGTGAAGAAAAAAATATGCATCCAAAATAAATGAAGGTGTTGATTCTTCAGTTGTTCTTACTCCATGTTTTGATGGAACTTATTTTGAATACTGAAAGATAAGAATGAGAACACATTTGAAAGCTGAAGGTTTGTGGATTATTGTTGCAAATGACTTTGAAGAGTCAGACAACAATGGTGATCTTACAGCAGCAGACATGAAAATCTTGAGGCTAAGTATCGTCAAGATGAAAAAACCTTGAGAAAAATCCAAATGGGAGTCTCCAGAGCATAATTTACAAAAGTTGCTACTTGTAAGACTGCAAAGAAAGCTTGGGATTTTCTGGAAACTGAGGTGTATGGTGACGAAAAAGGTATGCACTATAACTCTTCAAACTATTAGAAGAATGTTTCAAAATTTAAAGATGATAGAATCTGAAAAAATTGATGAATATTGGCCAAGAGTCATGAACATTGTTAATGAAATTAGAAATCATAGTCATACAATTTCTAACCAACAAGTTGTGGAAAAGATTCAAATTAGTGTCACAGAAAAGTATGAGTACATCGTTGCTATCACTAAGGAGACGAAAGATATTTTTAAGTTTTCCATCAAAGAGCTAGTTGGATCATTTCGTGCACACGAGAATCAAAGATTTTTTCGTGAAAATCAAACCAGAGAGACAACTTTCCAGTCTAAAACAAATGAGAATTCTCAAAATTTCTCAAAAAATTATCAGAAGAAGAATCACAAGCCAAAAAAGAAGCAAAATCATGATGATTCTTCCAAGAAGGTTGAAGAAAAAGGTGAGAAAAACTCTAGTCTTTTTTGTAAAGTTTACAAAAAGACTAATCACAATACAGAAATATGTTGGCACAAAGGCAAGCCCCAATGTAACTTTTGTAAAAAGTTTGGCCATGTTGAAAAGGATTGATGGCACATGAAACGGGAGCAAGAAAATTTTTGTGAAAAACAGCACGAAGAAAGGGAAGAAAACCTTTTCTTTGCTTCTAAATCTGATGCATCAACAAAAAGAAATGAATGGTATGTTGATAGTGATTGTACCAACCACATAACAGGAGATGAAAAGGCTTTCATCTCAATTAATAATAGCATCACTACTAAAGTGAAGATGGGGAATGGAGTCTTAATTGATGCGAAAGGTAAATGTACTATTTCGATCAACATGAAAGGAAGCGGTAAGCAAATTCATGATATTCTTTATGTTTCTGACTTAGAAGAAAATTTGCTTAGTGTTGGTCAACTCATGGAAAATAGTTATTCTCTTGTGTTTAGAGATAATTATTGCAGGCTTTATGATAAAATTGAGTCAAATCAAGTCATTGTTGAAGTAAAGATGATAAAAAAAAAACTTCCCTTTGCAATTTCATTACAATGCATTAAAAAATTGTAGATGATTCATAGATTTGTCACAAAAGAATTTGTCCCTTGAATTTTCATGGTTTAAAGAATCTCAAGCAAAATGACATGGTGCAAGGCCTTCCTGAGATACATAATGAGGTGGATACATGTGAAAGTTGTATAATGGGAAAGTAACACAGGAAGTCTTTTCCAAAAATGGTGTCTTGGAGAGCAAGTGTACTTGAAACTAATTCATACCGACATTTGTGGACCAATGAAGACTCCATATCTTGGAAGTCAAAGGTATTTTCTAATCTTTATTGATGATTTATCAAGAATGACTTGGGTTTATTTCTTGAAAGAAAAGTCAGAAGCATTTGCTACATTCAAGAAATTTAAAGCCTTTGCTGAGAAGCAAAAAGGTTTCAGCATCAAAACCATTCGCAGTGATCAAGGAGGTGAGTACACAAGTTGAGAATTTGAAGAATATTGAAAAAATAAAGGCATTCAGAAGGAACTTACATCAGGGTATACTCCTCAACAAAATGGTGTATCTGAAAGAAGAAATAGAACAATTGTTGAAATGGCTAGAACTATGATGAATGAGAAAGGGCTGCCAAAATATTTTTGGGCAGAAGTAGTGTAAACAGCAGTTCACATCCTTAAAAGGTGTCCAACAAAGGCACTTAAGGACAAGACACCAGTTGAAGCTTGGAGTGCAATTCAATCTTCTATAAGTCATTTTAAAATTTTAGGGTGTATTTGTTATACTTATGTACCTACTGATAAAAGAACAAAATTGGACAAAAAAGTTTAAAAAAAATGTGTCTTTATTAGTTATAGTGATATGACAAAAGGATATAGGTTTCTCGATGTCAAAACTAACCAAATTGTTGTTAGTAGAGATTTCATTTTTGATTGAAAAACAACATGGAATTGGAAGGATAAAAAGATAGAGAATACTACTATCGTATCTTCAAATCAAGAAGAGGATGAGAAAGAGGAAGATGTCTTTCAAGGGGAGAAATCCTAGATTCAGATGATGAAGAACCGCCTCCAATAGGAACAAAAATGTTGAGTCACATTTATCACAAATGTAATTTTGCCGGTGTTGAGCCATAAAATTATGAAGAAGCAATAAAGCATGATGTTTGGAAGAAATCCATTGAAGAAAAAATTCGAATGATTGAAAAAAAAATAATACTTGGGAGCTTGTGGCTATTCCTAGAGAAAGAGAAGTTGTAAGTCTAAAATGAATATATAAAATCAAACTCAATCAGGAAGGAGATATTCAAAAGCACAAACCAAGGTTGGTTGTTGGAGGCTTCACGCAAAAACCAGGTATTGATTTTTATGAAACTTTCTTTCCAGTTGCTCGTCTTGAGACAATTAAAACTGTAATTGATGTTGTTGCACAAAAGAAATGGAAGATATTTCAACTTGATGTTAAATCAGCATTTCTGAATGGAAAACTTGATGAAGAGATTTATGTTGAGAAACCTCAAGGATTTTTGTTTCAAGGGGGAGAAGAAAATGTGTACACGCTAAAAAAATGTATTTACGGGCTGAAGCATGCTCCAAGAGCCTGGTATAATGAAATTGATACGTACTTTCTGAAAAATAATTTACAGAGAAGTAAAACTAAAGTCACTTTGTACGTGAAGAAAGAACATGACAACATTATCATTGTTCGTCTCTATATGGATGATTTGGTCTTTAAATAAAATGATGTAAAGATGATGCAAAATTTCAAAGAAGATATGATGCAAGCTTATAAAATGAGTGATCTTGGGTTGTTAAATTATTTCTTGGGCATCGAAGTTTATCAACTTAAAGAAGGAATTTTTATTTTTCAAAAGAAGTATACTAAAAGTATTCTTCAAAAATTCAAAATGATGGATTGCATGTTTGTGGCCATACCATTAGCAGCAAATGAGAAGTCTAGAAAAGATGATGGATAAAAGAAAGTTAATAACTCACTTTATAGGAGTTTGATTGAAAGTTTTCTATATCTTACTTCAACAAGACCAGATATTATGGTTGCTGCTAGTTTATTATCCAGATTCATACAAGAACCATGGTAAGTGCATTTTGGAGCTGCAAAGCATGTTCTACGCTACTTGCAAGGAACAATGGATTATGGGATAATGTACAAATTTGGTGGAGATTTGAACTTAATTGGTTATTCTGATAGTGATTGGGCTGGAAGTATAGATGACATGAAGAGTACTTTTGGTTATGTTTTCTTATTTGGATCAAGTATTTGTTCTTGGTTAAAAAAGAAAGAAAGCAAAGTGTTGTTGCTCAATCCACTACCGAAGCAGAATATGTTTCAGCATCTAAGGCTACTTCTCAAGCTATTTGGCTAAGGAGAATATCTAAAGACATTGGTGAAAAACAAAAAAAAAATTGTTCTGTATTGTGATAACAAATCAGCAATTGCAATTGCCAAGAATCCAGTCAGCCATAAAAGATCAAAGCATATTACCATCAAGTATCATTTTATCCGAGAAGCACAAGAGAAAGGCGAAACTTAGTTGCATTATTGTCAGACAGGAGAACAACTTGTTGACATCTTCACCAAAGCACTTCCTAGAGAAAAATTTTGCTATCTTTGAGAACGCATTGGAGTTATCAAGAATATGCATTAAGGGGAGTGTTGAATTAATGCATCAATGTTTAGTCTTCCGAAATTGTCTCTTAGTTTTCCAAGAATTCTCTTTAGAATTTTGTAGTACATGTATCTAGTAAATTGTAATACATGTATTTAGTTATTTGTTCAAGAGTTTTTATTTTCTATTTTTAGTAGTATAAATAGTGATGTAGTTGTTGATTGTAATAATCTCAAGTGCCTTAAGTAACCTATAATAAACTTGATCATTCCCTAAAGATATTATTTTCCTTTCATATTACCGACATGTAAGCCCTGTAAATCAATGCACTTACCTTTATTGTTCCTCATTCTTCTATTTAGGTGATTTCCTATTTTATGTTAGAAGAGGACGACATCTCCTCACTAACACTGGAACGCAGATGGTTGAAAAAAAGTTCTTGCATTTCAAAACTTTCCTTCCCCTAGACAACCTCTTAAGGTTGACTCATAATTTGAAAAACCTAATGATATTTCCAGATTTGTCGGTAAGTTTTCAATTGACAATATCTTTATGTCAAATATATATTGATCCCTTACAGCCTCAACGACTTCAATTTCTTTACTATAGTTGTTAAGCTTACCACCTAAGCTCATTGATCCTTGTTTTGTATTTGTAGTACCATGCTTCTTTTTAACGCAAAAACATGGATTTGTTGGTAGATAAGTACCTCTCATTTGAACAAAACATTTTCAAAGTTTCCTTACAAAATTTAAAGAATAACAAGGTTATGTCACTTTGTAGTCACACGGGCAATTTTGATGCAATAAAGCTCCATCAGTTCTTGTAGTTCTTACTTGAGCATACGATAAGTCTGGAGAAACTTGTTATAATACCAGAGCATAAAAATTGCAATGGTTGTTCTACTAATACCTCAAATCTACTGAAGCATTTGTTAGCTTTTCCAACAAGTGCAATTATTTCCTTCTGACCTATTGGTCAAAATGTTTTCTATTCCTAGTTTTTTAATCTTATTTTTGTTAAAGTTATTTTTGTTTTAACGAGGATAACTAGCTGTAAAAAATAAATTATATTCCGTGCATTAATTAGAACAAAAAACAGTTGATCGTCTCTTAACTTATTGTACTTGTAAAAAGGCGAGCTAGTTTGTATCTCCCTCTACAAGGATGGAATCAACCTTTGGAATTTACCTGTTACCACACATAAATTTAAGGCATTCCAACTCAGTGGGAGCTGCAAAGAATGTGGTCTAGTTGATTGTACAGCTTCTCCTTTAGCAAGAAGTCCCTTTACCTAGCTTTGGATACAGAATAATCTTTGGTACGAGTGCTACCCCCAAATGAGCTCCAACGCAGGCAAATAATCAATTAGTCTCCAATGTGGATAACAAAACATCCAAAAAAAATAAAAAGTTGTTTTTTATGAAATTAAGTTATGTCGTGCAAGGCAGGTTCTTGAAGTATTGAGATGCAAATTAAGAAAAGATGATTAATCTTAACAGTAACATATTTATGTATCATCATATATTACATTTAGTTTGCGGAACATTATACTGAGAGCTCGCTAGAAAGGCAACAACATATCATAGTCTTTTTTAATTTTAAATGCTAAGCCTGGTGTTGTGGAAGTAGCACCACAAACTTCTTGTTCGACGGTCCACTTGTAGTTCGACTACCTTAGAAGTGTAAGGAGTCTCTCTCTAATAAAGTAACAATGTAACTGTTATAATAAGTGTTGCTAAATGACACAGTAAGAAACAAATAAATTTACAACATAAATGTTATGAAAGTAAATTTCCAAAATTATGGATATGTTAGAAGCGTATTTCACCATTGGTAAAGCTAAAATGCAACAAAACAAGTATTGGTATATAGAAATTAAACCCAGCTCCAGTAGAAGATGATAGATTAGTCGGCTACATTAAGTCAGCATTCATAAGGAAGGATATATATATATATACATATATATATATATATATATATATATATATATATATATATATATATATATATATATATATATTTTGACTTTATGTAAAATTGTTACTTTTACTAAAAGTTGTGACTTTTATGAAATGTTTAGATTTTTACGAAAGATTGTGATGTTTATTAAAGGTCGTGACTTTTTCGAAGGGTTGTGACTTTGCAAAATGTTGTGAGCATCCGGATAAAGAACAATAAGAATTCGTTCACACAATCATTTGTTGTTTATTAATAGGGGTATTTCCTCACATTTTAAAATAATAAAAATTTTGGACTTATTTTATAAAATTAAATATTTGTGTACTTTGCTCATATTAAGTGTCTTACTGACACATCGATGCGTTGGTGAATTCAATCGTTTCATCTTAATAGGATGTAAATCCTTAAACCTTGGGTATTAGAGGGAAATTGTATTCTTAAGGGGACATTGTACATTCAACGACCTCAATTTTTTCCTGTCTATTTCATTTTATTTTTACATATCTTGGTATATTCTTTACGCTCATTAATTTATGCTTATGATATTAATTATTGTTTTTGAGTACATATTTTATACTATGTTATTTATGTTTCTCTAAAGTTATTGTCTCCAGTTATATTGAACATATACACATATAGTAGGTATATTCGTTATGTAGAAAATAATTATTGTACTCAATTTAAAGAATTCATGTTTTGATATTCTATATAAAAATAACTTAAAATTACACTACATAAAATTAAATATTATCTATGTTTATATAGATATGAAGTTTCACACTTATCAATTGAAAAATTCAATATGCGAGTTGCTTTCATGTTCAATCGTAATTTCTTTTTGAATCTCCTAACAGATATTTGAATTTTTTCATAAGAAATATATCACAATCTTATAATCTATGCAACTTTAATATGTTCTTTTTCTCACGAAATGTATCATTGTACATATATTCTTTTCTTCTTCCATATTTTCCTTTTAAAGTTTATTAACTAATAATTGATATGTTATTTCCTAATAATTCATTCATTAGAGGCACTTGTGTGTTATGTGATAATGACAAATAATCAACTTTATGTTTAAATATTGCTTATATTTTTTAAGCACCGATTGTTTCATTATTTTATTGTATGGATATTAGTAAATGATTATTTGTAAGTTTAATGCAATTATTATTCGCGTGGTCCAATTACCTAGTTATATAGTAATTAAGCTAAATCAATAGAAATTATTCGCGTGATGGAAATCAAGGCCTATTAATTTCTACTCCTGTAAAATAAAAATTCAAGATAGAGACATGAATAACATCTCATTTCACATAAAGTTGTCGTCCTGATGATATATTGAGTTTGTCGTGTCCCTCCCTATAATTTATGGATACAAATATAATAAATAGGAAAATAATAATTTTAAACGGGTTAAAGGGGAAAATAGGAGTGAAAAGTTAAAACAAGGGACTACATCTTTTTCAAATGTTAAGAATTAAATTATTACGTCAATGATGATTTTAGCATAATATCATAAGCCTATTTAGGATAAATATTCAAGTAAGAAAAATTAATGACATAAATATCTATAATGTCTACACCTCATTAATTAGTTAGTTTATATATACTCTTTCTTATGTTTTGTGTTTAAATTTTGATGAATAATTTTTTTTTACTAAAAACAGCACTTGTAAAGTTTAAGTTTAAATGTCTTATTGCTCTTTTTTATGGTTTAAAATCGCTGCAAATTGTAATTATATAGTATTACATAAAATAAACATTGACTAATAATTTTTCAATTTTTTTTGGTGAGATCATTCAATTCCCAACATTAACTGTATCTTTTTCGAAAGATGGTAACTTTTTTATGACTTTTCGAAAAGATTATGATTATTCTGAAAGATTGTGGTTTTTCCAATGGGTTTTGTATTTTCCAATAAAGCGCAATAAGCACAATTTAAGCTATTGTTTGTTGTTTATATATGTGTGTTTACTCTTATGTTTTAATTACAAAATTTCTCAAGTTTCTTTTTATTCCTCACAAACAATTCTAGTGTACTTTTTTGTTGTTGAGTAGTTAGCTGACGCTGAGATTTAAGGTAGAAATAGTAACAGTTTGAACAACATGTGAAACTAAGACATATTCTGTGGCACCTCTAAAGTCTTCTTATTGAAAATTTACCTTAAAAAAACAAAAAAATTAGTCACAATGTGAAGAAACTTATAGGATTATTAAGGTACCATATGTTAGGACCGGAAATAAGCAGGTGTAAACGCGGAAGCTAGCAAAGCAAATCTTAAAAGACCACAAGTAAGAAGACAACGAGAAATATACCAAAAGACACAAAGATTTAACAAGGTTCGGTTAATCGACCTACGTCCACAAAGGAGATGAGCAATCCACTATAAATATGAGAGTACAAAATACTGAGGGAAACAACCTCTACCAATTCACTCAGAATACATGGGAGGTTCACACAATTGATAACGTATCAAGCTTGTGACCACAATTTCTCCCCCTAACCAAAAACTCTCAAAACTCTTAAGACTACATTATGAATGATGATTAAGTTAGAAGGAACATTCCTCTATTTATAGAGTCCTAAACTTTTTTCTACAAGAAAAGGATTAGTCAATTCAAAACTTTTTTCTAAAAGGAAAACCTATTTATGGTAAGAAATTTAGGGCAAATAAAACCCAACATATCTCCCCCTTGGCCTGAATTTCTGACAAAATAAATTTGTCCACCTTCTTCACTTAATCTTCAACAACTTGCTTCTCCTCTCCATAATCTCCTTTGCAAAATTTATGTCTCAACACAGAGACTCTCTGAAACAATTTCTCCAACAAAATCTTCATTACTGTCAAAAATGTTGCAGCTAAAACTACACCCGCCAAGATGAACACCTCTTTCTAACCTGGTTCAATCATCAATTATCGAACCACTGTACCTGAATCCATCATTGAATCTGACTCTGATACCACTTTTTAGGACCGGAAATAAGCAGGTGTAAACGCGAAAGCTAGCAAAGCAAACCTTAAAAGACCACGAGTAAGAAGACAACGAGAAATATACCAAAAGTCACAAATATTTAACGTGGTTCGGTCAATCGACCTACGTCCACAAAGGAGATGAGCAATCCACTATAAATATGAGAGTACAAAATACAGAGGGAAACAACCTCAACAAATTCACTCAGAATACATGGGAGGTTCACACAATTGATAACGTATCAAGCTTGTGACCACAATTTCTACCCCTAACCAAAAACTCTCAAAACCCTTAAGACTACATTGTGAATGATGATTAAGTTAGAAGGAACATTCCTCTATTTATAGAGTCCTAAACTTTTTTCTACAAGCAAATGATTAGTCAATCCAAAACCTTTTTCTAAAAGGAAAATCTATTTATGGTAAGAAATTTAGGGTAAATAAAACCCAACAAATCTCCCCCTTGGACTGAATTTCTGACAAAATAAATTTGTCCACCTTCTTCACTTAATCTTCAACAACTTGCTCCTCCTCTCCATAATCTCCTGTGCAAAATTTATGTCTCAACACAGAGACTCTCTGAAACAATTTCTCCAACAAAATCTTCATTACTGTTAAAAAGGTTGCAGCTAAAACTACACCCGCCAAGATGAACACCTCTTTCTAACCTGGTTCAATCATCGATTATCGAACCACTGAACTTGACTCCATCATTGAATCTTGCTCTCTACCACTTGTTAGGACCGAAATAAGCAGGTGTAAACGCGGAAGCTAGCAAAACAAACCTTAAAAAAACACAAGTAAGAAGACAACGAGAAATATACCAAAAGACACAAAGATTTAACGTGGTTTGGTCAATCGACCTACGTCCACAAAGGAGATAAGTAATCCACTATAAATATGAGAGTACAAAATACTGAGGGAAACAACCTCAACCAATTCACTCAGAATACATGGGAGGTTCACACAATTGATAACGTATACATATTATTATTTTCTTCTTTATTTTCCTTTTAATGTTTATTAAAGAACCAATTATTTACTATTTCCTGAATAATTCATTCATTAGACGTTCTTGAGTTACGTGATAATAAATAATCAACTTCATGTTAGAATATTGCTAATATTTTGTAAGCACCTATTTTTTCATTAGTTTTAATGTACGGAAAAGGGTAATAATTGCCCCTTAACTATGCAAAATAGACCACTTATACCCTCCATTACATTTTGGGGTCCAAAATACCCCCGCCATTATTCTAGGAGACCAAATACCCTCAAAAGTTAATACCCCAATTTTTTTAGTGATGTGGCATTCCACATTGGACTAATCCCTCCACCTAAGTGTTGCCAACTAAGATTCAGTAGTAAATAATAATACCTTTAGGGTCGACAAAGTTTCCACAAAATTCAAAAATATTGCCCATAAAAGTTATGAGTAATTTTTAGTGACGACTAAGGCCCCAACAACCATTCACTAGTAAAATCTTTTTTCTCAACAAAAATTATGATAATCAATTTTTGATTGCAACCTAATTTTCTAAAATAAATAACTTGCAATATCAATATTAAAATACACCCAATATTATTACGAAAAATCATGAAAGTGACTTCTCCATTCACATCTCCTACTATATAATGCATCATTGTACATTTTTTACATTTACATATAATAAAAAAATAAAACATATAATGTCTTCAAAATCCTACTTAATCGATATCATTTTAGTTTTTTTAAAAACAATGAAGAAAAAAACAAAATTTAGAAATCAATGTTAAAAACTTTTACTGACGAAATTTTGGGCTTTTGTCGCTACTATTATCGCCGCTAAAGGTCTAGTTCTTTTGTAATGATTCTGAGTTGGCAATGCGTAGGTGAAAAGATTAGTCTCGCGCGGCTAGCCAAGTCAATAAAAATATAGGGTTTTAACTCTTGAGTTTTTATGTGGTATCTTAGAATAGCAACAGGGGCATTTTTAACCCCAAAATGTAGCGAAGGGTATAAATCGTCTATTTCACATACTTAGGGGAAATTTGGATCATTTTTCGGTTAACGTATGGATATTGTCACGCCTCAAGTTACCCCCAAGACGCGGACACGGGACCTAGGACCACAAGTGATCCGAAGCTAATCATATGACATGATCTTGAGCATAGTAAAGATAACAAACTGATGCAGATGCTAAATTATAATTAAAATGGAAAGATAGGGAATACTCAAATATGGTGATGGAGATATATGGAGACTAATTAGTTTAATACAAAAAAGATATTATTAATCAATATTGAGCTGAAACTAATTATGTCCCAAATAAGTCGCTAACTGACTAGAAATGGTGGGACATGCCCCAACTAAGTCTACCAAAACTGAAACTAAAAGACTAAAAATATTGAAAAGAAACTCATGATTGCAGAATTAGGACTCACCACAGATTCTGCTGAACTAGTGATCGGGAATCGATCTAAATGAAATCTTGTTGCTCAGAACCTGAACTTATATCACAAGAAGTGGTAGAGCACATATACGACAATACTTGAAAGGTTATGAGCATGCAGGATAGAGTAAACATGAAATAACATATAACTGAACAAGGCAATACTACAATCAAATAATATGAACATTATAAAGATACTGAATGCTAAGAAAACTGAATGCAATGACCAATTTATAACATGCTAAAACTGAATATAGAATATACTGATAAAAAGGTCAATACAATATAATCTGACTAAATAATGAGAGCTACTAATAAAAAATAATAAAACCACATAGGCAAAGTGTGGAGTTTGATGTATACGCCGCACTGAGAGGACCCAGCTTGTGTAATTCAAGAAATAAAAGATACATAGTTATGGTTCTGAAATTTGTTAAATAAACCTACTAGCAAAATAATAATCTTATTTGGAATATATTAATAACTAATTTATGATAATCTGCTAAAGTATCAGAAACCCTAGGTGTATTCATGATAAGGGAGTAAGGAAACCAACTAAATTCTAGGGACCCAAAGGGTGAAAGGAACCCAATAATTAAATCCCACATACCCAGTGATTAATTCCATGAATAAATCATTACATGTTGGTGCTGGAACTGATGGAACTTTGTGACATTCTTGAACTAGAGTTCTTGACCTTTTTCTCCTCTCTTGTTTCTAATTTTCTAAGTTTTGACAGATGATTTTTACTTATGTAAGTTTTAGTTATGTTTCTAGTCTTAAAATGACAAAAACCTCATGATTTAGGGTCTAAACGCATAGCTTAAGTGTTAAAAAATATAGGAAGATACCAAAAGACCTCTGACTTAACTAATGTCAAAGTGATCGACGGACCTGGTACACGGATCGTGACCTATCTGCGGTCCATAAGCCCTGGACATCATTTGGTTTAGTGAATGAGTAAGTGGACCAAGATTAATGCATCTGGTCCACGGACCTTGGTCCTACCTACGGTCCATAGGTCTTGTCGATCATTTGGTTCAGAGAATGAGTCTGTTGGCCAAGATCGATGGACCAAGTCCACAGACCATGGTCCCACCTACAGTACATCCTATTCCTTTCTCATATGCTTCAGATAAGGGGTTGTAATGACCAAGATCGATGGAACTAGTGCATAGACTTTGGTCCTACCTACAGTCTGTATGTCCTGACTGTCATTTGGGATATTTGGATTTTTTATGAACCATGTTCCACGCACCTAGCCCATGGACCGTGGTCAAACCTACGATCCGTAGGTGGCCTCCATAGGTAGCACCTTCACTTCCGGAAAATATGAATTCCGATTTATCTGGGATACGAGTTGTTACAGTATCTCCCCATTGGAACATTCGTCTGTGAATGAAGACTAAACTAGCTTAAATGGAGGGAGAGGGTTGCAATCCCTACAACTAAACACTAAGAACTGTATTTCTAATTGAACTGAGTTCCTAAAACATGCAAATACACTGAAAATGCAAGTACAAATTGAGGGAACATGATTCTAAGACTAAATTCACGCATGTTTGACCGAAAAACTAAAGAGGAACTACTACCTCAAGCTGGAATGGAATCGAAAGGAAAGAGGTGAGGATACTTGGTTTTCATGCCTGCTTCTACCTTGCAAGTATCTCGTTCTACAGATGGACTCCTCCAAAAAACCTTGACTGAAGCAACTTCAATGTTTCTCGACCTTCTGACCTGATGGTAAATGATCTTGTTGACACCCAAATTTTGACCCTCCCCGATAATAATTAATTTTTGAGTTTCTTAATTTCCTAACGAGTTGAAATAGTCGACTTTATAAGATTCAAATGATTTTCAAGTCATTTAAAAGATAATTTTAGTAGACTTTTTATAATTTTGAAGCGATATATATTCTTATAGGTTTTTATATAATTAATTTATTTTGTGATATATTTAAAAACTTGTGGCAAAAAGATTTTAGTTTTACTACAAATTTTATTAAATTAGTTTTTGGAACTTGTAGTTTTGATCCTTAGTTTATCGTTAAATTTATTAGTTTATCCTATTATAGTTTAAGTAATATATATGTTTATACAATTGTATATATAATTAGTTATTTTATAAAAATTCAAAAAATTGTCCCAAAAGATTTTGGTCTTACTTAATACTTTATAAAGTTGATTTTGTTTAAGTTGTAAATTTACGATTTGAGTCATTAGTTATAATTAAGTTACCTATTTTATCTTGTTAAAATTAAAAAGCTTATTAATTAAATGATTCATATTATCATTCGCGAAATAAATTAACTTATTTTGGTAAAACCGAATGTTGGGCCATCGATTGGTCAAATCCTCAGCCATATTCCGTTTCCCTCCTCCAATTCTTAAGTAGCCCATCCCACCCCCAATTATCAGCCCACCAAACGAAATGACCCAACCCACACCCAACTACCTTTTTTTTTCAACCGACCCTCTAAAAATTCAAACCCATCTCAAATTTCCAAAAAGCGTGAACTCCACCAAAAAAGACAAACAAACGGCCTGAACGCGCTTCATCGTCCCTGTCTCCATACCACTGCAGGAGCAAAAGCAACTGGGCAAGGCACGCGATCTTCCTTGGTGGCGTGAGATGGAGACACGTATAACACCAAGGACAATCGATTTCATCTCAGCCATCCCCCCTCTTTCCCTTTCCGAATAAGCTCAGATTTTTTTTCCAGAAAGCTTGTGGATGAAAAAGGGGAAAGGGGGTTTCAAATTAAAACTGGAACATGGAATCCTGATTTTGCCCCGAGTCCCTGTCGTTTTTGGCTCTTCCCCTCTTTTTCCAGAAAACCTAGCCTTTTGGCTATATATACTCGTTATGATTATTATTTGAGAGGGGGGATTTTTTGGAGAGAAAGTTTTTTTGAGTTAATTTACAGCTAACAGAAACGTTGGTGGAAAAATTTTTAGAGAAAAAAAATATAAATACATATATCAGAGAAAATACTAGAGAGAGCTGGAGTTGAAATTTGTTTGAGAATATTCCGAAGGGAAGAAGGTTAGCTCGCTTGAGACATGTGTCGTTTCTTTCTCATTATTTCTTTTCAAGTTCAAAGGAATTTATCGGGATCCTTGCTTGTTTTTTTGTTTTCTTTCGCTCGGCTGTTCATATTCAAGGTCACGTTGGTGAGAAAGGATCGCCACTCTAAAAGCTCGTCGACACCCAATGTCGCTGCATCGGAGGAGGTAACACTTCTTCCTTTACTACTTCCTTTTTCTTCCCTCCTCTACCTCGGTGTTGTATTCGATTTCGGTTGTCGTTGGTCTGGTAATAATTTGATGTGAAGTATTCATATTATTAAGTTGTTTTTGTTTGGTTGTAGTATTGAGTAAAAGATTATGTGGTGTGATTACTTTATGATAACCCAATCAATGTTTCCATTGTTTGATTTTCTCTTGGTTTAGCTAGTTTTTTACGATATCGTATGTGTTCAGTCTGCTACTGTTAGAGTCATTATTTTTCAATATGGTTTATGCTTAGCGTCTTCAATCCGCATAGCCCGTGCTATTCTTTACATTTTGGGGGTGAGTTTACTGTGTTGTTGCTATTTGCTTAAAGGGAGATTGCCAAATTTTATGTCTTTGTATGTCCCTTATCTTTGGTCCTATATAATGGTAAATGGTTTTTTTTTTAAAAAAAAGTATTTCTGCAAATGTTAGCATGGTGTCTATTTTTATTCACTGTTCTGTTCATGTTTCGGAATGCTCAAATTTGTTTGGTAAAATACAGGAACTTAATGCTTCCATTTCCAATGCCATATTCCAAATTTTATAATACCATCTATAATGGTCTCATTCCATCAAGTCATTTATTTTCTCATTTGCATTGGCTTTTCTCCGCTATCATATTTGTCTAAATAGATACTTCTAGGTCTCTTCCATGTAGTTGCAATCAGTTTGAGTGGATATATATATATATATATATATATATATATATATATATATATCGCATGATTTGATTTCGAAACCTTTGCTCTTTACCAAGGCTTTTTAGTCCTTAGCATATCATTCTATGTCTCCCCTAACTTGGTCATTATATATATCCGTTTGATGCTCTTTTGTGTTAACTGATGATATGAGTCTTCTACTTCATTGATTAGTTTTATTAGCATAGTTCTGTTAGGCCCTCTAATATCTGTGGAATTATTTTGGTATAATGTGTTTTTTTGTCAAATGCAAAAATAATGGTCTTACTTGATAGATTTTCTTTATTTATTATTGTTATTTTCCCCTTTTTTATTTATTTTTTTCACTTTTGTTTACTTATTTTTGCTTTACTTTTACCCTTTTCTTAAATCTTTTTTTCCTTCTCATAAAGCTCCTAAGTTGCATGTGTTTTCGCTTAATTTGAATTAATACGCCAAAATGGGTGTTTTTTTTTTATATATCCTGAAGAAGATTAATTTAACTTAGTTCCTCCGTGTGTATTTGCAACTGTTTAATTTTGTTCTATCATTTTTCTCTATTTTTTTTGACGTGTTGGGACCATATTTATTCCCCGGTATGGTATTGTGTTTCTTTGTTGATTATATTGTTCTGGTATATCCATGATGCAAAAATTGGAATATTTCATTTGGTGTTATTTGAAACATATAGGTTATGTGACACCAAAGTTGATGTTAACAAAAGCTTTTCGTGTTATGCAACCATCATATTACATTGTACTTCTATCAATATTATGAGTTTGGCTTATGTTGCTTCCTTCTGTTTGCATGTAAAAATCGCCGGAGTTCTCCGTGAATTCTCTCTCCTTTCCTCTCGCATTTCTGGAAGCCATAAGATCTCAAAATTCCTTGTTCGAGTCAACCCAAAAATTGACTTACAGGTCTCGAGGTTTAAGGAATCAAAGAAGAATAAAGAACTTAATGATTTGGACAAAGAGTCCAAAAAGAAATATTTTGAAAAATATTGTATTTTGTTTGGGCCTAAGCCCTTTTGTATCATCATTATTTTGAATAGTTAGGACAGGTACAAGTCGAGTAGGCGCCCACAAACAAAGGGTTCAAATACCGGTCTAGGCGGATAGATTACCCGGATTTGGACCCATCTCTCTCTCTCTCTCTCTCTCTCTCTCTCTCTCTCTCCTATTTTCATTTTATATTGATTTTATCTGTCGGTAGTTTCAAAGTTAGAAACTCCAAATTCCCGCAAAATTCCTTAAATCTTTTATCGACTTAATATCAATAATTATTGTAAAATAACTCACTTAGGTAACAAATTAATAGTTTAAACTCTCTACTATTCTAATCATTTTTCAAATCAAGTAAAAGCAATTTTTAGCCAAATTAAGTTTGTTGTCGGATAATCGTAATTAAGCGGAACGTCTTTTGGTGTTTTCAAAACCTTCCTAAGACGTTATTAGGAATCGTCGAACCCTTTTGATATTTTCAATTGATTTTTCTGTTGAGTCTTTTGAAAATAGAAGTTTTCTTGACTTTTTATTAAAAATTAAGTGGCGACTCTAAAAAAAGTTGAAAACTCTTCGAAATAAATACTTTTCCTACTTCCAATAAAACAGAAATGACGACTCTGCTGGGGAGTTTGGAGGATTCTGACCTTAAAACTAATGTTATTCAATTATTTGTGATAAATTGTTTACTTGTTTAAGTTTATCTTAATTTTTGAACTGTTACATTCATGGCATATCATAACTCCCTCAAACGATAACTATTTCATTTTCACTAAAGGATGATTATGCATGTTCACAGTTGTTCATTAACAAAAATTTTCTTGGGGCACCCTAACGAGCGTCGTTGGCTACTTCATAGTCAACGATCGTTAACAGTCCCTGCTCAAGTAGTCACTTGGGATACCCTTTCCACTTTAAATACAACTCACTCCTAGTTAAACTAAGATAGAGTGAAACCCAATCCCGAAAAGTAGCGCATTGGCCTAAGACGACACAACACCCCTTGGGTGTTGGGCCAATTAGAAAGACCACCTTGAGTCCAAAGAGACCACGACTCGATAGGACGCTGATTTTGATTGTTAAATCTGAAGGATGTATTGCGCGTTTAAATGTTTCTCCATTTCAACATGGTCACCAAGACGCCAGACATTCTCCGCGTATGGTGGGACAACCTCTAAGATTGTCAAAAGAGAGAAATCTCGATTCAACTGGGTCACTTACCTTCAATAATGGACTTCAAAATAACACCCACACTAGAGGAAATTAAGGATTGTCTGGACTCTATCGGGACATGTGGCAAGAGGAGAAAATGTCCTGATCATCATATCGTTCTGCCTGATAGGCCAACTAGTGAAGAATTGAAGAATATGTTATTGCTGGTGAATGCAAATTGGTTTGAAACCCACTATATACCACTAATGCGATTTGTAGAGAGATGGGGACACGACAGCTATTTAAGACTATTCCCAAATGAATTCCACAATCACAGTACCTAGAGGCAGACTCAGACTATAGCTTTCTGGGCATGCCTTGTAGGAACTATGGTGTTCCCTACAAATGAAGGAAAGGAAATTGACACTTGGGTTGTTATGGTAGTGGATGCAATGTTTAGAGGAATTGGTAGAAAAAAGAAGAAAAGAAGTACTGTAGTTTGACCCCGGTCATCTTGGCCGACATTTATCGATCTTTAAGTTTGTGTAAGAATAGGTTTCCATTTTTCCAAGGTTGCAACATTCTACTGCAATGGTGGATGATTGAGCATCTCTGCAAAACGGACGGTGCCCAGTACAGGATTTGGCCAAACCGAGCCAAATGAGTTCTCTTGATTATTATGAATTCTATCTAAGCGTCCACAGATTCCCAATTCATACCACCAGGGATGCGTGGGCGAGGGTATTTTATGATTTGAGAGAAAGAGATATACAGTGGATGTTACCAAACTTCAAGTCCGAGTGGAGAGCAGCACATGGGGCAAACTTCTATTTTTAGTCCTTCCTCGGATCAGAGGATTGCGGCCCTACAACCCAGCAAGAGTGATGCGCTAATTTTGTAGAACACAAATCACACCCGTCCAAGGGGATGCTAGATCTTATGTTGTCGATTACAGCGGGAGTGGCATAATACCATTCGCTAAAATCATCCTCCAAGAATGGGCCAGACGTGTCAACATGAAATGGGATATGGCTGAAGACAGATATGAAGCTGGGTACGTCGACGAATACAAGACGTGGTTGCAGAATGATTTGCATGGTGTAATGAATCCAACACCACGCGCAGGTTGAGAAATTGAAGATGTACAGAAAATGATTAAAATCCATGCATACTACTTTCAGCAAGAATGGGACCAAAGAAAGCAAGAATCTCAGCAAAGGGAGCAAGAATTTTATGAAAAAGAGCAAGAATTTAAGGAAAAAGAGCAAGAATTTCAGATAGTTCCGAGAATTATAAATACAAATAGTTTTAGGTGTGACGTCACAAGAGTTTCCGATACAAGGACTTTTCTGATGCGTTTGGACGCAAACCTAGAGGAGAAGATGAACACTCTACAAGCGGTACCAACATTTTCCAAAGCTGTGTTCACTGAGTCGTACGAGTTCACAAGCAAGTGCATCATCCGCGAAGAAGTAGAGAAGGTCAGAAGAGGAGCCGAGCCATCAACCTTTTAACTCCCCTGCGTAGGATTTTTTTATCTGTATTCGCATTGAAATATACCCCGTTTGATTTAAATTACGTAAAAAATGCTATGATTTTTGGTGAAGTTCATTTTTTGGGATACAACAATTTGTTGAAATGACGCAATACATCCTTCAAATCACTAGGCCTACACCTGGCACAAAGGGTCACATGCATAATTAGGACGCGATATATGTGTGTTTAACTACTTATGTTCTATGTTGCTACAAATGAGGATATCGAAAATATACACAAGTCACTATTACAAATGTCCAACCAAAACTTTCTGAGTCTTAAGTTTCTCCATCAAAAGACAAATCTCATCTCCAAATCCTAAACATTACTTTACTGGCTCAGGATAAGCAAAATCTCCGTTCAGGACAAGGGAAAGGGTATTCAAGAGAAACCAAGTGAAGAAGAGAGTATCGATAGGCAGAAGCAGCGCCGTAAAGCGTTTATATGAATTATTATTTCCTCTGAGAGACCCAAAGAAGAAATCAATGAAAAAATGTGTGAGGAGGAAATTTATGAGGAGGTACTTGCCTTACAACCTTCTTTCGAGGGATATCTGGCAAAAGGAGACGGCAAAATTTCTCTCGAGGCATATCTGCACGAAGGCCGAAAGAAGATAGAGGTCATTTCGTGCGCTCTCGTTTTTGAACACTATCGGTCTAGGGGACTGCTAAGACCCGTTAAAAAGTCAACCCCCGAAGCGGGATAAGAAGATCTCCATAAGACGTGTGAATGTAATCCCAGGGAGAAAGGGCATATAATAGAGGAGTGTCTTGGGTTTAAAAATGCAGTCAATTATTTATTCATTATGGATAGTACTCCTAACACTTGGGGTGACAACGTCATCCTTGCATGTGATGAACCATATCTTGACATACCGGTCACAGAGGAAACCAGATTCTTTCATTGCCCATTCAGACCTTTCAAGAAAAGAATGAGGGGGAATTCTACTCGGATTTAGTTTAGAATGGCGTCTTTACCCATTACTACTAGAATATGGAAATGCAATATTCTCTTCAGCACGAAATCCAAAAGCGTTGTCCCTATCATCATCACGCCACAGACCACAACATTAAAAAGTGTAGACTTTTGTCACGACCTCGAATCCCTCATCGACGTGGGAAAGATTCAAGTTGAGACCATTTCTCGTGGATAAGATGAAGATGACGAAGAGAAGAAAATGACTGAGATGGAGTCATTGGTTCATCTTTAAAGCTTTGTTGTTTTTCCGTTTCCTTGTACTCCCAACGAATAAATGAATGAAAATATTCTCTTTTTTACTCGAACTACATTGGGCCTGAATTATCCTTGTGACATACGTAGGCAGCCTCTCAAGGCCGGACCCCTACCTTTAAACATTTCCATTACCCCTCTTCATGTTACGAAAAGATACGAAAGTCAGATCAACATACATCAAAGAGAAGCTGCAAGAAGACCTTAGATCAATGTGATTTAGCCTTTCTGAGACAGTTTCAAAACTAAAACAAGCAAACTCCTGCTTGTAAAAAATGTGTTTCTGTCCTTACTCGTGATTTGAAGATATCTTCAAACAAAGCAATTCATGTGTTTATCTACTCTCTATGTGATATTATGCATTTTATATTCTGAATCTGCACTGAAAAGTTTGCCTTTGAGTTGCTTTCCTTCTCAGGTACTTTGAAACTGATCTGTGTTGATCAACAGCTACCAGATCATCCCTATTTCACCAGATCAAAAGTTCGCACAGATTCCTTCCCTAGACAAAGATCAGACAAAGAAAAGACTGTTATTGAGGATAATAACGAAGAAGTAAGTCTTACTCATGTTGGGGTGGCTGAACCAACAATAGCAGACCAGAATGAGTTGATTCTACAGCTGATGCAACAGATTGAAGGGATGAGGTTAGAAATGCAAAGGATAAAGGATTCGCCTCCACCAGGATTTGTTGCTAACACTGCTGATGGGAGACCTCCAAATTACTTCCATTCCTCAAATATGGATCCAACCCAAAAAAAGTTATCTACACCGTCTCAGAATCCATAAGTTATAGATCTGACTATCGTCCAATGTGCTTTTGCATTCTACCAAACTCCACCTCTTCCTCAAAACAACCACCCCCAAATGCCACCCCATCCTCAAAATACCCACCATCAAACTGCTCCTCCACCGCAAAATCAAAACCTAAATCCAAATCAAAATACTTTTAATCCACAAACATCCCACCACCACTTAAATCAGAATACCAATCCGCAGACTTACCCGCACAATTATCAAACCACTCAAAATGCCTAGAGTCCTTATGTAGCTCCACCCTTACCCAAAAGAACCACTTCAAAATCCCCATCCCTGCCAAGCACGATGTGTACATTTCGGAGCTTGACCATTATGAGGAACATGAAAAGGAGTAGGAAGCAAAGGAAGAGGTAAAGGTCGACATAAAAGAAGAGATCAAGAAGGCCATCAAGGAGCTCCAATGCATCCTTGATATCGCCGAGATTAGTTATGAATAATTATGTATTCATCCAAATTTGGACCTTTCAGAAGGGTTCAAGATCCTGATGTTTGATACCTTCGGAGGAGTAGGAAACCCTATGGCTCATTTGAGAGCCTACTGCGACCAGCTCTTTGGAGTTGGTAGGGATGAAGCTCTATTGATGGTCTCTTTAGCCAAGCCTGTGCGGAGAAGCTCTTGAATGGTTTACCTTGCAAGAAACAAGGTAATGTCCCAGATGGAATGCATTGGACAAATATTTTATCGATCGATTTGATTACAACGTAGAAATTTTTCCAGACAGATACTTCTTGGAGAAGATGAAGAAAAAATCAACCGAGAGTTATAGGGAGTTCACCTATAGGTGGAGAAAAGAAGAGGCAAGGGTGAGACCACCCCATGTCTGAGAAAGAAATCATTGAAGTATTCGTGCGCATTAAAGAGCCTGAATATTATGATAGAATTATGTTGCTCGTTGGATCAAAGTTTGCCGAGATAGTCAAGATTGGTGAGACTATTGAGGACAACTCAAAATCAGGAAAGAGAGCCGGTGTATCCGCATCCCCTGGATCTTCATAGTTGTCGAAAAAGAAAACATAAGAAATTAATTTTATTTCATATAGGGGAAAGAAAAACCCTAAAAGCTCATCATATTTCCAAGGTCGTTCTCGGTCTTCTCAAAAGTCCTACCAAGCTTGGTACACGCAAGCTAGTTGTCCCAATAATCCTCCAATTTATCATAATGCTACCGGCACTTATCCCAGAGTCCATGTCCACTATACCAAATTCCACCAAAGAATTACAAAAATCCATCTCCCGTTTACCCAAATCATTCTCCAGCCTACAAAATTCCATCTCCCTACTAGGGTGTTGCTCCCAAATATGCTAACGTGCAGTCAAGCTACCGAGCGCCCCATTCTGCGTATTAAGTCCATGCTCCACCATATTAAAATCCCCACCCGAACAACCAAGCTCCAATTCCAAATTACCAAACAAATCAATGTCCTAGAAGCCAAGCTCCTCGTCCAAATACCAGAAGTTATCAACAAGTGCCTCATCCCCAACAAAGAAGTTATGATCCCTCTCGGACTCGGTTCGAGAAGAAGCATTCGAGGAATTTCACCACTCTCGCGAAAAGCCAAACAAAGTTTTACAAGTGACTGGTTGCGGACGAAAATTGCCACCCAGTAGGGGCCAAACCCGTGGATATAATATAATTTTTTTTTGGCTAGATCAAAGATGTGCTTATCATTCCAACAGTGTTGGGCTTGATATTGAGGACTGTATCAAAACCAAGCACAAGATTCAAGATTTAATGGACCAAGAGGTGGTTTATCTCTAACCAGCTGCACTTAATGTCAATACCAATCCTTTGCCGAATAATGGAGGCGATAACGTTAGTATGATAGAAACAGACGATGATTGGTGTGGGACGAAAGTGATAACTCCAATCATTTATGATGAGTTGGAAAAGGGTGTAGAGTCCTTAAGCATAAAAGAGAAGGATGAGTTTGCTATCTTGACACCCACAAAAGTTGTTGCCTTTGTGTCATCAAAAGCACTTTTCAAGAAAAAATTCGTGATTGAGACTACTGCTGCACAAAGTATGTCCCGATTCGGAAGATGTTATACTCCTAAGTAGCTTGCTCTTGGAGGTCAAAAGAAGGATCAATCTAAATGGACAATAAGCGAGGTGAGGGAGAGGAATTCTGGAGGAGAATGCAACCGTAAGATTATTCTATTGTCAAGCATTTGGAGAAGACTCCATCCTAGATTTCGGTATGGGACCTACTGATGAGTTATCAGTCACACATGCATGCTTTGATGAAGGCTCTTGATTATATGTATGTACCCGCGGGCACAAGCATAGATAACGTGGCCGCTATGATCCACCAGGTTATTCGAGGGCATCAGATTAACTTTTGTGATGATGAGATGCCTTTTGAAGGGGGGTCCCACAACAAGGCACTGCATATTATGATCGTCTGTCGCGGAAAGAGAGTCAACCTCGGCTTAAAAATATAATAAATCTGGTATAAGTATTTTCTCGTTGTCGACGTTAAGGCAGTTAACGTTTGACTTGGGAAAACTTGAGCAAAACCAAGTCAATGTAAGAGCCGTTAATGGGGTTCATAGATATATGTTGGGAGCGGTGAATCTGATCATCCAAATGGACCCAGAAGAATTCAGTGCACAGTTTCAAGTATTGGATATCGATACCAACTATAACCTTCTTCTGGGAAGGCCTTTCATCCATATGGCTGGAGCATTCCGTTCTACTCTACATCAGATGATGAAGCTCGTATGGAAGAATGAAGAGCTGGTTATTCCTAGCAAAGGGATTCACTCTGGCAGACAGTAGCCAATCATTGATAAAGTATCGTGAGGTACAAATTTTTACACGGTGGAGCTGGTAAATGTCACCAGTGAAGACTTGGCCCCACAGACTCCCCTACGTGCTGTGTACAAGATGATAGCCACGGTGATACTGCAGAATGGTTTTGAACAAGGTTTGTAATTGGGAAGAAATTCTCAAGGAATTATTGAGCCTATTCCGGTCCTTTTCAAAGGATCCAGATATGGTTTGGGGTACATCCCCACAGGTGATGATATGAAAACGAAGAAGAAGAATGATCAAGCATTGGCTAATCCGATCCTACATCTGTATTAATCATTCCCAGCTCGGGAGTATGCTGAGCATGAAGACTTTTGGGAAGGAATCTGTGGCCTTTTTGAAGAAATTGATGATGTCATTGAAGAAGAGGTCCAATTGAAAGGATTCCAATGCTAATCTAGGAGAGATGTTGCAGAACTGGACCTCTATGCCCATCCTGATTCCACGAAATCCTTTGTAAAAGGGCATCGTTTTATGCATATTTAAATAGGTGGTAGTCCGAAAGATGCCCGAGACCAACCATTTTGATTTTTTCTTAATTATTTTTGAATTTTTAAATTTCCATCGTGATGTTAAAAAAAGGCAACATGGCCCTATGCCATGGCCAAAGTTTTCATTGTTTTCCAATTTGAATGAAAACCTCATTTGTTTATAAAATTTATTTATTTACTCATTTGTTATACTTTGATTGTATAACTTTGTTTGTTTATGGTTTCAGTAATGTAGGTTTTAAACCTACTAATGTAATGTTATGTCACGAGCTGAATGAACAAAATGAGGTAGGTGATGACGAGGTTGATGATTACGAAGAAGAAACTGAGGAACCAGAGTATGTCGCCAAGGAATTTTGGCAGTTTAAAAATCAGCATAAACTGAATTTAGAGGAAACTTGAACTGTAAATCTGGGAGACCAAGAGTGTGTCAAAGAGGTCAAAATCAACATCCACTTGAATGAAGATACAAAAAATGTCCTGATTCATTTGCTTGCTGAATATATTGATTTGTTCGATTGAGAGTCGGTGACATGCAAGGGCTGAGTACCGATGTTGTATCCCATAAATTACCGATTAATTTGGGGTTTGATCTGGTGAAGCAAAAAAGGCTCGAAAGTTCAAGCTTGAATTGAGTTTAAAGATTAAATAAGATATCATTAAGAATATAGAGTCTCGATTGGTGGAAGTGACAAAATACCCGACATGGTTGGCCAATGTTGTTCCGGTCACCAAAAAAGATGGGAAAATTAAGATTTGTATCGAACACAGAGACCTCAATAGATCTAGCCCGAGGGATAATTTTTCGTTGCCGAATATTCATATTTTGATTGATAACTGTGCTAAGTATGAAATGCAGTGATTTGTGGATTGTTACGCAGGTTATCATCGGATTCTGATGGACGAGGAAGCTGCAGAAAAGACAGTTTTTATTACACCTTGGGTGTATATCATTACAGATTGATGCCATTTGGCCTCAAGAATGCTGGTGATACCTTATGAGATCTATGACAACAATATTTCATGACATGATTCATAAGGAGATTGAGGTATATGTTGATGATGTCATAATCAAGTCCGGCGATAGTTCGGACCACTTGGCACATGTAAGGAAATTCTTTAATCGTTTTCTTCGTTACAACTTGATGTTAAATCCCACCAAATGCGCTTTTGGAGTTTTAGACGAAAAGTTTTTGGGATTTATAGTTAGAAGAAGGGGTATTGAGCTCGACCCTTCTAAGATTAAAGAAATTTAAAAGTAACCTCTGCCGAAGACGAGAAAAAAGGTGATGAGTTTCTTAGGGAGGTTAAACTACATCAGTCGATTCATAGCTCAATCAACCATGGTGTATGTGCCTACCTTTAAGCTGTTGAAGAAAGACGCCCAGACAAAGTGGAATGAAGACTGTCAGACTGCTTTAGATGCTATAAAGAACTATTTGTCCAATCCACCGATATTGGTTCCTCCTCGAGAAGGGAGTCGTTTGTTGCGGTATTTGTCTGTCTCAGATAGTGTATTCGGATGCGTACTCGGTCCACACGACGAGACAGGAAAGAAGGAAAAAGCTATCTATTACATAAGCAAGAATTTTACTCCATATGAGTCTCGATACACTCTGTTGTGGAGAACGTGTTGTGCTTTGACTTTGATTTCCCATAAGTTGAGACATTATTTGTCTTCGTATACTACATATCTCATTTCTATAATGGATCTATTGAAGTATATTTTCCAGAAAAAAATATGCCGATCGGAAAGTTAGCTAAATGGCAAATGCTGTTCAGTGAGTTTGATATCGTGTATGTGACTTAGAAGGAAATAAAGGCACATGCTTTGGCTGATCATCTTGTAGAAAATCCCGTTGATGAAAAGTATGAACCACTTAAGACTTATTTTCATGATGAAGAAGTGTCATTTGTGGGTGAGGATATTTCTGAAACATACCCCGATCAGAGACAATTCTTTGATGGAGCAGAAAATCATCAAAGTAAAGTTATTGGAGCAAACTTAGTGTCATATTCTTGTCAACACTATCCCATTGCGGCTAAATTTCGATTTAATTGCACAAACAACATGGCCAAATACAAAGCTTGTATTCTCGGTTTGAGAAGGGCCATTGACATGAACGTCCATGAGCTATTGGTTACTGGAGATTTAGATCTGTTGATGCTATTGAAGTTGCGAAGCTTATTGAACAGATACATGTTGGAGTTGTTGGTACGCATATGAATGGGCTCACTTTGGCAAAAAAGATCCTACGAACTAAGTATTTCTTGTTGATTGTGGAGAATTATTGTTGCAAGTTTGTGAAAAAATGCCACATATGTCAAGTCATGGTGATTTGATCAGAGTGCCACCTCACGAACTTAATGCTATGAGTTCACCTTGGCCATTTGTATCTTGGGGTAAGGATGTCATCGGTTCGATAGAGCCAGCCGCTACAAATGGACATAGATTCAGTTTGGGTGCCATTGATTATTTCACCAAGTGAATGGAAACAACTTCTTTAAAGTCATTAACCAAGAATGTTGTGGTTGATTTCGTTCGTAACAATTTGATATGTAGGTTCAGATTATCGGAATCAATCATTGTTGATAATGGTGCAAATCTTAACAGTCACTTGATGAGAGATATATGTGAGCAATTCAAGATTACTCACCGAAACTTAACTTCTTATCGCCCTCAAATGAACGGAGCTGTAGAGGTCACCAATAAGAACATCAAGAAGATTCTGAGGAAAATGGTTGACAATCACCGAGGTTGGATGAGATGTATCCATATGTTTTATTGGGTTATCGAACGACTGTCAGAACGTCGACTGGAGCTACTCCATACTTGCTTGTGTATGGAGCAGAAGCAGTCATACCTGCTGAAGTTGAAATGTAGTCTTTGAGAATCATCCAAGAAGCTGAGTTAAGTAATGCTGAATGGGTCAGCAAGCGGATCGATCAACTAACTTTGATTGATGAGAAGAGAATGGTTGCCATTTTTCATGGTGAGTTGTATCGACAGAGAACGATTCGCGCATTCCACAAGAGTGTAAGAGCTAGAACTTTTGAAATCGGTCAGTTAGTACTTAAGCGCATTTTTCCTCATCAAGATGAGTACAAAGGAAAATTCGCACCAAATTGGTAAGGACCCTACATGGTTCACAAGGTATTATCCGTAGGTGTTTTGGTCCTGTCGGAGATGGATAGCACCGCATGGCCTAAACCAATCAACTTAGATGTTGTCAAGAGATATTATGTGTAAAGTTCCAGTTTGTATTTATGTCATTTATTTGTAATCATTTTGTTTGCTTGTATTTGTTTTGCTTAAATTTTTATCCCTCTTTGTAATGAACTACGTCTTACCGGAATTCTCAAGAATAAGATACGTCGGCGACCTATGTCGTCCTTGATCAGTTTTCTTTGTAATTGTTTTATTTTGTTAAACTTTGAGGAGGAACTATGTTTGACTAGATTCCTGCCTCAATGGGATATGTAGGCGCCACAAGGGTTTGGTCATATCTCCCATAAGATTTCTATTCGTCTTTACAATAGAAATTGGGACAAAATTTTTGAGAGGGACTCAACAATTCTCAAGAAGAAGATTCTTCCTTAGAAAGTCAAGATTGAAGATGTTTCGAGATTTGCAACTAGGATGAATTTTTAACAAGATCTCAAAAATTTTGCAATCTACTCAATTACAGTGGAAAGATAAGCAAGACATTTAACTGGAATAGAAATTTTGAGGATGGCCAAAAGATTTCAGCATGTGTTTATCTACAAGTCCAGAATGACTCTGAAAACTCCCAAGCGAATAATCAGATATACCTCCAAGCATCAGACTCAAAGAAGTTTGTTAAGCCTGATATGACATGACTTGGCAGTGACCTTTTTTCAGATACTATTTCACGAAAATTTATTTCTCTTAAATTTTCTCTTTTATGTTTCATTTCTTTTGACATAAAATTTTTGTCTTATCTGTCAACAGTCGGGAGATCGGGAAATCAATCGGAGATAGCAGGACAAGGAGCAGAAAACTGAAGAAATCAACACAGGTCAGTTCGTTTTTAAAACTAACATTTTTTCTGTGGACGCATTTTTATAGATTTGCTCTGAAATAAGCAAATTCTTATGATGGATGAATATGGAGAAGTCAAAGGAGAAGAAAACTATCCCAAAATCAATAGTTTAATTTAAACAATTTCCAACAACATGAAATTTATAAAGAACGTTCGACTAGGTTCGAATGTAAATCAAGCAAAAATCTCAAGAAGATATTCATGTCCTCTGGATGATCATGCATCACGAGTCAATATCCATAAATCACAAAAGTTCATGCATTGCGAGTCAATATTCGTGCATCCTAGAAGATCATGCATCGCGAGTCAATATCCATACATCGCGGAAGATCAAGCATCGCGAGTCAACATCCATGAATCATGGAAGATCATGCATTGCGAGTCAATATCCATGCATATTGAGTCAATGTTCATGCATCGCGAGTCAATATTCAGGCATCGCGAGTTAATATCCAAGCATCACAAGAAGATTTCATACCTAGAAGAAATTTATGCATCGCGAGAAGAACTCATACCTTGCAGAAATTTATGCATCTCGAAAAAATTTTATACCTCACAAAAATTTATTCATCACGAGAAGATTCCATGCCTCGTTGAAATTTATTCATTGCGAAAAGATTTCATACATCGCAAAAATTTATGCATCACGAGAAGATTTTATGCCTCGTTGAAATTTATAAATCGCAAGAGGATTTCATGCCTTGCAGAAAGTTATGCATCGTGAGAAAATTTCATACCTCGCAGAAATTTATGCATCACGGAAGGATTTCATGCCCCGTAATAAGTCATGCACTGCTAGAAAAGGAAATCGTGCATCCCAAGAGAAATAGTTATCTATCGGCATCAACTACATTCTTTTATTTTGATAGAATTAAACATCAAGAAGAGCATCGAAGACAACGTCAAGAGAAATACTAGCACACTGCATCAACTTTACTTTATGTTGACATTTAATGAAGAATACATTGATGATTATATTGCAAACACAAGGCATGAGCTTTATTTGCTTTATGTAAAACCAATCGAGGTTACGTCAAAAAAAATGTCGAGGAGAACAATTAAGTGTTGACATGGTAAAACACACTGTCTCCCATCTTGATTGCATTTTTATGCTGACGGGTTTTATCTTAGTCTTTGTCGAGAGCATCCGAAAGGATGAATTCTCCGAAACATATCACAGGTGCGGACGACATCAAAAAGCATACAACACAATGTGGAACTTTTTCTTAGCAGCGAACTGGGACATAGTCCAAAGAGGAGTGTCAAACTCTTAGGACTCAAGAAAAGGAGCGACTTACACCACAATTAAACCACACCCCTATCAAAAGGAATGTGTGTTTTTCTCTAGGTCTTTCAGTTTCTGTCTCGCATACGGAAATTTTGGGATATTTCGGAAGCAAGTTTCCAATCTGAGTGAAAATGCGCCAAGAGTTTCGAAAATTATGTCCGTGTAAGCTCTTAATTATAGGTGTGCAGCGCGCCTCATTCATGGCTAAGAGGTTACAAGTCTCCTTTTCATACTCATTTAACTTTGTCACTTGTCCAGAGCCAAAGGTTATCTAGAGTAATAGATTTCTTTTTCAGCCGATCGAGTCGAACTACAAGAAGCTTGATTCCTTAGGCATAGGGATATATAGGCGGGTTCAATGTTGAAAACTCGGTTGTATTCCAACACTCATTCTTAAATCTTATTCTCGAGCATCCTGGTCCCCTCATAATTCAGTATAGGACTGGCTTTTGAATTCTTTAAAAAATTTGTATTAAATCAGGCGTATTGAATAACATGTGGCCAGAATTCTAATATAGTGTAAGATATATAGAATATCCATTTTCGGGGTTCGGCCATAGTTCCTAGAGTCCGTACCAAATCCTCTTTTTAAGGTGAAGATGTGATTTGTCAAAATTGGATTAGTCAATTTCATTTTCTTGGAATTTCTTGCATCAATCCATGTAAAATAAGGGACAATTGTTGACACCCAAATTTCGACCCTCCCCGATAATAATAAATTTTTTAGTTTCTTAATTTCCTAACCAGCTGAATTAGTCAACTTTATAAGATTCAAATGATTTTCAAGTCATTTTAAAGATAGTTTTAGTCGACTTTTTATAATGTTGAAACGATGTATATTCTTATAGGTTTTTTATAATAATTTATTTTGTTAAATATTTAAAAAATTATCGCAAAAAGATTTTAGTTTTACTTAAAACTTTATTAAATTAGTTTTAGAAACTTGTAGTTCGGATCCTTAGTTTATAGTTAAATTTATTAGTTTATCTTATTATATTTTAAGTAATATATATGTTTATATAATTGTACATATAATTAGTTTATTTTATAAATATTAAAATCGTCCCAAAAGATTTTGGTCTTACTTAATACTTTATAGAGTTGATTTTGTTTATGTTGTCAGTTTACAATTTGAATCATTAGTTATAATTGAGTTAACTATTTTATCTTGTTAAAATTATTAATTAATTGATTCATATTATTAATAGCGAAACAAATTAACTTATTTTATTAAGACCGAAAGTTGGGCATCTATTGGTGTAATTCCAAGCCCTATTCCCTTTCCCTCCTCTAATTCTTCAACATCCCATCCCACCCCTTTTTCCGGAAAACCTAGCCGTTTTGCTATATATACTCGTTATGATTATTTTTTGAAAGGAGGGGTTTCTGTATAGATAATTTTTTTTAATTTAATTTGCAGCTAACAGAAACGTTGTAGGAAAAATTTTAGAAAATAAAATATAGATACATATATCAGAGAAAATACTAGATAGAGCTAGAGTTGAAATTTGTTTGAGAATATTCCGAAGGGAAGAAAGTTAGCTCACTTGAGAGCTGGTGTCGTTTCTTTCACATTATTTCTTTTCAAGTTCAAAGGAGTTTATCGGGATCCCTGCTCGTTTGTTTGTTTTGTTTCGCTCGGCTGTCCATATTCATGGTAACGTTGGTGGGAAAGGATTGCCACTCTAAAAGCTCTTCGACACCAAGTTTCGCTGCATCGGAGGAGGTAACACTTCTTCATTTACTACATCCTTTTTCTTCCCTCCTCTGCCTCGGTGTGGTATTTGATTTCGGTTGTCATTGGTTTGGTAATGATTAGGTGTGTAGTATTCATATTCTTAAGTCATATTTTTTGGTTGTAGTATTGAGTAAAAGATTCTGTAGTGTGATTACTTTATGATAACCCCAACAATGTTTCCATTGTTTGATTTTTCTTGGTTTAGATTGTTTTTTACGATTTTGTATGTGTTCATTCTGCTGTTGTTAGAGTCATTATTTTTAAATATGGTCTATGCTTAGCGTCTTCAATCGGCATAGCCCGTGCTATTCTTTGCGTTTTGGGGTGAGTTTATTGTGTTGTTGCTATTTTGATTAAAGGGAGATTGCCAAATTTTATGTCTTTGTATGTCCCTTATCTTTGGTCCTAATTAATGGGAAATGTTTTTTTTTTAAAAAAAAGTATTTCTGCAAATGTTAGCATGCTGTCTATTTTTATTCATCGTTCTGTTCATGTTTCGGAATGCTCAAATTTGTTTGGTAAAATATAGGAACTTAATGCTTCCATTTCCAATGATATATTCCAACTTTTATAATACCGTCTATAATGGTATCGTTCCATCTAGTCATTTATTTTCTCATTTGCATTGGCTTTTCTCCGCTATTATATTTTTCTAAATAGATACATCTAGGTCTCTTCCATGTAGTTGCAATCAATTTGAGTGACTTTAGTTATCGCCGACTTTAGTGCCATACTAAATCACGTGGAGATTAGAAAATTTAATCTTAAAATAATACACACACACATATATATATATATATATATATACATATATATATATATATATATATCGCGTGATTTGATTTTGAAACCTTTGCTCTTTACTAAGGCTTTTGTGCCCTTAGCATATCATTCTATGTCTCCCCTAACTTTGCCATTATATACCTCCGTTTGATACTATTGGGTGTTAATTGATGATATGAGTCTTCAACTTCATTGATAAGGTTTATTAGCATAGTTCTGTTAGGCCCTCTAATATCTGTGGAATTATTTTGGTATAATGTGGTTTTGTGTCAAATGCAGAAATAATGGTCTTACTTGATAGATTTTCTTTATTTATTATTATTATTTTTCCCTTTTTATTTATTTTTTTCACTTTTGTTTGCTTATTTTTGCTTTACTTTTACCTTCTTAAATCTTTTTTTCCTTCTCATAAAGCTCCTAAGTTTCATGTTTTTTCACTTAATTTGAATTAATACGCCAAAATGGGTAGTTTTTTTATATATATATCCTGAAGAAGATTAATTTAACCTAGTTCCTCCGTGTGTATTTGCAACTTTTTAAATATAGCTAATTAATACTTGCTTATTGATTATTTTAGTTATTGTTTAATTTGGTTCTATCATTTTTCTCTATTTATGATTTTTTTATGTGTTGGGACCATATTTATTCGCCGGTATGTATTGTGTTTCTTTGTTGAAGTGATTATATAGTTCCGGTATATCCATGATGCGAATATTGTAATATTTCATTTGGTCTTATTTGAAACATATGGTTTATGTGACAGAATTTGATGTTAACAGTAGCTTCTCGTGTTATGCTACCATCGTATTACATTGTACTTCTATCGATTTTATGAGTTTCGCTTATGTTGTTTCCTTTTGTTTGCATGTAAAAATTGCCCGAGTCAACCCATAAAATTGACGTACAGGTCTTGAGGTTTAAGAAATCCAAGAAGATCGAAGAAATTGAATGATTTGGACAAAGTATCCAACAATTATATTTTGAAAAATGTTATATTTTGTTTGGGCCTAAGCCCTTTTTTATCATCATTATTTTGAATAGTTAGGACAGTTACAAGTCGAGTGGGCCTAAGGCCCAGAAACAAAGGGTCCAAATACTTGTCCAGACAGACAGATAACCCAGATTTGGACCCATCTATCTCTCTCTCTCTTTCTCTCTGTCCCTCTCTCTCTTTATCTCTTATTTTCGTTTTATTTTGCTTTTATTTGTCGGTAGTTTTAAAGTTAGAAACTCCAAATCCCTCCAAAACTCCTTAAATGTTTTATCGACTTAAAATCAATAATTTTTGTAAAATAACTCACTTATAGAACAAGTTAATAGTTTAAACTCTCTACTGTTCTAATCATTTTGCAAATCAAGTGAAATCAATTTTTTAGCAAAATTAAGTTAGTTGTCGGATAACCGCAATTAAGAGAAACGTCTTTTGGTTCTTTCAAAACATTCCTAAGACGTTTATAGGAATCCCCGAACCCCTTTAAATATTTTCAATAGATTTTTCTTTTGAGTCTTTTGAAAATAGAAGTTTTCTTGATTTTTTCTTAAAAGTTAGGTGGCGACTCTAAAAAATTTGAAAACTTTTCGAAATAAATATTTCCTCATAATAAATACTATATTTTATAGGGACACGGTCAAAAGGCACCACATAGACGAGATCACCCACACACTTCATCAAAAGTGAGATATGGAAGACCGGATGCACTGTTACTAATTTTGTTTCCAACTCTTACTCATATGCCATTTTGCCAACCATTTTCAAGACCTTGTAAGGGCCTACATATCTAGGACTGAACTTCCCTTTCTTGACAAACCTCCTCACCCTCTTCATAGTTGAAACATTCAAGAAAACCAATCAATAAGTTGAACTCTAGTTTCCTTCTCCTTACATCTGCATAAGAAATCTGACGACTCTAGGTTGTCTTAAGTTTATTTCTAATGAGTTGCACTTTCTTCATAGCATAATTTCCTAAATATTGTCCTATCAAAGCTTCATCACCTACTTCAAACAAACCAACAGGAGATCTACATATACACTGATACAGTGTCTCATAAGGGGTCATGTAATTGTTGGAATGGTAGATATTGTTGTAGGAGAACTTAATAAGAGGAAGATGATCATCTATTCTACCATTAAAATAAATCGCACAAGCTCTCAACATATCCTCTAGGGTCTGAATGGTACGCTCTGCCTGTCCATCCGATTGCGGATGAAATGTTGTCTTAAGATTAACCTGTGTATTAAGACCCTTCTGAAATGGCTTCTAGAAACGAGAGGTATACTAAGGACTTCTATCTGAGATGATAAATAAATGAACCCCATGCAACCTAACAATTTAATTAATGTAAAGCTTGTCATAGTCCTCTACCAAATTTGTTGTATTAATCGCCAAAAAGTGAGAAGACTTGGTCATAATGTCAACTATCACCCAAATGGATTCATGTTGTCTACGGGTACAAGGTAACCCTGTGATAAAATCCATATTGATCACTTCCAACTTCCAAGAATGAGTGTCGATCTCTTGAGTCATACCCCCGGTTTCTGATGTTCTACCTTACTTACTGGCAGTAAGGGCACTTACTCACAGAATGTTCTATATCCCTCTTCATGTCATTCCACTAATAGACTTTCCACATATTGTGGTTTAGTAGCACTTGGATGAATAGAATATCTTGAACTATGGGATTCTATAAGACTATGTTGTCTCAATTCACCCACATTAGGAATACATAATCTGCTCTTGTAGCGAAGTACACCATCTCCCCCTTAGGAGAAAACCTCCACTCTCAGATTGTGGACTGCACCCTTAAGTTCAAGCAAGATTGGATCATTGTATTTCTTTTCCTTAACCTCCACTACCAAAGAAGATTGTTCCCCATTCTAAACTACTACACCATTGTCTGATATGCTCATAAAGTAATATCCCAAGCGAGGAAGCATGTGAAACTCCTTCACTAGTTCCTTCCTTTCTTGCTCAACATGGGCTATACTACCCATAGATAATCTGCTAAGAGCATCTGCTACTACAAGGATGGTAATGCACAGTCATATCATAATCCTTAAGGAACTCAAACCAACTCCTCTGTAGAAGGTTCAACTCTTACTCGGTGAACACATATTAAAGACTCTTATGATCAGTGAACTCATCTACTGAACACTATAGAAGTAGTGTCTCCAAATCTTTAGTGCAAACACTATTGCTGCAAGCTTGAGGTCATGAGTTGGATAGTTTTTCTCATTGACCTTAAGCTTCCTAAGAAGTATAAGCTATTACCTTATCTCGCTGCACAAACACCCAACCTAGTCCAACTCTTAATGCATCGCAATAGATCACATAACCATCTGAACTCTCTCGTAGATTCAAGAAAGGAGTGGTAGTCAATCTAATTTTCAATTTTGTGAATTATTTCCCAAAATTATCTGACCATTGAAAGATGACCATCTTTTGAGTCAACTTAGTCAATGGTGAGGCTATGGATAAAAATCCTTCCACGAACCTTCTATAATAACCCACTAGACCTAACAAACTTTTGATATTTGTAGGATCCTTTGTTTCAATGCTTCTATATTCTTTGAATCAACTCAGATCCACTCGCTAGAAACAATGTGACCAAAGATAGTAACAGATTTCAATCAGAATTCACATTAGCTAGACTTAGCTAAACACTGTCAATCTTTGAGAATCTGCCGAACAACTCCCTAATGACTTGCTTGTTCTTCCTCATTCCTAGAGTAAATAAGCATATCATCAACAAAGATGATAATGAACAATTAGAAACTCTTTTTGAACACTCTGTTCTTAAAATTTATGAAACTTGTAAGAGCATTGGTTAGTCCAAATGACATAACTACAAATTCACTACGACCATACTCAGTTCTAAAGAATATTTTTGGAATGCCACTATCTCTGACTCTGAACTAATGATAACCTTATACGAGGTCTATCTTCAAGAAATTATTAGCACTCTGAAGTTAGTCAAAAAGTTCATCAATCCTAGGGATGGGATACTTATTTTATATTTTGACCATGTTAAATTAACTATGGTCAATGCACATTCAGAGAGAACTATCTTTCGTCTTTACGAACAACACGGTGTACCCTATGGCGAAATAATAGTTCTGATGAAGCCCTTATGTAAAATGTATTTCAATTGTTCTTTCAATCCCATAAGTTATTCTGGAGCCATTCTTTAAAGAGCATTATAAATAGGATGGGCATCTTGAAGGAGATCAATTCCTATGTCAATTTTCATTTCGGAAGGAACTCCAGGAAGATATTCTCGAAATACTTCTAGAAACTAACTCACTACTGGAACTGACTCAAGAATTGGGCTTTCAGAGCTAGAATCCTTAACCTAAACTATATGATAGATAACCTTAGAGATCATCTTTATGGCTTTAAGGTATGAAATTAATCGACCCATAGGCTCTAAGCTACTAACCTTTTATTATAAGATTGGTTCGTTTGGAAAATTAAAACGAACAATCCTTGTTCTACAATTAAATGAGGATTAACAGGAATGTAACCAATCCTTGCGTAGAATGACATCAAAGTACAACATATCTAACACAACAAGATATGCTGATGTGACTTAATGAAAGACCGTGACAGTGAAATTTATGTATACTCGTTTAGCTATGACTGAGTCACCAACTTTACTAGAGATTGAGAAAGGTTCTTAGATAGTTTCTGGACTGACATTGAATTGGACTGCTATGTAGGAGTTACAAAAGAGAGAGTATCCCCTAGATCTAACAATGCATAAACATCAAGGTCAAAGACTCGTAAAATACCGTGACTACATCAAGATAGCCTTCTTGATCCAGACAAGCATAAAGAGCATACAACCTGTTTTGACGCTGACCACCACCTGTACCAGATGAATTACCCTGCTGATTCGAGTGACTCGCTGGTGCTGCTGAAGTTGTAGGTTGAGATCTACCATTATTTCCTCTTTGACCTTGTCTAGAAGATGATTGACAACACTCAAAGCATCTTTCCTTACCTGCAAGGCACTCGCCCTTATGGTTCTTACCATACTTAAGGAAAGTGGGATAAGTCTTGGTGCCACAAACACCTTCCTGAGATTTAGAGACTTGTACCCTACCTATCTAATCATACCTGTTCTTGGAGGATAACTTACTGATGAAGTGGCTAGGGTAGAAGATTTATATTGCAATTGCGAGCGATTTCCACCATTCTACTCTACTGAGAATAGTCATACTTCCCAGTACTATCCTTCTAATTATCCTTGGCCTGTTACCTAAGATTATTACTTTCAACCTTCATAGCATAAGTCATAATCCTAGAGATGTTCATATATCCTAGTAACATAGCATTTCGACACTCTATTTTAACTAAATCTAACAGTACATATAAGAACTTATTCATTTGAGCCCTGGATTCAACAACTATGTGAGGAGCATACCTGTAAAATCAATTAAACTTGATGTCATACTCTTTGACCGTCATGTTACACTGCCTTAAATTCAGGAATTTTTGGTCCTTTGCTTTAATCAACTCTATTGGGAAAATCTGTCTAGGAAGGTCGCAATAAACCAATTATAAGTAATAGGAATTGCATCTGTAACGCCATTATTCTTCCACTGAGTGTATCATATATGAGCTACATCTTTCAGCTGGTATGATTTCAATTCAACCAAATCATTCCCAATTACCCGCATCACCTCAAAGATCTTCGTGATCTCATCCAAGAAATTTTGAGGATCTCCACTAATGTGTGATCCTATGAACATAATTCATCCTAACAAAGTCAGAAACTCCTGCTATTGCTGATCAACCATTAGCATTCACAAGAGCTTGAATCAGATTATTCTTGTAAGCCACACTCTAAGCCAACCTCTTAATGGATTTCCTGAACTCAGCATTGGAGACTTCCTGATCTGGGACTAGAGGAACTGCATTTGCATTCCTAATGTTAACTCTATGAGGAGGCATGATCTAAAATGTAGAACGTCGATTTAGAATGAAATTAGATAATACCTTACGCACGATAAGAGTAACAAGAAAATAAGATTTTTCCTAAAAGACTTTGTAGCCTCCTTCTCATTAGATGTGGTGAAGTTCACACCCATGAGAGGGACTCTACATAGTGCAGATTTTCATATATCATAGGTCACTTAAACTTATTGCTCTGATAACAAGTTTGTCATGCCCCAAGTTAACCAAGAGACGCTGAGACGGGACCTAAGACCACAAGTGATCCCAAGCTAATCGTGTTGGCATGATCATGAGCATACTAAAAATAATAAAATGATGTAGAAGATAAATCATAATTATAATGAAAAATAGGGAATACTCATACATTTTAACTAATATATGTGTAAATTGGTGAGTTTAATACAAAAAGGATATTAACTCAATACTACGATGAAACTAACTATATCTGAAATAAACCTCTAAGTGACTAGAAATTATGGGACATGCCCTAGCTATGTCTAACAAAAATGAAACTAAAGGACTAAAAATACTGAAAAGAAAATCATGAGTATTGTCCTCGAAAAATTAGGACTCACTAGTCATGTTGCTGAACTGGAGATTGAGAACCGATCTAAACGTGATCTGGATTCAAACAATTTGAACCTACATCACCAGAAGATGTAGCAAACTTATGTGTCCGTATTCAAAGGTCCTGAGAATGTAGGATAGAGTAAACCTAAAATAACATATAGATAAAAAGAGGCAATAAAGCAATGAAATAATCAGAGCATGAAAAAGATACTCAATACTGAGAAAAGTGAATACAATGAGCAATTTATAACATGCTGAAACTGAATACAAAATATACTAATAAAAAGGTTAGTGCACTAGAATCTAACTAAACTATGGAAACTACTAATAACCGATAATAAAATCACATGATCTAAATGTGGAGTGCGATCTATATGCCGCATCGAGAGCGCCCAATATACTCTGCCACATGTATAAAAGCATGCTGGCGTGATCACTAAACTAATTGTCATAGAGGGAACTTACAAACTAGTTTGCTTAGTAGTTGTGGGACTATGGCGATACGCTGAACCCTCGTGCAAATCGATAGTATACTACTCAAAATGGATTAAGTAATGAACACATGACGACTTAGTTTCTCTAATACATGATATACTGGATAACTCAAACTCAATATGCAAACTGGAAATGCAACAATTAGATTTTATATTGATGCATTAATAACTGAAGCATATGTAACTAAAATATCTAACCCAGCATGTGTGATTTATAAACTAAAGAAATACATAGCTAGGTTCTAAATATATGCAATAATATAGTAGTAACATGGTAATGTGATTTGGAACATATTAATAACTAATTCATGATAATCTGTTGAGATTCTCAAAATCCTAGGTCTATTCATGATGAGTAACTCAAGAAACTGATTTAATTATAGGGAACTCAATGGGCGAAAGGAACCCACTAGTGAAATCCCACATACATGGTGATGAATTTCACAGAGAAATTTTTCATTTATGGGCTGGAAATGATGGAATTTTGTTGAATTTTTGAACTAGGGTTCTTGACCTTTTTCTCCTCTGTTGCTTCTAATTTTCTAGGCTTATAGAATAAAATCTCATGATTTAGGGTCTAAACGACGTAACCTAAGGGTTAAAAGAAATAGGAAAATACCAAAAGACCCCCAACTTAATTGTTGTCAGAGTGATCGATGGACCTCATTCACGAACTATCTTCCTACCTACACTCTGTAGGTCATGTGCGTTATTTGGTTCAGAGAATGGGTCTGTGGACAAAGATCAACGAACCTATTTCATAGACAATGGTCCTACCTAGGATCTATTAATCCTGCCCATCATTTGTTCAGAGAATAGTCTGTGGACCAAGATCCACGGACCTTGTCCGCAGACCCTGGTCCCACCTAAGGTCCATCTTATTTCTTCATCATTTGGTTTTGAGAAGGGGTTATGAGGATCAAGATCTATCGACCTAGTCCACGGACCGTGGTCCTACCAATGGCCTATTGGTCCTGGTCGTTATTTGGGATCTTTGGATTTTTTGTGGACCACGTTCCACGAACTTGGTGCACGGACCGTGGTTTAGTCTACGATCCCTAGGTGGCACATGCACTTCTGGAAAATCATAATTCCTGTCTATCTAGTATACTAGTTTTTACATATATTAGTAAAAGATTTTTTGCAAGTTCATTGCAATTATTATTTATGATCGAGCAAGACCGGAAAAAATACGTAGTTATACATAATTAAGCTAAGTCAATATAAATTATTTGCATAATGAAAACAAATACCTATTAATTTCTACTACTATAAAATAAAAATCCAAGGTGGAAACATTAATAACATCTCATTTATCATATAGTTGTCGTCATGATGATGCATGTGACTTTGTCCCCGCTCTCCTTATCTTTTATGGATTCAAATAGAATCAAAAAAACAAAAAAAGGAAAATGGTAATTTCAAACGGATTAGTGGAAAATAGGTGTGAAAAATTGAAACAACGGACTACATCTATTACAAATGTTAAGAAAACGTCAATGATGATTTTAGCATGACATCAGAGACCTATTTAGAATAAATAATCTACTAAGAAACATTAATGAAATAATTATTTATAATGTCTAGATCTTATTAAATAATTAATTTATATATATTCTTTCTATGGTCTGACCAAAAATACAAAAAATATAAATGGTCAACTCCATGGTCACTATATAAGTAGTGTGCCATTAACCCTTTCATGAAAATATACATACAAAACAACATCAAAACAAAAAAAATCAAGATTATTAAAGGGAAACCAAAGTCTAAATTGTATATGTATCCTATATCCTAATTTCATTTCATAAGTTTTGTGTTCTAATTTGATGAATAATTTTGTTTAGTAAATACAACACTTGTAAACTTTAAGTTTAAATTTCTTATTTCTTTTTTTTTATGGTTTAAAATCGTTGCAAATTGTAATATTATAGTATAACCTGGGATTAGCATTGACAACTTATTTTTCAATTTTTTTTGGTGAGATTATTCAATTCCCAACCTTAATTTGTAATTTCCTCCCTAATTTTTCCCTTTTTCGATCCCTAATATTTTAAGAAATAATATATCAATGAGAGTCATATATTATCACATAAAAAAAGAGTGTCATGTGATATAAATTTGCACAGTTTGACACTAAATAAGGAATAAATAAAAAAAGAAAGAAAAATTGTCTATAACAGTTATAGTTATAACTAAATTTATTCTCGGTATAGATAAATGGTAATTTTGACCCCTTTTTAGCCCTGTAATTTTTCTCAACAAAATAGAAGTAGCATGACTCTTTTGGGTTTTAAAAGATTTAAAACGAAACGAAGAATTATGACTTATCTGAAAGATGGTGACTTTTCTGACTTTTCAAAAAGGTTGTAATTATTCTGAAGAATTTCATTTTTCCTAGGGGTTTTGACTTTTCCAATTAAGAACAATAAGAACATGTTTACACTATTGTTTGTTATTTCTATATATGTTTCTCTTATGTTTTGACAACAGATTTTCTAAAGTTTCTTTTTATTCTTAACACACAAATTCTAGTGTACTTTTTTTATTTTGAGTGGTCAACTGAAATTGTGATTTCAAGTAAAAATAGTAATACAGTTTGAACAACATGAGCAACCAAGACCAATTCCTTGACACCTCTAGAGTCTTCTTATTGAAAACAAACATAAGAAAAAAAATAAAAAAATTGAGACACAATATGAGAAATTGATAGGATTAGTAAGCTACCTTATGCTCTTACTGTCCAAATTCGTTCTTTATTGTCCATAACAGACATGTTCAGAAAATCTACTCTCTCTAAGGATTGACAATACTTCTTCACTCCTATCAATAACATTGTTTATGAAAATGAGGAGTATAGTCATTTAAATAGCTCAGTAGTGCACACGTTCGAATTCATTGTGCAGTCTAAACTTTGTGTTCAGACATGCTGATGGCCTTTCAATTTTTCCCATAATGGACAAGTGGATTGAATTTTCTGGGAATAATAAAGTGTAGGATTTAAGTCCTAATGTGTGTTATAGAATAGTTTATCCGACCAGGCATGACCAACCCTATAGCTTGCAAGAAGTTCTTTGTAGATGTTCATCTATGATAAAGCATAAGTGAATTAAATACTGAATATGAAAAGATTGTGTACTAAATTTTGTTGGGTTTTATTTGCCCTAAATTTCTTACAATAAATAGGTTTTCCTTGTAGGAAAAGGTTTTGAATTGACTAATCCTTTTCTTGTAGGAAAAGGTTTAGGACTCTATAAATAGAGGCTTGTTCCTTCTAACTTAATCAGCATTCACAATGTAGTCTTAAGGGCTTTGAGAGTTTTGGTTAGGGGGGGAATTTATGGGTCACAAGCTTGATACGTTATCACTTGTGTGAACCTCCCATGTATTCTGAGTGAATTGGTGAGGTTGTTTCCCTCTATATTTTGTACTCTCATATTTATAGTGGATTGCTCATCTCCTTTGTGGACGTAGGTCGATTGACCGAACCACGTTAAATCTTTGTGTCTTTTGGTATATTTCTCGTTGTCTTCTTACTCGTGGTCTTTCGAGGTTTGCTTTGCTAGCTTCCGCATTTACACCTGCTTATTTTCGGTCCTAACAAGTGGTATCAGAGCTAAGGTTATCTATATGGAGGGGAATATGAGCAAGATGGTATGTCTAAACGGAAGAAACTACAACATATGGAAAAGCAAGATGAAAGATCTATTGTTCGTGAAGAAGATGCATCTTCCGATTTTCTTTGCTCATACACCTGAGAATGTGACCGATGAAAATTGGGAATTTGAGCACCAACAAGTATGTGGATATATAAGACAATGGGTTGAAGATAATGTTCGCAACCATATTGTGAATGTGACACATGCTAGAACATTGTGGGAAAAGTTGGAGACGCTTTACGCTTCAAAAACTGGCAATAACAAGTTATTCTTGTTAAAGCAATTGATGACCTTTAAATACAAGGAGGGTAGTCCTATTCTTGATCATATAAATGATTTTCAGGGTATTCTTGATCAGCTATCAGGAATGGGTGTGAATTTTGATGATGAAATACAAGGACTTTGGCTTCTTAATACTCTACCGGATTCTTGGGAAACTCTTCGTGTTTCTTTAACAAATTCTGCCACTGGTGGAAAGGTGACTATGGAATATGCAAAGAGTGGTGTGTTGAATGAAGAGGTTAGAAGAAAATCTCAAGACATAGCTTCACATTCAGATGTTCTATATACAGAATATCGGGGGAGACATAAGACAAGAGATCCGAGGAGTAGAGGTAAAAGCAGAAGCAAGTCAAAATTCAAGAATCCAAATATTATATGTTATCATTGTGGAAAGAAAGGACATATTAAAAGATTTTGTAAACAATTGAAGCAAGATCTTAAAGAAGGGAAGAAGGAAGAAAACAACGAAATAATGTTGTTGCTGTTGTCCATGATGACCTTCTCTTCGCTTGTGATAAAGACGTCATCAATTTTGTATCTCAAGACACAAGTTGGATAGTAGATTCTGGAGCTACATCACATGTCACACCAAGAAAAGACTTCTTTTCATCTTATACTTCTGTTAACTCTGAGGTGTTAAAGATGGATAATACTGGTGAGGTTAAGGTGTTTGGTGTTGGCACTGTTTGTTTGAAAACCAATACTGGTTCAACGTTGGTCCTTCAGAATGTCAAGCATGCTCCAGACATTCCAATAAATTTGATCTCTGTAGGACAACTAGATGATGATGGCTATCATAATGACTTGTGCAATGGCCAATGGAAGCTCACCAAAGGCTCACTAATTTTAGCTCGAGGAAGAAAACATTCAAATTTATACGTGACACAAGGATTGATTATTGGTGACTCTATAAATTTGGTGGAGAGCGAGAATTTATCAGAATTGTGGCACAAGAGGCTTAGTCATATGAGCGAGAGAGGGATCACCTGTTTGGCTAAGAAGAATTTGCTTGCTGGTATGAAACAAGCAAAGGTGAAAAGATGTGTTCATTGCTTAGCAGGGAAACAGAAAAGAGTTTCTTTTCACAGTCATCCTCCTTCAAGAAAGTCTGAGCTATTGGAGCTAGTACACTCAGATTTATGTGGTCCTTTCAAAGTGAAGTCAAAAGGTGGTGCACTTTACTTTGCTACTTTCATTGATGATCATTCTCGCAAGATTTGGGTATATCCTTTGAAATCCAAAGATCAAGTGCTTGATGTGTTTAAACAGTTTCAAGCCTTATCTGAGAGACAAACGGGAAAGAAATTAAAATGTATTCGCACTGATAATGGTGGTGAGTATATTGGTCCCTTTGATAACTACTGCAAATCGCAAGGAATACGTCATCAGAAGACTCCTCCAAAGACTCCTCAATTAACTGGTTTGGCAGAGAGGATGAACAGAACTTTAGTTGAGAGAGTTAGATGTGTGCTTTCAGAGGCTAAACTTCCAAATTCTTTTTGGGCTGAAGCACTTAACACTGTTGCTTATGTTATCAATTTGTCTCCTGTTGTTGCTTGGATGGTGATGTTCCGAACATAGTTTGGTTTGATAAGGATGTTTCTTATGATCACTTGAAAGTGTTTGGGTGTAAAGCTTGTGTGCATGTTCCAAAAGATGAGAGGTCAAAATTGGATGTTAAAACTAAGCAATATATCTTCATTGGTTATGGTCAAGATGAGTTTGGATATCGCTTTTATGATCCAATTGATAAGAAACTCATTAGAAGTCGTGATGTTGTGTTCTTTGAAGATCAAACTATTGAAGATATTGACAAGACTGAGAAACTAGATTCTCATACTGATGAGAGCTTAGTTGATGTTGATCCAATTCCTACTATTGATACATCTTTTGCACATGAGAGAACCCAAGGTAATGATCAATATAATGATGAGAGTGTAGAACATGTATTTGTTCCTACTGATGATGTTGTGGTTGATAATCAACCAACTCATGTTGGGATGACCGCTTCAGATGCTCCAGAAACCTCTTGTAGAAGATCTACTAGAGAGAAGCGAAGTTCAACACGTTATTCTCATGATGAGTATATTCTATTGACTAATATGGGAGAACCTGAAGGTTATGATGAAGTCATGTTAGATACTCATAGAGATAAGTGGAAAGAACTCATTGTAGACAATCATGAGTTTTGTAGAAGTGTGGCAGGCAGGAAGCCTGTCAAGAGATCCTCTACTTGAAGTCCATTTGGCCCCTTGGCTGGAGGGGGAGTTTGTTGGGATATTTCCCATGTTCCAGCCAAAGGCCCATGGCCTAATCCTACTTGGAAAAGGATTGGAATTATTCTCCTTAATTGGTTTCCAATTCTATTAGGAAAATGATTGGAATAGTAATCCTATTTGTAGTTGGTTTTGACTTTATAAGAAAAAACACAACTCTATAAATAGAGGATGGTTTTGAGAGAATAATTAATTGCTCATTGGTATTGTCTTTGAAAGATATTAAAATATAAGAGAGGTTTTTGAGAGAGCTTTCAACAAGAGAAAAAGAGAGAAAGAAAATGATTCTTTTGCTGCAGTCTTTTCTCCGACCAGCAACGTTCAGATTGTGTTTCCCGATTAACTAACCGTTGGATCGGGCTGAAATTTGGACTGAGTGTTCCTAACATCTTGGTGGTAGATTTGAATGGTGGAGATCGGATTCGGAGGTCAGAAAGATCCTGTTTTAGGTCCCGAAAAGAAGCTGGGTTTGAGTGGTGTTTCTTTCTATTTATCTTTTGTTGGTGTAGCTATTGTTTGTTCTCTTTTGGCACTTGTTGTGTAGCCATTATAAGAATATTTGTAACCCTCTTATTGTTATAGTGAAGCAATTCGGATCTTATCGATCCCGTGTGTTTACCTTCGGTTTGAAGTGTTTTTCCACGTTAAACTTGGTGTTCTTTATTGTTAGATTTTCAGTTTCATCTTTTCGTCACAACAACTGGTATCAGAGCCAGATTCAATGATGGAGTCAGGATTAGTGGTTCGATAATCGATGATTGAACCAGGTTAGAAAGAGGTGTTCATAATGACGGGTGTAGTTCTAGCCGCAACCTTTTTGACAGTAACGAAGATTTTGTTGGAGAAATTGTTTCAGAGTCTGTGTTGAGACATAAATTTTTCAAAGGAGATTATGGAGAGGAGAAGCAAGTTGTTGAAGATTAAGTGAAGAAGGTGGACAAATTTATTTTGTCAGAAATTCAGGCCAAGGGGGAGATTTGTTGGGTTTTATTTGCCCTAAATTTCTTACCATAAATAGGTTTTCCTTGTAGGAAAAGGTTTTGAATTGACTAATCCTTTCTTGTAGGAAAAGGTTTAGGACTCTATAAATAGAGGCTTGTTCCTTCTAATTTAATCAGCATTCACAATGTAGTCTTAAGGGCTTTGAGAGTTTTGGTTAGGGAGAGAATTTATGGGTCACAAGTTTGATACGTTATCACTTGTGTGAACCTCCCATGTATTCTGAGTGAATTGGTTGAGGTTGTTTCTCTCTGTATTTTGTACTCTCATATTTATAGTGGATTGCTCATCTCCTTTGTGGACGTAGGTCGATTGACCGAACCACGTTAAATCTTTGTGTCTTTTGGTATATTTCTCGTTGTCTTCTTACTCGTGGTCTTTCGAGGTTTGCTTTGCTAGCTTCCGCATTTACACCTGCTTATTTTCGGTCCTAACAAGTGGTATCAGAGCCAGATTCAATGATGGAGTCAGGATTAGTGGTTCGATAAATTTAACATCTCTAAAGTGTTTAAAGCTGAAAGTTTGTTTATCCGAGATGAACATATTAAACAAATAATGTTAGACTGCCCACAATTAAAATTATTGAATATATATGGATATTTTGGTTTTAATCGTTTACACAACATACATAGATTATTATAAGAAAATCCATATAGATTCAATGATTCCAATTAAAAACAATTTGACATAATTTGTTTAATGTGTTCATCCCGGATTAACAAACTTTCTAGCGTTAAACTATTCAGAGATTTCCAATTTCGTACGCACTCTTCTATTTTTCTTCATTATTGTAGTTGAGTTTTATAATCGAAGTGCTACTATAGAGAACTTCTGGCAAGCTATAGGATTGATCATGATGCCCAATCAGATAAGCAGTTCTATAACATATATTCAGGCATAAATCCTCCACATTCTTATCCACAAAAAATTTCAAAACACTTGTCAATTACGCTAAAATAAGGAATACCATAATCACATCTGTACATAAAGTTTGACTAAACTTTTAATTGGTAGAGCAGCTAAGGAGAGGCAGTACATTATCCATTAAGGAAATAAATCTTTGCACTGCCAAAATTAATAATCACTGCAATCTCGATGGGCATCGGTATTCACTCGAAGGTGATACATGATGCTTTGATATTGGTTATCCATATGTTTGACATTTAACGATTTCTGGTGTTTTAATCGTATAAAAATTAATTCAAGGGACTTGTCATTTTGATAACACAAATCTTGATCTCTACTTGTGATGAATTATATGAAATGAATGAAAATCAAAGATATATCTTTTGGAAAGCGTCTTTTGTGCTAATTAGCTTGGAAAGCGTCTTTTGTGCTAATGAGCTAATATTTTGATTTTGGTTCAGCAAGGTCAATTATCAGTACCAAATGTCTCCGTGTCTTTTATCTTGATTCTGAATAGATCTCATGTTTTGTACCTATCAACTTGATTATTCGATGGGGGTCATGATTTTTTTAACTAACCCAATTAATTATTTGTTCATTCACTTCAATTTAATTCACTCATATAGTTTTAGTTTAGTAGATGACGTTAAATATTAGTTCCTTTTATTTTTCTAATATATAAGGTCTTATGGGACATCACTATTGGTTTAGTTTGTAAGCCCTGTAAATCAATGTACTTTTACCTTTGTTCTTTTTCATTACTCCTCATTCTTCTATTCAGGTGATTTAATGTTTGATGCTGGAAGAGAAAGACATTTCCTCACTGTTGATGGAATGTAGATGGTTGATACAGTAAGTTCTTTTATTCCAAAACTTTCCTTCTTCTATATAACCTCTTAAGGTCGACTCTTAATTTGAAAAACCTAATGATATTTCCTGATATGCCGGTAGGTTTTCAATTGGCAATGTCTTTATGTCAAATATGATTTCTTACAGCCTCAATGACTTCACTTTCATTACTACAATTGTTGAGCTTACCACCTAACCCGATTTGTCCCTGTTCTGTATTTGTAGTACCATGTTTCTTTTTAGCTCAAAAACATTGATTTCTAGGGAGACAATCACCCTCGTTTGAACAAAACATATTCATTGTTCCTTTAAAAAACTGAAGACAATCAAGGTTATGCAATTTTGCAGTAGTACCCATAGTTTTGACACAATAAAGCTCCACAATTCTGAAAGTTCTTACTTGACCATGCGATATATCTGGAGAAACTAGTTATATTACAAGAGAACAAGGAATGCAACAGTTGTTCTACTAATACCCAAATCTATTTAAGCAATTTTTAGCTTTTCCAAAAAGTTGAATTATTTCCTTTGGACCAATTACTCATAATATTTTCTATTCCCATTTTTTTGCTCTTAGTTTTGTTGACATTTTGTAATGAGAATAACTTGGTATGAAAATTAAACTACGTTCCAGCCATTAATTAGAAAAAAAAAATAGTTGATCGGCCCTTAACTTATGTTTTGTGCTAAAAAAACCAGGAGTGCTAGTTAGCATCTCCCTCTATAAGGACAGAATCGACCTTCGGGATTTAACACTTACCACACATCAATTTAAGGCATTCCAAGTTGGTGGGACCAGCAAAGAATGTGGTCTAGTTGATGGTACTGCTTCTCTCTTAGAAAGAAGTCTCTGGATCTAGCTTTGGGTAAAGAAAAATCATTGATCAGAGTGTTACCCCCAAATGAACCTCAAGGTAGGCAAATAATCACTTAGGCTCCAATATGGATAACAAACACCCTAAAAAAAGAAAATTCTTAAATAAAATTTAGCTATCTTGTGCAAGGCATGTGCTTGAAGTATTGATATGCAAATCAAGAAAAGATGATTAACCCTAATAGTAACATATTTATGTTTTATCTGTTGCCAATATGCGTTTTGAAAAATAAAATTACTGATTCTGATAAACTTTGAATAAACATGAAGTGACAAAAGTTTATTGAATCAGTACAAGAGATGCAAATAAATTAATTAAGGAAAACTAAAATTTGTAACGTACCAAAATCTGAAAAATTTGAACAGAAAAAGATCAAGTCCACTGAACTCACAGTGTCCCCATAAAGAAATTATTCCGCTCTAGTATCCAAGGTTTGATTTGGAATATGACCTCCCAGAGTAAAATAATATCCATCACCAGAGTATAGATACCAAAAACTTTAGTGTCAGCGAACCAATCAACAACAGTAAAATAGACGAAGTAATTGTTGTGTAGAAGAAAAAGAAGAGATCAGAAAAATTAATAAAAAACTCTGAAGAGTGAATGGTATTTATAGGTAAGAGTAACAGGTTCCAAAAGGAAGCAACCCTTTCAGAATCCACACGACCATTAACGCAAGCTTGCAACCTTTCAAATGGTACTGACTGTTCCTGAAAGTTGCACCCTTTAAGAAAAGTCATTTAAAAAATTGCAGGAAATTCAAATAAAACGAGAAAGTTTTTTTAAACCAAATGGGTCGCGCGCGGATCCGAGTCGGGTCGGGTTAAATAAAAAGTTGAGATGTTTTTGTTAAATTTCAACTAAATAACTTAAAATGTTTTTGTTATCAACCAAATAATTGAAAATATTTAATTTAATTAATTAAATAAATAATTAAAACAAACTTTTTCCAAAAAATAATCTCTCAATCGATCATTTCAAAAGTCGTAGCCGTAGCCAAAGCCGAGACGAGCGAGCAACGACGGCGACAACGCGAGTGGGTCCCTCTTTCCAACCCTTTTAACAATTAATAAGAGTGTTTTTATGTTTAAACTCTCCTATTTTATTTCGACCACCGATGAGGGACAAATGTCTTTTAATTAAAGCATTAGAGGACTTTTCAAGTTTCCAACTCTTCAAGTTCTCAACTTTTCAAGTTTCAATCTTATCCTCTCTTTCCCATTAATACTTGTTACGGAACCAAAAATCCCCCACATTGATGGGGAATGATTATAACATAGGACTGTACAAACAAGTGTGTACTTTACATGCAAGGATTGAATGCATCTGGAAAAGTAGGTTTTCCCTTGGACTTTTAGTAGTGAACATATGTCAGATATACTCAGTCAGTCGGTAGATGCGATATCTTTGAACCATCGAGCTTTGGTTAATACCTAGATAACCATATGTCACACAATTAACACTTTATTGTTTATAGTTCTTACGGTTGTGTTCATTTCATCCATGAACACCTCCTAATTTAATGAGTGTATAGAGAATAGGATTTTGACATAAAATTCTCTTTAAAGAGGATTTCACTTCACACTCACATAGGTGATTTCTAACCGTGTCATCTCGTGGATGCACTATTTGGACAAATTTGTCAAAATTACCAAATCATTAAAAACTTTAAGTTTTATTACCTCATTAACTAGTCTTAAAGTCTTAACTTTTTTCCTGAACATTGTCTTCATCATGAGAATGGATTGAGTTAATTGATAATGTCGAACCGTCATTCAGAACTTTGTTTTTCTCCTTGAATCTAGCTCTAGGGATCTCCATTCTGCTAGATACAATTACTTTCATGCTGACTTGTCCTAAGTCGTTAACTCATTCACTTAGATGTTCTTTCAATTTCCTCTCTCACTAAGCCTTCCGTTATGGATATTATACATTATAGCTTGACTATACAATGTCAATTGTGATAATTACACTAGAGAGTAGTTGTCTTGTGGTGTTATATATCTGTTCTATATGAAGAGACTTTCCGTTGTACATGACTCTCACTGTCCTGCCTATTGGTGCTTGACTATCACAATGTATGCAAATAGGTCCAACAAGTTTGGGCCAGAATGAAATATCATCTAAGAAATTTTGGACCCATTCAGCTTCTTTACCAGCCTTATCCAAAGCAATGAAATAGATTTCATTATTGAGCGAGCAATACATATCTGTTTGGACGATTTCCAAGAGATTTCTCCTCCACCAAGTATGAATACATAACCACTTGTGTATTTTACTTCATTTGACCCAGTGATCCAATTTTCATCACTATATCCTTCAATCACAGCAGGATATTTATTATAATGCAAAGCATAGTGTTGTGCATATTTCAGATATTCCAACATATGTTTCATTGCCATCCAGTGAGCTTGATTTGGATTATTAATGAACCGAATTAGTTTTCTAATAGCACATGCTATATCTGGTTGCGTACAATTCATAATATATATCAAACTTCCCAATACTCTAGCATATTCCAATTTAGAGACACTTTAACATTCATTCTTTTTAAATGTAAAACTTAAATCAATTAGAGTTTTGACAATATTGATTTTCAAGTACATGAACTTATCAATACACTTTCAATATAATGAGATTGAGATAATGCTAGTCCATAAGGAGTTTTGAAAATCCTGACCCCTAATATAATATCAAAAATTCCAAAGTCTTTCATATCAAGCTTGCTGGACAACATGCGCTTAGAAAAATTTATATCGTCAATGTATTTACACATTATTAACATTTCATAAACATACAAACAAACAATGACATTATGATTCATAACGTTTTTACTGTAAACACATTCATCACATTCGTTAATCTTGAATCCATTTGCCAACAGAGTTTGGTCAAATCTAGTTTACAAGTTGTTTTATTAAAATAAAAGGAAAAATTACAAATCATAACATTATTTTTTCCTTGTTTACATAATTATATTTTACCATGGTTACATAGTGTCTTTAATTAGAGACTCACATGAATATTTTTTCTGAATTTTCTTCATTGAAAATTTTGTTAGTATAACACTATCAATTAAATCCAAATTATTAAAAAAATTTAAATTTATATGTAGATATAGTTAAAGAAAAGGTTCCATAATAATATAATTTACCAGTAATTGATATGTAGTCATAACGTTTTTTTTCTAAAATTCAAATTTCATAAGTAACATTGCTATGATTGCGTTTTATAATTGGACTTGTGCACAAACAAGACATTAAGGAATGCTTGAAAGGATTAAAGAGAAGTAAGGGATAATGAGAAAAAGTTCAAAAAATAAATTTGGTATGAGAGAATAGTCATCAGTATGTATCATATAATTATAATTAATTGCTAGTTTTAATTCAATCATTTGACTTTCTATTTTTTCCACTCTAATTAATATTTAACATTATAATGGACAACAACAAACATATATAGATTTTTAGTCTTTTTCTATTAGAGGATAAAAGATTTCTTCGGAGAATGTTGTAAATAAATGTATTCTTTGAAAATGTGAATCTTCGATAGGTGGAATTACATATAGTCTCTACTAACAAACACTTATAACAATAACTTTCCTCAAAGATAAACATAAACTAAAAATTAGAAGCATGCAATACAAAAAACAATTAATATCATAAGGATAACTTAATTACAGTAAGAAAACATATCAAGATCTGCAACAATAGAATAAAACAAAAAGGAAATTGTGTCCAATAAATGCACAATGTCTCTTGTTTGTAAGTCATTGAGCAGGAGCAAAGTACAGAAATATTTATTGGTGCAGAAAAAGTAGAAGTTCGTAATCGAATATTTAACTATGCAGGAGAAAAAGAAGAGGTTAATTGTTTTCAATATTTTAAAATGAGAGGAAACCCTCTATTTATAGAAAATAATAAGTAGTGTAAATAAATTTTTATTGTTTCTTACTAGAAATGTCACAACATTTTGAAAATGTCACAACCTTTCATATATCTTACAACCTTTCATAAAAATCACAACTCTTCATAAAAGTTACAACTTTTGATAAAACTCATTATTTTTCAATAATAGTCAAAACATTTCATAAAAAAATCATGACTTTCCATATAAGGGAGAGGTTAATTTTGGAAATAAAAATAAAAGAGAATTTTTTTTGTTAGTCCCCACGTAGGCGACCTAGGGTTTCTCTTATATATAAAGCATATATATATATATATATATATATATATGATCACACCCACACACACGTACATACACCCACACACACCACACCACACACACATATATGATCTATATATACATATATATATATATATATATATACTATACATGTATATATATACACACATATATGTCACGACCCAAAACCGAGATCGCGACTGGCACCCACATTTACCCTCCTATGTGAGCGAACCAACCAATCTAAACCCTGACATTTCAATGTAATATCAACAGAAAGTAATGCTGAAGACTTAAACTCATTAATAAAAACCAATTCAATAACTTCTAAAATTCAACATCTATTATTATCCCCAAAATTTGGAAGTCATTACCACAAGAACATCTATGATCAAATTACTAAACTAAGAGTATTCTAAAACTAAAATAACAAAAGCTAGTCCATGCCGGAACTTCAGGGCATCAAGACATGAGGAAGAAGATCCAGTCCAAGATAGAAGCGTTAGCTCACCCTGAAATCCGGTGTAATGAAGACTGGCTAGAGTTGCGGTTGATTTGAAGACGACGGTATGTTTTCTGCCACTTACAAAAAACAAGTAGAAGAAAACACAAAAAACAAAAAAGTAGGGGGTCAGTACAAACACAAGTACCTAGAGTGTATCATCGGCCCAACTCCAAAAAAAAAAACACATATCTCAAAATAACAACAAAAACAACTAATTCACGTTTCAACCAGGTGATAGCAACAAGTATAAACATCATTTATAATATCACCGATCATATCTATGAGGACTCAAGCCTCCACACCACACTCTTTTGGGAAACATGTTCTTTAGATTGAGTATATTAGCATCTTTCAAGATTCATTATCTATATTTCTCTGGTGTCGGTACGTGACACTCCGATCCCTCTTGTGTCGGTACGTGACACTCCGATCCCCTACTACTATGTGTCGGAACGTGACACTCCGATCCCCTAAATCTACGTGTCGGTTCGTGACACCCGATCCCCTAAATCTACGTGTCGGTTTGTGACACCCGATCCCCTAAATCTACGTTTCGGTTCGTGACACCCGATCCCCTAAATCTACATGTCAGTTCGTGACACCCGATCCCCTAAATCTACGTATCGGTTCGTGACACCCGATCCCCTAAATCTACGTGTCGGTTCGTGACACCCGTCCCACTAATTCTACGTGTCGGTTCGTGACACCCACCCCACTAATCTCATTCTATTAGTAAATCAAGCCTTCTTTTATATCAAGGCATCATCATCTCATTACTTTAGTTCATCAAGCCTTCTTTTATACCAAGGCATCATCATTTAACAAGAGATTAGGTTTTGTTCAAGATTTGGGATTCGATAGCTTCATCATGCTTGTTTCATCACAATCATATATATAAAATCACATCATGCATATACACAATTAAGCATATAGAAGACTTCATAATACTACCCAACACATATCATTCGCTATTAAGAGTTTTACTACGAGTAGCATAAAAACCATAACCTACCTCCACGAAGAGATTCGTGATCAAGCAAGCAAATTCCTCAAATTCTTGTTGTCTCCTCTTCGTTCGTTTCTCTCTCCTTGTTCTGTCTCTCTTTGTTCTTTCTATTTTTCTTATTCAAACCCTCTTTCTTTTACCCTAATAATCATATAATTAAGTATAAAAGATGGCACTAATAACCCACTAATTAACTTAAGGTTACCTCTTTTAACCCCCAAGTAATTAGACTTATTAACATTAACCCACCACTTTATAATTAAAGCACAAAATAGTCCAAAACGCCCCTTAAATAAATTAATAGAATTCCGACCCAGCCTGGGATTGCGCAGCCTGTGACGGGCCGTCGTGCCTGCGACGGTCCGTCCTGCTGCCCATCACACGATACAGAAACTTGATTTTTAGTGAATGGCCTTTGACGGTCCGTCGTAGACACGACCGTCCGTCCTGCCATTCCGTCGTGACGTTCAGAGAGTCGCTCTCAATACCAGATTTTCTAATTTCTAAGTGTTTTGGAACGAGACCCCCTCGACGGTCCGTCGTGACCATGACGGTCCGTCGTGGGGTCCGTTGTCTCAGCCAGTTTTCCAAAAATAAAATCTGCTGCTCAAAACGACTAAACAGGTCGTTACAATAGATACCAATTTACCCATCGTTCGTCCTCGAACGATCACGAGAAGTAAAAACAAGAGTGAAAAGAAGTACCTGAATCTGTAAACAGGTGTGGGTTATCTTCTTGCATATCAGCCTCCTTCTCCCAAGTGGCCTCTTCAACTGTTAGATCTTCCATTGCACCTTAATGGATGCAATCTCCCTCGATCTCAACTTGCGGACTTCTCTATCTAAGATGGCAACAGGCTCCTCCTCATAAGACAGATTTTCATCAAGTAGAACCGAATCCTAACGAATGATGTAGTTTCCATCCCCATGGTACCTTTTCAACATAGACACGTGAAATACCGGGTGCACTCCTGAGAGTGCTGGAGGCAAGGCTAACTCATAAGCCACCTCCCCTACTCGCTTAAGTACTTCAAAGGGACCAATGTACCTTGGGCTTAGCTTTCCTCTTTTACCAAACCGCATCACCCCTTTCATTGGCGAAACTTTCAGCAAAACTTGCTCACTTCCATAAACTCCAAGTCCTAACCTTCGATCTGCTATTCCTTTTGCCTACATTGAGCCGCAAAGATTTTCTTGAATAGATTTCACCTTCTCTAATGAATCCCTCAAAAGGTCAGTGCCCCAAGGTCTAACCTCAAATGCATCAAACCAACCAATGGGAGACCTACATCTCCTACCATACAATGCTTCAAATGGAGCCATTCAATACTTGAGTGATAGCTATTATTGTATGAAAACTCCCCTAAGGGTAAGAAGTTATCCCAATGGCCACCAAATCTATCACAGAGCACGAAGAATATATCCTCCAACACTTGAATCGTTCGCTCAGACTGACCATCGGTCTGAGGATGAAGAAGCAGCGTACTAAGGTCAACATAGTACCCAATTCCCGCATGCAATGTGTTCCAAAACTTAGAAGTAAACTGCGTACCTCTATCTGATATGATGGTAGTGGAACCCCATGCAATCGAACGATTTCTGAGATATAGTCTTGGCTAACTTCTCGGTATTGTAAGTCACCTTAAACCGGAATAAAATGAGCAGACTTAGTTAACCTATCAACAATCACCCAAATAGAGTCGTACTTACCCATCGTCTTTGAAGACCAACCACGAAGTCCATTGCGATTCTCTCCCACTTCCATTCAGGAATGGGCATTCTCTGAAGTGTTCCTCCGGGCCTCTGGTGTTCATACTTTACTTGCTGACTATTTGGACATTTGGCAACAAACTCAACAATGTCGCCCTTCATCTAACTCCACCAAAAGTGTTGCTTTAGGTCACGGTACATCTTGGTTGCACCCGGATGTATCGAATAACTTGAACTATGAGCCTCTGTCAGAATAGTGTTGATCAAATCATCGACGCGGGGTACACATACCCTTCCCTTAATCCTCAAAAACACCTTCCTCATCGAATTTCGCTTCTTTAGCCTCTCCTTGCACACTTTATCTCGGATCCGGATCAATTTTTCATCATTAAACTGCTTTCCCTTAATCTTGTCAAGGAAGGAAGATCTTGCTCCACACAAGCTAAAAATCCTCCCTTCTCATTTACTTCTAATCTCATAAGGTCGTTAGCCAGAATCTGAACCTCCCTAGCTAATGGGCGTCTAGAAGCTGCAAGTGAGCTAGACTTCCCATGCTTCCCGCCTTTATACTTAAAGCATCCGCTACACATTCGCCTTCCCCGGATGATACAAAATAGTGATGTCGTAGTCCTTCAGTAGTCCATCCATCTCCTCTGTCTCAAGTTCAAATCTTTCTGAGTAAAGACATACTGTAGGCTACGATGATCCGTATAGACCTTCACACTAAACCCATATAAATAGTGTCTCCATTGCTTTAATCAAACACTACCGCGGCCAATTCAAAATCATGAGTTGGATAGTATAGTTACGTCATGCACTTTTAATTGTCTTGAAGCATAAACAATCACATTCTTCTTTTGCATTAGCAGTGCACCCAAACCCGAATAGGATGCATCACAATAGACAATGAAATTCTTACCTTCCACTGGCAAGGTGAGAATTGGTGCAGTAGTCACAGAGTCTTGAGCTTCTGAAAGCTTTCCTCACACTCATCCGACCATACAAATGGAACATTTTGCTTAGTCAAGTTCGTCAGTTGGGAAGCAATAGAAGAGAATCCTTGACAAATCGACGGAATAACTGGCTAAACCAACAAAGCTTCTTATTTCTGACACATTAGTGGTCTTACCCAATTCTTCACTACTTCGATCTTAGAAGGATCCACCATCACTCCATCCTTAGAAACCACGTGCCCCAAGAAGGACACTGAATCTAGCCAAAACTCACACTTGGAGAATTTGGCATAAAGCTTTTTCTCCCTCAACATTTCAACACACAAATCTCAAATGCTCCTCATGTTCCTTCTTACTTTTGGAGTATATCAGTATATCATCAATAAATACGATCAAAAGAGATCCAGATATGGCTTAAAAATCCCGTTCATCAAGCTCATGAAAGCAGCAGGGGCATTCGTTAGTCCCAAAGGACATTACCAAGAATTCATAATGCCCATACCTGGTTTGAAAAGCAGTCTTTGGCACATCTACTCCCCGTATTTTAATTGATGATAACCAGACCTCAAGTCAATCTTAGAAAAGACACAAGCACATTGTAACTGGTCGAACAAATCATCAATGCGAGGAAGAGGATACCTGTTCTTATAGTTACTTATTTAGTTGCCGGTAATCTATGGCACATCCGAAGGCTCCCATCTTTCTCTTACAAACCAAAAGGAGCATCCCAAGGGGATGCACTTGGTCTAATGAAGCCTTTGCTCAACCAACTCTTGAAGTGGAGCCTTTAACTCCCTTAACTCAGCGGGAGCCATTCTATAGGGGGTATGAAATGGGGGCGAGTACCCGGTCAAGATCGATGCAGAAGTCAATATCCCTATCTGGTGGCATACCAGGAAGATCTGCAGGGAACACCTCCAAAAACTCACGGACCACCGAAACCGACTTAATCGAAGGTACTTGGGTAGTGTCATCCTTGAGATGTGCCAAGAAAGCTAAACACCCTTTACTAACCATTTTCTTAGCACGAATAAGGGAGATGATACGCACCGGATTGGAAGTGTAGTCACTCTCCCACACTAACGGATCTGTCCCAGGCTTGGCTAACGTCACCGTTTTAGCATTACAATCCAAGATCGCAAATTGGGGAGAAAGCCAAGTCATACCCGAATTACATCAAAATCAACCATTTCTAAGAGAAACTAAATCTACATAGTGTTGCTCCCCACAAAGTTCACCAAACAAGACCTATATACCTTTTCAACTACCACAGACTCACCCACCGGAGTAGAAACACGAATAGGCATATCAAGTAATTCACAATGTAAATTTAGACCATTAGCAAATGAGGAAGATACATAAGAAAATGTGGATCCAGGATCAAACAATACGGAAGCCATGCAATCACAAACCAGAAGATTACCTGTGATGACAGCATCAGATGTCTCCACCTCCGATCTCCCAGGGAAAGCATAACAATGGGCCCTTTCGTTTGTTTGTCCGTTGCCCCTACCATGTTGTGATGTAGTGGCTCCAGTTTGCCCATCACCGCCGCCGTTTTGGTGACCACCATTACCTCGACCACCACGTCCTACAGAATAACGGCCTCTACCATGACCACCTCTACCTCTAGCTATTGGGGGTCTATAACTCTGTTTTGGACAATTCCTTCTGATATGTCCAGTCTCCCCACATCCATAACACTCTCTAGAGTCAAGCATAGGTCTCTCAGAGAAGTCTTGACCGGTCTGAGGTGGACGCCCAACTACAGTCTGTAGTGAAGACTGAATGGGTCGAACTGAGTAACCTCCGGAACCCTGTCATCTAGAGTAAGAACCATTAAACTCACCTCCCTTTCGAAACCTCTTTGATGTCGATGCCATGGTAAATTCATCTGGCTTCACTCCTTCCACCTCTACCACGAAATCTACCACTTCTTTGAAGGATTTCGCTGTGGCCGCTACCTGTAAAGCTGAAATTCGCAACTCTGATCTCAACCCCTTCACAAAACGGCGAATCCGCTCTTGTGGACTAAAACATAGTTGGGTGGCATACTGGAATAATGCACGAAATTTAGCCTCATATGCAGTAACCGACATCCCACATTGCTCTAGGCTCAAAAACTCATCCCTTTTCCTATCCCTCAAAGTACGGGGGATATACTTTTCCATAAACAAGCTAGAAAATGATGCCCAAGTCATAGGTGGCGCCTCTGTTGGTTGACACTCAACATGTGACCGCCAACACATTTTGGCGTTCCCTTGAAAACTGATAAGTTCATAAACTCAACACCAAACCGTTTCTACTATACCCATCTTGTGTAGTAGCTCATGACAGTCAACCAGAAAATCGTAGGCATCCTCAGATTCGACACCCTTGAAGACTGGAGGTTTCAATTTCAAGAACTTACTGAAAAGTTCATGCTGATCATTTGTCATTATAGCCCTGTGGTCAGACGAGAAACGTGCCTATTTCCAATGAGGCATCCATGCGGGGAGCCATAGTAGCGGCATGTTGTACCTCCGGAAACCTGAGGTGCTGGCGCGGAAAACACTAGAGGTGTTTGGACCTTGATCAGATAAACGCTAAGATAAGCAAGAACCTGATTGATCATTTATGGGGTAGGTTGGGGTGGAAATTCCTCATTCTGCACTTGTTCATTCTCCCCATCCTCCCCTTCTCTTACCACTTCCTCAGTCGGTGGAGGAGTCACCGCCCTAGTGCCAGATGGGCTAGGTGCTCGTCCTCTTCCTCTAGAGGACGTCCTCCCACGACCTCTTCCACGGCCTCTGGTCACTACTCCTCTTCGAGCTACAGCCCCAGTGGCTGGCTCAGACGCTTCTTGTCTTGCCGATGTTGGTGTTGGCGTAGTCGTTGTTGCTCTAGTTCTAACCATCTGCGAAACAGAATGAAGATGGTCAGATACCAATTTGTATCACCTAGATACCAATTGGATCCAAGTAATAGCACGACAGAAGAAAGAAAGAATGAAGTTTTCCTAAAGTCTTATAGCCTCTCAAAGAAAAGTAAAGGCGTCCCCCTACCGTTCCTTAAGACTCCACTAGACCTGTTCTTGTGTGATGAGACCAACGAACCTAATGCTCTGATACCAAGTTTCTCACGACCCAAAATCGAGATCGCGACTGGCACCCACATTTACCCTCCTATGTGAGCGAACCAACCAATCTAAACCTTGACATTTCAATGTAATATCAACATAAAGTAATGCGGAAGACTTAAACTCATTAATAAAAACCAATTCAATAACTTCTAAAATTCAACATCTATTATTATCCCAAAATCTGGAAGTCATTACCACAAGAACATCTATGATCAAATACTAAACTAAGAGTATTCTAAACTAAAATAACAAAGTTAGTCCATGCCGGACCTTCAAGGCATCAAGACATGAGGAAGAAGATCCAGTCCAAGCTAGAAGCGTTAGCTCACCCTGAAATCAGGTGTAATGAAGACTGGATAGAGTTGCGGTTGAGTTGAAGACGACGGTATGTTTGCTGCACTCCACAAATAACAAGAAGAAAACATAAAAGTAGGGGGTCAGTACAAACACAAGTACTAAGTAGGTATCATCGGCCAACTCAAAATAGAAAGCAATATATCTCAGATAACATCATAAAATCAACTAATATTCTTAACCGGTGATAGCAACAAGTATAAACATCATTTATAATATCACCGATCATATCTATGAGGACTCAAGCCTCCACACCATACTCTTTTGGGAAACATGTTCTTTAGATTGAGTATATTAGCATCTTTCAAGATTCATTATCTATATTTCTCTAGTGTCGGTACGTGACACTCCGATCCCTCATTAGTCTTTATTCCTCTTGTGTCGTTACGTGACACTCCGATCCCCTACTACTATGTGTCGGAACGTGACACTCTGATCCCCTAAATCTACGTGTCGGTTCGTGACACCCGATCCACTAAATCTACATGTCGGTTTGTGACACCCGATCCCCTAAATCTACGTGTCGGTTCGTGACACCCGATCCCCTAAATCTACGTGTCGGTTTGTGACACCCGATCCCCTAAATCTACGTGTCGGTTCGTGACACCCGATCCCCTAAATCTACGTGTTGGTTCGTGACACCCGTCCCACTAATTCTACGTGTCGGTTCGTGACACCTGCCCCACTAATCTCATTCTATTAGTAAATCAAGCCTTCTTTTATATCAAGACATCATCATCTCATTACTTTAGTTCATCAAGCCTTCTTTTATACCAAGGCATCATTATTTAACAAGAGATTAGGTTTTTGTCAAGATTTGGGATTCGATAGCTTCATCATGCTTGTTTCATCACAATCATATATATAAAATCACATCATGCATACACACAATTAAGCATATAGAAGACTTCATAATACTACCCAACACATATCATTCGCTATTAAGAGTTTACTACGAGTAGCATAAAAACCATAACCTACCTCCACCGAAGATTCGTGATCAAGCAAGCAAATTCCTCAAATTCTTGTTGTCTCTTCGTTCGTTTCTCTCTCCTTTTTCTGTCTCTCTTTGTTCTTTCTATTTTTCTTATTCAAACCCTCTTTCTTTTACCCTAATAATAATATAATTAAGTATAAAAGATGGCACTAATAACCCACTAATTAACTTAAGGTTACCTCTTTTAACCCCCAAGTAATTAGACTTATTAACATTAACCCACCACTTTATAATTAAAGCACGAAATAGTCCAAAATGCCCCTTAAATAAATTAACAGAATTCTGACCCAGCCTGGGATTGCGCAGCCTGTGACGGGCCGTCGTGCCTGGGACGGTCCGTCCTGCTGCCCGTCACACGATACAGAAACTTGATTTTTAGTGAATGGCCTGTGACGGTCCGTCGTAGACACGACGGTCCGTCCTGCCATTCCGTCGTGACGTTCAGAGAGTCGCTCTCAGTACCAGATTTTCTAATTTCTAAGTGTTTTGGAACGAGACCCCCTCGACGGTCCGTCGTGGGGTCCGTTGTCTCTGCCAGTTTTCCAGAAATAAAATCTGCTGCTAAAAACGACTAAACAGGTCGTTGCAATATATATATGTGTGTGTGTATATATATATATATATATATATACACACACACACACATATATATATATACACACACACATATATATATATACATATATATATATACATATATATATATATATATATGCATTTTTATTGCACGAACAACCGCCAAGTTTTTCAGAAAGTCTCTGAGTCATACTACCTCAGAGGCTGCTACATATTTGGCTTCCATGGTATAATTAGTAACATATGTTCACTTAATGCTTCTCCAAACAATGGATTCACCTCCCAAAGTGAACACATTTCCTGAGGTCGACTTTCTAGAGTCTATATCAGATTAGAAATTTATGTCTGTGTACCCTATGGCCACCAACTCATTCGAATGATAGACTAGCATGTAATCCCTATTCTTTTTAAGGTACTTGATTATATGCTTAATTGTTGTTCAATGTTCTCGTCCAGGATTAGACTGATGGCTGATAACCATCCCTACGGCAAAACAAATATCTGGTCTAGGGCACAACATCACATACATGAGACTTCCTACTGCTGATGCATAAGGAACTATCTTCATGCTTTCTATTTCCTCATCTGTCTTAGGACATTGATCCTTAGATAAATAAATTTCATATCTAAAAGGAAGAAATCCTTTCTTTGAATCATGCATGCTAAACCTGGTAAAAATTGTATCAATATGAAGTGTTTGAGATAAACCTAACATCCTTTTTTGTTATCACGTAGAACCTTGATCCCAAGGATGTGAGCATCTTCTCCCAAATCATTCATATCAAAATTAGTGGACAACCAATCCTTAACTGAATTCATCAAGCCCACATTATTTTCTATTAGCAAGATATCATCTACATATAATACCAAAAACACCACTTTATTTTCATTCCACTTTTTGTACACACAAGACTCATCAATACATTGCTCAAAACCAAAAGGCTTGAATGAATTGTCGAAGCAAGTGTTCCATGCCCTAGAAGCTTACTTTAATCCATAAATGGGTCTTTTAAGCTTGCACGACATGTGTTCCTTTTCTTTTTCTTTTTGTATGGAGTCTTCTGGTTGTCGCATAAATATGCTTTCTTCAAGATTTCCATTAAAAAAAGCTATCTTGACATCCATTTTCCAAATTTCATAATCATAATGAGCATAAATGGATAAGAGAATTCTAATACACTTAAGCATGACTACTGGCTGAAAAGTTTCCTCATAGTCGATCCCTTCTTTCTAAGTAAACCCTTTAGCAACAAGTCTAATTTTGTAAGTTTGCACTTTTCCATCTACTCCTCTCTTTTTATTATAGATCCACTTGCATCCAATGAGTTTTACTCCATCTACAGGTTGTTCTAAAAGATCCCAGACTGTATTAGACTACATACACTCCATTTTTGATTTCATAGTAACAATCCATTTTTCTGCATCTTTATCTTGTAGTGATTCGTTGTAATTCACAGGTTCGATATTCGACTCTTCAGGGATTCTGTCAAAAGACTCTCCCAAGAGTGCATACCGAAGTGGTTTTATTATCACTCTCCCACTACGACGAGACACTACAGTTGCAGGGGCATGTTCAGAGAGAATTGCATTATATGATCTTGTGGTGGAACCACATCATTTTTAGGATCTTGAGTGTCCATATTATATTCAGCATCTTGCGGTGCAGAGATATCAACAACTTCTTCCTCTAATAAAATCTGCTCATTATTACTCCCACTACCTTTATTCAATGAATTTTCAAGATCTTGTATTTGTGGGATATTATGTTTATTAACATCTCTCCCACTACTATAATGCAACGTTATGTTAACTCTAACATATGGGGTTTGAATTTGATTTTCATTATTTTCAGTAGACTGATTTGTTACCACTTTGATTAATACCTATAAAACTAGTTTACTTCTAGGAATATGGTTTGTTAAAAAATTCATTTTCAAAAACTTGGCAGTGGTAGTCATAATGACCCTGTTTTCTTTAGGACTATAAAACATACCACATTTTGTTCCTTTAAACTATCGATTAAAAATGCATACTTCCGTTTTAGGTTCCAATCCACATGTGCTGGACATCCCTAAACTCGAACTTGTTACAAACTTTTGCCCAGTCCACAGTGCAGTGGGTGTAAAAGGAAAAAATTTAGAAGGAACTAAGTTATGAATGTAATTTGCAGTTTCTAATGCATATCCCTAAAACAAATAACGCAAATCAGAGTAACTCATCATTGATCTAACCATTTTTGAAAGAGTTATGTTTCTTCTTTCTCCTACACCATTTTGTTATGGAGTTCTAGGCGCAGACATTTGAAATGTAATTCCTTGTTCTTATAAGTAACTTAAAAATTCATTAGAGAAGTATTCACCACCACGATCAGATTGCAATGAATTAACATATATTCCATGTCGTTTCCCCATTTCAACCTTAAACTCTTTGAATTTTTCAAAGCATTCAGACTTACGCGCAAAAAATAAAAATCTCTACATTTTGAGTAGTCATAAGTGAAAGTCACGAAGTACTCATACCCACCTCTTGATTGAATGTTCATTGGGCCACACAAATTAGAATGAATTAACTCTAGTTTATCATTGACTCTATTTCCTTTTGAGGGGAAAGGTCTCTTAGTCATTTTTCCTTCTAAACAAGATTCACATGATGGTAGTGCCTCCACTTTTGATGAACCTAAAGTCCCATCTCAAATCAACCTTTAAATCCTATCTAGATTTATATGACATAGACGCAAGTGTCATAGATAAGTCTCATTAAAATCATAAGAACATTTTCTTTTGCTTGAAAGATTAACATTATTCAGTTAAATGGGTTGTTGCAATTCTGGAGAGACATTAATAATAAAAAGACCATCAATCAATGTAACAGTAGAGACAAGATGTGTATTATAGCTAATAACACAACTCTTATCAGAAAAACTAACATCATAACTATCTCTGAAAAATTTAGAAACTGAAATTAAATTTCTTGTCTTTTAAAATTAAAACTCTGCAAATATCAAACAAAAAAGTAATATTTCCTAATGCTAAAACTGGAGCTATTGTGCAATCGGCTTGGAAAATGCCAACTTCACCTCTAATCATCTTGCGCGTTCTTGAAACCCCTGCAAAGTAGTTCAGATATGATCAGTGGCTCCAGGATCTACACACCATGAAGTGGTAGAAACAACCGATAAAAATGTTTCAACGGCAAGTAAAAGTGAGTTACTTAGTTTGTTTTTCTTCTTGGCTAAGGAATTTGGAAAATGTGCCTTCCAATGGCCTGTCATCTTGCAATGAGAACACTTGCCCTAAGACTTTTTCACGCCACCAGTAGGAGGTGCAATTGCCTTTGTTTTGTGAGGTTTTTTCTTCTTCTGCCCACCTTGCGGTTTGGAAGTATAACCTTTCTCAACATTAAGTGTCATTGATGGGGCATGTTTTTTGACAAGAGTCTCTACCTCCTACAACTCATTAAAAATTGTGCCAAAGATAAACTCATCTTATTTATATTATAATTTAGGCAAAACTGTTGAAAACTGTTAGGCATAGACTTTGATATCATCTCAACTTGGGAGTCATTGTCAATTTCATCCCCTAAGACCTCTAATTCATTCGGAAGACCTATCATCTTCAGAACATGGTCTCTCACAGGAGTGCCTTCAACCATCTTAGTGTTCATGAGAGTTCTCATGGAATTTTATTTAGTTGATCAACCCTGATCTCCAAACATTTGTTTGAGATTATCCAGCATTTCAAAAGCAGACAACATAGCTTGATGTTGATGTTGCAAAAATTTTGATATTGAAGTCATAATGTAACCTCGCGCCATCTCTCAGCTTTGCGCCATTTCTGAAAGCAAAATTATCTCATCACCAGATTGTTTATTTGGTTTCAGTGGACATTCCTCATGAAGCACAAACTTATATTCTTCAGCAGTTACACGATGTCTAGATTCTCCTCTAGTCAACATAGTTAGAACCCTCTAGTTTGTTTTTACCCAAAATAGTACTAATGGGATTAAAATGAGACACATTGAATCTGAGATTGAAGAAATATTTACAATAGATCAATCAAACACTCACATAACATTGAATATTTACATTAAAACTCATCATATACATATATATATATATGTATATATAATATATATATATATATATATATATATATATATATATATATATATATATATATATATATATATATATATATATATATTCATGCATCTTAAATAGACAATCCATGGGATTGTAGGACTACTCATACAATATACATATATAATGATCGATTATTCACTCCATAAATTAATCCAAACCTAACTCAGATGGAGAGTCTAATGTTAGTTTAAGTCAAGTGAAAATCGTCTAGTTACATTGATCTAATTATATGTTACTCAGTTTAGGAGAGTTAATACAAATTATCAAACTAGCAATTAAATACGTAATGACTTGTATTAAATTCATTTGATGGGGAGGAAAGTCTAAGACAACACATAAGGTTAGTACTTCATTAATATTTAATCTTGGTAAATATTGAAAAGAACTTTCATCACAATTTATATTTTCTTTTCAATCTATACAAAAAAAAATCCAGAAAAATGAAACATAAACATCACTAGTTCAATTCATTTAATATTCTATTCAATTCATATTGCATAAACATTATTCCAGTGCATCTTGTTTACTGCCGCTTTAACGCAAATAATTCACTTAACTTTTAAGCTACACTAAGCATATATATTACTTGTATTAATAAGTTAAACGTTGGTTTCCATTAATATAAGAAAAATAGCTAGCATACGTACAAGTGAAATTATATGAAATTAGAACCAACAACATATGATAACAAACAGCCAGCAGCTACCACGATAAAAAAATATTGGAAGTTTTTCTCACAGTTTATACCCAATCACGTGAACAATAATAACTAGTACCCATTACTTGAATTGTTTATACAATCCATAGGTTAGTTAAAAATTATTACAGTACTCTGTTGAATTGGGTTACATTGATCATGGGAAACAATTTTTAGACTCAATACATGAGAATAAAATTTATTTTCAAAAACACTCACGTTAAAAAAAATGCTGCCACAAGAAGAAAATAAACAAACGACATGTGCAGCCATTGAATTTCTTTTCAAAATAATTCATCATACAGAAGGGACATTGTGCAAAATCTCATGAAAATACTATCAAATCTTAGTGATTAATTTTCATAACTCATTATTACTATATGCATTTAAGAAAAACAAATCAATTCAAGTTTTATCCATTTTGTTCTTTTGGTGATAAAACCAAAATTTCAAACAACGAATCATACGGTCACTTGATCATGTACACACACTGGATGCATTCTAGAATCAAATGATATTAACTCAACTAACTAGTTATTTCACCAATATATATTATTATCATCCAATCTACCAAAAATATTGATCCATCTTAGAATCTCACCTTATAATAAATCAAAACGACAATTATACAGATCATAATCGTTACATCAAGATTAAGATTATAAGTACATTTAAATAGTTTAAAGAATATCTTTGTATCAGTTAGTCTAAAACATCTATCTCTGCTCAGTCCCGTTCAATAGATACAAAATGCACTAGCACGAGAAGTTAGAACTATACCATTCTCATAATCAAGATAAATTACATTTAATCTCGTGCTACAATCTTACTGATGGTTTTTGTCCAGATTTCCGTCTATGATTCTAAACAGTAACATTTAACTTATAAGAACCGATTATTTAATTTTTTGGGTATAAGCTTAAACTCTATAAACCAAATCATCTACAATATAATTTAGGGACACATATATGACAATTGATCTATTTAATGTAATCTCTACTTATAAAGATGTCTTCCTAGTCTAAAGAGGAGAAGAAAACATAAATTCTTTTTCTTCAACAAAACCTGAAACAAGCGTTTGTTCTTGGAAGAAAATAAACACACTACTTTTCCATCTTCTACTGAAAATAGGATTTCAAGTTCTACTTCAATTGGGCACTAGAGGACCACAAAATTTATTACTGATGTTACCTATTATGGAAATAATTCTGAATAACTAATTTGAATTATTATCATAATAAATTGCACATCATTCAACTAAAAATTTGCAATTGCACTCCTCTATTTATTTCAAAACTCACAATTAAACACTTATGTAATTCCCCATGTTAAGATTATCGGTACTAATCAATAAATTAAATTAGTGACCAATTTTATTCAATGGTTAACTTATTTTAGAGTAATACTTAACTTATTTCATGTTCCGGATTCATAAATCTACCGGTCGGGTTTACACATGAAAACTTATAAGCTTCTCATAAAAGGTGTATCTTCAATCTCTATACTGAGACATGGATTCCATCAACTAACTAATTATTTCACCAATATTATCATCCAATTTATCAGGTATATTGACCCATCTTAGAATATCACCTTTTAATAAATCAAAACGATAATTAATATATATAGGTCATAATCATTATATCAAGATTATGAATATAAATACATTTAATAGTTTAGAGAATATATTTTTATCAGTTAATCTAAAACATCTATCTCTTCACGGTCTCGTTCAATACATACTAAATCCATTCGCATGAGAAGTTAGAACTATACCATTCTCATAATAAAGATAAATTTTATTTAATCTCGTGCTACAATCTTTCTGACGGTTTTGTCCAGAAGCTTTCAAAATCATACATCTTTCATGAATGTAAACAACAATCACAAATACGCATCACATACAAAGTATGCTGAAATTAACTCAAGAGTACCTCTTGAAACGTGTCCAAATATCTTGAACTAAATCCAACTCCAACTCTACAGTCTTCTACAGTGATCTCAATTAAAATTAAAGTCTCTCAATACTTGGGGGGCAAGTATTGTATAGAATATTGAATTTTTTTAAGGTTCGAAGAATCCCTACTTATTGATATATTTTCCTAGTCTTAAAGAGAAGAAGAAAACATAAATTCTTTCTCCTCAAGAAATCCTGAAACACACGTTTCTTTTTGGAAGAAAATATACACGCTACTTTTTCATTTTTTACTAGAAAATTGGATTCTGAGTTCTACTTAAATTGCGCACTAGAGGGACCACAAAATTTATTACTGAGGCTTCCTATTATAAAAATAATTCTAAATAATTAATTTTAATTATTCTTACCATACAAATCATTGTACTAAAAATTCGTTATTACACCTCTTATTTCGAAATTCACCATTAAACACTTATGTCATTCCTCATGCTAAGATTACCGATACTAATCAATAAATTAAGTTACTGACGAATTTAATTCAATGATTAACTTGTTTTAGAACAATACTTAACTTAATTCATGTGCCGGATTCATAAATATACCGGGTGAATTTACACATGAAAATTTATAAGCTTCTCATATAAGGTGTATCATCAATTTCTACATGAGACACGGATTCCATCAACTAACTAGTTATTTCACCAATATATATTATTATCATCAAATCTACTAGATTTGTGTTAGGAGATAAACAAAATTATTTTCTTGTTTCAAATTTGTATGAGATAAAGTTATAACTATTTACTACATTCAAGAGTTATGTAGAATTCTAGATTGTATCATTTTATTTAATTATTAAAAAAATTATCAATATTGTTCTTATCTTAAGGACCAATATATCTCTAACGAAATGATAAACCAAGAAAATGAGAGAGTGTGAATATAATTACTTTCTAATGTATTAATAAATACTATACATAAACTTAACAAAAGTCTTACTGGATTTCAGTATTACACTCACAAGAACAAAGGTCTCAAGTATTGATCAATTATGTAGGTAAGAAATTATGTATTCTAAGGTTTTGATAAGATGAAGATGGAAGTGTATCAAGAGACTAATGAAGTAAGAGTAATAGAGTAGCTCTTAGATTTTATGCATTTTGTTGGATAATAATTGTTTGCTTGACCAAGCTTTTAAAAAAAAAGATAAAAGTACTCTCTCTCTCTTCTCTCTCTCTATATATATATATATATATATATATATCTATATATTATATATATATAATAATAATCAAAATTGGAAATAAGTAAGGAAATGTGGAAAATTTTCAAATTTCAAGAGTGAGTTTTAGTCATTTTCAAATTGTCATAAATTCTGTCTCAAGAAGATTATGGATGAGTTCTTTAGATGGATAAAAATATCGTCGGAATATCTTTTCAACGATGCCAAGTTTGCCGAATTCCGAGGTCGTATGAGAGAGATACGACTTCCAGAATTTGGGTTGTTGGGTAGAGGAGATTCCAAATTCGGATTTGTGTAAAGGCAAAGTTGATTTTTCACCCTATTAATTCCTAATTCATTTTAAGGTTAATTAGGGGTAAATACTAAGTCCCAAATATGTTTTTACAAGTTTTGAAACGCTTAGGGCTTGGGAGAAAAAGAGAGAACAAGAGAAATCAAGATCGTCCAAGAACGTTACGTTGATTTCGTCGGGGGTGATCCCTATCTAGGTATGTGAGATCCTTCGGTGTCGGGTTATTTCACCCACCTTCCAACTTGATTCATTACAACAATTTATACTTATTAGGAAAGTAAATCATGAAGTTTTTGATGAAAAGTTTGAAGTTCTTGTTGCCTTATTTATAGTTGATCTCTAGTAGTTTTGTTTCGTATTTCCGGGCTGTTTTTGGGTCTAAACTGTTGGGTAACTTAGATTTTAGGGATTCTAAGTTTGTGTGGGATCCATGGGAGTTTAGAAGAGTTATAACTTAAAAATCGAAGAAGAAAAGTCAAAAATTGCATCAAACAAGCCCGGGGGCGTCGCACAAGCCATGAAAATTTTATTGAAAATTTATCTTCTCTTTTGTCTCTTTATACAAGTTTTTTTTGTATAAACAAATAAAATAAATTTTTGATTGCAATGCGACATTATGACTCTTGCATCTCTCATTCCACAACTCTTAACGTTGTTGAAATGGCTGAAGTCATTACATTTGGTTCTTTAATAAAGAATTTTTTTATTTTTTCCACTATTGTTTGAATTTTTTTTTTGCCATAGGGAATTCAAATTCAAATAAATTATTTGAACTTCTTATGAAGTTTGTTTCATTCCTCAAACTTCTTTTCTCATATTTAATGAAGCATAATATTTTATTGTAAGTCATAGTGATTCGTGTATCTATTGCATTGTTATTTGTTATATTGGTGATTTTTTTTAACTCCGTTAAAATTTCAACCAAGGATGGTTGAAATTTAATATTCTCATTTGTCCCTTTGTACAGGTTTTTTCATAAACAAATAGGGAAAGTTGCTTGTGGGTTGCACTATATTTGATAGCGCACAACAACAAATATATGATAACTGATGTGAAACCAATGATGAAGTTCGCTAAAAGAACCAAACAGATTGTTGTCTTGCGCTTGCCACAATAAGTATATTATTTTGATTATTTTTCTTAAGTAAAATAATTCGTATGTCATTGCACTCTTTCTAGAATATTAATATAAGTACAATTAGTCCACTTCTTTTGTCGCAAGTTAAGTAATTTGTCATATTTCTTTGTCTCTTCTTTTTTTGCATAAAAAGAGATAAAGTTTTCTTGAAACAAACAAATGTCGAAAATACACTATAAGAAATGTATAATTTTTATTGATAATAAATATGGACATTGACAAAGAGTGCTAGAGTCTTTACCGACATTTATTAATTGTCATTAGATTCAATGTTGCTATAATCTTTAGAAACATTTGTAGAGAGTACCAATTGCCTCTAAAATACATATTTACCAATAATTAAACTATAAATTGTTGTTAAATACCATTTGTACTGTTGTGATAACTCTTTATATTGATTAATTTTTTTTAATTAAAGAAGTATCAACTCCTTGTTTTTTATTATTTCAACTAAATTTGTGAACTGTAAACTTGGATACAAGTTGATAGACAAGCAACATGCCTTTTTCTTCCTGATTTCTAGGAAAGCAAGGTTGTTTTTATTATTATTTGAGGAAATCTATGAGTTCAAGTGCTCACAAAATTATATTGTGAGATTTTAATATGTTATGTATCAAAATTTTTGTTTAGAAAGTCCAATTGTGAATAGTTCCAATGAGAGGGAACCTACTTTATGGTTAATAATTGCATTAATTCTTTCTAACTGCATACTATAATCATAGAAATAACTATGGTTCAATTCAAAAAATAATTTTAGGTGATAAAAACCATAATCAATAGGAATGACTACTCTAAGACAATGAGTAAACATATATATATATATATATATATATATATATATATATATATATATATATATATATATATATATATATATATATATATATATATATACTTACAGGCTAGATCCTTATTAAACCAGAGGTGGGCTTGTTGAGAAATGCTCCAAGAAAAGAAAAGGAGAATGTTCCATCTTGAAGAGGGATTCTGCAACAACTTTGTCAAGAGGAAGGTCAACAAGTTTGTTGGTGAAGCAAGGAACAACCTCAATAAGGATTACAAACCTAAAAAACAAGGTAAGCTTATGTTACGCTAGCTATTAGACAACTTTTTTTTTTGTATTTTATGTATTTTTATAACATTATTTTTCAAATGAAAGGATACTAGAATGTTAAAAGAAGAATCCTCCCAAAAATAAAAAATGTAATCTTCAATCTTGGAGGCGAAGCCCGGAACAAAGGGTCAAATAAGAAAATTCACACCAAAGGAAAAATAAAAGATAGAAAATTTTTTGAACAATCAAAATTGGTGTTGGCATCACAAGGTTCAACAAATTATGGGAGGTCTAATTGAAAATGACGACAGATCTAGTATTGATGTAAACGGTTGCAGCAACCAAGCAGGGAGAGGTAGCGGATACTATAATTTAGTTCTTTTAGTTGAAACTATATGTGTCCTACGTGTTTGATGGTTTCTTGAAAGAAATCACTTTGAGTTCTGTTCAATAAGTGAGATTTCGTTTTTCTGGAAACAAGATCTGAATTGGTCTATTTTCGCTAGATTACAATAATTATGTTTGTTTTGATGGTTGCTACTATTATTTTATAAAGAAAAATATTGTATCGTATTGTATTTTTGAATGAGAAAAAAAAGGTTTTATATACCCTCAACTTTGTCATTGTGAATTGATATAGTCATTGTTATTAAAGTGGCTTGTATATATCCATATTATTATACAAATGCACACATATACCATTTTTCTCTAACAGAAGTGAAAAATAAAACATTTATATTGATTTTCTAAAAAGAAATTTAAAAAAATTCATGTAGGAATATATTTGATTCTTCTCACACGTATGTTATATGACTCCTTTGATTTAATGATGATTGAAATTTATTATTTTGATGGTCACATTGTTTCCCTCTAATTTTCTTGTAAAATTAACAATAGTTTCATCTCAACTATTATTCTTGAGTTTTTATTTAATTTTTGTTTAATTTCCTCTGAGAGCATTTGAAAACATGATTACTGAGAAGATGAAAAGATCAGTCTTTCGTACCTTTAGCTTCCAAATTGAACCTTCTAAATATGGAACTAACTGTTGCACCGTTTATAAACTAGAAAAGGTTAGTCCAGATCATGCAGAACAACCAACTAGTGATCCCTACAAACTTAACCGTAAATACTAGAAAAGGCTATATGGATGGCTAACCGAAAGGAGACAATGTGAAACTAGAGCATTTGACATGGTAAATACAACTTTTTATATGTTGTATTCTATTTATCCTAATGTCGAAATTTGCTAGTTTCCTGAAGTACGTACACAAATGCCTTATATATATTCATCTATCTAGTTGTATCTCTTTGTTTCTCAGTTGGAAGGTCTCCAAATTACCTCCAACATGTATGATATTTTATTCTCATTATGTCATGTTCCAAATTGAGATTTACCAACTATATTTCATGTATCCTCCACTTAATTATAATATCTCTAATTCTATATTTTCTTTCACCTAAAAAAAGGTTCATAACATTTGTTTTGTGTGTGATAGGCGATAAGTAAACCTGTTTTTTATTTCAGACTGGAATATGGTAAAGCTGTAACTACTTAATTATACAATACTATCACATTCAAAACCTAATTGGATTTTATATTGTATATTTTTATTTATTTATTTAATACTACATATAACTACTTAATAACTTAAGGACAACCTAATCTCTAATCAATGATATATCAAGAAAAATGAGAGCTAGTAATATTAATACTTTGTAATGTCCACAGTTTCAACTTTGTAAAATCATACATATAGATGGTTCTAGCAAAAATATTATAGGATTTTTGTATTACTATTTACTATCGTAAAAGAAAACAATATCGTTCTATTGTGATGGTAAAAAAATATGTATTAACATATTTATCCAAGCTTGAAGTAGATCAAGAAACCACTGAAGTAAAAGAGGTAAGCCTTTACATCATATACATTTTGCTGAACTACAATAGCTTGTTTGACCAAGTTTCTTTTAAAGAAATTATTGACTATATTTTCCTTGAATATATGAAAAAAGTGATTTTCACAACGACGTCCTAAGCTACATGTCACTAACTTTTAGCATCACATCAATTAAGCGCCAAGACACTTATAACTAAATTGTCCTTATTAATCCATAGGTTGGGGTTAATGAAACATGCTCCCTGAAAAGGAAAGAAAAATGTTCCATCTCGAGGAGGGAGTCTACAATAAACAAACACAAAAGCAACAACTCTAAAAAGTGTAAGGTGAATATTTTTCTTAAAGACACAAGGAATAACCTAACTGGTGTTGGCATAGGTCATCACAAGATTCATGTATTCGACAACAAATTGTGGAAGGCCATGCAGGTTGGCAACGACAGTGATAAAGAAAGTGAAGGTGGATTTGGTGCAAATAGTTGTGGTAATGAAGGAGGGAGAGACCTTGGTAGAATTTAAACATACCAACATTTGTTTTTCATATTTTATTAGATTTATAAGTAAAAGTATTTGTGCTCCCAAGAATTTGATGAATTTCTTGAAAGAATTTACTTTATGTTTTGTTCTATCAATAAGATTGGGTTTTTTTTGGATACATGATCATAGTTGTTCTATATTTGCTAGATTACAAGTAATATTCAATCAAAATTTGTTTATTTTAATTGTGTATTCCAAATCTAAATGTAAACAATTTGAAAAGGAGTAAGGAAGAACACATGACTTTTCTATATCAAATAGAGAGAAAGCAAACCTCAAATAGCAGATACTTTTATTTAATCACGATCCAGACCATCCTGATTGACACCCCCCTTAAACCTACGGTGGGAGAACCACGAATACGACATATTCCAAGTAACTAAACAAAAAAACTAAAACATTTAAGTAAAGAAAGAAAGTTAAATAGCTAAAAGCTGAAGTTCCCATCAATTTCGAAACCATGTAACAACTAAATTATGCAGAAATACGTCTAGAACCTGAAAGTCACATCTAACAATGAAACAAAAGTATAAACAAGAAGTGATACAAGCCCAAACTAATGAATTAATTGACTCTAGAAAAGTCAATTTCCGAAATATGGATACAGACGAAAGGAGAACTCATGGCAGCCCGGAATAACTAGCTTGCACTTCAATTCGATCAATTATCATTGATCTTCAAAAAGATGTCTGTCAATAGCCGTTTGAATATGCCTTGTACTGAACAAAGAAAGAGAAAGTGCAGTATCATTACATAAACACAATTTACTTGTAGGATCAAGCGGCTATCCCACTAAGTGAAACATACGTAAGTCATCACACCAATATATTCATATGCATATACCGAACATATATATTATTATCAACATTTGTGAATCAGTTACACTGTCAAATTTCTCAAGATATACAATTATAACAAATCATTGGTTCTCTCATGGAACCCAAATCCAAACTGTTAGCATAACGGAAAGTGATACCCCATCCAATGTTTATGACATAGCATGGCAACCAATCCTGTAATTATTTTGGAATGTGGCAACCGATCCAGGCTTGTCTGTCGGAATCCAACATCTGATTCACTCAACAAGACACAATCACAATCAAATGTATATTCTAAAGATCATACAATCAAGTCATGATTCATGGCATTCACCATTCATCTATCTCATTTACGGAATGTATGATCAATAATGCAACATTCACACACATACATGTATCAGAATGAAGCAAGCACAAAGAACCAACCTACAATTATAAAATCACATTCATCACCTGCCTCGGAACAGGCTTGAAACCCTAAGAAACTTGATCCTTCCCTTTTGATTTGTTTCCCTTGTTTTTTATCTACAAAAAATTATAAGAACAGTGGAATAAAAAAACAATCACTAATTACTCGGATTAATAGCAATTCTATGAACCCTAGATCAAACTCATGATCCCAATCTTTCAATTACGATTATTGCATCATAAATTCTAAATAAACACCCTACATCATCGATACTACCCATTAGATTACGTTCTACGGTTTAAAATATGGATTCCGGGAGTTAAATCTTATTTATAGCATCAAGAATGGTGTAAAACTTTCAAGAAAAGCATTGGGTTCGGTCCTTAGTTCTCAAGTTTGAAAATTCAAGAGCAAAACGTTTTTGGGGTTCAATTATGACTTTAAGTCGTATTTGGCCCGCCACAGTATTCTCACCCCACTACAACAACCCTGTCCTGGCGGAAGAAATCATGCCTCAACGGCTTGGATGGAAATATTGAGCTATTTTAATAGTTTAAAACCCCCATTTCACAACAAACCTTCAACCAAAGACACTCAGAAACTACACATTCACACTAAGATCAGCTCTAGTAATTCTACTTACTCAAACTTTATTTTGTGATGTCGTACGAGTTATTTAACGACCAACTATCTACTTGTGTAATCAAATTTGTAACTAAATCACCTAATTGTTACCATATTTCTCTACACCTTAATGAATTTAATTTCATCCAAATGTGAACTAGATTGGGAAATTTCAAGTTACTACAAAAAAGTTTTTCCCAAATAGCTTTTCTATAGCGACACGACCGGGTCGTTACAATATATACCAATTTACCTATAAATCATCCCCGAGTGAAAACTTACAAAAAATAGGCTAAGGCGGGAATGAGGTAGTGCCTGACTCGATGAACAATTGGGGATACTTGTATCGCACGTCCTTCTCGGTTTCCCAAGTATCTTCCTCAACCGGACGATGCATCCACTAAAATTTCACGGATTTAATCTCCTTGGTCCTAGTCTTACGCACATCTCGATTAATAATTTCAATCGATTCCTCCTCATATTGGAGGTCTTTGTCTACCACAATAGAGTCCTATTTGATGATATAATCCCTGTCACCATGATATCTCCTCAACATGAACACATGAAATACAATATGAACTCCCACCCAGTTGGGAGGTAAAGACAATCTATAAGCCACGGGACTACACATTCAATAATCTCAAAGGGGCCAATATATCATGGGCTTTACTTAAATTTCTTGCAAAACCTCATCACCCCTTTCATAGGTGATACTTTGCGAAGAACCTTCTCAATAGTTTGAAACTCCATATCTTTTACCTTATGATCCGCATATTTCTTCTATATACTCTAGACTACTAAAAGCTTTGCTTGAATACTCCTTACCTTATCTTCAGAATCCTTCACTAAATATACCCCCAAAAGTTACACATCTCCAGCCTCAAACCATCCTATGAGTGATCTACATCCCTCCTAGAGAATGTCTTAAATAGTGCCATGTTAATGTTAGAGTGATAACTATTATAGGAAGAGAGTAACACAAAGGTAAGAATGTATCACAATGTCCTCCAAAATCAGTGACACATGCTGAAAGAGAGTCGATTTATTTTTATCCAACACCACCCTAGGCACTTCTGCAAACGCCTGCAACACTCAGCCTATCTTACACACACAAATTTGACTAAGTATAGAAATACTTTAACAGCAAAGTTAAACAACAGACAGAATGTACTGGAACTCGTCCCAACCTATATTAATCTTGTAATTAATACAAAGGGAAGGCTTCACGAATTGTCTAAGGCCAGAAACACACTCTATATCCTTAAACAAAATTTCTACCCTTATAAAATTTCTACACATGGCAGTTACATGCGACAGATACAAATGACACATGTCCGACACTTGTCATCATAGGATTCAAACTAAGTTTCCAAAAACTATATTTCTAACAGATACAATCTAATTCAAATTACATCCTTATCCACACGAAATATTAATATTCTAACACTTGGAATATTTTAGGCTATATTCCAACACTTAGAATATTTCAACCAACTTCCAATAGAATATTTTAGCTTCCCTCCAAGACTTAGTTTTATTTCAGCAATTCACGTGAAACGCCTTTGTTCCTGCCATCATCAAGTCTTCACAGTTTTGCCTTGTCAAGACAACACGCTCCCTTGTCAATGACTCCAGTCCGCACGTAAGCCTTGCATGTTCAAGTTACCTTGCCAACATCCAAGCACCTTGATCCTTTGTGGCACTGTTTTCCCCCATTCATGTCAAGACCAATGCCCAAGTCATTGACATGCCTGCACGTAGTTAGATCAAGTAGTTTACGGGTCTAACAAACCACCCGCACCACTTGAAATTGATGTCCTCATCGAGACTGTTTTAAGATAGTCTTCGGTTTTAGCATCAAATTGCCATAATTCTTTTGCCTTCTCCCAAACTGCATCAACTGCTCTCTTGCCTTTCCAGTGAACCAAGAATTCTGTCTTAGTATTCTTCTTACTTGTGCCAAAAACCCGGTGATCAAGGATCTTCTCAATTTCAGCATCATACTGTGTAGGTAGTGATGAATGAGCCCTCTTTGACCTGTTTCTGTCCGGATCATCTGCATCTGCAAAGTAAGGTTTCAAGAAACTCACATGGAAAGTGGGATGAATTTTCAACCTTTCTGGCCGTTTTAATCTATAAGCGACTTTGCCAACTCGTTTCACCACTTCGAACGGACCAACATATTTATGAATCAAACCCCGATGTCTATTATTACTTACAATCTGTTTCCAGATTTGCGGAGTAAGTTTCAGCAATACTTTGTCACCCACATTGAACTCAACCGAGCGACAATGTTGATCAACATACTTCTTCATGCGCCACTGAGCCTTGGCAAGCTATCCTGTGCTTCAGATAACATTTCAAGTCTTTCCCTTGCAACCCTGTATGCTGCTGGACACTTTCCCTGATTTTTAGATTTTGCAACATCGAGTGGCGTCATAGGAGATTTGCCTAAAATGATTTCAAAAGGGCTCATTTCTGTTGCAGACGACTTATGAAGATTATAGCAAAACTGCGCATTGTTTAACAATGTCACCCAATTCCGTTGACTTGTTGTCACATACTGCCTCAAGTGTTCTTCCAACAAGTGATTATTTCTTTCCGTCTGTCCATCTGTTTGTGGATGATTCGCAGTAGAAGATTTTAACTCAGTTCCCATCATATTGAACAAAGCTGTCCAAAATCTACCAGTGAACCTTGTATCTCTATCACTCACGATGTCAGCCGGAACACCAAAATACTTAACCACATATTTGTAGAACAAATCAGCGTCAACTTCAGATGAACATAGTTCAGGTGCAGCAACAAAAATAGAATATTTTGAACACCTGTCAACTACCACCATGATAGATGCTTTGCCATCCAGCTTAGGGAATCCAGAAATGAAATCCATGCTTACTGATAGCCACGGCCTTTCAGGAACAGGCAAAGGTTGAAACAAACCTGCTTCCTTCTTACGTTCAGTCTAGTCAAATTGACAAACATGACAAGTCTTGACGTATGCCTCTATATCGTCTTCCATTTTTATCCAAAAATAAACACGAGACACTAAGGCTAACATCCTTTAAACACCTGGATGTCCAGCCCAAACAGAATCATGCGCTTCTTTCATTAAGTATTTGTGCAATCCACCCTGATTTGGTACAACGATACTCTCCCCTTTAAAATAGAGCAGATCGTCCTCGATCCAATACCGTCTCATTGTGCCATCTTGCACTTGACCCATCCATTTAACATACAATGAATGATTTTCATCACACAATCTGATTCTATCATAGAAATTAGTTTCAAGTTTTGAAATTGAAACTACAACAAATACTTCTTTTCTACTCAGCGCATCAGCAACCTGGTTGTGTTTTCCTAGCTTATGTTCCCACACAAAAAAATCGTATTATGCCAGGAATTCTTTCCACCGTGCTTGTTTAGGACTCAACTTTTTCTGTGTCTTGAAAAATGTATTTGCTACATTATCAGTTCTTACTACAAACCGAATACCTAGGAGATAAATTCTCCAAACCTGCAGACAGTGTACCACCGGAACCATCTCTTTTTCATGTGTTGAGTATCTCTGAGCATCATTCAATTTCGTACTTTCAAAGGCCACATGATGACCTTCCTACACTAATACGCCACTAATTGCTTTGTCTGACGCATCAGTGTGCACTTCAAATGGTAACTCAAAATCAGGTAATTTGAGTATTGGTTCAGATGCAATAGCATTCTTCAAATTTGGAAATGCTTCATCACATCGTTCATACCAAACCCACTTCGTATCCTTCTTCAACAAGTCTGTCAAAGCCGCTGCCCTTTTTGAGTAACCAACAATGAAATTTCTGTAATAGTTAGCCAAGCCAAGAAACGACCTCAAATCCTTCACAATACGAGGTGCCTGCCAATCAACTTGCACTTTCTTAGGATCCATTCAAACTTGATTTTTACTAACAAGATGCCCAAAAAATTTTATCTCTTGTTGAGCAAATTCACACTTTTCCATCTTAACATAAAGTTTGTATTTTCTCAACTGAGACAGAACCAAACTTAAGTGATTAACATGTTCCTCCAATGTTCAAATATAAATGCCAATATCATCTAGATAGACAACAACAAAGTCATCAAGCTAGTTAAACAGTACATTATTCATTAAGTTGCAAAATGTTGCCGGAGCATTAGCTAGCCCAAATGGCATTACAAGGAATTCATATGAACCATATCTAGTTGTACATGTTGTTTTTGGTTCATCACCTTCTGCTTTCCTAACCTGCCAATAGCCTGCCCTAAGATCAAGTTTTGTGAACCAACATGCCTTACTCAACCTGTCCATCAAATCCTGCACCAATGGAACCGGATACTTATTCTTTACAATTGCTTTGTTCAGTGCCCTGTAGTCTAAACACATTCGCATTGTCCCATCCTGTTTCTTTTATAATAAACAGGGGCACCATATGGAGCCTTAGATGGCTGAATGAATCCATCATCCAACAACTCATTCAATTGTTTACGCAATTCAGTCAATTCCTTAGGAGTCATACGATAAGGAGCCTGTGCCGGAGCAACCGTACCAGGCAGCAACTCAATTTTATGAACAATATCCCTCCTTGGTGGTAAATTCTTTGGTAATTCAGGAAGCATAACATCAGCATACTGTTTAAGCAATTCAACAATACAATCAGGCACTTCCATCTTAACATCAGGTTTCACTTCAACCAAGGCAGCAACTATAGTTTCATCGCCTTTCTTCAGCCCCTTGTCGATTGACATAGCAGACAAGAACATTCCCTTGTATTTCTTTTTTGCAACTTTATTAATGTTCCCAAATGGCTAAACTCCTTTAAGAAATCCATCATTGCTTCCATTCATGACCATCACTCCATCTAAGTGATGAAACGGAACAAACTGGAATTTTCTTAGAAGAACAATCCCAAGTATGATCTCAAATTCACCAAGCGGCATCACCATCATTTTATGTTTTCCCACCCAATTTTCAGTCGACATAGACACACCATAAGCCATACCCACAATGGCATTTGCCTTAGCATTGACTGTTTTGACGTAGGAAGGGCTTTTAGACAACTTCAGCCCTATTTTAGTAGCAATTTTCACATCTACAAACGTATGAGTGTCTCCTGTATGAACCATTACCATCACACGCTGTTCTTTCATTTTCATTTCTATATGAATTAGGGAAGCATGAGGATTCTAAGTACTAGTTGTTTCTCTAATATTATTAACCCACGTAATATGGTTGAAGTACAAACCCAATGGGTTTGCCATTCCAGCCACGATTTCCTCATCTTCCTCCCTTTGATTCATATTTCCATAGCAAGCAAAGCATTTATTTTTTCCTGGTTTGAACAAGACTTGGCCAAATGCGGACCGCCACAAGTCCAACAACCTTTAGAATTACCATCTTTGTTCTTTGGTTTGTCTTTTCCATCCTTCATTTGTGCCTTTCCTTGGTAATTTTTGCAGTCCTTACAACTATCATTTTTCCATTCCCCTTTCTTATCTTTCTTTTTCTTTGTTTTTGAAGTAGAGGTAACATCCGTCAAAGGACGAGTTGTCCGGAAATCAACCAATGAATCTGTAGCAGCAATAGCTCCAGGCAGATATTTAACATTCTGCCTCCGAAGTTCGTTTGAGCCCAGCCTTGCATACCCGAAATGAAGTTGTGTAAATTATCCTCATCAAACATGTTTTGAATGTCTAACATCACACACGTGAATTCTTTAATGTATTCCCTCACCGAACCTGTCTGCCTTAGCTTTTTCAACTTATCCCTTGCAAGCCAAGAGGCGTTGCTAGAAAGAAATTGATCGCACATTTCTTTTATTAACATATCCCACGTATCAATTCTAGGATGACCAGAACTTACATCATCTGCATTTCGAGTTCTCCTCCAAAGTTTAGCATCACCCGTCAAGTACATTATGGTAATGTTTAACTTGTCAGCGTCAGGTACCTTTGCAGCAGTAAAATACTCTTCCATGTCCCAAATGAAATTTTCCAGTTCTTTAGCACTTCTTGCACCACTAAAGGCTTTAGCTTCTAGACTTTAACCTTAGATGATTCAACACAATGTAGCCACAGCCCGACACAATACAATGATCTCTACACGAAGGTTTTCATTTTCCTTCTGTAGTCCCTCAAGTTGTTGTGTAGTTGTGTTACGAAAATTCAAGATTTCAGTAATGTGTTTATCAATATTCTGTAGATATACACCAATCTCCCCCTGAAATTTCTCAGCGTTAAGTCTCAAATCAATGACTTGTGTCAAAAAATCCACAAACGAAGGATCTCCAGAGTATCATCTGTAAAACAGACGAATGCTTCAATTTTTTGTGCCAGTTCCCACAGTTCTGCGTTTTTCACCATCGTTCAATCGTGCTCTGATACCAATTGAAAGAGGGTCGATTTATTTTTAGCGAGCACCAACCTAGGCAGTCTTGCAAACGTCTGCAACACTCATCCTGTCTTACACCAACAAATTTGACTAAGTATAGAAATACTTTAACAACAAAGTTAAACAGCAGACAAAATGTACAACAACTCATCCCAACCTTTATTAATCTTGTAACTAATACAAAAGGAAAGCTTCACGAATTTGTCTAAGGCCAGAAACACACTCTATAGCCTTAAACGAAATTTTCACCCTTATAAAATTTCTGTACATGGCAGTTACAAATGACACGTGTCCGACACTTGTCATCACAAGATTCAAACTAAGTTTCCAACAGCTATATTTGTAACAGATAAAATCTAATTCAAATTACATCCTTATCAACAGAAAATATTAATATTCTAACACTTAGAATATTTCAGGCTACATTCCAACACTTAAAATATTTCAACCAACTTCCAATACTTAGAATATTTTTGCTGTCCTCCAACACTTAGTTTTATTTCAGCAATTCACGTGAAATTCCTTTCTTCCTGCCATCGTCAAGTCTTCACATCTTTTCCTTGTCAAGCCAATACGCTGCCTTGTCGATGACTCCAGCCCGCACGTAAGCCTTGCATGTTTAAGTTGCCTTGCCAACACCCAAGCACCTTGAACCCGTGTTGCACTTTTTTGCCCCCATTCATGTCAAGACCAATGCCCAAGTCCTTGACATGCCTGCACGTTGTTAGATCAAGTAGTTTACGGATCTATCACATGCCTTCAACATGTCTTCCAACACTTGAATAGTCCTCTCGGACGGCAAGCCTAATTGTGGATGCAATCGACACTAAAAGTGAGTTGTGTGCCCAATTCATCATGTAATTTTCTCCAAAATTTGGCGCAACATCATTATCTCTTTCAGACAAACCTTAGCCAATTGTTTCGCATTTTAAACTATTCTTACCGATATATAATGGGATGACTTATTCAATCTATCCTTTCCCAATTCAATTCTATAATTGGCATTCTCTGAAGCAAGCCTACAGGCCTTTGATGCTTATACTTCACTTGTTGGCAATTTTGACACTTCTCCACAAACTCCGCTATTTCTTCCTTAATGCCCGGCCACCAATAAATTCACTTGAAATCTCGGTTGATGTGAGGCCAAAATACACATTTTTATCATTATAAACCTCACATTTATTATTTATATTTGTATGTTTTGAACATATATTTTATGGATTGTGCTAAATTGCGTATTTTATTTTAGGATTAATTTGGTGGAAAACTAAAGAAGTTTGTTGCTAAAACAAATTAAAGATGAAAGATTGAAGAAGGAAATCGAGCAGGCAACTTAGGGATTAAAGTTAATAAAATAATATATTTATATATAATATTCATATGTCTGCAATTTGTGAATTGCAAAGTAAAGATGGCACGTGGCATTCTCTCAATGCACTGGCCAATGAATGGCGGTGTCGAATCTTCCATTCACGTGGTACTACTGTTCACGCAGAAAAAAAAAGGGAAAAAGTACTTCAATTCTTTTTGGTTTTTTAATTCTTAATTTGTTTGGACTCAATAATTTTATTTAGGGTTTTCTACATATATAAATAAGACATGGAAAATTATTATTTAGGGAAGCGAAGAAACAAGAAACAAGACATGATATAAATTTTCTTCTAGCTTTGCATCTTTGTAAGAGCCAATGTGGAGGACGCAAAATTGTGGTTTATTCTTTCTTCTCCCTTATTATTTATTTGTACTCGTGATTAATAAAAGATAGTTTAGCTATTGTTCTTAACTTTTTATGGTTAATACAAGCATATTGATTTCAATAAATTTTGATTGTGTTTTGAGATATTGAATAGTTAAACTCCACAACTAGGTTTGGGGAAACATGAGCGATTAACAAAGTAAAATTGTAATTAATCAATTCTTAAGTAGGTTTTTACATGTATTGATAATCTTTCGTTTAGAAGTCTTTTTAACGGCGGCCAATGTTAGAACCCACTTTATTGCTACTTTCCTGACCAAGGAGCTAGTTAATAAGAAAAGAATTATCAACATAGACTTAGTTGGATACTATCTAATATGCTTTGTCGATTGGTGTAAAGTAATAACTAAGTCATACATCGATAATGAAGACTAATATGAGGTAATGGTAAGGGTTAATAAAGTATACACACGTAGTCGGACCAAGGTGCGGGGTGAAATTCTAAAGTTGTCAGACCAAGGAATTAGAGATACCTAACTTATCACTTTGCATGTATTTGCTATTACTTGGATTACCGCGTTATGAACTTATAGGGAATGCATTCCTAGTTATTTTTATTAATTTGAATATAAATAAATATTTAGTTCAAAGCTATTTTTTCTTATTTTAAACCCCCCATTTTTATATAACAACTATCAAGTTAAATATTTGCTATTGATAATATTTTTCCATATTCTCTGTGGGATCGACCCCGACTCATAGTTTTGTAAATATATTGCACACGATAGTTTGTATTTCTTTTCAAGAAGTATATTTGAACGTTATGAAGAATGGCGTCATTGTTGGTGAATATGGAAGAATATTATCAATAGCAAATATTTAACTTGATAGTCGTTATATAAAAATGGGGGGTATTAAATTGAAATAAAAATAAAAATAATCAATAAAATAGCTTTGTACTAAGTATTTATTTATATTCAAATTAATAAAAATAACTAGGAATGCGTTACCCATAAGTTCATAATGCGGTAATCCAAGTAATAACAATTCTTCCCTAGTTATCATACATGCAAAATGATAAGTTATGTATCTCTAATGTTTGGGTCCAGCAACTAGATAATTTCACCCCGCAACTTTGTCCGTCTACGTGTGTATAATTTACCAACCCTGACCATTATCTCATATTAGACATCATAATCGATGTATGGCTTCGTTATTACTTCGCACCAATCGACACTAGTCTATTAGATAGTATCCCACTAAATATATGTTGATAATTCTTTTCTTATTACCACCTTCTTGGTCCAGCAAGTAGCAACAAGGCGAGTTCTAACGTTGGCCACCGTTAAAAAGACCTCTAAATGAAGAATTATCAATATATGCAAAAACCTATTAGAGAATTGCTTAATTACTATTCATACTTTGTTAATTGCTTATAGTTCCCACAAACCTAGTTGTGGAGTTTAGCTACTCATTATCTCAAAACACAATCAAAATTTATTAAAATAAATATGCTTTTATTAATCATAAAAAGTTAAGAACAATAGCTAAACTATCTTTTATTAATCACGAATACAAATAAATAATAAAGAAGGATTTTCTGGCCTCTACGGTGGCTCTTACAAAGCTACAAAGCTAGAAGAAAAATTATATTATGTCTTGTATCTTGTTTCTTTACTTCCCTAAATAATAATTTTTCATGTCTTATTTATAGATGTAGAAAACCTAAATAAAATAATTGAGTCCAAACAAATTAGGGATCCAAAACCAAAAAAAAATTGAAGTACTTTTTTTCTCTTTATTTTTTCGCGTGAAAAGTAGTACCGTGTGAATTGAAGATTCAGTACCGCCATTCATTGGCCAGTTCATTGAGAGAATGCCACGTGGCATCTTTACTTTTGCAATTCACAAATTGCAGACAAATGCATATTGTATATAAATATATTATTTTATTCACTTTAACCCATTAAGTTGCATGCTTGGTTTCCTTCTTCAATCTTTCATCTTTAATTTGTTTTAGCTTCAAATTTCTTTATTTTTCCACCAAATTAATCCTAAAAATACAATACGCAAATTAGCATAATCCATAAATTTATGTTCAAAACACACAAATATAAACAATAAATGTGAGGTAAATAATGATAAAAATGTGTATTTTGGCCTCACATCAACACCCCGCACTTAAAATTTTGCTCGTCCTCGAGTAACCAATAAAGTTCATCTAAAAAATCATACTATCAGTGTCATCACTTTGCTTAATACAAACAACTAGGTCATATAACAACTTCAAAATATCAAGTACACTTCTCAATCATTATGCAAAGACATTAAAATAAATACCAAAGCTCTAACCTTCTAAATCTAAGGAATGACTTTGAACTCATCAAATTTAAGTTTGCTCACCTGCTCTTAACAAAGAAAGTTAATAACATCACCATCTATCATGAAACAAGTACCCTCCCAAAAATAAATAGTCCACGAACTCAATTCAAAAGATTTAATATAAATTAAGGACTTCATATCAAGAACAACTCTCACACTCACAATAAAATTCACAAGTATGCACAGAGAACCATATCTTTCCCATTATGTACATCTCCACCAATTAGCATGCTTGAATAGAATCAAATAACACTTTAACGGGTTGTAATGGAGGCTAGGGAACGGGTAAGAAAACTATATAATAGTGACTTCCACTTCCTTAAGCACTATGCAATTTTTAGATTTCATCATTCATATTTTCTTCTCCTTATTTTAAGCCCTCTCTTCAACAATTATTCACAAGTAATTCTCATCATCACAAGAATGTTTCAGTCATTAATCTTTTTTCTTTGTTTTCCTTCATAATAGCGACCTCAACTTGCGTATTTTACATTAGTTAAGGTGCACGATGTCCTTGGAAGGACCAGAGCCATCATCAAGGTAACTTTTTTTAATGTCACATTTCAATTTTTTTATGTCACATTTTTTAAAAGAGGGCTATTAAGCATTTTGTAGCTATCATTGATTAGCTTTTCACTAATACATTCCTTTTTCTTAGAATTGATAATTAAAATAAGTCTATCTATGATGCTCAAGGAACAAGGTGCAAAAACTAGGGATTCAACAAATTAGTCAAGGGAAAAATATGGCTACCAACAAAAAACTACAAGCTCAAAAGGGCTAACTAGTGATAAAATATCTGAAAAGGCTAAAATTTATAAGACAAATCAAAGAAAGTCTATTATCATCTCCTAAACAAGACAACACTTTTTTTATTTTGCTTCAATAATATGCAGGGCAAGTTCTAGACTAAGATGCAAAACATGGAATAAACAAAATCTCACCACACATGACACAAGTATAAATCAAGATGGATCAATTCTACTTCTAAGAGAGACAGGATCATAACAAACTGCAAAATAAATAAGCTATATACAAAGTCATAACCATAAACCTAGATGTCAAAAGGTTTGCAACTTCACTAGTAATCAAGAATTCACAAGAAAAAACTACTTAAAATTAGGCCCACCTAGTAAGTATCATAAAACTCAAAAGGTTTTTTTTCTTTTCCTTCCAAAAATAGTAATTTGAAAAAATTATTCCTAAAATAAATAAATGAAAGACACTCAAGTGGTGGGTGGGTAGTAATTAGAAAAAATTATTCCTATAATTTATGGATTGATTCATAAATTATACTAGTAAGTTAAATTATAACATATAGTTGAGCGCCACGTATTTAAAAAAATATTTAAATAGTTTAAATATAAAACTGTTAAATAAGTGATTAATTTTGAACCAAAAGGTGGATGACAAGAGTATTTTGGACCCAATAGGTGGGTGGGAAGGGTATTTTTGTGCAAATAGGTGGGTGGAGGGTAATTTTGTACCATTTTCAATACATTGAGGGTATTTTAGGCCCTTTTACGAAAGTAAAAACTAGCAATTCATTCCTTCACCCCACACTTAAAAAGATGCTATATCCCCAAAGCATTATGTAAAATATAAAACAAGGGTTAGGGAAAATCCGTGACTCCTTTAAGCCTAGCTAGTAACACGTTCTCTAAATTTATATCAAGGTTCGTCACCCAACAGTTAAGCTCAAACATGCTCCTCTTTTTTTGTTGGGTACTCAGACTTCCCCTAATATGCAAAAATAAGATTAAAAAAAAGTGATACTAATAAATAAAATAAAAAATAATAATAAAATAAAAAAAGAAGTTACACTACTAGTTGGGTGGCGATAAGACACTATCAATTTTACTAATTTTTCTTCCACTTTGAGGGACATGAATTACACCCCCAATTTTGAATTAATTTTTCTATTACGCTCAAGGGGTGGTGGTACAAAAAGAAAGGTTCCAAACAACAGATATCGCATTATGCACTTCTTGGATCCTAAGTGAGGAATGTAATTTTTCTATGTTGGAACAATAATTTCAAGAATATAGATACAATTTTCCTCCTCCATACGCTCTTCTATAGGCTTAGATGACTCGATGTTAATAATAAAAAATATTTAAATAGTTTAAATATAAAACTGTTAAATAAGTGATTAATTTTGAACCAAAAGGTGGATGACAAGAGTATTTTGGACCCAATAGGTGGGTGGGAAGGGTATTTTTGTGCAAATAGGTGGGTGGAGGGTAATTTTGTACCCATTTCAATACATTGAGGGTATTTTAGGCCCTTTTACGAAAGTAAAAACTAGCAATTCATTCCTTCACCCCACACTTAAAAAGATGCTATATCCCCAAAGCATTATGTAAAATATAAAACAAGGGTTAGGGAAAATCCGTGACTCCTTTAAGCCTAGCTAGTAACACGTTCTCTAAATTTATATCAAGGTTCGTCACCCAACAGTTAAGCTCAAACATGCTCCTCTTTTTTTGTTGGGTACTCAGACTTCCCCTAATATGCAAAAATAAGATTAAAAAAAGTGATACTAATAAATAAAATAAAAAATAATAATAAAATAAAAAAAAGAAGTTACACTACTAGTTGGGTGGCGATAAGACACTATCAATTTTACTAATTTTTCTTCCACTTTGAGGGACATGAATTACACCCCCAATTTTGAATTAATTTTTCTATTACGCTCAAGGGGTGGTGGTACAAAAAGAAAGGTTCCAAACAACAGATATCGCATTATGCACTTCTTGGATCCTAAGTGAGGAATGTAATTTTTCTATGTTGGAACAATAATTTCAAGAATATAGATACAATTTTCCTCCTCCATACGCTCTTCTATAGGCTTAGATGACTCGATGTTAATAATAAAAAATATTTTAAAACTAATCCTTAGAAAAAAAACTACAAGTCAAAATAAATACTAAAGACAATTTCTAAGCCATATTCCCCGGCAACGACACCATTCTTGATAACATTCAAATATAATTCTTAAAAAGAAATATAAATGATCCCATGCATTATATTTACCCAACTATGAGTCGGGGCCGATCCCACAGAGAATATCGTAGAATATTATCAATAACAAATATTTCACTTGATAGTTGGTATATAAAAATGAGGGGTTTAAAATTGAAATAAAAATAAAAACAATAAAAAATAACTTTGAACTATGTATTTAATTATATTCAAATTAATAAAAATAACTAGGAATGCGTTCCTCATAAGTTCATAAAGCGGTAATCCAAGTAATAGCAATTCATCCATAGTTGGTATACATGCAAAGTGATAAGTTAAGTATATCTAATTCCTTGGTCCGGCAACAAGAGAATTTCACCCCACACCTTGGTCCAGCTAGGTGTGTATAATTACTAACCCTTACAATTAACTCATATTAGACATCATAATGGATGTATGACTTAGTTATTACTTCGCAGCAATCGACACTAGCCTATTCAATAGTATCACACTAAATCTATTTTGATAATTCTTTTCTTATTAACTACCTCCTTGGTCCGGCAAGTAACAACAAGGCGAGTTCTAACGTGGCCACCATTAAAAAGACTTCTAAACGAAAGAATTATCAATACATGTAAAAACCTATTTGAGAATTGATTAATTACTATTCATCCTTTTTTAATTGCTCATGGTTATCACAAACCTAGTTGTTGTATCGACTGGAATCTAGACCCTAGAAGAGACCGACTCGTTGAACTCTTAGAGGTCGTAGACAAGCCTAAATATGTTATCTGTACTTCTTCTAGGTTAATTTTAGCAGAATATTTGAACTTTTTTTCTCTTTTTTTCATTCTAAATATTTTAAAACTAACATCATAAGCGTTCACAAATCAACCATCTAATATATTATAGAGATAATTAGATGAAAGAAAAAGTTCATAATTGCCTTAAACATATTTTTTCCAAAACGGCACCAATACAAAGTCTGAAATGAAAGTGGAAAGAAAAGCTAGTGGAACATGCTCCACTAGCTAAAGCCTACATCTAAGCTAGATAATAAAGGTTAATATCCTCAAAAGCATGAGGGACTACCATGTCCGGATGAAAAACTCCATGTACGAATAGCTCCAACGTCAACCTATGAGCACTAGCGTCCTCCTGTGCCTATACCTAAAAATGTAGAATAGTATGGGATTAGTACACAGTTGTACTAAGTATGGGTATATGCAAGCACACACCAAGGACATGCATGAGTAAGAATAGCTCTTTCCTAACAACATGATTATGGAAAGTCAAGTCCGTGGACTTGCCAAATTGAGATTAGAAAAGTTAGTTAACTTTCCAAATTTGGATTAGGAAAGTCAGTGAGCTTTAAAAATTTGGATTAGGAAAGTCATGCCATGAGAATAACATGCTTCATCATACTTATCATATTGCACATAGCAAATAATATATTACATTTAGTACATATCATATTGCATATAGAACATAACATCTTTCATAATCATTCATTCATATGTTATAAGACCTTTGAATCATAGACTTAACATTAAGACTTTCTGAAAATGAGGGCTCAACATATGGGACCTCAACTAGTGAGTCTGTTTTAGCAAACACAGAGTGTGCTTCGTTCATTCATACATACTTCATTTCATTTCATTCATGGGCAAGTATAAACACTTATTATACCTAGGATATTGTTTAAGACATTCATCGGGTTCGTTGTGCAATGACCAAGAATGACCTAATGTCATTACTTGAATCTAACTCACCTTTTGATTATCCTATCCTAACACCTTTGGTATCATTCATTTCATTATGTGTATCATTTGAGACTGGCCGCCTTCATTCATTGGGAACTTTAACTTCAACCACCATAAATCATGTGAGCATCATGAAATCCAGCGTTATGAAACCCAACATCGAAAAGAGGTGGAATCACCAGCCAAAGTGACCCATAATATGCTAGCGTACATGAGAATTGAACCCCGCAAGATCCCTATATTAGCAGTATAAGTTTGAAGACTAGGAGATATAAGGAGACCCATACCCGGCATGCCGGACAGTCTCATCTCATGAGAGTTACGTGAACCTCCGCCCTTCCCGAAAGAAGGCATCACCGCTTATATCTAGTCCATCGGTGCTCAGTATAAAGTTCAATTACATTCAACTCATACGTCATGGAAGCTGGCTCCTAGTCTGATCTCATCATTAGTATTAAGTGCGTTAATATCAATACTTTCATAAGAGTGTTCATACAGACCGGTCTCTTCATTAACATTACACTCTCATAGGTGAGTACGTTTAAGTAACATTTACTTAGGCTCATTTGAAATTGCTCTCATAGTTTACATTATCCTCATATCATGTTGTCACCACATTCATTAACATTAGCACATTTGCTCTTCATAATTACTCGCCCCTTTTTACGTGATGTTTATTTCATCATATGCCAATGCACTTAGCCATTTAGTGTGTTTCGCACTGTTACTTAACGCTTCTAGGGTTTCATCATTACATTGTTTATTTCATCATTTCATTGTTCATTTCGTCATATGCCAATGCACTTGGCCATTTAGTATATCTTGCACTCGTACTTAACCCTTCTAGGGTTTTATCATTTCATTACATACATCTTAGGTTCACTTATTTTTAATTGTACGCTAGACCTATAGGTCTATACATACAAGCCATGAGACTCCATTCATAGTTTGTTAAGTGACTCATATCTTCCTAAGATTATGTAGTACAAGACTTATGTATCTTTTATTCCAATATATCGATTTCGTTCTAAGTAGGTGTCATTATTCTTGAATATTTAATTCACGTATTATTTATGTATCAATACGAAAATTTGGGCAGGGGAACCCAAGTTCGAACACCTTGGACTATACTTACATTTTTCCTTTACTTTATTTTTAGTCTTAATGACATTGGGACCCTAGATCGAGACCCAACATCAACGTTCTATCTTTATTTTTCTCCTTGGATTCTCCACTAATTTGTCCGAAGGGTTGTGGGATTGATCCCCCACAACCCCTTTTATTTTTCATTTAAAATTTTGTTGTCCAATTATCCTACACAAAGAGGTTGTGGGATGAAACCCCCACAGCCTCTCCTTATTTATTCTTTAATTTCGCTAGGGGATGTGAGGATGTGGGTTCGAACCCCCACAACATCCTTTATTTAAAATTAACTTAGCTAGGCGTTTGGCAGTGATGTTGTGGGATCGAACATCCACAACCTCACTTTATTTTCTTATTTATTTCTCCCTTCTCTTTTCCAGCCTTGAGGTCATGGTTTCGATTCCCACACTTCACATTCTTTTCTTTAATTTTCTTCTTTCACTTCATTCGCTGCTTGGAGGTCGTGGGTTCAATTACCACGTCTCCCATTTTATTTAGTTAGTTAATTTTCTTGCACTCTCCTTTCTCAGCCAATATACCCCATTTCAAATACCCCTGACCCCTTTTCTTTTTCTTGCAAATTTAAGGTGTTATACGGGTGAGGTCACATGTTCAAATCTGGGTGGTTTCATTCCTTAAAAATCAATTAAATTTTCCTGATTTCACCTCTATATTTTAGCCTAAACCAAACTTATATTTTTGGCTGGAACTTAATCATTTTCTCATTTTCATCAATATTTCCACTTGAAAACTTAGGACAATTCATGGATCGTTTAACACTTTTTAGGGGGGTATTTCATGGATTCGTTTTGCCAAAATGTTGACACTCAAATCAGACCCATTTCCATTTTAATGAACATCATGATTACATAGATTTATGTACGTAAAATGACAACCAAATCAATATTAAATTTGAAGCCTTAATTCGGCCTCATTCAAGTACATTCACAGTAACATTTTTTTTGCAGATGCACTCTCTTGCACAAACTTTCAATATATGGTTGCCTATGATACGATTTCAAGTACACAATGCAATCATATTTATCACGAAACATAACATACACCTAAATCTACCAGCAATCATACCCAACCTACGATTCATTGGGAGCTAGCGACAGGGGCATGCAAGAGGGGAAACAATCCTAGTTTTCGATGAATAATATGAACCTTATAGGGTCTCTTGGGAAAGGGACCAAGATTGAATAAAACACATACCTTTTTGAGGTTTAACTCTTGAATTCATGCCCAAAATCTTCACCCAAGAACACGTCTAAACCTCCTCAATATCAACTCCACTCGAATGACAACCTCTCTTAGCCTGGTGTGCGATTAATGTTTGTTTTCTTGTGCTTTCGTGTTAGTTCTTCAAGTGTAAAGAACTTGGTTTATTTTTATGATTTTGTATCTTATTTTGTCTGAGAAATTTCGTGTGAAATAATAAGGAAGATTGAGCGTGAGAGTTGAGAGATAGACGTGAGAGAGTAGAAGTTATATTAGGCTTAGGAGTCTAGTTTAGGACTTGGTCAAATAAGGTTTACTTAATTATTAAAAATCTGATTTTTGTTTATTTTAAATCATATAATGAATAATAATTATTAAATAATTATATTAATTCAATATCTTAAATAAAAATCACTTTAATTCATTTCTTCTACCTAGGTTTGAACCTGGGTGAAGCAAGACTTCACTTCAAGAGCTCAATTTTGGATCTCTCTCCCCAAGTTGCCCCTTCTCCTTATTAATTAAATAATTAATTATATATTTAGGTTAATTACGATACTATCCTTAGCCTGGAAAAAAACCATTTTACCCCTAGACCCTCCAAACCTAAGATTTCCTCTTTTTAAGTCCGATAAAGACTACTTCGAGTAAATCTTCGTATTAGAGAGCCCTACATAGTTGGAACCAACATTTCCAAGCTCAATTAACTCCCCAAGTTAGTAGGATTGGTTGTAGCAAGAGGTTCGAGGTCTGGTTCTGCGCGCATCAATCCGTGTAAACCCTAGTCTAATCATAGGCATTCTTGACACATTAAGCATGACTATTTTAGTATACCCATTTTTAGGGTTGTTACATTATCCCCCCTTAAGAAAATTCGTCCCCAAATGACACTACCACTATTTAGCGTAATGCTAGTCAGATCATAACACAATTAGTATGCACAGCCAAGCAATAGCAACAAAATATGGAGAGATAAGGAAACTTAGACTTAAGAGTAGGAAGTCTAACCTCAAGAGCTGAAAAGATGAGGGTAAGGGGATCTCGTGTCGGCCTCAGCCTCCCACGTAGCACCCTCAACAAGATGATTTCTCTGCAATACCTTCACTGTGGAAATCTCCTTGTTTCTCAGCCGCTTGACCTGTCTGTCTAAGATCTCAACAAGTACCTCCTCATAGGACAAGTCTTCATCGACTCCCAATCATTCCAAAAGTTGAATCGATGTTGGGTCACCTAGGCACTTCTTTAACATGGATACATGAAAGTCTGGATGGACAGAAACTAGCTCGGTAGGCATTGTCAACTCATAGGCCACCTCACCAACATGTTGTAGGATATCGTAAGTCCCAACATACCTCAGACTCAACTTCCCCTTCCTGCAAAACGTCATCACCTCCTTCATAGGTGATATTTTCAGATACGTGGTCACCAACATCAAACTCTAAGGGTCGTTTTCTGTTATCTGTCTATGACTTCTATCGACTGTAAATTGTAGTCAACCTGTCCCTAATCACTCTGACCTTCTCAAGGCCTCATGAATGATTTCTTGACCAAAAATGGATGTCTCTCCAACCTAAAACCACCCAACTGGAGATCTACACCTCTTACCATCAGTGCCTCAAATGGTGCCATCCCAACGCTAGACAGATAACTATTATTATACAAGAACTCTATTAAAGTCATCCCAACTACCCCTGAAGTCAATCAGAAACGCTCTCAACATGTCCTCCAATGTTTGAATGGTGCGCTCTACTTGCCCATCAGTTTGAGGATGAAAGGAAGTACTAAGATTTACCTACGTGTCCAAGCTTTTTTGGGAAGATCTGTAGAAATGTGAAGTAAACTGAGCTCCTCTAAATGAAATGATATACAAAGGAATCCCATGCCATCTCACAATATCATCTATGTAGAGTAGTCTCACATAGTCCTCGACTCTGTAAGTAGACTTCACAGGGATAAAGTGGGCAGACTTAGTCAATCTGTCCACAATAACCATATGGAGTCATGATGTCTCCTAGTCCTCGGAAGACTAACCACGATGTCTATATTAATGGCCTCCCACTTCCAAGTCTGAATCTCAATAATCTGAGTAAGACCACCAGACTTTAGATGTTTTGCCTTAACCTTCTAACAATTAGGATACTTGGCCACATATTCTGCAATGTCCTTCTTCATGCCATCCCACAAATAAATATGCTTAAAATCATGATACATCTTGGTGGAACCTGAATGTAAGGAATATCTGGAACCATGGGCCTCTACAACAATCCTAGTACGCAAATCATCCACATATGGTACACACAACTTGTCTTGATACCTAAGTATGCCATCACCTTCCAAAGCGAAAGAATCATTCATATTCATCAACACTGAGTCCTTCAGCTCCATCAACACAGGATCGAGATGCTGACCCTGCTTGAATTCAATTACCAAGGATGATTTAGAACTAGGATGAACTGCAACACCCCTACTAGTAGAGTCAACCAATCGCACACCTAGTCTTGTTAGTCCGTGTACATCTTTCGCTAACTCCTTCTTTTTATCTTCAATGTGGGTTGTACTTCCCATGCTAATCCTACTCAAAACAACGGCTACAATATTAGCCTTATCTGGATGGTAGTGAACATTCATGTCATAATCCTTCAATAACTCCAACCATCTCCGCTGACGTAGATTCAACTCCCTCTGTGTGAACCTGTACTGGTGATTCTTGTGGTCTGTGAACACATCCATATGCACTTCATACAAGTAGTGCCTCCAAAACTTCAGTGCAAACACCACAGCTTCTAACTCCAGGTCATGAGTGGGATAATTCTAATCATGAACCTTGAGTTGTCTGGATGCATAGGCTATCACCTTACCACCCTACATAAGAACACAACCTCCGCTGACGTAGATTCAACTCCCTCTGTGTTACCACGTACTGGTGACTCTTGTGGTCTGTGAACACATCCACATGCACTCCATACAAGTAGTGCCTCCAGAGCTTCAGTGCAAACACCACAACTGCTAACTCCAGGTCATGAGTGGGATAATTCTTGTTATGAACCTTGAGTTGTCTGGATGCGTAGACTATCACCTTACCACCCTGCATAAGAATACAACCCAAACCAACCCTAGATGCATCACAATAAATAGTGAATTTCTCAACACTTAGGCAAAGTAAGCACCGGGGCTGAAGTGAGTCTGTCCTTGAGCTCCTGGAAACTCTTCTCACAAGCCTCCGTCCATTCAAACTTGGCCTTCTTCTTAGTCAGAGTTGTCAGTGGGGCAACAATGGAAGAAAATCTCTCCACGAACATGCGGTAATAACTAGACAATCCCAAGAAGCTACGAATATATGTGAGAGTAAGAGGTTTTGGCCAGTTCTTAACAACCTCAGTCTTCCTAGGGTCCACCTCTACACCTTGATCGGACACAACATGACCCAGGAAGGTCACTGATCTAAGAAAAAATTCACACTTACTAAATTTGGCGTACAACTGAGTTGTCTAAGTACCTGCCATGTTAGTGTCAAATGTTGTTCATGCTCTTCCTTGGTCCTAGAGTAGATGAGAATGTCTTTGATGAATACTGTGACGAAAGAGTCAAGGTATTCACGGAAGACCATGTTCACGAGATCCATAAATGCAGTAGGTGCATTCGTGAGACCAAATGACATAACCAAGAACTTATAATGACCATAACGGGTATAAAAGGATGTCTTTGGGATATCTCCATTCCTAACCCTAAGCTGATGATACCCTAAACGAAGATCAATCTTAGAGAAGAAACTAGACCCTTGTTGCTGATCGAACAAATCATCTATTCTGGGAAGTGGATACTTATTCTTTACAGTGACTTTGTTGAGCTGCTGATAATCAATACACATTCTAAGGGTCCCATTCTTCTTTTTCACAAACAACACTGGACCGCCCCAAGGAGATATGCTCGTCTGAATGAAACCCTTATCAGTGAGATCTTTTAACTGCATCTTCAACTCTTTGAGTTCAGCTGGATTCATTCTGTTGGGAGGAATCGAAATTGGTTTAGTATCGGGTTTTAAGTTTATACCAAAGTCAATCTCTCATGGAGGAGGGACTCAAGGCAAATCATCAAGAAATACATCTAGGAACTCATTCACAACAGGCACTGAGTCTATGGAAGGAATGTCATTATCCAAATCGTTAACACTCACAATATGACATAATAACCCCTTGGACATCATTTTATTGGCATCTAGGTTTGAAAACAAGGTATTAGGACGACTCGAGTTGTACCCCTCCCATACTAGTTCCTCTTCATTAGGGAAACAAAATCTCACCACTCTACTACGACAATTTAAACAAGCATAACAACTGTGAAGCCAATATATGCCAAGGATAACATCAAAATCATGCATGGGTAACTAAAACAAGTCTTCACACATAGTCTTACCACTTACAACTATTGGGAAATCCTTGTATACTTTATCAGTTCTTACATTTTCTTATAAAGGTGTACTAAACACTATAGGATCATGTAGAACTTCAGGCAATATTTCAAAAGTAAGAGCAAGTAAAGGAGTTACAAAGGAAAGCGTAGACCATGGATCAAGTAAAACATAAACAAAAGTTGAGAATACTTGCAGCATACTTGTGACAACATCAGCGGACTTCTTCTGCTCCTCCCTACCCTTTAGGGCATAGAACTTGTTCCTCTTAGGAGGCTCGAATGTTGTTGCACCCTATGGATTAGGCCTAGCTGATCATTACCTCCAGCCTGACCTCTGTTATGTGAGCAGTCTCTAATCATATACCCACTCTTACCACAACTGAAACAGGAAATAGTGCCCTATCTATACTCTCCACTGTGAGAACGGCCACACTTAGCATAGTTCTTTTTGGGACGCTGCATCTCACCTCCATTTCCCTTATTGGGCTCAGGTCTGCCTCCTCTAAGTGTTGTACTCCTCTGGGAATTAGGATTTCCAGAACTCTGCTGCCCCTTCTTGAACCTGGGCTGCTCACGGAAACCAAAATAGTTTTTATCGCCTCCATGGCTGGGACCTTCCTGATCTTGAGGCTTCGGCCTCTTAGAATCACAAACGCGCCTCTTTTTACGGTTGTCCGCTACATGCTGGACATGCACCATCAACCTGGAGAGGTCCATGTTATCATGGAGCATCGCATACTGACACTCCTCCACCAGATCTCCGTTCATTCCTTTGTGGAACCTATTCATCTCATCCTTGTTGTTAGATACAAGGGATGTAGCATACCTGGATAGTTTGACAAACTTCAGGGAATACTCCATGACTTTCATTGATCCCTGCTTAAGGTTGATAAACTCCTCAACCTTCGCCTCCCTCATTTCCCCGGGAAACAATCTCCCCAGGAAGGCTGTCTTAAATAGCTCCCAAGTGACCGCTCAAAGATCAGCTATCCTGCCACATCTTGCACCAAGTCTGTGCAGGATCCTTGAGCTGATAGGAAGCCAGCTCTGCTTTCTAAGTATCGGTGGCCCCATAGACACCAAAATCTTATGCACCTCATCCACAAACTCCTAGGGTTTCTATGAAGTCTTAGAACCTCTGAAAATAGGAGGGTTCATCCTCGTAAAGTCTCTCAGCCTGTCAACCATGATACGCTCTGGTGGGTTCTCCCTCTCAACATTCTGTCGGTTGACCTGGGCAGTCATGGCCTGGGTCTGCATAGTGATGGCATGTGCCATCTAGGCCATAGATGACCACACCTCCGCATCAGTCAACCCAGTTGGGTTAATCGACATAGCCACTCCTTCAGCTGGAGCCTGGGGTGGAACCTGATTGTTCCCAGCAGCTTCTCCTCTTTTCATATGACTAACGTTCCTCCTAGTATTCATTCTCTGAAAACAATAAGTATTGATATTAGACACGCTCATAATACCAAGAAATGGAACATTAGGAAATGCACGATAAGATCAAAAGAAGAGAAATTTTCCTACACATCATTCATTCTCAAATCCAGAATAGTGGTGCACTTCACTATCATGACTTAGAAACTACTCAATGTGGTTGATGTGAACTTATTATTCTCGAAGTTTAACCTAGTTCTCTAATACCAACTTTTTCACGACGGGAATCTAGACCCTAAAAGAGACCGGCATTGTTGACCTCTCAGAGGTCGCAGACAAGCCTACATACGTTATCCTTACTTCATCTAGGATAATTTTAGCGGAAAATTTTAACTTTTTGTCTTCTAATTTCATTCTAAACATTTTAAACCTAACATCATAGACGTTCACAAATCAATTTTCTAATATAGAGATAATCAAACGAAATAAACAGTTCAAAATTGCATTAAACGTATTTTTGCCAAAACGGCACCAATACAAAGTCTAAAATGAAAGTGGAAAGAAACACTAGTGGAACATGCTCCACTAGCTAAAGTCTACATCTAATCTAGATAATAACGGTATACATCCTCAAAATCATGAGGGCCTACCAAGTCCGGATGAAAAACTCCACGTCCGAATAGCTGCAATGTCAACTGTGAGCTCTAGCGTACACCTGTGCCTGCACCTAAAAAATAGAGTTGTATGGAATTAGTACACACTTGTAATAAGTATGGATATATGCAAGCACACACCAAGGACATTCATGAGTAAGAATAGCTCTTTCCTAACAACATGATTATGCAAAGCCAAGTAAGTGGACTTGCTAAATTGAAATTAGGAAAGTTAGTTAACTATCCATATTTGGATTAGGAAAGTTAGTGAGCTTTAAAATTTTGGATTAGGAAATTCATGCCATGAGAATAACATGCATCATCATACTTATCATATTGCACACAACAAATAACATCTTACACTTGGCACATATCATATCGCATATAGAACATAACATCTTTCATAATCATTCATTCATATGTTATAAGACCTTGGAATCATTGACTTAAAATTAAGACTTTCCAGAAATGAGGGCTCAACATATAGGACCTCAACTAGGGAGTCTGCTTTAGAAAACACATAGTCTACTTCGTTCATTCATACGTACTCCATTTCATTTCATTTATGGGCGAGTGTAAACACCAGCTATACCTAGGATGTATTTTAAGACTTTCATAGGGTTCGTTGTGCGATGACCAAGAATGACCTAATGTCATTACTTGAATCTAACTCACTTTTTATTATCCTATCCTAACACCTTTGGTATCATTCATTTCATTATGTGCATCATTTGAGGTTGGCCTCCTTCATTCATTGGGAACTTTAACTTCAACCGACATAGATCATGTGAGCATCATGAAATCCAGCATCATGAAACCCTACACTCAAAAGAGAATGAATCACTGGCCAAAGTGACCCTAAACATGCTAGCGTACATGGGAATTGAACCCCGCCAGATCTCTATATTTGCAGTATAGGTTCGAAGACTAGGAGATATAAGGAGACCCGTACCCAGCATGCCGGACAGTCTCTTCTCATGAGAGTGACATGAACCTCCGCCCTTCCAGAAAGAAGGCATCACCGCTCATACCTAGTCCATCAGTGCTCAGTATAAAGTTCCATTACAATCAAATCGTACGTCATGGAAGCTGGCTTGTAGTTTGAGGACATCATACCTCAATAGATGATTTCTCATCTTATTATTAGTATTAAGTGTTCTTATCTCAATACTTTCATAAAAGTATTCATAGAGACTGGTCCCTTCATTAACTTTACACTCTCATACGTAAGTACGTTTTAGTAACATTTACTTAGGCTCATTTGAGATTGATCTCATATTTTACATTAGCTCATATCATGTTGTAACCACATTCATTGACATTATCACATCTGCTCTTCATAATAACTCACCCCTTTGTAGGTGAATGTTTATTTCATCATATGCAAATGCACTTGGCCATTTAGTATGTTTCACACTCCTACATAAACCTTCTTGGATTTCATCATTTCATTGTTCATTTCGTCATATGGAAATGCACTTGGACATTTAGTTTATCTTACACTCATACTTAACCCTTCTAGGGTTTCATCATTTAATTACATACATCTTAGGTTCACATATTTTTAATCGTATGGTAGGCTTATGGGTCTATATATACAAGCCATGAGGATTCATTCATAGTTTGCTAACTGACTCATATCTTTCTAAGATTATGTAGTACAAGACTTATGTATCTTGTATGTATGCCAATATCTCAATTTCGATCTAAGTAGATGGCATTATTCTTTATTATTTAATTCACGTATGTTTTAGGTGTCAATACAAAAATTTGGGCAAGGGAACCCAAGTTTGAACCCCTTGGACAATACTTACATTTTTCCTTGACTTTATTTTTAGTCTTCATGACATTGGGACCCTAGATCGATCCCCAACATCAACATTATATCTTTATTTTTCTCCTTGGATGTCCTCTTATTTGTCCAAAGGGTTGTTGAATCGAACCCCCACAACCCCTTTTATTTTTCATTTAAAATTGTAATGTCCAATTCGCCTAGACCAAGAGGTTGTGGGATCAAACCCCCATAGCCTATCCTTATTTATTCTATAATTTCGCTAGGGGCTGTGAGGTTGTGGGTTCGAACCCCCACAACCTCCTTACTTTATATTTATTTGAAATTGACTTACCTAGGCGTTTGGCAGTGAGGTTGTGTGATCGAGCCTCAACAACCTCACTTTATTTTCTTATTTATTTTTCCCTTCTCTTTACTAGCCTTGAAGTCGTGGTTTCGATTCCCACGCCTCACATTTACTTTTCTTTAATTTTCTTCTTTCACTTCATTCGCTGCCTGCGGCCGTGGGTTCGATTCCCACGCCTCCCATTTTATGTATTTAATTAAAAAAAAAATTCACTCTCCTTTCTCATACAATATACCCCATTTCGAATCCCCCTGACCCCTTTTCTTTTTCTTGCAAATTTAAGGTGTTATACGGGTGAGGTCACAGTTTCAAATCTTTGTGGCCTCATCCCTTTAAAATCAATTAAATTTTCCAGATTTCACCTCTATATTTTAGCGTAAACCAAACTTATATTTTTGGCTGGAATTTAATCATTTTCTCATTTTCATCAATATTTCCACTTGAAAACTTAGAACAATTCATGGATCGTTTAACACTTTTTAGGGGGGGTATTTCATGGATTTGTTTAGCCAAAATGTTGACACTCAAATCAGACCCATTTCCATTTTAATGAACATCATGATTACATAGATTTATGTACGTAAAATGACAACCAAATCAATATTAAATTTGAAGCCTTAATTCGTCCTCATTCAAGTACATTCACAGTAATATTTTTTTTGCACATGCACTCACTTGCACAAACTTTCAATATATGGTTGCCTATGATACGATTTCAAGTACACAATGTAATCATATTTATCACGAAACATAACATAAACCTAAATCTACCAGCAATCATACCCAACCTACGATTCATTGGGAGCTAGTGACAGGGGCATGCAAGAGGGGAAACAATCCTAGTTTTCGATGAATAATATGAACCTTATAGGGTCTCTTGGGAAAGGGACCAAGATTGAATAAAACACATACCTTTTTGAGGTTTAACTCTTGAATTCATGCCCAAAATCTTCACCCAATAACACGTCTAAACATCCTCAATATCAACTCCACTCGAATGACAACCTCCCTTAGCTTAGTGTGCGATTAGTGTTTCTTTTGTTGTGATTTCGTGTTAGTTCTTCAAGTGTGAAGAACTTGGTTTATTTTTATGCTTTTTTATCTTATTTTTGAAGAGAAATTTAGTGTGAATTAATAAGGGAGATTGAGCGTGAAAGTTGAGAGATAGACGTGAGAGAGTAGGAGTTATATTAGACTTACGAGTCTAGTTTAGGACTTATTCAAATAAGGTTTACATAATTATTAAAAATCTGATTTTTATTTTTTTAAATCAGATAATGAATAATAATTATGAATTAATTATATTAATTCAATAGCTTAAATAAAAATCACATTAATTCATTGTTTCCACTTAGGTTCGAACCCGGGTGAAGCAAGACTTCACTTCAAAAGCTCAATTTCGGATCTCTCACTCCAAATTGACCCTCCACCTTAGTAAATAAATAATAAATTATATATTTAGGGTAATTACGATATCACCCTTGTCCTTGAAAAAGACTATTTTACTCCTAGACCCTCCAAACCTAAGATTTTCTCTTTTTAAGTTCATTAAAGACTCCTTCGACTAAATCTTCGTATTCAAGAGCCTTATATGGTTGGACCAAAACTTTCCAAGCTCAAATAACTCCACAAGTTAGTTTTCATGGCTTTAGGAAGGGTTTTGAGGTCTTGTTCTACGTGCATCAATCCGTGTGAACCCTCGTCTAAACATAGGCATTCTTGACACATCAAGCATCACTTAATGTATCCATTTTTAGGGTTGTTACAGTTGTGGAGTTTAGCTACTCATTATCTCAAAACACAATCAAAATTTATTAAAATAAATATGTTTGTATTAATTATAAAAAGTTAAGAAAAATAGTTAAACTATCTTTTATAAATCTCGAATACAAATAAATAATAAAGGAGAATAAAGAACAAACCACAATTCTCCAGCGTCCACGGCGGATCTTACAAAGCTCAAAACTAGAAGAAAATTCATATTATGTCTTGTATCTTGTTTCTTGCTTCCCTAAATAATAATTTTTCATGCCTTATTTCTAGATGTAAAAAACACTAAATAAAATAATTGAGTCCAAACAAATTAGGGATCCAAAACCAAAAAACATTAGAGTACTTTTTACCCTTTTTTCGCGTGAATGGAACATTCAGCTCCATTGGCCTGTGCATCGAGAGAATGCCACTTGGCATCTTTACTTTTACAATTCACAAAGCACACATATGCATATTATATATAAATATATTATTTTATTCACTTTAATCCATTAAGCTGCCTGCTTGATTTCCTTCTTCAATCTTTCATATTTAATTTATTTTAGCTCCAAACTTCTTCATTTTTTCATCAAATTAATCCTACAAATGAAATACGCAATTTAACACAATCCATAAAATTTATATTCAAAATGGACAAATATAAATAATAAATGTGAGGTAAATAATGATAAAAATTTGTATTTTGGCCTCACATCATCAGTACATCTTGTTCAAACCCGGATGAATGGAATATCTCAAACCATGATACTCTATCAACAATTTTTTAATCAAGTTATCAACTCAAGGAACAAAAGATATTCCTTTAAATGTGAGCATACCTTTCACATCATGAGTGGTTTCTTTTGCCTTACCAATCGCACTCTTCTTCTTGAGTTCATTCAAATGTTTATTCTCGAATTGGTTGGCCTTGATCTCTTCCATAAACGTGTCTCTAACTTCAATGCTAGATAATAGTCCACCATGCTAAATTGCATGAATTTAGACTCCAAGGTCTAATCTCCTTAAACAAAGGTCATCTAATTACACTCAAGCAAGATAGACTATCCATATTTACCACTTTCCGATTCAAAGAATCTGCCACTATATTAGCCTTACCCAAATTGTAATAAATGGAGACATCATAATCTTTAACTAAATCTATCCACCTTTGTTGTCTCAAATTTATATCCTTTTAAGTGAACACATGTTGTAGACTACAATGATCAGTAAATAGCTCAAACTAAACACCATAGATGTAATATCGCCAGATCTTAAGGGCAAACACTATTGCTGCCAACTCTGAATCATGTGTTGGAGAATTCATCTCATGCACCTTAAATTGACGTGACTCATAAGCTATAACATTCTTATACACCATCAACACAACACCAAAACAAAAATGTGAAGCATCACAATAAATAATAAAATCCTTAACCTCAATCGGTAATGCTAGAATAGGTGCGGTGGTCAAGAGAGGCATGAGCTTATAGAAGCTGTCATCACATTTTTCATTCCGTTTAAATGATATCTCCTATTTGGTCAAATTTGTCAAGTGAGTGTCAATAGAAGCGAAGTTCTTCACAAATCGATGATACTAGATGGCGAGCTCCACAAAACTCTTAACTACTGTCACTGAGCTAGGCCAAACCCAATTCACAATACAACATTTTATATCTCCAACCACCCTAGAGAAGTGTGACCTAAACTATATAAAAGTGGGGCCCTTGATAAAAGGCCATAATTTTGTACTTTAAGACACACTTTTGCAGGTGTGGCCGAAACAAGGGAGACCTTAGAGTAAAGTGTTGTCTGATCAACTACACTTAAAAGCATAGCCAAAATGCAAAAAAGTCATGCTTTGTACCTACGCTTAAAAGTGTTTCCTTATGACCTACACTTTAAAGCGTAGCCTCAAATTCAAAAAGGCCACGCTTTACAGGTACGCTTAAAAGTGTTGCCTTTTCAGCTACACTTTCAAGCATAGCCTAAAAGGAAAATACGCCACGTTTTTACGGCTACATTTAAAAGTGTTGCTTTATTATCTACACTTTCAAGCGTGGCCTTTTCTACCTTATTGTCCACATTTATCAAGTGTTGCCATTTCTATCTAATGTATGACACACTTTGAGATGTTGTCCTTGCCACAATTTAAAGTCCTATGCCACAATGTCTAATTAAAATATCTAATATTATATTGCAATAAATAATCTCTAGCGCTAATAAGTAATTCAATTTTATATATTTCCCATAAACTTAAAAATATAGTATATGTTGTGTACATACCCATACTTATACATCAATATTCTAAATGTGTACACAATAGTTCAAAAAGTACTATAATAATTCAATATATTCTAGCAGTGAATATATTTCACAAAATCAAATATAATGTATTCAAACTTTTACAATAGTTCAAAAACTCTTCACCATCCACTTCAAATTTGATTTCCCTACACAAATAAGATATTGGCAGTTATATAGAAGAGGTAAGAAGTTCAGATTGCAACAATACAGAGAGGCAAGAAGTCCAGCAGTTACAGAAAATTAGATTGCAGCTTTTGATGTACAAAGTAGATGCCTACTTGTATTTTGATGTTCAAAGTAAATACCTACATTTCTTTTGATGTTCAATGTAGATACCTTATACCTTTTTCTGCTCATGAAATGAATCTTATGATGCTACGAGAGGTCCAAAGCTAGTCATAAATGAGTACAGTTAAACCACGATTGATATGATTTACAACAATTCATACCAATTACTCACAAAAAATCAAGAAGAACTCCACTATGCATTTATGGCCACACATAACTCAAATTTTCACTTGGAAAAACAAAAAATACTCTCACAATATTCATGGACAAACATCCTAAGTTAACACGAACCAAAAATGATCTTCTTTTATTGCTAGTTTCCGTTTCATAATAATATATAAGCATTTATGAGGTAATTACGTATTCATAATGTTAAATTTTGTTCCTTAAAAGATAAAATCTTCAATCTTCAATAAAAAGCACAGAACTTGTTATGACATGAAACAAGTAAAATCTCTTATACCCAAAAGATGGGTATCCCTGAAAAAGTAAAAAAAGAAAACAAACTAAGCCAAAAAGAGAGTAACCCACCACATCAGAATAACAGAGGATATCCAAAACAGTGATGGTCTATTGTACTAGTACCATAACTTCAGCTCCACCTACCATGATTAATGTCCACTACTTTTTATATCATAAAACAAACAATAAAATAAATTTGTCTTCTTCTTCAAATAAAATAAATAAATAACAGGTTAAAATGAATGTATGAAGATGGTTTTTTTCTGTGAAACTTTTTTGTGTGTGGAAACTGCAAAGACTAAATTTTGTTGAAACCACAACCCCTATTATCACCTAAACAACTTTCCCATCAACCTTCAAACCACAACCCCTATTATCACCTAAAACAAGAGATTTGAATTAGTCAACAAGCTTTTTTCTTACCATATTTCCCAAACATTCCAAACTACCATTCATGGAGATGGCACAAGCATATTGAGAACTTGCTGCAATTTCACTCCAAGTCCACCTCAGGCTAAAGACCAGGGGTAGCAAAAAAAATATCCAAGGATACTCTAATGCATAAATGTAAATCAGGATAGTAGTCGCACCAAACAAAGAATGAAAAGTCACACCAAATAATGTAATGACTCTCTTGTTAGATCTGTATTAATGTAGAACAAAAGGAGATAGAATCTAACTTCATTAATCTACCACATCTCAAAATTTGCATCAAAGAAGCTAGAATTATCAAGAAAATATGAAGTTAAGATATATAAGTTAACTGTGAAAATTCAAACATAGAAAGAAACCATGAAATCCTTTACATTAGCCGCTACTATGCATCTCAATTGATTTACATTACCTGATAGTCCAGACATCTCATTACCAAACAAAATCAACAACATAATCTGGTTGAGGAATCATAATTACACACACCATCTAATTACACGCAACATATCATATGCACAATACTCAATTACCAACATTTTCCAAACAGTATGGAAGAATGTGTAGACGTATCCATTCCAACGCATCCACAGAATACAAACCATCTCTTACTATTTTCCAACAGATGGTACTAGCATACAAACCATCCGGTAAAATACAAGTACATCTCTTACTATTTCAATAACATACATAGTCACTTCTCTGAAAAATACTCGTCTGCTCAATATTCCAAATAACCTACCGACGTTCAGATTTTTAACACTTTCTTTCCCTACTTTGAAATTTCAGCAGTAAGAACCCCAAAAATAATAAATTTCTTCTAAACACAAAACTAAAATTTCATCTAAACACAAGATACTGATCCAAACAAGTTCATCAAAAGAATAAATCCAAATAGTATAAACAAATTGGCTACTTAATATACTATCGATGAGTATTAAGAATGATTCGCATTATAAACCAACGAATCTCATCAGCTTCCAAGTTCCAATAAGCAAATAAATAATGGAATACTATCCAAAACAGAAACAAGACGAAAATATAAAAAGGTTGAAGCATGCTGGAAATGGATCTATTGAACTTTAAACTGTTACAAACTTACTCACTTAGAAGCAAATATGGACAGGAATCTGAAACATCTGAAATGTGAAGCTATGATCAGGATTAAGAGTAGAATTATGAAGCATTATTATCTTAAATCATGAGTTGGAACTTGCAACTCAAGAACAGATAATAGACACATCTATTGTATTGAGGTAGTGACTCGGGAAAAAAAATAGACAAGATTTATGCTTATATTTAAACCTCTTTGACGATATTGAAGTGGAGAAATCGACTGATAATGCAGATACATTCAAAACTAAAAAAATGTTAAAAACAATTGAAGCAAAGCATATTAATTCATCTTGAAGATATGCATTGACTCAATCAATCTCCCAAACTAACAAGTAACAACTCCAAAATTTGCATCGAAATGAATACTACCTGCCACATAGTTCACCAAACTCATGATAAATTTAAGGATATAAATGAACTAATGCATCTTAAAGAAACCTGGATCATGCTCATTAGCAGAAAATACAAATAAACGAGCAGAAAATACAGACATGATTTGAACGGAAGTCAAACTCACAACGAGATGCTTCCCCCAAATTGAAGCGATTTTTAGTTAATTGTAATTTTACTTTTTATTAGCTCCCTCTCAAAGGCTTAGTAGCCTTGAGTTATTGTTCATTGTTTTAAACTTTGAGGCCCCAACTTTTATTAGTTTTTGTAGTGCATACACTATGCATGCTCTAATTTGAAAAAAAATGTAAAGAAATTGTCCAAGTTCAATATTAGAATCTGTATATTTTCATTGAATCCCAAGACAGAAAAAACCCAAAAAAACTAAATCATAAAATCCACGACATTTTCATCCTTCCATACACAAATTTAGGCAAGAAACCTACTAACTACGCTTGACTTTCAGATTTTTGACACTATCTTTCCCTACTTCAAAATTTCACCTCAAAGAACCCCAAAAGTAATCAATTTATTCTAAACACAAAACAAAAATTCAACCAATTGACTATTTGCAGATCTACAGATTACTAGAGAATAAAGAGGAATCTCGATTGTACAAAATAAGTTCTTACCTTCACAAATTTGTTGTACAGACTACTAGAAAATGAAAAGGAATATCAGCACTTGAGTTCTTCAGCTTCAACTCTTCATTTCTTCCATCCCCACCTCTGTATCTTCACCTCTTCATCTCTTTGAGAAATTCGACTTGATGAAATTCGAGTTATGGAGCTCAGTTCTTCAGTTCTTCAAGTCTCCAATTCAGGTCTTCAGTTATGGAGCTCAGATAGGAAATAAGAGCGATAAAGAGTAAAGCTAGCGTTCTGGAGCTTAGATAGGAAAGAAGAGCGAGAAAAGTGAGAGTGAAAGAGTAAAGCGTGAGAAGATAAATTTTTTTATTAATATTTTATTAATTATTTTTTTTACAAATAAAAATGGGAGGGAGAGTTGAAAATGTTGGAGGGAATATGATAATAGTGAAAAGTTTTTGGTCACACTTTTAAGGTGTTGTTGTTTTATGTTGTAGTGTCATAACCACCTCAATATTTTGAGGATCTACCACAAACCCTTCTTTTGAAACTACATGCCTAAAAAATGCAACAAAAACCAACCAAAATTCACTCTTAGAGAATTTAGCATACAACCTTTATTTCCCAAGAACAGCAAGAACAATTCAAAGATGGTGGGCACGTTATTCCTCACTTTTTGAATAGATCAAAACATCATCAATAAATACTATAGACGAATTAATAAAGAAACTTGAACATCCCATTCATTGAACTTATGAAAGAAGCGGGCACATTAGTCAACCCAAACGACATAACCAAAAACTCATGGTGCCCATATCATGTTCTAAGCACATCTTGGGCACATCCTCAGGCCTAAGTTTCAACTAATTGTATCCACACCTGGATACACCTTAAATAAATCATGGAGAAAACTGAGTAACCTTCAAATTGGTCAAAAAGGTCATCGATTCGAGGCAAAGGGTACTTGTTTCAAGTAGTGACCCAATTCAATTGTCGGCAATCTTTACACATTCTCATACTAACATCCTTTTTTTAACAAACAAAATGGGAGCACTTCATGGGGAAGCACTACGGTGAATAAATCCCTTATTAGGAAGCTCTTGGATTTGAGCCTTAAGCTCTCTTAATTATGCTTGGATCATGTGATATAGAGGGATGGATATAGGACGAGTACCAGCTTCCAAATCAATGCAAAAAATCTAAATCTCTATACGAAGGCATACTAGGAACATCAGTAGGATACTTCTCTAAATTATAACACAATAGGAATAGACTCAATAGACGGAGTCGCAACCTCAACATCCCTAATATGATACAAATAAACCAAACAACCCTTCCAACCAGTTTCTTAACCCGAATGGAGGATATGATCTTAGCTTGCTTAGGCTAGCGCGAATGGAGGATATGATATTATCTTTCTTAGGCTTGTCTAGCCCTTCCCACTCTATCTTTTCCCTTCTTGGAATTTCTAGAATTACCAACATAGTATTACAATTAAGCACCGCATATTAGGAGGAAAACCAAGTCAGGCCTAATATTATATCAAAGTCAATTGTGTCCAAAATAACCAAATCAGCCTAAGTCTAAAAACCAATAAATAAAATAGGACAAGCAAGTTAGACATGGGTGAATATGACAGACATTCCAACTAGGGTAGAAACATGGATGGGGGCATCAAGTATATCACAAATCATAGAAAATGCTACGGCTAATCGCACGGATACATAAGAAGAATTACAACCAGGATCAAATAACATATTGTCCATCCGGTCACAAACAAGAATAGTACTTTTGATCACCGCACGAGATGCCTCTGCCTCATTCTTTATTTGAAAGGCGTAACACAAAGACATATTATCATTACGAGCGACTCCACTGCGTAGTTTCATTTTACACCTGTTTGCGTTACCATTTCCTCTACATTCATCGCCTCGTTAATTACCGTCTAGCCTACCTTGTGGATGACCTCATCCATTATTACCATTTCTCGTAGGTACCACTTCACTATTTTGTTGCTGCATAGAATCCAACACACATTGATAGGGAATATCTCTCCTCATATGCCTATGTTCTCCGCAATTATAGCACATACGATAAAAAGATGGTATGTCACCCAGTGAAGGAACCACTCCCCATCTATCCTTAGTTAAATTATGAGTTGGAGTTCCCAAGTAATTACCTTTAGAGGAGGGCATGGAGGACTGAATTGGTCTAGCAGCAAGTGTTGGCCTCCCTGTCCCCCTGTATCAAGAACCTTGTAAGTTACCCGAGTTTTATTCTTTTTTATCCAATGACTTAGCCTGACAATCTCACCTCACCCCCTCAACTTTCTTAACAAAGTTTTTGACCTCATTAAAGCTCATTCCTACAAAGGTCATATGGATAGATAATATTTGAAACTCGAATTGACATATAACAAATAAACGGATCCTCTCCTCTTCAATAGTCAATAACTACGGGGCATATCTAGAAAAGGCATGAAACTTGAACTCATAAGTAGCCACATACGTACCACCTTTCTCCAAAGCCATGAAAACTCATCCTTCTTGTGATCCCTCAAAGTCCTACGCAGATATTTCTCCAAAAACAGAGCATGAAATTGTATCCAAGTAAGTGGAGGTAAAATTAAATATTTGTTTTCCATATAAGTTATCCATCAATGCTTTGTCTCACTTTCAAGATAAAAAGACACAAATTAAAACCCATGTTGATGGACAATACAAAACTCATGAAGTCTCTCATAGTAATCTAAGATGAACTCATATGCGTCCTCAATCTCAGAACCAAGAAATACTGGAGGCTTATGCTTCAAAAACGTAGTCAACATTTCATACACATTACTAGTCATAACAGAACCCAACAAAGGACGAAACAAAGCATCATTACCTACATCCCTCCGACCTTCAAGAAAGTGATTGCAATATAAGGATTGGTGAGAGCTTCAGTTTCTTGAACAGAAAAAAGCACTCAAGGACCAACCAACCATTTCAAGAATGGCATTATTTGTTGAGCTAATACTAGATCGGTGGGGGAAATCATGTTGTCTCACTCTGCACCTTTTCCTCTTGTCCAACCTCCTCAGTATTTTCAACCTCAACATTTTCCTCAATCTCTTCATGATGTACGGAGGGGCATCATTTCGGGAGCATTTTCGACTGATACTTTATCTCTAGAAAGCTCTGCTCTTCCTCAGGCTCTAACCCTAGAACTTTATCTACCCCTTTCTCGACCGCAACCACTCATTGTAGATTCCTCAGCTGGAGCATTGACGGGAGATACAAGCCTGATGCCGCTGAATCTAGTGTTAACAATTTGCGGATACAAAAGTAAAAGAGGTCATATACCAATTTGAATCAATAGACACCAATTGGAATCAAGTTATAGCACGAAAGAGATAATAGAAAACAGAGAGATTTCCTAAAGTCCTACAGCCTCTCAAAGAAAAATACAAATACCTCTGTACCATTACACTAGACTCTACTAGATTAGATTTGATACATCGACATCAACAAATCTAGGTTATGATACAATTTTTTTCACTACCCAGACCATCGTAATTGGCACCCACACTAACCCTCTGGTGGGAGAACAACTACAATGACCCATTTCAAGAAACTAAAGCATTTTAGTTAAGAAAGCAAGTTAAATAACTAAAAGTTGAAGTTCCTATAAACTTCCAAAATATCTAATAACTAAACAATGTGGAAATATGCCTAGAACCTAAAAGTCAATGTATCAAAACATCTAACAATGAACCAAAAGTCTAAACATGAAGAGATACAACCCCAAACTAATAAACTAATTAACTAACTAGAAAAGTCTTAGTCCTAAATGTGGACATATATGAAAACAGAACTCATGACATCCCAGAAGAACTTGATCACCCTTCAATTAGATCTACAATATCTCATCTTATAAATGATGTTTGTCAATATCCTCCAGAAGATGCACTGTACTCAATAAAGAAAGCACAAGTGCAGTTGTAGGATCACACGACTTTCCCACTAGGTTCGACATACATAAGTCATCACAACAATATATTTACATGCATAAACCAAACATATAAGATATTCTCAACATTTATGAAGAAATTATGATTTCACATTTCTCAAGATACACAATTATAACAAAACATTGGTCCTCTCACGGAACCAAAACCCAAATTGTTAGCATACTGAAATGTTGTACCCAATATAATGTTTTTTGTCGGAACGTGGCAACCGATCCCATAATTATGTTGATATAATGTTTTTTGTCGGAACGTGGAAACCGATCCCATAATTATGTTGGAATGTGGAAAACAATCCAATCTACTATGTCAAATTCAATACCCCATCCATTCAACAAGCCACAATAACAATCACAAGTATATTCTCAAAATCATATAATAAAGTCATGAGTCATGGCATTTATCATTCATCTATCTCATTCAGAGCAAGTGCGATCAATAATGCAAGATTTGCATACATACATGTATCATAGTGAAGCAATAACATATATACATCACACAATCATAGAATCACAACCATCACCTACGTCGAAACAAGTTTGAAACCCTAAGAAACTCTATCTTTCCCTTTCAAAATTTGTCTTGCTTGTTCTTGGTTTACAAACAATTATAATAACATGGGAATAAATAAGAAATCACTAATTATCCAAATTACTAATCTCCTAATTAGGATTTTTTCATCATAATTTCCAAATCAAAACCCTCCCCCGTTGATAATTACCATTAGATTACGTTTTACGGATTCAAAAATTGATTCAAGTAGTTAAAATATTACCTATATCCTCAAGAATGGTGGAAATGTTTAAAAACTCCATGGGATTGTTCCTTAGCTCTCAAGTTCAAAAATTGCAGAATAAAACATATCTGGGTTTTATTTAAAACTTTAAGTAGTGTCTGGCCCGCCACAACGGTCCTCACCCCGCTACAGCGGCCCTGCCCATGAGGCAGAAATTCCGCCTCAACGGTTTGTACAAAAAGTATAAGATATTTTAAGGGTTCAAACCACCATTTCACATCACACCTTTAGCCAACCACACTCAGAAACTACACATTCACACTAAGATCGACTCCGGGAGTTCTATTCACCCGAATTTTATTATGTAACATCCTACAAACTCCTACTCATGTAATCAAATTTATAAAAAATCATCTGATTGTTATCATATTTCCTTACTCCTTAATGACACTGATTTCGTCCAAATCTGTATTAGGTTGGGAAATTTTAAATTACTATGAAAAAATTTTGGCCCAAAATTTTACCCTGTTAACTTTTCTATTACGACGAAACCCAGTTGTTACAACCGAATTCCTTTATATCCAAATGATCAAGATATGTTGGTTGAGGCAAACATGCTGCTGACTTTTACTGATAATCATTCTCTTAAGAAAATAACAAAGTGTACAATGTTTTGTTGGTAAATAAATAGGGTTCTGTTTTCTAGTTTCTGACAAGTGAAAAAATCTTATTCACTTATATAAACATTCCAAATTAATAACCTGATAATTTTGAACAAACCAAGTTTCGAGTAAAAAGTTATAAGCATTTTAGCTACTTAATACAGTGCATTGACGAATTAGCTGGTGAGAAAGCATTAAGGGATCCTTTTTATCCTATTATCTTTAAGAAAATCCTAGATGAATTCCTTGACTAATGAAAGGCCCAAACATATGATTTTTATCTCTGAATCTAACATTCTCTTCTCGCTCAAACCCCAAGGAAAATCGTGAGGAAAAATCAAAGTAGAAGACTTTCATTCAAGATTATTTAAATCTTTTTCAAGAATCTTCTTCAAGGTAAGTCCTTCTCCAGAAATTCTATTCTTTCCAACTTAAATTCCTCCATACGATTATGAATCACTACTAAAAGTCAAAACTCTTGGTCCTAGAGAGTTCAAGAAACTCATTAAAGAATCTCAAGAATGATTTTCTGCATTATTCTCCTTCAATCTAGGGTTTTAGGAGTTCTAATCAAGTTTTCTTCAAAATGCTTCAAGAACATTGTTCTTTCATATATGTAAGGTTATTCATAGTGTTGTAGTTCATCCACACTCCCTACATCTCAATTCCGTAGGAAATCAACACATCTAAAAAATCTAATCATAGTCTTTATATTTGAATACAATTCTTTAGCAATTGAGGTTTTGATTCCTATTTTTGCATACGAATCTTATAATGTTGTTAGTGATTAGTATCACATAAACACCTTTCATTTACTAAAGTTCTTTTTTAAAAGAAAATTGCATGAAAGTTCCTCACATATTAATATTGGGCTTGAAAAATAAGTTCAGGAGCATACGTTTTAAAAGTGTAATTTTTTAACAGAATCCTTTAAATGAGAACCAATTTTTTTCAATATACTATTTTACATCCAAGAAAAACAAAGAGTATGATTGATGTTTATGAAAAGTATTTTAGTAAAGTAACAATCCCTTTCTTTTGTAAAGTGTGAATGAGAAAATTTGATATTTATTATTTTTGGAGTATTATAGAGCACCGAATTGGGTTAGAGTATTTTCAAACTCAAAAGTCTCATAAAACTACATAGACTGATTAGGATAGGATTGCATCTTGTTCTTCGTGCGACTCATCACTACCTCAGAGAAGGCATAGATTCATAGTTACAGTATTAGCCTATACTCTGACAAGGTATATGATGGCCCTTGAAATATGCTCGAAAAGTTGTATCATTGCTAGGATCATAGTAATGGTTTTTTGTTAGATATACTCCCCATAAAGTAAATTACATTAGTTTTATATTGTTTTTCTTGCATATCTTATGGTAAAATTTACATAGTTTTTAATTCCTGTTCCTATATTGATGAAGTTAAGTTGCTTTCAGTCATTAAGTTCAGTTATTTGTCTATTTTGTCATATTACGTACTCGTACGTTTTATGTACTGATGTCATTTCACTTGTATCTTATTATGATTTCGTTACATATGTTCAGGATCATCAACATGCATTTTTTATATCACTATGAACTCAAGATAGCTTAGTTGAGCCTCATTGCATTCCACGAGATTTCACATTTACTTTCTACTGATTTGACTTAAGATGTTGAGGGATTTTTCCTGATTTTGATCTTTAGTAATTGATTTTTCATAGATAATTAGAATTGATTAGTCTCTCAATAAGTTCCCTTCTGTTTTGAGATTATGGACACTATTAATTAGACTTCATTAAGTATTTTCAGACATTTATTTGAGTTGAATTTCATTTTTCATCTAAATTTTTCTATATTTTTGATTAAATCTTATGCTAAGTATTCAGTCAGGACAAAGGTTCACTTGATGACCAGCAATGGTTCTTGAGTGTCAACCACATACAGGGTGTAGGCTCGATACATGACAAATAGCTTTACCACCAACATCTGTAACGACCTGTTTAGTCGTTTTGAGCAGCAGATTTGATTTCTGGAAAAATAGGCTGAGGCGACGGACCCCACGAATGACCGTCATGGGCGCGACGGACCGTCGCAGGGTCTCGTTTCAAAACACTTGGAAAAATCTGGAATTGGGTACTGAAAATCGACCCTCTGACCGTCACGACGAAATGGCAGGATGGACCGTCACAGGTGTAACGGACCGTCACAGAGTCTTCAGTGGAAATCCACTCTCTGACGATTGCGACGACCTGCAGGACGGACCGTCGCAGTCACGACGGGCCGTCATAGGTTGCGTAATCCCAGTCTGGGTCGGATTTCTTTACACGTTTTAAGGGACGTTTTGGACTATTCCTACTTCAATTATAAAGTTAGAGGGTTAAGGTTAATAAGTCTAATTACTTGGGGGTTAAAGGAGGTAACCTTAAGTTAATTAGTGGATTATTAGTGCCATCTTTTAAAACTTAATTATATGATAATTAGGGTAAAAGAAAGAGGGTGTGAATAAGAAAAATAGAAAGAACAAAGAGAGACAGAAAAAGAAGAAGAGAACGAGTAGAGAGAGAGAGAAACGAAGAGGATAGAAAGGATTTTGAGAAGATAGCTTGTTGATCGCAATTCTTCGGTGGAGGTAGGTTATGGTTTTTACACTATTCGTAGTAAACTCTTAATAGTGAATGATATGTGTTGGGTAGTATTATTAAGTCTTCTATATGCTTAATTGTGTGTATGCATGATGTGATTATATATATATATATGATTGTGATAAAATAAGCATGATGAAGCTATTGAATCTTAAATCTTGAAGAAACCCTAATCTACTTTGTTAATGATGATGCCTTGGTATAAAAGAAGGCTTAATGAACGAAAGTAGTGAGACTAGGGGATCGGGTGCACGTTCCGGTACCAGGATAGAATATGAGGATCGGAGTGTCACGTTCCGACACCAGGATAGAATATGAGGATCGGAGTGTCACGTTCCGACACCAGGATAGTATATGGATCGGGTGCCACGTTCCGATACCAGGATAGAATATGAGGATCGGAGTGTCACGTTCCGACACCAGGATAGTATATGGATCGGGTGCCACGTTCCGGTACCAGGATAGAATATGAGGATCGGAGTGTCACGTTCCGACACCAGGATAGTATATGGATCGGGTGCCACGTTCCGGTACCAGGATAGAATATGAGGATCGGAGTGTTACGTTCCGACACCAGGATAGTATATGGATCGGGTGCCACGTTCCGGTACCAGGATAGAATGAGGAGCGGAGTGTCACGTACCGACACGAGAGTAAATAATATAATGAATCTTGAAAGATACTAATATACTCAATCTAAAGAACATGTTTCCCAAATGAGTATGATGAAGAGGCGTGAGTCCTCATTGATGTGCTTGGTGTTGTAACCAAGGATTATGGTAATTGCAAATGCTGCATGCTAAGGATATAAGTTGATTTTATGATGTTACTTGATATATACTGTTTTCTATTTTGAGTTGGCCGATGATACCTACTCAGTACTTGTGGTTGTACTGACCCCCTACTTTTATGTTTTCTTTTTGTATATCGTGGTATGCAGCAAACGCGCCGTCATCTTCGACTCAACAGTAGTTCAAGCCAGTCTTCGTCACACCGGATCTTCAGGGTGAGCTAATGCTTCTAGCTTGGACTGGATCTCCTTCCTCATGTCTTGATGCCTTGAAGTTTCGGCATAGACTAGCTTTTATTGTTTTGCTTCTAGAATACTCTTAGTTTAGTAAATTGATCATAGATGTTCTTGTGTGGTGATGACTTCCAGATTTTGGGGAATTAATAGATGTTGAACTTTAGAAATTATTGAATTGTCTTTTATTTATGAGTTTAAGTCTTCCGCATTGCTTTATGTTGATATTAAATTGAAATGATAAGGTTGAGATTGGTTGGTTCGCTCACATAGGAGGGTAAATGTGGGTGCCAGTCGCGATCGGTTTTGGGTCGTGACAAACTTGGTATCAGAGCATTAGGTTCGTTGGTCTCATCACACAAGAACAGGTCTAGTAGAGTCTTAAAGAACGGTAGGAGGACGCCTTTACTTTTCTTTGAGAGGCTATAAGACTTTAGGAAAATTCCATTCTTTCTTTCTTTCTTTCGTGCTATTACTTGGATCCAATTGGCATCTAGGTGATACAAATTGGTATCTGACCATCTTCACTCTATTTCGCAGATGGTTAGAACTAGAGCAACGACTACGCCAACATCAACATCAGCAAGACAAGATGCATCTGAGCCAGCCACTGGGGCTGTAGCTCGAAGTGCAACAGTGGCAAGAGGCCGCGGTAGAGGTCGTGGGAGGACGTCCTCTAGAGGGAGAGGACGAGCACCTAGCCCATCTGGTGCTAGGGCGGTGACTCCTCCACCGACTGAGGAGGTAGTAAGAGAAGGGGAGGATGGGGAGAATGAACAAGTACAGAATGAGGAAATGCCCCCCCAACCTACCCCAGAGATGATCAATCAGGTTCTCGCTTATCTTAGTGGGTTGTCTGATCAGGGTCAGGCACCCCCAATGTTTTCTGCACCAACACCTCCGGTTTCAGAGGTACAACATGCAGCCACTATGGCCCCTCGTATGGATGCCTCATTGGACATAGGCACGTTTCCACGCCTGACTACTGGGCCTATAATGACGAATGATCAGCATGAACTTTTTAGTAAGTTCTTGAAATTGAAACCTCCAGTCTTCAAGGGTGCAGAATCTGAGGATGCTTACGATTTTCTGGTTGACTGTCATGAGCTACTACACAAGATGGGTATAGTAGAATGGTTTGGTGTTGAGTTCGTGAGTTATCAGTTTCAAGGGAACGCCAAAATGTGGTAGCGGTCACATGTTGAATGTCAACCAACAGAGGCACCACCTATGACTTGGGCCTCATTCTCTAGTTTGTTTATGGAAAAGTATATCCCCCGTACTTTGAGGGATAGAAAAAGGGATGAGTTTTTTAGCCTAGAGCAAGGTAGGATGTCGGTCAATGCATATGAGGCTAAGTTTCGTGCACTATCCAGATATGCCACCCAACTATGTTTCAGTCCACAAGAGCGGATTCGCCGTTTTGTGAAGGGGTTGAGATCAGAGTTGCGAATTTCAGCCTTACAGGTAGCGGCTACGCAAAATCCTTCCAAGAAGGTGGTAGATTTTGTGGTAGAGTGGAAGGAGGAGTGAAGCCATGATGAATTCACCATGGCATCGACATCAAAGAGGTTCGAAAGGGAGGTGAGAGTTTAATGGTTCTTACTCTAGAGGACAGGGTTCCGGAGGTTACTAGTTCGACCCATTCAGTCTTCACTACAGACTGTAGTGGAGGTCCACCTCAGACCGGTCAACATTCTTTCCCTGACGAGACTATGCGTGAATCAGAGAGTGTTATGGGTGTGGGGAGAATGGGCATATCAAGAGGTAGGTTATTGTCCAAAACAGAGTTATAGACCCCCAACAGAGGTAGAGGTAGAGGTGGTCATGGCAGAGGCCGTTATTCTGGAGGGTCTGTGGTGGAGAGGTAATGTTGGTCACCAAAACGGCCGGGGTGATGGGCAAACGGGGAGCCACTACATCACAACATGGTAGGGACAACGGACAAACAAACGAAAGGGCCCATTGTTTGCTTTCTTTGGGAGATCGGAGGCGGAGGAGACATCTGATGCTGTCATCACAGGTAATCTTCTGGTTTGAGATTGCATGGCTTCTGTATTGTTTGATCCTGGATCCACATTTTCTATGTTCTTCCTCATTTGCTAATGGTCTAAATTTACATTGTGAATTACTTGATACGCCTATTCGTGTTTCTACTCCGGTGGGTGAGTCTGTGGTAGTTGAAAAGGTGTATAGGTCTTGTTTGGTGAACTTTGTGGGGAGCAACACTTATGTAGATTAGGTTATCTTAGAAATGGTTGATTTTGATGTAATTCTGGGTATGACTTGGCTTTCTCCGCAATTTGCGATCTTGGATTGTAATGCTAAAACGGTGACGTTAGCCAAGCCTGGGACAGATCCGTTAGTGTGGGAGGGTGACTACACTTCCAATCCGGTGCGTATAATCTCCTTTCTTCGTGCTAAGAAAATGGTTAGTAAAGGGTGTTTAGCTTTCTTGGCACATCTCAAGGATGACACTACCCAAGTACCTTCGATTGAGTTGGTTTCGGTGGTCCGTGAGTTTCTTGATGTGTTCCCTGCAGATCTTCCGGGTATGCCACCAGATAGGGATATTGACTTCTGTATTGATCTTGAACCGGGTACTCGCCCCATTTCTATACCCCCTTATAGAGGCCCCCCGCGGAGTTAAGAGAATTAAAAGCCCAACTTCAAGAGTTGTTGAGCAAAGGCTTCATTAGACTAAGTGCATCTCCTTGGGGTGCTCCGGTTTTGTTTGTGAAGAAGAAGGATGGGAGTTTTCGGATGTGCATATACAAACCGGCAGTTGAACAAGGTGAACCATAAAGAACAAGATCCCTCTTCCTCGCATTGATGACTTGTTCGATCAGTTACAGGTGCTTGTGTCTTCTCTAAGATTGACTTGAGATCCGGTTATCATCAATTGAAAATACGGGCAACGGATGTGCCAAAGACTGCTTTTAGAACCAGGTATGGGCATTACGAATTCGTAGTGATGTCTTTGGGTCTTACGAATGCCCCTGCTGCGTTCATGAGTTTGATGAACGGGATTTTTAAGCCATATTTGGATCTCTTGTGTGATCGTATTTATTGATGATATACTGATATACTACAAGAGTAAAGGACCATGAGGAGCATTTGAGAATTGGTGTTGGAAATGTTGAGGGAGAAAAAGCTTTATGCCAAGTTCTCTAAGTGTGAGTTTTGGCTAGATGCAGTGTCCTTCTTGGGGCACGTGGTTTCTAAGGATGGGGTGATGGTGGATCCTTCTAAGATCGAAGTAGTGAAGAATTGGGAAGACCCACTAATGTGTCATAAATAAGAAGCTTTGTTGGTTTAGCCAGTTATTACCGTCGATTTGTCAAGGGAATTCTCTTCTATTGCTTCCCACTGACGAACTTGACTAAGCAAAATTTCCATTTGTATGGTCGGATGAGTGTGAGGAAAGCTTTCAGAAGCTCAAGACTCTGTTGACTACTGCACCAATTCTCACCTTGCCAGGGGAAGGCAAGAACTTCATTGTGTATTGTGATGCATCGTATTCGGGTTTGGGTGCAGTGCTAATGCAAGAGAAAATGTGATTTGCTTATGCTTCAAGACAATTAAAAGTGCATGAACGTAACTATCCAACTCATGATTTGGAATTGGCCGTGGTAGGTGTTTGCACTAAAGCAATGGAACACTATTTATATATGGGGTTAAGTGTGAGGTCTATACGGATCATCGTAGTCTACAGTATGTCTTCACTCAGAGAGATTTGAATTTGAGACAGAGGAGATGGATGGAACTACTGAAGGACTACGACATCACTATTTTGTATCATCCGGGGAAGGCGAATGTTGTAGCGGATGCTTTAAGTAGAAAGGCAGGAAGCATGGGAAGTCTAGCTCACTTGCAAGCTTCTAGACGCCCATTAGCTAGGGAGGTTCAGATTCTGGCTAACGACCTTATGAGATTAGAAGTAAATGAGAATGGAGGATTTTTAGCTTGTGTGGAGGCAAGATCTTCCTTCCTTGACAAGATTAAGGGAAAGCAGTTTAATGATGAAAAATTGATCCGGATCCGAGATAAAGTGTTGCAAGGAGAGGCTAAAGAAGCGAAAATCGATGAGGAAGGTGTTTTGAGGATTAAGGGAAGGGTATGTGTACCCCGCGTCGATGATTTGATCAACACTATTCTGACAGAGGCTCATAGTTCAAGGTATTCGATACATCCGGGTGCAACCAAGATGTACCGTGACCTAAAGCAACACTTTTGGTGGAGAAGAATGAAGCGTGATATTGTGGATTTTATTGCCAAATGTCCAAATTGTCAACAAGTAAAGTATGAACACCAAAGGCCCGGAGGAACACTTCAGAGAATGCCCATTCCAAAATGGAAATGGGAGAGAATTGCAATGGACTTCGTGGCTGGTCTTCCAAAGACATTGGGCAAGTTCGACTCCATTTGGGTGATTGTGGACAGATTAACTAAGTCTGCTCATTTCATTCCGGTTAAGGTGACTTACAATGCAGAGAAGTTAGCCAAACTTTACATCTCAGAAGTTGTTCGATTGCATGGAGTTCCACTATCCATCATATCAGATAGAGGTACGCAGTTTACTTCTAAGTTTTGGAAAACATTGCATGCGGAATTGGGTACTAGGTTGGATCTTAGTGTTGCGTTCCATCCTCATACCGACGGTCAGTCTGAGCGAACGATTCAAGTGTTGGAGGATATGCTTCGTGCATGTGTGATAGAATTCGGTGGCCATTGGATAGCTTCTTACCCTTAGCGAGTTTTCATAAAATAATAGCTATCACTCAAGCATTAATATGGCTCCCTTTGAAGCATTGTATGGTAGGAGATGTAGGTCCCCATTGGTTGGTTTGATGCATTCGAGGGTAGACCTTGGGGTACTGATCTTTTGAGGGATTTGATAGAAAAAGTGAAATCTATTCAAGAGAAGCTTCTAGCGGCGCAAAGTAGACAAAAAGAATATGCAGATCGAAAGGTTAGACTTAGAGTTCATGGAGGTGAACAAGTCTTGTTGAAAGTTTCACCAATGAAAGGTGGATGCGGTTTGGTAAAAGAGGCAAGCTAAGCCCAAGGTACATTGGTCCCTTTGAAGTACTTAAGCGAGTAGGGGAGGTGGCTTATGAGTTAGCTTGCCTCCAGGGCTGTCCGGAGTACATCCGGTATTCCATGTGTCGATGTTGAAAGATACCATGGGGATGGAAACTACATTATCCGTTGGGATTCAGTTTTGCTTGATGAGAATTTGTCTTATGAGGAGGAGCCTGTTGCCATTTTAGATAGAGAAATTCGCAAGTTGAGGTCAAGGGAGATTGCATCTATCAAAGTTCAATGAAAGAATCGACCCGTTGAAGAAGCCACTTGGGAGAAGGAGGCAGATATGCGAGAAAGATACCCACATCTGTTTACAGATTCAGGTATTCCTTTTCGCCCTTGTTTTCCTTCTTGTGATCGTTCGGGGACGAACGATGGGTAAATTGGTATCTATTGTAACGACCTGTTTAGTCGTTTTGAGCAGCAGATTTGATTTCTGGAAAAATAGGCTGAGGCGACGGACCCCACGACGGACCGTCATGGGCGCGACGGACCGTCGCAGGGTCTCGTTTCAAAACACTTGGAAAAATCTGGAATTGGGTACTGAAAATCGACTCTCTGACCGTCACGATGAAATGGCAGGACGGACCGTCACAGGTGTGACGGACCGTCACAGAGTCTTCAGTGGAAATCCACTCTCTGACGATTGCGACGACCTGCAGGACGGACCGTCGCAGTCACGACGGGCCGTCACAGGTTGCGTAATCCCAGTTTGGGTCGGATTTCTTTACACATTTTAAGGGACGTTTTGGACTATTCCTACTTTAATTATAAAGTTAGAGGGTTAAGGTTAATAAGTCTAATTACTTGGGGGTTAAAGGAGGTAACCTTAAGTTAATTAGTGGATTATTAGTGCCATCTTTTAAAACTTAATTATATGATAATTAGGGTAAAAGAAAGAGGGTGTGAATAAGAAAAATAGAAAGAACAAAGAGAGACAGAAAAAGAAGAAGAGAACGAGTAGAGAGAAAGAGAAACGAAGAGGATAGCAAGGATTTTGAGAAGATAGCTTGTTGATCGCAATTCTTCGGTGGAGGTAGGTTATGGTTTTTACACTATTCGTAGTAAACTCTTAATAGCGAATGATATGTGTTGGTTAGTATTATTAAGTCTTCTATATGATTAATTGTGTGTATGCATGATGTGATTTTATATTTATATATGATTGTGATAAAATAAGCATGATGAAGCTATTGAATCTTAAATCTTGAAGAAACCCTAATCTACTTTGTTAATGATGATGCGTTGGTATAAAAGAAGGCTTAATGAACGAAAGTAGTGAGACTAGGGATCGGGTGCCACGTTCCGGTACCAGGATAGAATATGAGGATCGGAGTGTCACGTTCCGACACCAGGATAGAATATGAGGATCGAAGTGTCACGTTCCGACACCAGGATAGTATATGGATCGGGTGCCACGTTCCGGTACCAGGATAGAATATGAGGATCGGAGTGTCACGTTCCGACACCAGGATAGTATATGGATCGGGTGCCACGTTTCGGTACCAGGATAGAATATGAGGATCGGACTGTCACGTTCCGACACCAGGATAGTATATGGATCGGGTGCCACGTTCCGGTACCAGGATAGAATATGAGGATCGGAGTGTCACGTTCCGACACCAGGATAGTATATGGATCGGGTGCCACGTTCCGGTACCAGGATAGAATGAGGAGCGGAGTGTCACGTACCGACACGAGAGTAAATAATATAATGAATCTTGAAAGATACTAATATACTCATCTAAAGACATGTTTCCCAAATGAGTATGATGAGGAGGCGTGAGTCCTCATTGATGTGCTTGGTGTTGTAACCAAGGATTATGGTAATTGCAAATGCTGCATGCTAAGGATATTAGTTGATTTTATGATGTTACTTGATATATACTGTTTTCTATTTTGAGTTGGCCGATGATACCTACTCAGTACTTGTGGTTGTACTGACCCCCTACTTTTATGTTTTCTTTTTTTATATCGTGGTATGCAGCAAACGCGCCGTCATTTTCGACTCAACAGTAGTTCAAGCCAGTCTTCGTCACACCGGATCTTCAGGGTGAGCTAATGCTTCTAGCTTGGACTGGATCTCCTTCCTCATGTCTTGATGCCTTGAAGTTTCGGCATATACTAGCTTTTATTTGTTTTAGCTTCTTAGAATACTCTTAGTTTAGTAAATTGATCATAGATGTTCTTGTGGTGATGACTTCCAGATTTTGGGGAATTAATAGATGTTGAACTTTAGAAATTATTGAATTGTCTTTTATTTATGAGTTTAAGTCTTCTGCATTGCTTTATGTTGATATTAAATTGAAATGATAAGGTTGAGATTGGTTGGTTCGCTCACATAGGAGGGTAAATGTGGGTGCCAGTCGCGATCGGTTTTGGGTCGTGACAACATCGCCACAATTTGTTGAATCCATGAATCTCACAATTACCTATTCCAACACCAATTTAGGTTGTTCTTATTATAATTGTTGATTTTCTTTTTCTTTGTTGTAGACTCCCTCTTCCAGATGGAACATTCTCCATTTCTTTTTTGGATTGCTTTAAACAACTTTAACCTTTGGATTAACAAAGAAAATTCAGTAAGAATAACGAAAATTGTCTTGTCTCATCATGATGATAAAAGTTAGATTCATCTAGTTAGGAGGTCATCATGAAATCACTTCTTACAACGATCAGTTTGTTAGATTTATATTAGGACCCTTTTCCCTTTTATTAAGTGAAACTTTGTGTAGAATTTAAATTATTATGACTTGCAAGGATGGGTAATAAGTAAATTGAAGAAAAGTAGAAAGTTAAAATCTTAAGAATTGATCAAAGTCAAAATTTGGGGTAAACGAGTTCCGAATCGAGGTTTGAAAGTACCTATACATTCACAGGGTGATTCATGACTTCAATGGAGTGTTTGAACAAGTCCCAATGAAATCAGGAGAGATTCAGATGCTTAAATTTGAAAACTAGTAAGATTGAAGATTAAGATACCATCACAATCAAGTATGTGCCTACATACCTCAACTTGGTATTTAAGTATCCCAACAGAACAGTTCACAGGGCATTTTGGTGAAATTTGAATATTTGATTTTGATCTTGATAGGTTTGTGCACTTAACCGGATGATGGTGGGCATCTGATTTTTATGAACTTTGAGATTGCAAGCTTGGGTGTTGCAAACGCGAAAAGGAGATGGGGTTGTGTTTGCTCCAGGGTTGTTGTGATATTGTGTAGAGGAGAATGATGGGAAGAGCATTATGATCATGAGGGGGGAGCTATGCGATATAGAAAAGGAATGGAATAGGGGGTTTGTGGGGTACGCGATGATGTAAAAAATCAACAATCTCTCTACCTTTGTAAGGTAGGGGTATGAATGTATACACACCATTTTAGCAAGACTCTACTTGTTGAATTTTTTACACTGAATTTCTTATTGTTGTTATTGTTACAAGAACAGCTCCGGGTATGAATCAATCTTACTGACAATCCTATTGTTAATTTACTGGGTAATGTTCATGTGCTTCGCACGGTCATAAATAATTGAATTAAACTAAGAAATAATCCTTTATTAATATGTGCACATTAAAAAAAATGAAGAAATAGGCTCTTCAATAAATTAATATTAAGAGTATTCTAATATGAACTAGAATAGTGTACCTTTTCAAAGTAACTTTATCGTGTTCCATATATTTCTTGTAGATTTATCATTCAACGTGTAGACGTGTGACATTATATAAAGGCATAAAATGATACACTTTATTCAAATATTATATTCATTAAAATAAAACAGTACGATATAATACAATACAATACAATAGAAACCAATACTTAACAATCATCTAAGTAGACATTGTAATATAGCCAAAATAGAACAGTTAAGATGTTTCCAGAAAACCTAAATCTTACTAATAGAACAAAACTCAATGTGATTTATTTCAATAAATTCATCAAAACACCTACGGCACGAATAGTTTTAACTAACAAAATTAAATTATTGTCTAAAAACATGAAAACAAATGTTCCATTCAAATTCTACCACTATCATTTGTGCGGCCTCTCCCCCCCCCCCCCCCTTGTTGCTGCCACCGTTTGCACCATTACTAGCTCTGCCATTGTCTCTAACTAGACCTCCCACAATTTGTTGAACCTTGTGATGCCAACAACAATTTATGTTGTTCAGAAAATATTCTCACTTGTTTTTTTCTTTACTGTGAATAATATTCCTATTTTGTCCTTTGTTCCATGCTCTCCCTCCTAGATTAAAAAATATATGGAAACTACAAAATTAGTGTTCAAATAGCTTGTAGCTAATAAGTATTTTTTTGATAATTTGTTGTTAATCCGTTATTAAATAAGATTGTACAAATATTTAAAAAGATTATTCTGATGATGAAATTTATCGATTTCTAATTACTATAGTTTCTAAAGTAGTTTTTCCTAAAATAAAGTTGTTGTCTAATAGCTAGCGTAACATTAACTTACCTTATTTTTTGTGTTTGACATCCCTATTCATGAGTTGGTCATTGCTTCACCAAGAAACTTTTTGACCTCACTTTTTCCAATAGTTATTGTTTTTCTGTTTCTTCGTTATAGACTTCCTTTCAAGATGGAATATTCTTCCTTTATTTTCATGGAGTGCTAACAAAATATATTGACGGTTCTAAAGGAAATTTACAACCCTCAAACTCTTAATCATGTCTCAAAGAATATAAACATCACAAAAAAATTGTGTCTACCATGTCAAGTACTTCATTTGTATGTTGTCTCTTTTCAGCTAACCCTCCATGTTGCATCTCCTTATATTTACGGTTAAGACGATCACTAATTGCTTCTTGTGCAGGATTTGTATTGATCGTTTATGGTTTATAAATGGTGTAACATTTGACCTCTTCATTAGAAGGTTCTATTTGAAAGCTAACATTACGACAGCTTGATCTTTCTTTTTCTCAACAATCATGTTTTCAGATACTTCTAAAGTAAAAAAAAACTCAAGAATAATAGTTGAGTAATGTGGTTTGAGGTTTGAAATATCGAGGAGTATATATAGATAATAAAATTTAGAAGAAGAAATTAATAAGATATATATACATAAATATGTTATTTAACTGTTAGAAAATAGAATATACAGCGGAAGCATTCCAGAATCATACATCTTGCATGAATATAAACAACAATCACAAATAGTCATCACATACAAAGTATGCTGAAAATTAACTCAGAATTACCTCTTGAAGCGTGTGCAGATATCTTGAAGTAAATCCAACTTCAGTTCTATAGTCTTCTACAGTGATCCCAATCAACAACTGAACTCTCTCAATACTTGGGTGGGCAAGTATTGTATAGAATACTCTATTAAATCTAGGTTAGAAAAATCCCTATTTATAGAGATGTCTTCCTAGTCCAAAGAGGAGAGGAAAAGCCAATTCTTTTTCTTTTAGGAGAACTTGAAAACACACGTTTTCCTCCAAAGAAAAAGAAGGCTACTTTTCCATCTTCTACTAGAAAATAGGATTCTGAGTTCTAGTTAAATTGGGCACTGGAGGGACCACAGAATTTATTACTGAGGCTTCCTATTATGGAAATAATTCTAAATAATTAATTTAAATTATTCCTACCATAATAAATTACAAATCATTCCACTAAAAATTCGTAATTGAACTCCTCTATTTATTTCGAAATTCACCACTAAACACTTATTTGATTCCCCATGTTAAGATTACCAATACTAATCAATAAATTAAATTACTGACGAATTTAATTCAATGATTAACTTCTTTTAGAGCAATACTTAACTTATTTCATGTGCCAGATTCATGAATCTATCGGCCGGATTTACACATGAAAACTTACAAGCTTCTCATAAAAGGTGTATCATCAATCTCTATACTGAGACATGGATTCCATCAACTAACTAATTATTTCACCAATATATATTATTATCATCCAATCTACCAGGCATATTGACCCATCTCAGAATCTCACCTTTTAATAAATCAAAATGATAAATAATATATACAGATCATAATCGTTATATCAAGATTAAGAATATAAGTACATTTAATAGTTTAGAGAATATGTTTTTATCAGTCAGTCTAAAACAACTATCTCTGCTTGGTCCCGTTCAATACATACCAAATGCACTAGCACGAGAAGTTAGAACTATGCCATTCTCATAATCAAGATAAATTACATTTAATCTCGTGCTACAATCTTTCTGATGATTTTGTCCAAATTTTCATCTATGATTGTGAACTATAAATTTTTAACTTATAAGAACTGATGATTTAATCTTCTGTGTATAAGCTTAAACTCTATACACCAAATCATCTACTATATAAGTTAAGGACACATATATGACAATTGATCTATTTAATGTAACACTTTATTTGAATTGAATAAATAAATAAACAATTGTTCAATATTAATACTATATCAAAACGCATGGTTAATAGTATATCCTAACAATCTCCCACTTAGACTCATAACCATGCACCTACAACTCTAACACCCATTCCTTCAACATGTCTATCAAAAGACTTTTGCGGTAAAGCTTTTGTGAAAGGGTCTGCAAGGTTGTTCTCTGATGCAATCTTCGCCACCATCACATCCCCTCTCTGTACTATGTCTCGAATCAAATGGTATTTTCGCTCAATGTGTTTTGCCTTCTTATGACTTCGTGGTTCCTTTGAATTTGCAACCGCTCCACTATTATCACAAAACATTGTAAGTGGCATTTCTATTGCAGGAACAACTGCCAAGTCTTTCAGAAAGTTTCTGAGCCACACTGCCTCCTTAGCTGCTTCAGAAGCTGCTACATATTCGGCTTCCATGGTAGAATCAGCAACACAGGTTTGCTTGATGCTTCTCCAAACAATGGCTCCACCTCCCAAAGTAAACACATTTCCTGAGGTCGACTTTCTAGAGTCCATATCAGACTGGAAATCTGAGTCTGTGTACCCTATGGGCACCAACTCATCTGAATGATAGACTAGCATGTAATCCCTAGTTCTTTTCAGGTACTTGATTATATGCTTAACTGCTGTCCAATGTTCTCGTCCAGGATTAGACTGATATCTGCTAACCATGCCTACGGTAAAACAAATATCAGGTCTAGTGCATAACATGGCATACATGAGACTTCCTACCGCTGATGCATAAGGAACTGTCTTCATGCTTTCTGTTTCCTCATCTGTCTTAGGACATTGATCCTTAGATAAAGAAATTCCATGTCTAAAAGGAAGAAAACCTTTCTTGGAATCGTGCATGCTAAACCTGGTAAGAATTGTATCAATATAAAGAGCTTGAGATAAACCTAACATCCTTTTCTTGCGATCACGTAGAACCTTGATCCCAAGGATGTGAGCAGCTTCTCCCAAATCCTTCATATCAAAGTTTGTGGACAACCATTTCTTAACTGAATTCATCAAGCCCACATTATTTCCTATGAGCAAGATATCATCTACATATAATACCAGAAACACCACTTTATCCCCATTCCACTTTTTGTACACACAAGACTCATCAAGACATTGCTCAAAACCAAAAGACTTGACTGCATTGTCGAAGCAAGTGTTCCATGCCCTAGAAGCTTGCTTTAATCCATAAATAGATCTTTTAAGCTTGCACAACATGTGTTCTTTTCCTTTTTCTATGAAACCATCTGGTTGTCGCATAAATATGCTTTCATCAAGACTTCCATTAGGAAAGCTGTCTTGACATCCATTTGCCAAATCTCATAATCATAATGAGCAGCAATGGATAAGAGAATTCTAATAGACTTAAGCATGACTACTGGCGAAAAAGTTTCCTCATAGTCGATCCCTTCTTTCTGAGTAAACCCTTTTGCAACAAGTCTAGCTTTGTAAGTTTGCACTTGTCCATCTACTCCTCTCTTTTTCTTATCGATCCACTTGCATCCAATGGGTTTGACTCCATCTACAGGTGGTTCTACAAGATCCCAGACTTTGTTAGAGTACATAGACTCCATTTCTGATTTCATAGCAACAATCCATTTTTCTGCATCTTTATCTTGTAGTGCTTCGTCGTAATTCACTGGTTTGGTATTCGACTCTTCAGGGATTCTGTCAAAAGACTCTCCCAAGAGTGCATACCGAAGTGGTTTTCTTATCACTCTCCCACTATGACGAGACACTACAGTTGCAGGGGCAGGTTCAGAGAGATTTGCATTATTATGATCTTGTGGTGGAACCACATCATTTTTAGGATCTTGAGTTTCCATGTTATCTTCAGTATCTTGCGGTGCAGAGATATCAACAACTTCTTCCTCTAATGCAATCTGCTCACTATTACTCCCACTACCTTGATGCAATGAATTTTCAAGATCTTGTACTTGCAGAATTTTATGTTTGTTAACATCTCTCCCACTATTATAATGCAATGGTATGTTAACTCTAACATGTGGGGTTTGAATTTGGTTTTCATTATTTTCAGTAGATTGATTTGTTTTCTCTTTGCTCAATTCCTATAAAACTAGTTTACTTCTAGGAATATGGTTTGTTAAAAAATCCGTTTCCAGAAACTTGGCATTGGTAGACACAATGACCTTCTTTTCTTTAGGATTATAAAACATACCACCTTTCGTTCCTTTGGGGTATCCAATAAAAACACATACTTCTGTTTTAGGTTCCAATTTTTCCGCCTTACCTTTTAATACATGTGCTGGACATCCCCAAACCCGAATATGTCTCAAACTGGGTTTGTGCCCAGTCCACAGTTCAATGGGTGTCAAAGGAACAGATTTAGAAGGAACTAAGTTCAGAATGTAATTTGCAGTTTCTATGGCATATCCCCAAAACGAATGCCGCAAATCAGAGTAACTCATCATTGATCTAACCATTTCTAAAAGAGTTCTATTTCTTCTTTCTGCTACACCATTTTGTTGTGGCGTTCTAGGTGCAGACATTTGAGATGTAATTCCTTGTTCTGATAAGTAACTAATAAAATCATTAGAGAGGTATTAGCCACCACGATCAGATCGCAATGACTTGATATATATTCCATGTCGTTTCTCTGTTTCAGCCTTAAACTCTTTGAATTTCTCAAAGCATTCAGACTTACGGCGCAACAAATATATATATCCATATTTTGAGTAGTCATCAATGAAGGTCACGAAGTACTCATACCCACCTCTTGCTTGAATGTTCATTGGGCCACACAAATCAGAATGAATTAACTCTAGTTTATCATTGACTCTATTTCCTTTTGAGGGAAAAGGTCTCTTAGTCATTTTTCCTTCTAAACAAGATTCACATGTTGGTAGTGCCTCCACTTTTAATGAACCTAAAGGTCCATCTCGAACCAACCTTGAAATCCTATCTAGATTTATATGACATAGACGCAAGTGCCATAGATAAGTCTCATTAAAATTAGAAGAACGTTTTCTTTTACTTGAAAGGTTAATGTTATTCAATTCTACGATTTGTTGCAGTTCTGGAGAGACATTAATAATAAAAAGACCATCAATCAATGTACCAGCAAAGACAAGATGTTTATTATAACTAATAACACAACCGTTATCAGAAAAACTAACATCATAACCATCTCTCAAAACTTTAGAAACTGAAATCAAATTTCTTCTAACAGCAGGTGCACATAGAACGTCTTTTAAAATTAAAACTCTACCACTATCAAACGAAAAAGTAATATTTCCTAATGCTAAAACTGGAGCCGCAGAGCCATCTGCTTGAAAAACGCTAACTTCACCTCTAATCAGCTTGCGCGTTTCTTGAAACCCCTGCATAGTAGTGCAGATATGATCAGTGGCTCCTGAATCTACACACCATGAAGTGGTAGAAACAGCCGCTAAAAATGTTTCAACGACAAGTGAAAGTGAGTTACCTGGTTTGTTTTTCTTCTTGGCTAAGAAAACTGGACAATGTGCCTTCCAATGACCTGACATCTTGCAATGAAAACACTTACCCTTAGACTTTTTCACTCCCCCAGTTGGAGGTGCAGTTGCCTTAGCTTTGTGAGACTTTTTCTTCTTCTGTCCACCTTGTGGTTTAGAAGTAGAACCTTTCTCAACATTAAGTGACATTGATGGTGCATGTTTTTTGACAAGGGTCTCTGCCGCCTGTAGCTCATTCAACAATTGTGCCAAATATAGACTCATCTTATTCATATTATAATTTAGGCAAAATTGTTGAAAACTATCAGGCAGAGACTGCAATATCATCTCAACTTGGGAGTCATTGTCAATTTCAGCCCCCAAAACCTCTAGTTCATTTAGAAGACCTATCATCTTCAGAACATGGTCTCTTACAGGAGTGCCTTCAACCATCTTAGTGTTCATGAGAGTTCTCATGGCAGTCTGCTTAGCTGATCGACCCTGGTCTCCAAACATTTGTTTGAGATTCTCCAGAATTTCAAAAGCAGACAACATATCTTGATGTTGATGTTGCAAAACATTTGACATTGAAGCCATAATGTAACATCGCGCCATCTCATCAGCTTTGCGCCATTTCTGATAAGCTAACTTATCCTCATCACTCGACTGATCATTTGGTTTCAATGGACATTCCTCATGAAGCACAAATTTATATTCTTCAGCAGTTAACACAATGTCAAGATTTCTCCTCCAGTCAACATAGTTAGAACCCTCTAGTTTGTTTTGACCCAAAATAGTACTAATGGGATTAAAAGGAGACATTTTGAATCTGAGATTGAAGAAATAATTACAATAGATCAATAACATAGTCATATAACATTGAATATTTACATTCAAACTCATGATATACATATACATTCATGCATCTTAAATAGCCAATCGTTGGGATTGGAGAACTATTCATACAATATACATATATAATGACCGATTATTCACTCCATAAACTTATACAGACCTAACTCAGTTGGAGAGTCTACTGTTAGTTTAAGTCAAGTGATAATCCTCTAGTTGCATTGATCCAATCATATATTACTCAGTTTAGGAGAGTTAATACAAATTATCAAACTAGCGATTAAATATGTAATGACTTGTATTAAATTCATCCGATGGGGAGGAAGGTCTAAGCCAACACATAAAGTTAATACTTCCTTACTATTTAATCTCTCTTGATAATTTAAAAAATATATACTCATCAACATTTTATTTTCTTGTATATATATTATATATATATATATATATATATATATATATATTAAATATATAATATATATAGATATATATTATATATATATTATTATTTTTTTATACAAAATTCCAGAAAAATTAAAACATGAACATCACTAGTTCAATTTATTCAACGAGCCATTTAATTCATACAGCATAAACAATATCCTGTATCATGGGACAGCTCAATATCTCACACATATGAACAATTACATGCATATGAGTACTATAGTTTACTGTAAAAAATATTGTGGCCTTATAGAAATAGTATCAACATGCTTTACTAAAAGAAATCATTCATTGGTCCCACTACCAACTTTTACTATTCTATCTTTTGTTAATAAAAAAAATCCAGCAATAACATGATGAGAACAAATTCCAGCCAATACTTAAAAATTCATCTCATAAAATAGCCTTCTCCTCTTTTCTTAATATATTAGAAAACAATCAGCCAACATTAAAAAATTCATCTCATAAAACAGCCTTCTCCTCTTTTCTTAATATATTAGAAAACAACCAGCCAACATTAACATGAGAAAAATTTGTGAGCTCTCTTGCAAAATTGCCGCAAAAAAAAAAACGAGCATCCATTAAATTTCTCTTTTTTTTTTTATTTAACTTACATGACATTATGCAAGATCTCATGAAAATTCTATCAAACCTTAGTGGATAATTTTCAAGACATTATTACTGTATGCACTATACAAAATAAAACAATTCAAGTTTTATCCATTTTTTTTTTCACGATGCATACATTCACTTGCACATATACATATTTTCAATTGTTTATAAAAATGCAAGTATGGCTCTTGATGCCAATTGTTAGAAAATAGCATATACAGCGGAAGCATTCCAGAATCATACATCTTGCATGAATATAAACAACAATCACAAATAGTCATCACATACAAAGTATGCTGAAAATTAACTCAGAATTACCTCTTGAAGCGTGTGAAGATATCTTGAAGTAAATCCAACTTCAGTTCTATAGTCTTCTACAGTGATCCCAATCAACAACTGAACTCTCTCAATACTTGGGTGGGCAAGTATTGTATAGAATACTCAATTAAATCTAGGTTAGAAAAATCCCTATTTATAGAGATGTCTTCCTAGTACAAAGAGGAGAGGAAAAGCCAATTCTTTTTCTTTTAGGAGAACTTGAAAACACACGTTTTCCTCCAAAGAAAAAGAAGGCTACTTTTCCATCTTCTACTAGAAAATAGGATTCTGAGTTCTAGTTAAATTGGGCACTGGAGGGACCACAGAATTTATTACTGAGTCTTCCTATTATGGAAATAATTCTAAATAATTAATTTAAATTATTCCTACCATAATAATTACAAATCATTCCACTAAAAATTCGTAATTGAACTCCTCTATTTATTTCGAAATTCACCACTAACACTTATTTGATTCCCCATGTTAAGATTACCAATACTAATCAATAAATTAAATTACTGACGAATTTAATTCAATGATTAACTTCTTTTAGAGCAATACTTAACTTATTTCATGTGCCAGATTCATGAATCTACCGGCCGGATTTACACATGAAAACTTACAAGCTTCTCATAAAAGGTGTATCATCAATCTCTATACTGAGACATGGATTCCATCAACTAACTAATTATTTCACCAATATATATTATTATCATCCAATCTACCAGGCATATTGACCCATCTCAGAATCTCACCTTTTAATAAATCAAAATGATAAATAATATATACAGATCATAATCGTTATATCAAGATTAAGAATATAAGTACATTTAATAGTTAGAGAATATGTTTTTATCAGTCAGTCTAAAACAACTATCTCTTGGTCCCGTTCAATACATACCAAATGCACTAGCACAGAGAAGTTAGAACTATGCCATTCTCATAATCAAGATAAATTACATTTAATCTCGTGCTACAATCTTTCTGATGATTTTGTCCAAATTTTCATCTATGATTGTGAACTATAATTTTTAACTTATAAGAACTGATGATTTAATCTTCTGTGTATAAGCTTAAACTCTATACACCAAATCATCTACTATATAAGTTAAGGACACATATATGACAATTGATCTATTTAATGTAACACTTTATTTGAACTGAATAAATAAATAAACAATTGTTCAATATTAATACTATATCAAAACGCATGGTTAATAGTATATCCTAACATTAACTTGACCTCTATTTGCATCTATGTTCTTCAACTTTTGGTGTGCATAAGTAGACACATAATTTTTTATGAATTTGAATAGGTAAATACATATGTACTACGTGACATAATATACCTAGGATACCACGTCATGCATGATTTAACATGTATGATTCCAAGTAGCAAGCAAAATACTATATAGGCGGAAAAGGGTGGGGAATGATGGTTTAAGATGCACATAGTCAGGTGATGAGAATTTGGTACGTCGGGTGACTGTAGAGAGGAAAATGAATTTGAAATATTACTTATGAAATTTATTTTCCTTATTTTTATTAGAAATATAATTTTTATAGAAAAATAAAATCCTTTAAGAGGATTATTCTAGAAAAACAAATTCCTTAAAAATGTTTTTCTGATAAAAATAAGGAACATAAGCTTCATAATTGACATTTCAAATTCATTGTTCTCTCGGCACTCACCCAACGTCCCCAATTCCCATTACATGACTATCCCACCTCAGACCACTAGCTTTTTGGCGTCATACACGTAAAATCATGCCCGGTGCAACATTCTATTTGTATTATGTTACGTAGGATGAATGTATTTAGTTGTTCAACTTCATAAAAAATTTAAGTATTTACTTGTGCACACCAAAAATGGAGAGCATAGATTCAAACTGAGCACAAATTAAACGACATATTTACGTATTGTGCTTTTTGTTTATATAAATTAAGTTCTTTTTATAATTTTGGTATAATCTCCCTCTCCACCACCACCACCCCTTAAAAAAAACACTCCTATAATACTGTAAAATATTTTTCAATTCAAACTTTTGTGTTCACTCTCTTTTAAATATGTGTAACCACACATTTTATGCGAATCAGCAAAATTAAATGTCACATAAGCTTATTAAAATCAGGACAAGTAGAAGGGTCTTCTCGACCATTCCGCCTTCATCAAAAAATAAATATGTATTAACCAAATGTTTAAAATTCATGATTGTTTTCCTAGAAGAGTCATCTTCTACAAATAATAAATAATTATTGACCAAATATCCAAATATGATTTTTTTTTCTAAAATAGTCACTTTATTATACAAATAATAATTAAGTATTGATCAAATATCCAAATATCATAATTTTTTTCTAAAAGCAATCATAAATTATTAATTTTTACATTTATCTATCTTCAAAATTACTATCCATCTCCTCAATTTATTTATCTATATATAGTCCTCAATATTTCAAGCCTCAATCACATTGCTTTTTAACTATTATTCTTGAGTTTTCTTTACTTTGAGAGTATGCGAAAAAATGATTGATGAGAAGAAGAAAAGATCAATATTGTTAGCTTATGAATTGGACCTTCTAAATGTGAAGCTAACTGTTACACCATTTATAAACCACAAACGGTTAGTACAAATCGTACACAAGAACCAATTACTGATCATCTTAACCGTAAATACAAGGCGATGTACATGGCTGGCTAGCTGAAAGAGACAACGTGAAAATGGAGCATTTGACATGGTAATAACTATTTTCTGATGATGTATATATTTTGGAGCCAAAAATTAGAATTTGGCGGTTCCAATTTTTTCTAGAACTATCAATCAATTTTGTTAGGGGTTAAAAATTTATTATACATATATATTTAATTCATTTTCTAGTACAAATAGAGGACCAATGAATCTCTGATCAACCATATATAAAGAAAATGAGAGTTAGTAATATAATTATTTGTAATATGTTCAATTTAATTTGTACTTTGTAAAATCATATATACAGTTAATTCTTAACAAAAATCTTTTTGGGCTGCAGTATTACTATTATATGAGCAGACAATATCGTTCTATTGTGGAGGTAAGAAAATATGTATTGAGTAGTTTATAAAGAAATCACCGAAGCAAAAGAGGTAAGTTCTGACATTATTTGCATTTGTGTGTGCAAGCGCGGAAGTATTTACCTAGTCTTATGTTCAATTATCTTGTTTGACTATGTGCATCTGTGTACGCGCGCGGGGGGCGCAAGAAGTAGTTGCGTTGAATTTTTGCAAGAAGTGATTTCCATTAAGACCTCCAAACTACATGTCACTAACTTTTATTGTCATGTTAAGACGCAGAGAGATTTACATTATTCATATTATAAATTTTTTATTAATCCATAGGTTGGGGTTATTAATCAGCACTCCATAAAAAAAAAAGTTGAACGTTCCATCTTGAAAAGAAAGTTTGCAACAAATAAACAGAAAAGCAACAACTATGGCAAGAGGGAGGTCAAAAAATTTCTTGGTGAAGTAATGAACAACCTCATAAATAGGGATGTCAAACACAGAAATAACAATGTAAGTTAATGTTACGCTAGCTATTAGACAACATTTCTATTTCACATATAAAAACAAATATAGAAAATATAAGAATTAAAAATTTATAATCTCATCATTAGAATAAAAATATTTATCATTATATAATATTATATAATATCGGAATAACAAAAATTATCAAAAAATACTTGTTAGCTATAAACTTGTTGGCAATTATTGTGTAGTTGCCCTATATTTTTTTGGTCAGTATTTTTCTATATATATTTTATGTATTCTTACAACATTAATAATTTAAAAATGGAAGGATGTTGGAGTGTCAAAATAAGATTCCTCCCCGAAAAGAAAAATAGAATCTTCAATTTTGTAGGGAGGGCCGGGAACAAAGGACCAAATAAGAATATTATTCACACCAAAGGAAAGATACAAGCAAAAATATTTTCTAAAAACCTAAATTGGTGTTCGCATCGCAAGGTTCAACAAATTGTGGGATGTCTAGTTGGCGAAGATGACTGAGCGAGTAATGGTGCAAACAGTTGCAACGATGAAGGAGGGAGATATCGCAGAGATGATATAGGTAGAAGTTGAATATCCCAATATTGGTTTTCCATCTTTTCAGACAATAATGTAGTTTTGCTAGTTAAACCTATTCGTGCCCTATTCGTATGATGAACTTTTTTGAAAGATGTCTCTTTGAGTTTTGATCTATCAGCATTTGGGTTTTGCTAGAAACAAGATCTTAATTGTTCTATTTTTGCTATTTTATAATGTCTATTTGGATAGTTGTTATGTATTGTTTCGTAATGTATTGTATTATATGTTACTGTATTATTTTTATGAATATAATGTCTAAATAAATTGTATCATCTTATGTCTTTATACAATGTCACACATCTATAGTTTGAATGATAAATCTACAGCAAATGAATGGAACGAGATAAAGCTATTGTGGAAAGGTAAGAGTATTAAAGGTCATGTTAGAATAGTCTTAATATTATTATTTTTTGAAGATAATATATTTTAAATATTCACATATTAGTAAAGGATTATTCCTTACGTTAATGCAATTATATATGATTGTTCGATGAACAGGCACAATACCTAGTAATTTATAAATAGGATTGTTAGATAGTTAGATTCTTACCTCAGGACTTTTCTTGTAACAATAAAAGCAACAACAACGAAATCAGTGTAATTAATTCAAAAAGTAGTGTCTTTCTATAATGGTGTGTATGGTGTGTAGACAGTCTTATCCCTTCCTAACAAAGGTACATAAATTTTTTTACTTTTGGATCATCGCAAACCCCACAAACCGCTCATTCCTTTCCCTTTCCAATGACGGACCTCAACCCTCATAATCACAATTTTCTGCCCAGCATTCTCCCCTACGCTCCAACTCCTAAAGACCCACACATTAAATTCATGGACAAAAATATTGTCTGTTTTATATATTTGACTAACACTAGGTAAAAAATATTGTTTAAATTAAAAAGTTGTCGAAAATTAAAAAAATGCATTTTTTAGAAACAAATTATTTTTAAACTTCTTCAATTTATTTAAAATATAATTATAAAATTTCAAAGAAAGAAAAATAAAAAGGTCACTGAAACAAGAATAACAAAAAAGAATTGTGAGGGCCTCTTGAAAACAATGTAGCTATTTCAAATTTCTGCACAATTGCCTCATTTCACATTTATGTACAGTCCCCCTAACTTTGGGTATGCACGAGTAGACACTTAAATTTGTATGAAGTTGAATATAAAGATACAATAGTCCCAGGTGGCATAATACACCTAGGAAACAACATAAGACACAAGTCGTCATTAAGGATGCCACATAAGACGTGTATGTCTATTTGTTTAACTTTATACAAGTTTAAGTGTCTACTTGTACACACCCAAATCTTAAGGACATAAATATAAAATGAGGTCAAGTTAAGGGTATATTGAAAGGAAAAATCTTTCAGAAGAACTTAATTTCTTCTAATATTAATGAATCATACAACTGAAAGGTGACATTCTAATCTTTCTAATAAGAAAGAAAGTTCATAATGTTGCCTAAGGAATCATCATTTTGGTTAGGTGTATTAATGTATTCTTTAACATGACTTTATCTGGAATGTAAACCTTCAAACTTTAAGTGTGCATGAGTAGGTATTTAAACTTGTATAGAGTTGAACACGTAGATACGCATGTCCTCCTTGGTGTTATACGTGGAAATTCACATCCAACATGGTATCCTACAAGTATTATGTCATGTACGACTCATGTGTCTACTTTTTCAGCTTATTACAAATCTAAAAATGTCTACTTGTGCACACAAAAAATTGGAGGATCTAGATTCAAATAAAGCTAAGCTAAATGGCATATTTATATATTATGTGTTTTAGTTAAAGTGTGTATTTGATATTTATTCATAGTCTAGGGGGTACTTGTACCTTATCCCATTTTTTTAATTTTTTTATTTTGCTTCTATAATGTCCCCCCCCCCCCAAACAACCACCCCTGTGACGCACAGAGCTAATCCCTAGGACGCGGACACGGGACCTAGGATCACAAATGACCCCAAGATAACCCTGAGTTGGCCTATCATAGGCACACTCAACTGAAATACTGAGCGGAAGCATAAGACATTAGATAAACTAAAAGTGATGGGAATAGCCATGAACTCTTTGTATAAATAATCTGAGAAGAGTTCAATGAAAGATCAAGAGGAACTAAAAACTAAATCTAAACCTAACTATTTTGTAAATAAATCCTCTACTAACTAGAAATGATGGGACATGCCCCAGCTAAATCTAGAAAACTGAAACTAAAAGACTGGAAGTAGAAAATAGGTATGTTACTCGTCCTTGGAGAATGAGAATTCACCACTGATGTTATTGAACTAAAGATTGGGAACCAATCTATGTGTGATCTGGAAATGAGGTCCTCAAGCGACATCACGAGAAGATGTGGTGCAGAGTATATGTCAGTACTTGAAAGGTACCGAGCATGCAGGATAGGTTAAAGCTGAATAATAACAAAACTAAATAAAGAAGTATACCAATAATATAAGCGGAAAATGATAAGAATATTGAAAATAATGAACATGAACTAACTGAATGCAAGGACCAAGTTTATAACATGCTGAGATTGAATTACTGAACTGTACTGATAACATGGTGAATGTTTTGACTGAACTGTGGGAACTACTAATAACCGACATAAAATAACATGAACTAAATGTGGAGTCCGATACATACATCCCATCGAGAGGACCCAATATACCCTGACAAAAGTTATATACGCATGACTAACGTGATCACTAAAATGATGCCCACATAGGGGACTTATAACCTACGGGGCCAACTTGATATTAAGATACTCCCAATTGATTATGTAAATAAGCACTATTATGACTGAAATATTCTAATATTGGATATCACAAAATACGAATATGCAAACTGAGAATGCAGCATTTATACTTATATTGTGACTTTCGTAAACAAAAGCATGCATGTATATATCTGAATTAACTAACCTAGCATGTGCAATACATGAACTAAAATAACTACATAAGTTGGGTTTTGAATTTTATACAGAAATCTAAGCAACAATATGATAATCAAATTTGGATCATACTAACAGCTAAAACCCTACAATCTCTAACATTCAAGAAACCTAGGTCTACATAATATCGAGGGAATCACGAAACTGACTGAAATCTAGGGACTCGATGGGTGAAAGAAACAACTAGTGAAAACCCACATGCCTGGTGATGAATTCCACATAGAAACCTTTCGATTCTGGGGCTGGAATTGATGGAAACTTGTTGCATTCTTGAACAAGGGTTTCTCGGCCTCTTTCTCTTTTAGTATTCTAATTTTCTATGTTTTTTGGTGAATGATATGACTTGAGAAAGTTCCACTTATCTTTCTAAGATAAAACTTATCAATACCACATAATTTAGGGGTTAAACAACATAGCTTTGGTGTCGAACGCATAGGAAAAAGGACCAAAATAACCCTACTAAAAAATCGGATAGGCTCGGTCATGACCCTTTTCACAAACCGTGAAAGGGACCACGGACCATGGGACCGGTCCTGGTCCTTGGACAGTTGCTATTGGTTTTGAAGGTCTTGTTCACGATCCTTACCTTGGCTCATGTGGCGGACCATGGACCGTGAAGGTCCTCATGATCCTCACTTGGGCTGAGGTCTGGTTGCTCAGGTTTTTAACGACCCTTCCACAGACCATGTGGAGAACCATGGATTGTGACATCTGGGATTACCCCTTAGACGTAAACGGCGTCGTTATCCTCTTTGAGGACTAGAACTAGCCTCTTAACTTACATCATCACATTCATAAGTCGAATTTAGTGGAAAATTTATAACTTTTATTACTTCTACTGGGAGTTTTACATACATACACATCATATATATATATAGATATATATATATATATATATATATATATATATATATATATATATATATCGAGTATACATAGACCCTCTGCATAGGAAGGTTACAAGACTCTCATACCATCTAAACGATCATAGCAATTTGGGCATAGTCCTACTTCTTTGTAAAGATGGCTTATACAAATTGTACTCAAATGAAAGTAGAATGAACATAAGAGTCTTAGAAAAACAAAGCAACTCCATATGCAAGATATTGGCAATCGCCCTCGGAAAGTGATAACCTACCCACTTGGATGGTAGAGAATATCCAAGTCTTCTTCAAGTCGTCTCAAATGAGCCAACAATGACTAGAACCTAAAATGTTTGGGAAAAGGGGAGAAAATGGAGTTAGTATGCCAATTGTACTAAATATGAGACCGCATGCACACATATGATCAAAACATGCTAAAAAGGGATATTTAGTTAAACCATGATATTTTAGCCTTTAAAAGTCTTATGCATTATCAAGCAAGTCATACCAAGTAACAAAACATGCTTACCAACTCAAACAAGTAATGTGCATATCATCATACTTAAACCCATAATCTATTGCAACCCTATCATCAAGTAATAACATCAAAAGCATGAATAAGAGTTATAGGAATAACATCAAAAGCATGAATAAGAGTTAACCATATCATAATAAGCAAGATAATTACTCATGAATCCTCATCAAGTCCCAAAGTGCAATGACCAAGTAAAGCCCCATAACCTTACTCAATCAAGTAGCCCCAACAATAAACCATGACAATAGTCCAACTTCACATAATAGAACCTTTAAGGACACATAACATAATACTTTAATAGTAAAACCCAATTACATGTTCAAGAGAATACTCATCATCATATAGTACCGTTTTTATTGTAGAATCAACATATTATCATCATATACATCATTATCATATACATACATAATATCAACTCCTTAAAGCTTCCATCAAGGCCAACTTAATGCAATGCATAAGTAGAGTCTCATACCCCTACCTAAGCTAAGTCAAACCTCTTAAGTCACCTTAGTTAGATTATACATCATTACTTCATTTTAGTTTAGGGAACACTTGCCTTAACCAACATAGACCACAAGATATATGTGTGGAATCCGTTGTTGTAAAACCTTACACCGATGGAAGGTTGTCTACCGGCCAAAGTAAAACCAAACATAAACGTAGTTTTCTAGGTGGATCCACTATCTAGTCTTCCTATGGGGGCAACATAGTTCAAAAACTAAGAGATAGTTACATTCCCTCTTCATACCACTTGGCAATTGGGGCCTCCTCTCATGAGAATCTATTGGATGAGTATTCCTCTTTGAGAAGTCAACACCACATATAGAACTATAGGGTAAACCTTCCTCTTTGGGAAGTCATCACCTCCCATTGTCAAGTTCACTCGGTGCTAAGCTAAGTCCCTTTTTTGAAATGTCTTTAAGTCTTTATTAACAATCATATATTATTGGCTTAAGTCATCCACGGCCCCTTAAAGTTGTCCACATATTTCACTTAAACACTTCAACATATCCATTTTCCTATTAGACACTTTAACCTTAAATAATAAATACCTATCAAATATTTTTCTGACACCTAGTTAAAAAATAAAGTGTGTGCAACACACACGCATTTGATGTGGCAAAATAACAAATTAAAGTAGGACATGTGGCATTTTATTTTAATTATCTTAAATAAATGAAATTAAAGTACAAAAAAATCTAAATCTAAAAAATAAAAGAGTTTCAACCAGGAAAAAAAATGAAAAATCCACCTCACCCCACCCACCCAAACCTCCCCCTTCTTCTCTTTCCCTTAAAGATAACCCTTTCCACCATTGTTGTTGTTCATCTAAAAAAAATGGAGATTTTAACATATACTAACTACGAATTTTTCATTTTTATTTTTCTTTATCCCGTCTTAAGATATAAAACGACCATATGATAGGTTAATGGTAGAGATGTTGGTGGTTGCTAAAAAGAGGAGTATGTGATGGCAGCGATAATGAAAAATTTGAAGAAAAAAATGATGATGAAAGGTAAATGAATTGAATTGACAAGAAAAGAAAATGAAAGAAGAACAAGATTGCAATGGCTATGGCGATTGCCGGAGAAATTATTAATGGCAAAGAAGCACAAAGAAGAAGAAGAAAGCTGCCTGTTTTTTTTATTTAAAAAATAATTCAAGTAAAAATAAATCCTTTCACGCTCTCATGAGCGGTGAATCACACTCACAATATCAGGTAGGCAAAAATTGCTCAAGTGGTATAAATTTGAAGTCTAGATGTGTTTAATAGGTACAAGTCTTAGTTAAGGTGTCTAAGTGAATTATGCGGACAACTTTAAGGGGTTGCGTATGACTTAAGCCTAAATTATTTTAGGTAATTGGTTCTAGACCTTGTATAATCATCATCATCATAGCTCAATGAGAATTTCATGAGTATAGTCTTTTTATCACAATTCATATAAGTGAGGTTAGCACATTAGCATTTCATATCATAATAATGCACATTGATAGTCATCACAATCCTTACAACACATACACCTTAATCAACCTCACAACATATTCAAGACATTTCAATTCAACATAATTCCACCCTATCAATCCTAATACAATGTTTACTCCAATATATCATCATGACTTAACCACAATTAATCATAATTGGAAGTAAAAGATAGAGAATCATAAGACTTACCAAGCCTCCTTCATAGTTCATCATTTAGGCCTTACCATACACCCTCAATTCAATCCAATTTATATGTGACACATAATCAACATGATAACAAGGCTAGAGAGTCACTACACCATAATTCAACACTAAATCAAAGCTTAAGACAAGATACTTAGGTCAATTCTAATAACCTAGATCACTTCTAAAGAACTATCATGAAAGTCTAGAATCATCCTAATGTTTTCATGATTAGTGTAACAACATCATTTAACAGTTATTTAACCAATAATCAAGTCAACTGAATCAATCCCAACCTGATTCACATCAAGATCAAACCTAGGGTTAAGGGTTAAGGATCATGTTCTTCTATTTAGAGTAAACCATAACAATTTATCATAATCAAGTAAAAATAAATCATAATATATTCATATTATCCAATAGAAAACATAAACGATTCAATTCATAACCCTAAAGTCGAGATTTAGAAGAACCCACATGAAAACCCAACTTTTGAAAATATTTTGAAGGAACTCTTTGACGAAAGAAGTCTCAAAGGTGAATTAGATATCATACCTCAACTTTGATGACGATTAAATGGTCAAATCGTCCCTTTACAGTCCCCAGAACCTCCCCCTAGCTTGTCTTCAATGGTGTCTTCCAATAGAGAGAGAAGGAAGAGGAATTATTTTGTGAGTTGTGTTTAGACTAATGAGGGTTCGGGCCTTTATATTGGGGCTTAATTAACTTAGTTAGACTCCCTTAAACCCCTAATTAATCACCTAACACCCTATCAAGTTAAATGAACTAACTTAAAAAACGTGCAGGAAAGTTGCAGCACCATCGATGAGACCTCGACCGATGGGCCGTTGGTCCATCGACGGCAAGGCCTCCCTTACGTGTTGCACAACCGTCGTTGACTCAGAGACTGTGCATCTGAGGGCCTATAAAATTTTGGATAAGTGTGGGACGACGGTTGGCATTGACGCCCCGTCAATCCATACACGAGTCGTCTTCTGCCTTTCGTGGTTGCACATTGCCTAGACAGTGTTGCCTCCTACATGTTATGGTCCTCCTCAAGGGACCTTGGTTGGTCCTTGGGGAGTCGTGACCGAAAGTTTTTACCACGAATTATCTTAAACATATGTTATATACCCATCCACCTAATTTCATGAATTTCCAACTTCTAGAAGCTCATCAAATAGGCTTAGGCACGTTAGTACCTCCTAGAACTAGTTTCGGAACGTCATGGACGTTCATAGACGTTTTGGTTCCTAAACTTCCTAAATTACCTATATTCGCTAAGATTGGTCTTAAAAAAGCGTTAAAACCCATGGAACCTATGTTAGGATTTAAGACTCGTCTTGGATTTCAAAATGTTGAATTATCCCTCCCCCCCCCCCCCCTTTAGGAACATTCGTCCCCGAATGACATAAAATTCTTTTGGGATGAATAGACTCAAGAGTAGTAGCCCAACCAACAACAATACATAACAACATAATCATATTTCTTACACAAGGCAATGCAAATCTTCAATCACCACACATAAGGTTCGACATTACATTATGAGGAATATCCTTCTCACAACAACAACATGACCTCAACATACTTTACATGAGCCAATTATGTAAAATTTCAGTCCAACAACATGTTATATATTATTTCATGAAGACTCACCATATCAAAATGCACGATATAACTCAAAAAAAAAAAAGCAAAAGAGCAAAATTTCAAGTTTTGGGCACAAACTCACTGTAACTCACTGTAATGCAACCATAAAAAATGCACATTTTTCAATACTTAACTAAAAATCAAAGCAACTTCAATTTTAGTTATTATTTTCATTATTAGTAAGAACTACTAACCTTAGTTATCAAAAAGATAAGGGTAACACTACTTCATGTCGGCCTCGGCCTCCCATGTTGCACCCTCAACTAGGTGATTTCTTCATAACACTTTTACGGAAACCTCCTCATTATTCGTTAACTTCTTGACTTGCCTATCAAGAATTTGAACCAGAACTTCCTCATAAGGAAGAATAGACTCGGGATCACCAATACACTTTTTAAGATTGGAAACATGGATAACCGGATGAATCGAAGCCAATTCACTAGGAAGTTTCAATACATAGGCAACCTTACCAACTCGTTGCAAGATTTCATAGGGACCCACATAACGAGGAATCAAGTTCCCTTTCTTGCCAAATATAACCACCCCTTTCATTGGTGAAATTTTCAAATACACCTTATCACCTTCTTCAAAATCCAAATCCCTTCTCCTATGATCGGCATAAGACTTTTACCGACTATAGGCCGTTTGTAACCGGTTCCTTATGATATGAACCTTTTCTAAAGTATTATAAACAAAATCTGGACCAAGAAGTGATGTCTCTCCTATTTTAAATCATCCAATAGGGAGCCATGGAAATGGATGAATGAAAACTATTATTATAAGCAAACTCCACCAAAGGCAAATTTTTATCCCATTTTTCCTTGAAATCAATGATACAAGACCTTAGCATATCCGTTTGGGGATGAAAAGTGATACTCAACTTCACCTTAGTACCTAAACCTTTTTGGAATGAACTCCAAAACCTAGATGTGAATTGCGCCCCCGATCCGATATGATGGATAACGGAATACCATGGTGAGACACAACCTCCTCTATGAAGATCCTAGCAAAATCTTCCGCCAAATAATTAGACTTGACAAGAATAAAGTGAGCGGACTTTGTCAACCTATCCACAACTACCCATATAGAATCATATGACTTTTGAGTCCGAGGTAAACCTACTACGAAATCTATATTGATGTCTTCCCTTTTCCAAGTAGGAACTTGGATTTCTTGTAGTAAGCTACCCAAATTTTGATGATCATCTTTTACTTGTTGGAAATTCGGACACTTAGTGAAAAATTCCACTATGTACTTATTCATTCCTTCACACCAATATACTTCCTTAAGGTCATGGTATATTTTCGTCGAACCTGGATGAATTTAGTAGAGGTGCCCTTGGACTTCAAGGATCCGGTCCCTCAACTCATCTATGTTGGGAACACATAGTCTTCTTTGGCACCTTAAAATGTCATCCCTTAGAGAGAATGTCTCGGTAAGCTTGCCAAGGACATATTCCTTGAACTCTATCAATGATTTTTTCAAGGTGTTGTTTGGACTTCACTTCAACTACTAATGATGACTCAGAGATGTTACAAACCACGAAACCACCATCCGAAGAATCTTTAAACCTTACCCCAACCTTAGCCAACCTATATAAATCCTTCACTAGGTCTTTCTTGGTTTCATCAATGTGGGATACACTACCCATAATCATATGACTTAGGGCATCCGCAACCATATTAGACTAGCCGAGGTGATATAGGACACTCATGTCATAATCTTTCAACAATTTTAACCATCTTCTTTGTCGGAGATTCAACTCTTTTTGGGTAAACATATATTGGAGACTCTTATGGTCGGTACAGACATTAACATGAACACCATACAAGTAATGCCTCCATATGTTCAAGGCAAACACCACGGTCACTAACTCAAGGTCATGAGTCGAATAGATCCTCTCATGCACCTTAAATTTCCTAGAAGCATAGGCTATCACCTTCCCATGTTTCATACGCACACACCCTATACCCACACGGGATGCATCACAATACACAACAAACTCCTTTGTACCCTCCGGTAAAGTCAACACCCGAGCCAAAGTAAGTCTATCTTTCAACATTTGGAAGTTTTTCTCACATGTCTCTGACCACTCAAATTTCTTACACTTTAAGGTCAAAGTAGTCAAGGGAGATACAATGGATACAAAACCATCCACGAACGTCCGATAATAACCTGCCAAACCTAAGAAACTCCTAATATTCGTTGGATTCAATAGTCTAGGCCAATTTTTCACCACCTCCGTTTTTCTTGGATCAACCTCAACTCCCTCACTAGAGATGATATGACCAAGAAATGTCATCGAACTCAACAAAAACTCACATTTGCTATATTTTGCAAACAAGTGGTGTTCTTTAAGGGTTCGCAGTACCACCCTCAAATGACCCATGTGATCACTATCATTTTTCTAATATACCAAGATATCGTCAATGATACAATGATAAATTAATCTAGGTAATTTCGAAACACCCTATTCATTAGGTCCATAAATGTCGGTAGAGCATTAGTCAGAACAAAGGACATTACTAAGAACTCATATTGACCATATCTAGTCCGGAATGGCGTCTTTGGTATATACTCACCTCTCACCCTAAGTTGGTGATACCCCGACCTCAAGTCAATCTTAGAAAAGTAGCTTGCCCCTTGGAGTTGATCAAAAAAATCATCAATCCGAGGGAGAGGATACTTGTTCTTGATTGTAACTTTATTGAGTTGGCGGTAATCATTACATATTCTTAAGGACCAATATTTATTCTTCACAAACAAAATCGTAGCACCCCATGGAGAGATATTAGCTCTTATGAAGCCTTTGTCTAGTATATCCTTCTGTTATGCCTTCAACTCTTTCAATTCAGTCGGATCTATACGATAAGGAGGAATTGAAATGGGATTTGTATCTGGCAGAAAATCAATACCAAAATCAATTACCTGTTCGGTAGGAATACCGAGAACGTCATTAGGAAAAACCTCCCAAAATTCACTCACTACGGGGACCGACTCAATGGGAGGAATTTCAGAGTCTAGATCTTGGACTCTTACAATATGGTATAGACAACCTTTAGATATCATTTTGCATGCTTTTAGACAAGATATGATGTGACCTCTAGAAACAGACTTTCCCCCCTTCCACTCAACAACGGATTCATTTGGAAAGTTAAACTTCACCACCCTTCTCCTACAATCAGTAGAAGCAAAGAAAGCATGGAAACAATTCATACACGATATGACATCAAAATTAAACATATCGAGTTCTACCAGTTCAACATAAGAAACTCTATTGGGCAACATTATAGGAAAATTTCTATACACCTTTTTTGCAATAAACTACTCACCTACCGGAGTAGACACTATAAAAGGTTCATGCAAAATATGGGGTAAAATATCAAACTTTTTGGCTAATGGAGGAGTAACAAAGGATAAAGTAGCACAGGGATCAAGAAAGTCATATACATCAATAGATAAAACTTTCAACATACCGGTCACCACAACAGGAGAAGTCTCTTGCTCACCCCTAGAGCGAAGAGCATAGAAGTGGTTCTTCTTTGGAGCCTCATTTGAACCACTTGATTGATCTTGGCCACCCATTTCTTGACCCTTTATATTAGGGCAATTCCTAACCTTGTGGACGCTTTTGCCACAACCAAATAAATTACCCATTCCAACCAAACATTCACCAAAATGACCCTTTTCGCACTAGGCACATGTATGCTTCTTATGTGGTGAGTTTCCACTCCTTCCCTTTTGAGATCTCGGTTTATTTACCTTGTCATCACGATCCTTAGGGAACTTTGATGGAACTTGATTAGAAACCCGCTTCTTAAATCTAGGCTTGTCTTGTATCTCAAGCCTATTCTTTGAAGAACCTCCATCAAAAGATCTTGCCATCTTGGCATACCTACTCTTCCTCCTAGCGCTTGCCTCTTCCACATACTTAGCATGCACCATAAGACGAGAAATTTTCATGTTGTCATGTAACATAGCCGAATGAAACTCCTATTGCAAATCATTTGGCACCCCCGTCACAAAGCGGCTCATTTCATCTCTAGGATTGGAAACCAAAGAAGCAGAATATTTTGACAATTTTGTGAATTTAAATAAGTATTCATGAATACTCATACCTCCTTGATGAAGATTGATGAACTCCACCATTTTTGGCCTCCCTCATCACCCTAGGGAAACACCGATCTAAGAAATCCTTCATAAAGATTTCCCAAGTCAAAAAACCACTTCTCAATGGCCTATTATCCCTCCATTTCTAAACCGTGCTTGAGCCACATCCTTGAGTTGATAAGTGGACAACTCGACTTTCTCACTTGTGGACAACCCCATATCCAAGAGTATCTTATAGACTTCATCAATGAATTCTTGGGGGTCTTCCTCAACCTTAGACCCGTAGAAGGTAGGAGGGTTCATTCGAGTGAAGTCCCTTAGACGGGAACCATAGTAGTGACTTGTTAATGAGGACGGGGTATAACCTCTCAGTTGGCTTGGGCCGTCATAGCTTAGGCTTGAAGAGTGGAGGCTTGAGCCAATTGGATGAGGGAATCCCTTATATCTCCATCCGTCAAGGGTGAAGGATTGACCGGAGCTTGTTCCATATTAGCATCTTCTTTAAGTGGAGAAACTTGCTTACCACGGGGAGCAGCTCCCGCATTGGCAATTTAATCTTCAAGTCTTCGTGCCTCATTCCTTCGACTGTTCAATCTTCTTATAAACTCAATAATTCCTTTGACTGTTCATTCTTCTTATAAACACAATAATAGGATTATATGAAAAACCACACCACAAGTATACTCTAATGGCACTATATAATATTTCCAAGAAAATGAGAGTTTCCTAGGCATCTTGTAGGTTCCTATCCATAAGTGTGGCGCGCTTCACAATTATAAACATGAACGTACATAGACGTGGTTTAGCGAAACATTGACTCTAAAATAATTCAACCTCATGATCTGATACCAAATCGGTCACATCCGGGTTCTCCCCCTAGACGTAACCAGCGTCATCATCCTTTTTGAGAACGAGGACTAGCCTCTAAGCATACATCATCATATTCATAAGTCGAATTATCGGAAAATCAAAAACTTTTATTACTTATACTTGGAGGTTTACATAGACCTCTACATAGATATAACATATATATATATATATATATATATCGAGTATACATAGACCCTTCGTATAGGAAGGTTACATAGCCTTCTATTTTAATAACATATATATATATATATATATATATATATATATATATATATATATGTACGTATACACATACATACATACATAAGTTAGAACATAGTCTTAAGGATTTCTAATTCATACCATCTAAACGATCATAGCAATTTGGGAATAGCCCTACATCAATGTAAAGAAGCCACACATAGGCTTATACAAATCATACTCAAATGGAAGTAGAATGAACATAAGAGTATTAGAAAAACAAAGCAACTCCATATGCAAGATATTTCCATCGCCCTCGGAAAGTGAGGACCTACCCACTTGGATGGTAGAGAATATCCAAGTCTTCTTCAAGTCGTCTCGAATGAGCCTTCAACAACCAGAACCTAAAATATTTGGAAAAATGGAAGAAAATGAGGTTAGTACGCCACTTGTACTAAGTATGAGACCACATGCACATATATGATCAAAACATACTAAAAAGGGACATTTAGTTAAACCATGTTATTTTACCCTTTAAAAGTCTTATGCATAATCAAGCAAGTCATATCAAGTAATAAGACATGCTTACCAACTCAAACAAGTAATGTTCATATCATCATACTTGAACCCTAATCTATTATAACCCTATAATCAAGGAATAACATCACAAGCATGAATAAGAGTTAACCATATCATCATAAGCAAGACAATTACTCATGAATCTTCATCAAGTCCCCAAGTACAATGACCAAGTAAAGCCCCATAACCTTACTCAATCAAGTAGCTCCAACAAGAAACCATCACAATTGTCCAACTTCACATAATAGAACCTTTAAGGACACATAACATCATACTTTAATAGTAAAACCCAATTAGATGTTCAAGATAATAATCATCATCATATAATACCATTTCTATTATAGCATAAACATATGCATCATTATCATATACATACATAATATCAACTCCATAAAGATTAAATCAAGGATAACTTAGTGAAATGTATAAGTAGAGTCCCATACCCCTACCTAAGATAAGTAAAACCTCTCAAGTCACCTTTGTTAGTTTATACTTCATTACTTCATTTTAGTTTAGGGAACACTTGTCTTAACTGACACAGACCACAAGAGATAAGTGTGGAATACGGTGTTGTAAAACCTTATACTGATGGTAGGTGGTCTACCGGCCAAAGTAAAACCAAACATAAACGTAGCTTTATAGGTGGATCCACTAGCAAGTCTTCCTATGGGGGCAACATGGTTTAAGAAATCAAAGATATGTATGTTCCCTGTTCATAGCACTTGGCAATTGGGGCCTTCTCTTATGTGAATCTATTGGACGAGTTCCTCTTTAGGAATCCAACACCACATATAGAACTATAAGGTGAACCTTCCTATTTGGGAATTCATCTCCTCCTATTTTCAAGTTCACTCAGTGCTAAGCTAAGTCCCTTTTTTGAAATGTCTTTAAGTCTTTGTTAACAATCATAACTTTGTTTAGGTCATAGGCTCTATCCCTTGAATAATCATCATTATCATAGCTCAATAAGAATTTCATGAGTATAGTTCTTTTATCACAATTAATATAAGTTAGGTTAGCATATTAGCATTTCATATCATAATAATGCACATTGATAGTCACCACCATCCTTATAACACATACACCTTAATCAAGCTCACACATAGTCAAGACAAGTCAATTCAACTCATGCCACCCTATCAATACTAATACAAGGCTTACTCCAATATAACATCATGACTTAAACACAATAAATCACAATTGGAAGTAAAAGATAGAGAATCATAAGACTTACCAAGTCTCCTATATAGTTAATCATTTAGGCCTTACCATAATCCCTCAATTCAATCCAATTTAGATTTACCACATCATAATTCAATAATCAACATGACAACAAGGCTAGAAGAGTCACTACACCATAATTCAATACTAAATAAAAGCTTAAGATTAGATGCTTAGGTCAATTCTCATAACCTAGATCACTTCTCAAGAACTAGAATTAATGGCTAAAATCATCCTAATATGTTCATTATTAGTTTAACAACATCATTTAATAGTGATTTATCCAATAATCAAGTCAATTGAGTCAATCCCAACCCAATTTACATCTAGATTAAACCTAGGGATCAGGGTTAAGGATCATGTTCTTCTATTTAGTTCAAATTATCACAATTTATAATAATAAAGTTAAAATACATGTTAATATATTCATATTATCCAGTAGAAAAAATAAAAAATTCAACTGATAACCCTAATTTCGAGATTGAGAAGAACCGAGATGAAAATTAAACTTTTGAAAATATTTTGAGGAACCGTTTGAGGAAAGAAGTCTCAAAGGTGAATTAGATCCTATACCTATACGTCTTATGAAGATTGAATGGTGAAATCATCCCTTTACAGCCCCCAAAACCTCCCCCTAGCTTGTCTTCAATGGTGTCTTCTAATAGAGAGAGAAAGAAGAGAGAAGGAAAAGGAATTGTTTTGTGAGTTGTGTTTAAGTTGATGAGGGTTGGGGCCTTTATATTAGGGCTTAATTAAATTAGTTAGACTCCCTTAAGCCCCTAATTAATCACCTAAACCCATAACTAATTAAATGAACTAACTTAAAAAAGTGCAGGAAAGTTGTAGGCCCATCGACGAGACCTCAACCGACGGGCCGTTGGTCCATCGACGGCCAGGCCTCCCTCCGTGCTGCACAACCGTCGTTGAGTTTAGAGAATTTGATGAAGTCCCCTAAAAAATTTTCTATGTTTGGGATGATGGTTGGCATCGACGCCCCGTTGATCCACACACGAGCCGTCTTCTGCCTTTCGTGGTTGCACACTGCCTAGACAGTGTTGCCTCCTACATGCTAGGGTCCTCTTCAAGGGCCCTTGGTTGGTCCTTGGGGATTCGTACCCATATGTTTCGACCACGAATCATCTCAAACACATTTTATACACCCTTACACCTAATTTCATGAATTTCCGTCTTCTAAAAGCTCATCAAGTAGGCTTAGGCACGCTAGTACCTCCTAGAACTAGTTTCTGAACGTCATGGACGTTCTTAGACGTTTTGGTTCCTAAACTTCCTAAATGACCTATATTCAATAATATAGGTCTTAAGACAGTGTTAAGACCCCATGGCACCAATGTTAGGCTTTAAGACTCATCTTGGATTTTTGAAATGTTACATGCATCATGAAGGTACTCATGGTCCTCACTTAGGCGTGGAGGTCGAAGTACTAGGGTTGGTGGCCTAGTGGTTAAGATACTACGGACACCTCCATAGCCTATTCTCAAGACCACGACCTGTGAAGGGTCCCGTGGTCTTACATCTAGGCCTAGTAGACTTTAACTCTTTCACTATGGGTAGGTAAATGGACTGTGGACCCTATCACAGTTCGTGAACCCTTCCGTTTCACTGGTTCAGGAAATTTTTCTGGATATTTTTCACAGGTCTAATTTTTGAGGTGTTACAACCCTAGTAATATTTTTTATATTTTTTAATGCAGAACATTTTGTTAACTCACTTTTATAGATGTGAAACCGCATACTTTATCTGACTCTGCAAAATTAATGGCATATAAGTTTAGTGAAATTAGGATAAGAAGAAGGGTCTCCTCGAATATTCAGCGTCTACAAATAATTAATAAGTATTGACCAAATAAATAGGGTTATTATTTATTTTCTAGTGTGTGATAATTGTGAAAAAATAGTATTCCAAGAATATTTATATCAAATCTAGCAAAATACTATAGGCGGAAAGGGGTAGGGAATGATGGTTCAAGGTGGGATAGTCAAGTGATGGGAATTGGGAATGTTGGGTGAGTGTGGAGAACACAATGAATTTGAAATGTCACTAATGAAACTTTTTTTCCTTAATTTATCAGGAAAAACTATTTTAAAGAGCATTTTTCGCTAGAGAAATCAATTTTTAAAATATTTGACCAACCAAATATGGAAAAATATTTCCCTCCACACAAAACACACTTACCTTTAAAATATTCTATAGTTTTCCAAAACCTTCCTTTTATTTCATGAATATATATATATATATATATATATATATATTGCCTTCAATTTTTTTAAGTATGTCTTGATCTTTTTGTTAATTATTATAGAGATAAGGCGCAATTACCCCCCCCCCCCAAAAAAAATATGATTGAAATTCTAGATACACCTTGACTAAACTAAGGTCCTAATACCCCCGCCCAAACTAACTTTATATAATTTTGTACACCTTTTGGCTCACGTGGAATGGATTTTACGCAGTGTGTCATGTAAATCAAAAGGTGTACAAAGTTACAAAATGGGTTTAGGGGGTAATAGGACATTATGGTCCAGGGGATACTTGTACCTTTTCCTAATTATTATATTCACCTTAACTAGTCCATATTTATGCTACATATTTTTGCAAAAACTCATAGATTGCCCCTTGAACTTGTCTTGAAAATTAGTAACTTCCTTAAGCTATCACGATGACCTAGTACAGACCGTTACTACTCAAAGTTAATTTACTACCACCCTGAGATGCAAAAGACAACTCTCACATTAAGTGGTGTATTACACTCGCTGCCACATTAGTGCTACATCAGCACCATGCTACACATTATAATTTTATGTTTTCTTTTCTTTATTAATTAACTTTTCTTTTGTTAACTATATTTTACCATCATTTATACCTGATTTAATTATTTTATTCTCTAATATTTTTTTTATTTTTTATCACTAAATCCCACCTATTTCAATTCTTGTTTAATCGCAAAAATCATATCCGGCCACCTTCACTATTGATTTTGTTCTTCACCACCTCTATATCACCTTTAGTTCTTCTTCTTCTTCTTTGTCTCTCAACACCAAATATAACAATTAGCATTATTAATATTGATTTTTTCTTCTTTACAATCTTCAGTTACCTCTTTTAATGTCACTCGCCATCCATCACCACCAATCCATAAAGTTGCTATCACCCTAACCCAAAAACTAATGAAAAACCAAAACATCATTAAACAACGTAAAATAAATAAGAAAGATAGGAACAATCAACTGGAACCTTTCAAGATAAGATACAATGATTCACTAACAAATCTATGATAATTAACTTAATTGGGAATCAAACAAATAATTCTTTCTAATTGTGAATCATATATATATATATAAGAGAACCTTAGGTCTCCTACGTGCTGCCACCACATCCTAGAATTTCCTTTTAATTTATTTATTTCTAAAATTGTGTAACACCCTGGATATATTTTTGAGCTACGAATCGAACCATCCTTCTCTTTCAGTAGGATTTTAACAAGAAAATTAAAAAAATTTGAGTGTTAAGGTAACTAGATGTAGCACCTTGAGTTCAATAAGAACTAAAGATAATTCATTCATGTCATTCCTAAGTTTCTTTTGAGTCAACTTCAAACGACAATAACTCTAGTTGAAGATTATTTAGGTGTCCCACAAGGTATTGAATGAAAGGAATTTGAATTATCTTTCTTACTCCACCGAATTTTCTAATTCTCGAGTTAGGATGAGTTATATATGCCCTTTTGAAGTCAGGATGTCCAGTTAAGGAAAGTTATCCGAAAATAGTAAGGAGTATTTTGGTATTTCCTTTCCAAATAAGATTTAATTTGTTTTTAGTAAGGTTTTAAGGGTCCAATCCTATTATGTTCTGTTTTATAATCCTAAAATACGCATAGGGTTTTAATTGAGAGTTCAAGTACAGAAAAGATGAGAGGATCAAGTGCACCTCGAGATTCTTGTGTGTTGTTGTAGATTTTCTACATGGGTTTAATCCCTAAGAAGTATGGAATATTCCATTGTATTTTGTTTATTCACCCACACACCAAACATATAATTTTCAGTGAAATGTCATTCTTGAAGTTGAAATATTAGAGCTTTTGATAGGTTCTTGAGAAGTGTTCTTGAACTTCATCCTAAATCTTGTTGTATTGAAGTTTTGATAAAATCTTGAGATGAAACTGAGTGTTTTGAGGGATACATTTAATATATTAGAGTGTAAATATGTTAAGTGATTGAATTCAAGTGATTGGAAAAAAACCGTTCAATTCTAGGCAAATTAGGGTGAGAAAACGAGCAAATGATTCATCAGGTTTTCTGGGTTACGGCAAGGTGCATTGTGCCAACCAGTGCTCCCAAAATCATTTTCTGATGTTTCGGGGATTCCTACTACTAAGATTTCCCGGTTATCCTGCCCCATCCAGTTTGAAATCGATTTCTCCGTTTGAGTTCTCTCGAAAGGTACCTTCACTCATTTTTTATTCTAACTACTCTAAGTTACTTCTAACATGTCACGCCCTGACCCTACACCTTGGGTAGTAATGGCATTCGAGAACCATTTTTGATTCCAAATGAATCCTTGGACTGACTTACTTACTCAATGGAAGACTTAAACGGAAGAAATAGTCCCAAAAGGATAGCTCATTAAATGTCTTAAGAACAATGTAAATACAACTAAACTTATAATTGTCTTATTGTCTACGAATCCACTACAACAATGAGGGTTGTCCGTACAAGACCTGCGATCATCCTAACAATTGAAATAGTAGAAAGCAAAGTAAAAGGAGTCCTCTTGAATGTAAGGAGGCTCACCAACTGACTCTAAGTTCTCAATTGGTTCAAAGGGTCCCAAGATGTTGATCCTAATTACCTGTGTTTATGATGTAGGCCAAATGGCATCAGTACATTCAATGTACAAGTAGCAACGATAAAACTAACACAACATAAGCTAAAATGAATATGAATGAAACACTTACCTTGACTTTACTCAACTCATGAATAACTTAACTCAATATAAACAATAAAACACATTCAATATATGGAAAGCTTTATAAATAGTAGAAAGAAAATCAGTTCGTTAAGGAAAATACAATAACAAACTCAACTTTACAAATATAATAAATCAGTATAATTACTGTGAGAGTTTCTCTAACCGACAACCACCACTATGAGCCTAAGTTGGAATAGAACGTCTTGCCCAAACTGCCATAATGGTTTTATACTTTTCTGTCATATGGGATGCCTTAAATAAGTGGATCCACTAGTCTATGCTAAAAAGCACTTAAAGATTCATCTAAAAGTATGATCATTTACTACCCATGATGACTAAATGGTTTATAAAGACTTGAGTTATCTTAACTCGCGTCTCCATATCGGTGATCAAAAATACTCTCAAAATGTACTTAGCTCATTTATTATTAGAACAGAATTCTTTCATTGGTTTGAGATAATTACTCAAAACTTAGCTTAAAGCTCTCTTGGAATCGATGTTCCCTTTCTTTCTCAAATATGAAAACATTTAAAACTCTTTTAGAATACACAATCCCTATTTATTTCTTTGAGGAAATGAACTTCAATCTTTATTCTTTACTTAACTTGAACTAAAAGTTTTAAACTAAAGTTAAAACATTTGCGAAAGACTTTTGAAAACATTAAGAACTACTCTTGACTTGCTTCTTAACTTCTAGACTTGATTCTTAATTTTCCTTGAATTTCGTTATGGATTTAAGATATGTTTTCATGTTTATGGATAATTTCATGATGTTTATACATATCTTAGAGTGTTGGAATCAACTAAGAAACATCAGTATGTTTCTAAGGAACTAATACGGAAAGATGGGGGAAAATTGGGTGAACAGGAGCTCTTGGTGCTCTGAGAGGTGCGGATTGCCAGAGTCAAAAATTTAGAGACCCCTGCTTGGGGCTCTGATAGGGGCAACTCCCTAGAGGCACAAGAGCAGAGAATTTTTCTTGGGGCTATGAGAGAGGCGATGCCCCAGGCCCCTGCCCTAGTGCCTCCAACGTTTTTTCTTCCTTGGCGCTCTGAGAGGGTGGGTTTCTAGAGCCCATGGATTAGAGACCCCTGCTTGGGAGTCTGAGAGGGGCGACGCCCCAGAGAAAAAATATTAGAGAATTTTTCTTAAGGCTATGAGAGGAGAGAAGTCCTAGGCCCCTGCTAAGGTGCCTCAGACTTTTCTTTTTCGTTTTTAAACTCTAAACCCCCTATTTATAGTTGGTTCTTCACCCCCCCCCCCCAAAAAAAAAATATAGAAAAAAATAATTCATCAATATATACAAGATTTAACTCGAATTCACCTAAATACATGAATCAATCTCAATAAACTTTGACAACAAGAAATCACAAGATTTTGATCGAATTATCATCAAGAACTCATAGGGTTTACTTTAAAAACTATATCTAACTCTGTTGAATTGAATCATGATTGGCGCTTGTTGAATTAACTCAACTCTATCTGACCTCACATAAATAGAATCATTGGCGAAATCCACAACCAAACTCGAATTGTTTTGACAATTCTTGATTTCTTTTCTCTTTTCTTCAATCCCTAGCGTGAACTTAAACTATTTTAAACTGATAAAAATCTGATTCAAACACAATTAAGAACCTAAAAACAAAATAAAATAATTGGATTTGGAAAAGACTAAAATACCCTTCCAAAATCCAGTTTTCGACTTTCCTTATTTGAACAACCCAACTTCAAATGGTCATATCTCACTTATACGAACTTTGAATCCCACAAACTTGGTGGCATTGGAAATATTATTGCAAGATATTTTCTAAAACACCTGGAAACACACCTAACTCACATTGATCTAGGATTTATGATCCTTTGAAATTACCAAAATCTTAACTTAACATACTTCACAAATTTTCTAGGTTTTTATATTCTTTCCAAAAATGACGATTTTCGATTCTTAACTTCTTCCTAGTTATTTCAACTTGCGACATTTTACAATATCTCGCCCTTTGGAAGCATTCTTCCTAGAATAAGATTACTCTTACTATTATAAGAGTGTAATATTTATAACTTAATTCAAAACCCAACAAGCAAATCTAACAGATCAAGTATATAAATTGTAGAGTACAAAAAAGAGAATTAGTAACTTGATCTTGAACTTCTCCGTTTTCAAAGATATGTGGATATCTCTTCTTCATATCTTCCTAAGATTACCAAGTAGCTTCATTAACAAATTGGTTCCTCCAAGAACTTTAACTGATTCAACTTCCTTAGTCCTCAACTTGCAAACTTGGCCATCTAGAATCTGAACCAGAATCTCTTGATAAGATAGGCTATCTTTGTTTCCAATATCTTTAGTTAGTATGATCAATGAATGTTCTCCCATGCACTTCTTTAACATAGAGATGTGAAAGTACGGATGAACCACGTCTAACTCTTGTTGTAGTTGCAACTTATAAGCTACATTACCTACCTTTTCTGTAAGAGCCAATATACCAGGGAGTAGGCTCCCTTTTTTTACAAAATCTCACAACACCTTACATGGGTGGAAATTTTAAATACACGCAATCATCAACTTCAAACTCTAACTCCCTTCTCCTAACATTAGTGTAGGATTTCGTACGACTCTGTGCTGTTTTCAACCTCCCTTGAATCACTATCACCTTCTTCATAGCTTGGTGAACTGAATCTGGTTCTATCAACCCAGCATAACCAACTTGGAACAATCCAAATAGGAGATACGCATCTTAGCCCATAAAGAGATTCCTAAAAAGTCATTTTGATGCTAGAGTTGTAAATTTTTTTGTCAGCAAGCTCGATGAGAGGTAGATGATAATCCCAATTAACTTTGGAATCGATCACACATGCCCTTAATATATACTTTAAGGTCTGAATTGAGCGCTCTGCTTACCCATTTGTATGATGATTAAAGGCAGTACTTAAGTTCACCTTTGAACCCAAGACCTTTTTGAATGAATTCCAAAATTATGCATTGAAATGTGCACCTCTGTCTCAAAAAATAATAGAGATCGGAACCCCATGAATGCTCACCCCTTCTTGAAGATAAAACTTAGCATAATCCTTTAATGTATGTGTAGTCTTTATCGTCAAAAGTGGGTTGATTTGGTCATTGCGATCCACAATCTCCCAAATAGAATCATGTTACCTACGAGACCTTGGTTAACATGCGATGAAATCCATCTTAATCATCTCCTACTATAATTTTGCAAGTTCTATATTTTGAGCCAAACCACAAGGACTTTGGTGCTTTACTTTAACTTGTTGGCAATTCAAACACTTGACAACAAACTATGAACTTCCCTTCCTCATATTACTCCACCAATAAACCTTTCACAAATCGTGATACATATTTGTGGAACCCGGAAATATGGAGTATTTGGAGCTACAATCTTCCTATATGATACTCTTTAGGAGTTCATCCCACCTTGAAAAAACATAACCTACCTTCATACCTCAATACGACATCTCCCCCTTGTTCAAAAGTCAATACTTTTTGCATATGAACATTTACCTTTAATTCAAGAAAAATAGGATCTTAGTCTTGCTTTTCTTTTACTTCTGACGTTAAAGAAGATTTATCCCCATTCATTACCAATACTTTTCCTTCTGTTGAATTCAATAATATAATTTCACGAGGTAAACCCCCTTTTTGTCTCGGATTGAGATGAGACGAGATATGACCCATTTGGGTCTCTACTGCTTTATTGAAATTGAATGAGAGATGACGGTCTTGCTAAGGGTGGATAGATCTTCTTTTATGACTTTCAGCATCTTGTCTGACCCTTCAACTTTGTTCAGGATACACGAGAGCATATCCTCAAACCTACCACCTTCAGAATCTTTAGGCTTTTGTCACTCATGGAGAGGTACATATATATTCTTCTCCCCCATCTTTCCGATTAGGATTTCGGTCCCTTCATTCATGATCTCGATCTTTCTATCCTTCTTCTCTATACCAGCCTTGGTTATCACCCTGCCTTGAGTAGTTTGAACGATAGCCACCGTCTTGGTTTGCTAGAAAGTTGATTTCCTCATTACTCAGAGATTCAAACTTCATCTCATCAATATTCGTGTTCCTAACTCCCACATCATTGACACTATGGGTACCTGCCCCCATGACATTCTTAGAAACAATATCAAGTTGTGTCATAATCTTAGTCATATTAGCCCCTCTCATTTCCCTTTTCGATTAGTTTCTTAGTTATTTGAAAGGTTACCACGGAAACTTGTTTCTCACGACTATACCATGCTCTGTTGATGGTTTCATTCCATCTAAAAGTTGGGTTGCCACTGTGTATGGTTGTTGCTTGAGACCTCTGGGTGAGAGCTGGCAACCCTTTTGTCGATTGATTCTAAACTCATGTAAAAGTATGGAAGGAGCATGTTATCAAGAAGACCATGTGTTGGGCATTGTAGCACTAGTTTTTAAACCGGATCCAGGTTTCATGTAGAGGCTCTCCATTCAAGCGCTTGAAGCTTTGGATGTTGTCCCGAATGGTCATCATCTTCAAAGGAGTGAAAAAACTCACACTGAAAACGGTAACCAATTCTTCCCACGAGGTTATTGAGTTGCATGGAATCTCAACTAGCCACTTGCATGCCTCGCCCATTAATAAGAAAGGAAAAATGCTCAATCTGACTGATTCTTGAGAGATGTTTTTGAATGAGAATGGTCCGCACACCTCTACAAAATTTCGAAGGTGCTCATGTGGGTCCTCGTGAGCTAATCCACTGAAAAGTCTCTTTAGTTGAAAGAGTTGCAACATGGTTCTTGTTATGTGGAATACTACATTTCCCTCTACTGAATAAGAATCATTAATGTTGGGCTGTTGGACATCGTTGAGGTTGTCGACATCGTCCTGATGGCCCACCTGGCTCCCGTTACTACCATTAACACTCATGATTTTTGAAATGTTTACACAATTAAAAAAAACTAAAAGTTAAATTAGTAATCACTACACTAAAAAGAACAAAACTATATAAAAACTAATTTTCACATGACATCACTCCCCAGCAGCGGTGCCATTTTGATTCTTGTGAGGCTTTCTTGATCAACGACACTACCCTATAGTCTGAGTGTTTACGAATTGAAGCAAGTATAGTAACCCAACCAAGGGTTGTGGTCGTATCCCAAGGGAGCGGTATTGAAAATAGTAGTTACACTAGAATTTCATTCTAGCTAGTAGAAGTTCAAGACATTATCGAATAAAAACAAAATAAATTCAATTTGTGACACCAAAGTGTAAAATAAGGAAAGGGGTTTTGTCACAAGTAGTAAGAACAATTAAAATAAAAGGAGAATTAAGTATGGGGGGAAATTCTTAGGGTGTGACCTTAATATATATGTTGACATAAATCAATGGGTACTTGCTTTCGATAGAAAAATTTGCAAAATAATGGTAACAAGATTTGGTGAAAGTAAATTCGCTCTCGGGCAACTTACCCTTTGTCAAAAGTGTTCCTCTCGGACATCCACTCGTCTAATGAATACCAACCTATGCCTTATCCATACCCGCTCTTTTGATGAAAGGTACTTGGATATGAAGCTAGGGCTCACTCTCTTGGGCTGAGCCTCTTGCCACCCCACTCCTTAGGACATCAATCTAGCGGTCTTGGTTTCATAACCTCTTTCTCTCGAGCATGCCGAAAACACATAGGTAATTTTGTTTGCAACTACAAAACCATAAACTTAATACACAATTACTATGTGATATCACCATTAAAATACATCTAATCCTATCTGCAAGCAAGACCCAACAATAATATCAATACATATATTTGCTAAATCATACCCCAAAAATGGGATTTTTAGCCACACATCAAGCAATAATCAAATACACCTAAATGATAAAGTCATCAAATGGGTATAAGAAATTAAACCTTAATATGAGCAAAGGAGAATGGAGAAGACCCACTTCCAATTTGAGGAAAAAGAACCTCTTTCTTCAAGTCTCCCACAAAACCCTCTCCAAACTTGAGAGAAAATATTAAAACTATGTTCGAAATGTAGATATTGATAATAATGTTCAGACTCTCTAAAATTATAAAGAGTTTAGCATTTATAGACTTCAAATTAAGTACTGGCGAATCCATTCGGCGAATTTAGTCGTGAATCGCCGAGTGATTCGGACATTCCCCTTCTTTTAGTTCGTCGTTGTTTGTTCCTTGCCTTAATTGTCTATGCATGTTGTGACATTGGGTAGAATAACTCTGCCTCGCTAAACTATTCGGCGAAGCGCTGACTGCTTCTTTTCATCACCTTCTTAATCCACTTCCTTCAGGACTTCACATGTTGAATCAAGGGAGAAATGCAACTCTTCAGCGGATTGCCAAGTATACTTGGCGAAACTCGGGCTTCAACTTCTGCTCTTTTTCATCTTTTTTTTTCCGTTTTGGACCTAAGTGTCCATGCTTACGCTAAAACTTCAAATACCTAAAACTCAAGAATATTCATCAGATATTGAGATAAAATGGACAATTTTAGGACATTATTTACATTAAAGTAAAGCCCCAAATGAGTCCAATTCGAGGACTCATCAAGGGGTATAGAAGCATGAATGTGGCGTGATGACTAAAACGGATGCCCAACAGAGGGGACTTTTGAACCTACGTTGGCGCATAGTTCTACGACTGTGAGGGCACACTGAACCTGAGTCCAACTCGGTGCTAAGTCTACTCCCAACTAAATATGTATATAGCTAAAATGCAACTGAAATAATGAATAGCTCAAGATACTAATATGCTATCTGAAAATGCAACATAAGTACACCTAAAGAGATGACATTCGAATTTTGAAGCATGATTTTCTTACTGATCTGCCTAGCAAGTCTAATTCATGAGTACTGATAATTAATACAAGCTAGGGTTTTGAATTCTATACATTAAGTCTCTTTATTTTTATTAGCCAATGAAACAAAATGAGCAATATTATTATGCAAAAGCATTACTGTTACCTCTACATTCACATAGAAGAAACAAATGTTTATTACATGAAATACTGTACATACTAAACTAGTCAATTCCTCTTCATTTTCCTTTAAAATGAGCCATGTTTATTCCAAAAAAAATCACCAAAATTAACTGTACAATTCAGAAGGAAGTAATATGAAGTGATGAAAATGGCGCTGAAACAGATACATATCAACTAATCTCGCTAACAGATGATTAAACTATACCATTGAAGAGTGTGAAGGAGTGATAAATACTCTTTCACAATGCATTAATGAAATTTCTCAGTTTCATGATTTGGGATTTTCATAGAGCGCTGCGAAAATAATATTTGAACCTAATTAGTTCCTGTGAATGAAACTCTGCCAAAACCCATACTACCAACTTGATACAAGTCTAACCAAACTTGGTCTACATCAATTGTTGTAGTAAAACTGTCTTTTAACTCTTGTTCCACATGTATTCCTTCTTGTACAGTACTATCGGTAATAGTAATACTCTTGTCATTTTTGTCCTCCAACTTTTTCTTTTTCACCATTCTCAAGCATTTACGTCCCACCATCCAAGGGATCTTTAAAAATGCCAATGCTAAAATGTTTACTACAGCACAAGGGCAGCAACAGACTGCTACGCAATCCGCGATTAAACCACCACTACATGATCTGCATGACTTCCCACTACACTTGATCTTATCATCATGATCCACCACCGCGTGACAGTGGTTCTTCCCCTTTTTGTTACGTTTAACTGTTGGAGGTGAGTATCCATGACCATCCATGTTGATTATTTGCTCGTAAACTACACCTACAAAAAGGTATCAAATGCATTATTATTCTGTGATTTGTTTTAATATTTTTTCTTCTACATATTGTAGAACATCTGCATATGTGTTGTACTACAAGTAAATACAGAGGCAGACATAAATATACATGCAAAAGAAACTAGTACGACTTTAGGAGTAAAATTTTACACAATTTACTTTTACTTCTTATGCCTAGACTTGACACGCTCATTATAAAAACAACAATCGATACGATTATTATACTAAACTACATTTAATAATTGATATTTATTATATTGGATTTAGAAAAATAATTTGAAAAGTAAGTAATTAATGCTTTGGGTAAAACAAGAAAAAAATTGAAAACCTATGTAAGTAAAACTGAACTGAGAAAACAACTAAATATTCTTTGGTTTCACAATAAGTGTATATTTAGCTTATTTTATGCTCAATAAATAAGCTAAAATATTAGATTCTAAATATTGTCTCAATGTTTCTAAATTTTAAAAGTAATTTTTTGTATTTCTATCATGCATCCTAACAAACTTTAAAATTATTGAAACAATAAATTGAATAATTTACAATTATAAAAAGTAGGCCACGCAAGGAAAATGAGAGCAATTGCAAAGGACGAGTGTGAATGATGAGCTTCTGGGAATTGTGTGTGCAAGTACCAGACGCGGCGAAGATAGGTGGGGATTATGAATTCGTATGAATTTAGTAGCTTTTATGTAGATTTTGTATTTGTATTAGAAAATTCATTAAATATATATTAAATATGTATATTAATTTGTGACTCCTTAACAAAATTGATTAACAAATCTAAAGAAAATTTAGAAACCCAAAATTTTAATCATGATTACGCCTTTGGCTAGTACGTTGGCAGCGTCTTTGATTATGTAGTATTATTTTTAGGAAAATTCACAAGTACTTCTAGAGTATGATCGAAATTCGAGAGACATACATTAACTAAACTAATATTCTATTCCCGCCTGAACTTATTTCTTTGTAATTTTGTACACATTTTGTCTTACATGGCACACTCCGTGAATTCATGCAATTAAGGCACGTGGAGATATTTGGATGCCACGTAAGCCAAAAAGTGCACAAAATTACAAAAAAAAATGAGTTCAAAAAGATAATAAAATCTTAATTTAGTGAATGTATATCTCTATAATTTCGATCATAATCTAAGAAGATACTTATACATTTTTTCTATCTTCAGAACTACTTACTCCCGGCAGTAAGAAGATAAAATGTGTGGGGGGGGGGGGGTTGTTTTTTTTTGGTTTATGCTATTGTTCTTTGTATTTTCCAAGTGAATAGAGAAGACCATGTATTTGGTAGGTAATAGGGTAGAAATATTTACCTAGAAAAGAAAGAAGAGGGTAAAACAAGACTTTAATAGAGACGACAGAAATGGTAAAAAGCGCGATTAAGTATTCCTTACATTATTTCATATCCTACCACTTTTAATAATCATCTCTTTTCTACTCCATATACGATTTTCATTTAAAAAAGGGGAAAAGATTTGAAATATATTCAAATTTTAATTGGAATTATTATAACAAATTTAAATTTTGGGTAGAATTTATTATTCCTGAATTATTTAATAGTGTATTTGAAAGATGCATAGGTGTCCACGTGGACATCATAAATGTTGCATCATTATGAATAATAACTTGTCAAGCTAAGCACTTATATATTAAATAGTGTAGAGGGTAATAGATCTTGCCCAAAATTTGTAACAATTTCGATCGATATTCAAATATAATTCAGACCTTTTTCCCTTTTAAAATAAAAAATTATTTTCTTTCAAAAATTTCACAATAAAAGCACTAATTTTATGAGAAAAAAGTCACCATTTTTTGAGAGAAGGTTAGGTATAATTGTAAAGATTATGGTTGAGTAGTAACTATTTGTCTATCCTTAATCAAATATCTCTGATTTGAATCTTATTACTGATACAGAATTGTCTTTACGTCTTAATGTGAATTCTTTTTATTTATGTGAAAATGTAAATTTAATCAAACTTTAATATTAATATTTAACATTGAATAAAAAAGAGAGAGAGAAGGGGGGGGGGGGGGGGGGGGCAAGGCAAGTGTTGTTATGATGAATAGTGCTGGTGGGGATACAAGTTTGTAGGTTGAAGAATGAAAGAGAGCTTAAAAGGGAATGTAAGAGATGTGACTTTAGAGAGAGAGCCCTCATACTGAATCCAAGTTGGTGTAATATTTTCTTCTCCAATTAGGAATTAATGTCATAAATTCTACATTCCATGTCTTGGCTGGATGGACCCAGTACTTTTTCACTGTCTCTATCTTGGACTTGTCTTTCCTTGTCTTATACTATCAACCAATTTACATTTCTTTTACCTTTTTTAAATTCTCAACAACTCTAAACATATATATAACCACGTGATATGTTTTTCTACAAACCATACAACTCTCATTCCATAAATATACAAGGGCAAAAACTCCAAATATATATTATTGTCTTTCTATAATTATTTTACCACTATCATAGTAGCTATATTAATGATGTTTAGTTTCAATTGACTTAAAAGAAAATTATTATTCGATGAATAAGTAATTAATATTAAAAAATAAAATCTTCATATGCTAAAGTATGCAACAATTCCCTCTATTTCATATTACTTTCAACTTCTTTACCCTAATTGTACATTCCTTGAGAATATTTTTAGTTAGATGTGTATTTTAGTAAATTATTCTTATTCAAGATGTTTAAGTCTAAATTTGATTGCCGCTACTTTATAGAATTATTCAATACTAAAAGTTATATATGGATAAAAGTAATAAATTCTCTTAATTGCTAAAGTGAACAAGCATATATCTTTTTTTGATATAGAATCAGGTAAAATGAAATGAAGCAAGAAAAAATGAACCTAGAGAGTATATGACTGCAGGAAAGAGCATGTCACTAACAGTGGGTAAAATTGAGTAATTTTTATTACTATTGTATAGCTAGAAAAATTCAATTTCATCATGAATTCTTTGTGTTGTTGTATTGGGTAAATTTTGGTGACTTCACTACCCAAAATAAAGTATATTTTTATTTATTTAATAATATTTTCTATATATTATTTCTCGTGTGGTTTTAATTTTTTTATTGCTAAGTGACAGTAATATTTGATTATAGTTAGATCTTTGCTTGTTTTAATATCATATTATACATGATTTTATTAAATATTTAACCGATTAAAAATAATACATTTTAATTATTGAATTATTTGTGACTAAAATAAATTTAATCATCATACTTGACATTAACTCACGGTCTGTATACATAACTTTAATTTGAGTGAACAATAAATTAAAGCATGCCTGCATGAGGATTTTTATAAAACTATTGTTATAAGATCTAACATTGAGCAAAGAAATTTATGTACTTTCCAATATTTTAGCAGAAGAATCTTATGCTCATTGCGTGATAATCAAGTTGTATTACTCCAATATGCAGTAAAAATGTTATACTATTTGTAACTTTATTGTACTCCTATGTTTTATACTCTATCACTTGGCCCTAGTTAGCTTGACACATTCTTTTAAATTTTTTCAATTAAAACTGTACTTTAAATGTATAAATCTTTTTATGATTTTTAGAAACTTTAAATTTGAATACAACAATTTTACGTAGTTAATTACTCTATTCGTTTAAAAAAATGACCTAGTCTTTTTTAATTTGTTTAAAAAAGAATGACACATTTTTTTAGTAATAATTTAACTTCAATTTTCCACGGAAAATATTTAAGGTCACAAGATTAAAGAACATTTTAATACATTTGACATAACTTTAATTTAAATCCACAAAATTTAAATTTAATAGTTAATTCTTTTCTAAGCTTCGTTTCAAATCAAATTAGATTATTATTTTTAAACAAATAAAACAAATACTAAAAATAAGAAAACACCCTTAGATTGATTTGTTAAATGAAACATCTAGTTATTTTGTTATAGGGGCAAAAGTAAAATGAAACTAAGGAAGTACTCTTTGTTTCCGAATTACTCATTCACTTTTGAATTGACACACTTATTAACAAGATAATGATTAACATAGTGATTTTTTCATTTTACTCCTACTACTTATAAAGTGGATGAATTTAGAATTTAATATTATTAAAATTCTAGCTTTTTCTAAATTAATTAATTTTGGGTGTAATAAATATAAATTTTTTTTATCTCTTCTTGATTTGTGAAAATGAACAAGTAATAAAGAAATTGGACAAATAATTTGGGACCGAAAAAATATCATTCAACGGTCAGTTTGTTCAATAAAATATAAGAATAATGTTGAATAAAAGATATTAATAATTATATTTATATTATTAGTAATGTTTCTATTATTATATTAAACTTATTATTTCTTTAAAAACAATTAGGGTAGCTTCACATGGTGACTAAGTAAAGTAGTATGAGCACGAGGTGAGATCAGTCACCCTCAGAGAAGCATAAAATTAAAATGGAATACAAGTATCTACTCCCAATGAAGTGTATGTGGAGATTCCACATGGGATGTTCTCAAGATTTGGGTTTTTTTAATACTTCATCTTCTTATTATTACTATTCAAACATATTGTAACAGGGCTATACTAAAGTCCATTAGTATTTTAAGGGATCATTTGGTAAAAAAATAAATAATGTTGAATTAGTAATATATGGATTAGTAATACAGGGAGTAGTAATATATGGATTAGTAATGTAGAAATTATTTTTATTAAGTGTTTGGTTTATTGTTTCTTATCTAATTTTGTGTGTGGTTTAAAAGGTTTAATAAAAAACTTTCCAATTATACCCTAGAGTTATTATGAAATTTTGTATTTCATTTAATTGAGTCAAAGTAGATAATTAACGGAGAATATAATTTTTTTATAACATTTTTAACTAGTTAGGAGAATAAAATTTTTATTGTCATGTTCACTATTTTCTCACTTAAATTATTTGTGAGTAAATAATTGTCATCTTAATAAATTAGAGTTAATAACTCAAACGATCACACAACTATAATGATTATAGAGAAAATTTATTGAACTTTGTTTTGTATTAATAAATTTTAAAAAATTCTTTATCATAAAATAAAATATAAATATAAAATAAATGTAGAAAAATAAATTAGACTATTTTTATACTCGAGATGTGTGTGTGTGTATATATATATACACACACTCTTGTTTTAGACTACTTGTGTAATGTTTAATGAACTTTCATTAAGAGATAACATTTTACTTATGAATTGTTCTTAAATTGATACATCAACATTAACATATTAGTCAGATTATAATATTTTATATTAATAATAAATAGATTAAGTAATTCATATTTTAGAAACAAAAAATTATATCTAAATAATAAAATTTGTAAGCTAATTTCTTTAAATAACTTTATTAGTATAAATATAAAATATAAAATGTAAAATTAAAAAAAATATATTAAAAGGATTTGAGGGATATTTTTGTCTTTATCTAGAATAGTCTCATGGTATTAGAGCTAATACCACCAAATGGAAGGTATTAGTTATACACCCTCTAATACCATGTAGGGTGCATAATTAATGCCTAAATTGATAATACATAGACTCAATTTTTTTATCAAACATAACATTAAATAATATCATACATAATACTTGAATTATATCTCCTAATACTCCCTACCAAACAACCCCTTAAGAGTTTAAGTTTTGTATACTCAGGGATCCACGTCCACCGTTATAAAATTGAGTTCATTTGAACTCACTATTTTTAACAAGAAATATTTTTATATGCAATTTAATAAAATCATAACAAAGAAGTAGATGTCAAATAATATAACCTTAAAATATAATAAATTTAATGCAATTTCTTTTAAGAAATAAATACTTAAAAATTAAATTATGAATTCATCTTTGTAATATTATAAATATATTTATTATTAGTACTTTAAATTTATTGTTTTAGACAACCTTTTTTTTTATTTTTTTTATCTATATGTATTTCCATTATTATTTATGATTATCTTTTATAATCGGATATAATTATAAGAAATTATATTTTGTTTTTGATTTATAGAAGTGAATTTTTGTTACATTTTGCATTTACGCTAACGGCTTAACTTAAAGATTTTTATACAATTATGTCAAGCTATACTATCTCTGTCCAATAATATTTATAAAATATCCATGTTCACAATTCTTAAGAAACTATTAAATAGAATGGTAATTATATTTACTATATCACTATTTGAATATAATAAATACAATGTTTTAAAAATTGAATGTAATAGAGAAATGACTATAATTAATGATAAAGATAAATTGGAATCTAAGTGTAAAATTATTATATTGATTAATAAAGTGGACAAATATTATTAAACATTCCAAAAATATATATACTAAACAACTATTGTTAGACAGAGAGAAAAACTCGGTGAATCAAATCTATAATTAGGGTAAGAAGTGATAATTATAGGTTCGTAAAAGAGAAGTGTATAAGAGTAAATAAATCTACCCTTATGTACAATAAATAAGTACTAATCCTAACAAGTTTTACTCCATAGGAGTAAGTAATTTGAAAATATATTGAACAATTACTTAATATAGTGAGATTTTACACTATGAACTTGTATAACTTAAAACTTTATTTCTATAAAAGTTATATATGACGTGTATAAACAAATTTCATTCTACTGTTAATTACTTAAAATAATGGAACAGATTGCGGTAAATGAGGCATGAGTTTAATTAATTTATTATGCTCAAAGAATCATTTATTATGTATAAAAGTTGTATATGATGTGTAAACAAATTTCATACTCAAAGAATCATTTATTATGAAAGAGAGGGAGTAGTTAATTGATTGATTTTGACTGTCCACAAAGACTTAAAGAAATCAAGATCATTAAAGTTCCAAGGTGTTAACTTACATGTTACCATTCACGTGAACTTGCATTATTAATATTATAAAGAAAGTATACTGAAGAAGAAAATATAAACAAATTTAAGGGTTAACGCTTGTCTTTTAGTTTTCTTAATGATAGAGTATTCGACTCTGATAAAAGAAACTTAATAGCTTAGTTAATTTGTTGTCTGAATTTTTATCTTATTAATTAAAAATTCAATTTCTAAGTAGTAGTTTCCTCAATCATTTTCTCTTTCTTTTGAATGGATCTTTTGGTCATTCTTCTTTTTAAACTTTAATTTTTGTACACTATATGTGACAATATAAAAAGAAATTTAATGTCATAAAATTAAAAGGTTAAAATATCATTTATTTTTAATTCGAGATTTTAATATAAATAATTTCATTTAGTTGGTGGAATGGTCTTTTTAATTATTGTATGGGGTGGGGGGAAGGGAAGGTGGGTCAGGCGACCTTAGAGATGCACTATAAGTCGAACTGATGGACCATAAGTTCATGGTTTGCACGACACATTTAATTGGTGTAGCTCCAAAATTTCTTATTCATAAAAACATTTGTCTATGGTGCATGTTTTATATTAGAGTAGGGTAAACAGCCCTATTTTACTATAGTATGTGGCCCTACATCAAAACAAATTCAAGTTAATTTTTAGTACTAAAATTATACCATTTTCATAGTCATGAATGCTATAGATAACATGAGAAAATGAGTAGCTACGGAAAAAATACAAAGAAAGAACAAGATATATACTAGTTACCCATTATTTTCCTCATTTTTCAACTACAAGTTATTTGTGGTTAGTGTTGGTAAAAGGTATTATGATCTAATGAATAATTAAGCTGACTCAAACGAATGTATTATTGTAGAAAAAAATACTGAAGTGAAAACATTAACATTTTTGGCATATAGAGAAGTAAGAAGAACCAATGAGAGTTGGAATTAATAACAAAAAAGAACACAACTAATGAATTGAAGCAACAAATTAATATTAATTTGAAGTGAGACAAAAAAACAATATGAATATGCATATGAAAAAGGTAATTATAATTACACAATGATTATCATCAATTTATAATGAAGCATGAGAAATTGGCAAGGCATGCGTACCTGGTAATTAAGAGATCATAAAAATGACAATGGAGAAAAACTTCAATGTAATCTCGTATAAAGTCAGTAGTCGTACAGGGCCTTCAAGTTGGAATTTCCAGTTGCAACACTTTGAATTCTTATTTTGTTCTTGAAATTCAAGAACGAAGAAATTTTTTAAATTTTTTTTTATGAGAACTTTGACACAAGAAGAAATGGTTTTTGTCAAAGTTTGATTCTTTTCTTTCTTTGAAACTTTGACACAAGAAGAAATGGTTTGGATCAGATCTAAGATGCTTAATATAACTGAAGTTATATTTTATGGAATTAGCACCAAGTCCCAAACAATATATATGTGTAGTCTGTGCCATTGAGTTTGAACAAATATTTTAATCCAATCCTTCCGTTTTTTTAAAAAAAAATTGACAACAACCAAGCTTTTCCCTAGTAACATTATAATAATACTACTATTATACATTGATGGGAAAAGGGTCAAATATGTATCTAAACTATTCAAAAACGTTTAGATCCACTTAAAGTTTGGTTCACTGATGCCCTCGCCATCCAACTTTTGGTCCAAATATGCCTTATGGACGTTAGTGGCCATGTTGGACGTATCTAACTCATTTTTCATTTCTTTAAATACCACATGAAATTGCCATGTCATTTTGGTCTTACCACATAACATTTATATGAAAATGAAAAGATATTCAGACTCATAAACACCTAATTCGACCCCTAAATCAAGCTTCTTTTAAACAAATTATTCGACCAATTTTCAACAATTTTCTTTAATTTTATTTATTTTTTGATAAATTTCGAAATTGATTAATAAAAAAATAGAAAAATATGAAAAAAGTATAAAATTAACGCCAAAAATTCATAAATAATTATAGTAACCTTAAATTCAATTTAAACACTTTTTTTATATTTTTTTTATTTTTTTCGATAAATTCTGAAATAAGTAATTGATTAATAAAAAGTATGAAAAAAAAATAAAATTAACGCCAAAAATTTAAAAAATAAATACAGTAACCTTAAATTCAACAATTTCAACATTTTTTTAATTTTTAATTTTTTCGACAAATCCCAAAAATGAGTTTATTAACAAAAAATATGAAAAAATATAAAAATTACGCAAAAAATTCAGAAATAAAAAATAGGAAAATATAAAAAAAATATAAAATAAAAAAATTGTTGAAATTATTGAATTTAAGTTTACTATATTTATTTGTGAATTTTGACGTATATTTTTTATTTTGTTTTCATATTTTTCCCTTTTTATTAAAAAATAACTCATATTCGGGATTTGCCGAAAAATATAAAAAAAAATTAAAAAAATGTAGATTGAAATGTTACAATTTTATTTGTGAATTTTTTGCGTTAATTTATATATTTTTTCATAATTTTTATTAATCAATTACTCATTTTTTAGATTTATCAAAAATAAAAAAAATTAAATGTTAGATTTAAGGTTACTATATTTATTTGTGATTTTTTGGCGTTAATTTTATATTTTTTTTATTTTTTATTAATCAATTACTCATTTTCGGGATTTACCGCAATAATAAAAATTAAAAAAAATTGTTAAAAATGGGTTGGATAGTGAATTTAAAAGAAGCTGATTTATGGGTCAGATTAGGTGTTTATGAGTCCAAATATCTTTCCATTTTCATATAAATGTTATGTGGTAAGGTCAAAATGACATGACAATTCCATGTGGCATTTAAAGAAATGAAAAATGAGTTGGATATGTCCAACATGACAACTAACGCCCATAAGGGCATATTTGGACCAAAAGTTGGACGGCGAGGGCATGAGTGAACCAAACTTTAAACGGAGGGTATATCTAGACCTTTTCGAATAGTTTAGGGGCATATTTGACCCTTTTCCCTACAATTATTTATCCATATACAATTTTTATATATACATATATATGGAGATCTGTTTTTGTTAGTAGCGGTGACTTTAAAGTTAATTCGTATGTATCTTGATTATTTTACATTGTTATTTTGGTTATTTTTTTAATTTTTCTTTTACTTTCATCGAAGGTCTTTGAAAATAATATGCTGAATAATTCAGTTTAACTTTTAGGCATAGTATCTAAATTATATTATTTTCATTAGTTTATTCTTATTTCATATTTATGTTCTTTAATTTTGAATCTAAATAAGTAAACACTTAAATTTATAGTATATCGAACAATTAAACATATACATTTTATGTGATATATGCAAATGCATGAATTATGTAGGACGTAAAATTGTCATTAGTATGCCACGTAGGACATATTTGTTTAAGTTTTTACTTGTGTACTTCAAAATTGAAGGATATAAATATAAAATAAGGTAAATTAAAAATTATTTATGTATTGTGCCTAATTTTTACTTACTGTTCAGAGAAACTTCATATAATCATTACACAAAATATTACTCATCTGTCCATTTTATATATCATTACTTTATATAAATTGTTGGTTCATGATACTTGTTATTTTATAAAATCAATGCATAAATTATCATGCATAAATTATCATATTATTTCTTTTTTACCATTATGAATTATTAGTCTTGAAAATATATATTTGACTAACTTAAAAAAGTTAAGTATATTATTCATGTTCATTGGTTAAATTAATAATCAAAATAAATCAATAATCATATTCATTGATTGAGAACTTGAATTCCAAAAATACTAAATAAAAACAAAAGAGTAAAATACATTATTTCTCAATATAAATGTAAAGTATAAATGTAAAATATAAAAAATAACTGGGAAAGTATCTTTATACATTACTTGACCTCCCCTTTTTTTAATAGAAAATAAAAAATGTCAAGATTAGTCTAATAAATAATCCCATTTATTTCTTATTATTGATAAAATCTATTTTCTCCGTTTATTTTTAGTTGTCATATTTTGACTAGATATATTGATTAAAAAAATAATATAATGATATAAATATTTTATTAAACTATTTGCTATTTTATGATATCTCAAAAAATGATGAGAAAAAGTAAGTTTTAATATTGAAGATAAAACATGAAAAATATATTTTTTCTTGATAAATGAATAGTTACCGGTAAAATAAAATTTTATTTTTAAAATAAATAATAAATAAAAGTGAACGAAAAAGAGTATTTGTCAGTTAAATAGTTAAATGGACAAGGGCATAATGTTGACACCAAATTTTGGTTCGATGGTTTTAAAATTAATACATTTTGAGTCAAATACAAAAAAAAATAAAAATCTGCCTTTCCCACATCTTTTCTCAAACAATTTTTCAATTTTTGCAAAAGTCCCACATTGCTATTTTATCTTTTTTGAGGATATTTGGGTTTCTATATAAACCCACTTCATTCAATATTTTAAGGGGGGGAAGACAAAGAATACTCATAAAATTTAGAGAATTCTTGATTCTCATAGTTAAAAATTTTCAAAGTGTTTTGTGGTTTTTCGAGTTGAGGAGGTGGAGTCGTCTCGTTCAAACTCGTAGTTCCGGTTCGCAGCCCAAAACCAGGTAAATTTTTTCTCTCAGCTCTTTTATGTTTTCTGTTTATTATATGTAGCTTGTTTTTTTTTTTTAGTTTAATGAAGTTGTAAAAGTCAATTAATATTTATGTTTATTATAGTTTTAATATTAGCATTATTTTACGATTTGATGTTCATTTATTTATTATTATTATTTTAAAATTGTTAGTCAACTATTTGCTATCTTAAATTTTCAGGGTTTTGTTATTATTCTATTTTAATGTTATTTTTAATTTTTATATATTACGTTATTGTTATTTCCATTTCTAATTATGTTGTTTTAGTTTTGTTGATTGTTTTCCATATTCTCTTGGGATAAGTTTGTTATGTTTCATTGCTTGGGATAAGTTTGTTATGTTTTGTTGATGTTCAGGTTATATTAAATATATTTGTTAAAATGGGCCAATGAAAAAACTCTCCGTCGGTTTTGGAGGCCTCCCCAATATTAAAAGACGGAAATTTTTAGTTTAAGTTCATATAACTTGTTTGTTAAATTGTTAAAAGGGCCGATGAAGAAATTACCGTCGATTTCCAAGGCCTCCCATGTTAGTAAGACGGATTTTTATTTTTTAAATTATTATTTCATATATTCAATTTTATTCATTTTTTATTTATTACTAACACTTTTACTAAGTGTGTTTACAGGTACCCAAGACTTGTTTCATTGAAGTTATTCGAAAGGATTTCGAATTATATTTTACAATTCATTATTTTGTATATATCGATGCTAGGCAAACCTTAGGCCGTTTCTCATGTTGTTTTTTTATTTTATTATTATTGTTTATTGTATATTATATTACTGGTATATTATTGTTATCTCCTCAATTTGAAAAAATGAACTCAGTTGGGAACCAAAGTTGTGGATTTCGAAGGGTGCCTAACCCCTTCCCTTCGAAATAACTTGAACCCCTTACCTAGAATCAAATTGGTTTCGTAGGCATTTCTTTTAGGTTAATTAGTTAATCGGTTTCCTAGTTTTCCTAAAATTAGGTGGCGACTCCCTTTTCCCTTTAACCCCCTTTTACCACTTTTGACCCCTTTACCCTTTTTAAAAATTTATTGGTTTATTCTTTTGTTTAATTGAGTTATCGCGACGTTGCTCCCATTCAAAGGATGTCAACAGAATGGCGACTCCGCTGGGGAATTAGAGGTTCTAACTATTATGGGTTTATCTTTTCGAATTGAGTATACTATTCTTTTATTGTGTCATTCATTATATCTTGTATTTTTCGGTAATCATTTGCATATTATACTCATTATTCATTCATTATTTATTGTACATTGTCATTGCATTAATGACATTTTTCAACACATATGTATAGTATATTAAAGAACGATGTTGCGGAACCGCAGATCGGACTTTTCTATACTCAATCACTTTTTCGGAATGATCGACAATTTATTGATTCGTCATGCGTCCAATGGTTGTCGTGAGTTCCAACCTAAGTTGTCCGCTTGGGTCCCCAGTCATTCAAGATCACTCTTGGTCAGCTATTTTTTTAACATTCATAATCTCAGTCCATTCTCTATCTGAGTCACAATCTGTTGGAACTACGTTTGACCTGATTCCTGCTTCAACGGGATACGTAGGCGCCATTAAGGCTCGGTTATCTTTCCTGTAAGTTTTCCAAATTTTAAGAACGGAAACTGGGGCAAAATTTTGGAGAAGTCTCCAAAATTTTATAATGGAGATAGTTGTTACAATATTAAATACCGGAGGTTTGTCGGAGTTGAAACAGGGGCAAAAAATTTTAGGAATGCCCTCAAAATTTTCACCAAGATTGTACGGAGACTCCAGTATTTAGGAGGCTTCACTCCGAGTTGGTTTGTATATTTTGCATTAATTTTTTGTACATGATGTCACATTCATTGTATATCTTTGTTTTTATTATATTCCACTGAAAAAATTAGTTTAATTGACATTTTTTAAGTTTGGGTAGTCCGCCCTTCAACACGACTCATTATTTTCTTATTTTATTTTTGTTACTTTTGTTAAATTTGGGTGGTCCGCCCTTCAATGTGATTCACTGATTTCTTCATTCTTGTTAATTTCCTTCTTTAATAATTAAAAAATATTTTTTGTTAAATTCGGGTTGCCCGCCTTTCAATGTGGCTCATTGATTTTTATTTTCATTATTTTTCCTTTCAAAAAGTAATTTGTTGTTTGTGAATTTTATGTCATATTTGGAAGAACTACGCAAACCTGATCCTCATCAATGAGATACGTAGGCAGCCCTTATTGGGTTCGGTATTCTTTTTTCAAAAGATTTTTATTTATTTATTTATTTTTTATTCTTTGAATGTTAATATTTTTGAAATTATTTTTTAACTGGGTTGGTGCCAACACAGTTCAAGTGTGCATGTGAAAAATAATTTGTATAATAATGAAGATTGACTTCTTGTTAAACCATGGATTCTTTTGGTACCTCTCATTCATACTTTGTTACACTTGCAAATGTTATCTTGTATAAATTCAAGATTAGAACAAAATCAGATTCATTGTTTCATGTGGATTGTGTGGTGAGTTTTGAATCAAATTCAATTATTTTGCATTGTTGATCTAGAACTTGGCCTAAATGTTATTGAGGCGAAATTTTGAGTAATGTTTGATTTGAAAAATGATTGTAGGCCTTATTTGATCCGTTTGAGCCTTTTAAAGCCTACCAAATGATGTTAATCCTTTGATGTCCCACTTTGAGCCTTAAGCCTTTTCTTTGGACAACCACATCTTAGCCTATACCTTTCTGAGTGCTTTTACGCACTATCTCTCTTTTGACCAGATTTTCTTGAGCGCATTGAAGACATGCAAGTTATAAGAGAAGATACAAAGTTCAAATTTGTCAAAGACAAAAGTTATCAAAGTTCATGAATGTCAAGAAAACAAAAATGACTTAAAATAAAAAAAAATGAGGGGGGGTTCGAAATTCCCCACCAATTTAAGAAAGCAAAATTTCAAAAACACTCTAAACAAAAAAGGAGAAAATTCAAAAGGGGGGAAAACTCAGACAAACAAAGTTTCAAAGAAGTCAAAAGTGCAAAAGGAAGGGACAGCAAAGAGAATCAAACGCTAAAAGCGTAATAAATGTTAAAAGCATCTATTTAGTGCAATGCTCAAGAAAGAATAAGTCACTTTAATCCCAAATGACTATCCTACCCGTTCCTAATCCAACATTACAAGCTATTAACAAGCCCTACATGATTTCAATTCAAATATTCCAGATTAGGGGAGATTTACATGAAGGTCAAGCCTATGGTATCACAATTGCATGCATTGAAATTTTTTGTTGAGTGTGAGTGTGTTTTTCCAGATATTCCCAAATCAAAACACTTTAAATGTGCACAAATTGAAAGTTTCTTTCTTGTGAGGGCACTTGAAACATGATGTTAGGTCTAGTTCAAAGATTTTGCTTGTAGCAAGATGAACAAATCTTGTCGTTACTTAAGTACAATTGAGGTACCACTTGAATCCATAGGAATTACCTCGATGTCAATTTCAGTTGAAAGAGAAAAATTGTGAGAAATTTTTGTACAATACTATTGTTGGCGCTAACCAAGTTAAAATATGTTTCATTGTTGATATTTGTCCAAACAACTTTGTGGACCGTTTCATTGTTGATTTTGTCCAAACAACTTTGTGGACCGTTTCATTGTTGATTTTGCCCATACCAACTTTGTGGACCGTTGATTGTTGATATTTGTCCAAACAACTTTGCAGACCGTTTCAAAGTTTAGATTGCATTTTTGGTAGTCATACCCTTCAAAATGACATCTTTTATTTTCGGTAGTCATACCCTTCAAAATGACATCTTTTTAATTTGGGTCGTAAAACCTTTCAAACTGACATCATTTTATTTTTGTGCCCCATATTTGTCCATACCAACTTTGTGGACTGTTTCATTGTTGATATTTGTCCAAACAACTGTGTGGACCGTTTCAAAGTTTGAATTGCATTTTTTGTAGTCATGTCCTTCAAAATGACATCTTTTTTATTTTAGGTCGTCATATCCTTCAAAATGACATCTTTTTATTCTTGGGTCGTCATATCTTTCAAAAGGACATATTTTTTATTTTTGGGTCGTCATATCCTTCAAAATGACATCGTTTATTTTAGGTAGTCATACCTTTCAAAATGATATCTGCTCAAAATTGATTTGTTATCTCAAATAAAATGATTTATTTCAGATTGGTTTGTCATGCCGTTCAATATGACACTTTTGTTTTTATTCCATTTTAAATTGACATTTTATTTAATTCATGATGCTATTAAGTTTGAATCATTACATTGCTTAATATCTTGTTCATATGGTCATGTTTGCATAATTTATGTTATATTTGCTACTAACATTGATATTGCAGATTTTGTGATAGACATGTTAAGTTCAAGTTGGTCGTCCGCCTTTCAAAGAGACAAGATTGGGTCGTCCGCCTTTCAAAGAGACAAGATTGGGTCGTCATCTCCCTTCAAATGACATGTTAAGTTCAAGTAGGGTCCTCCGCCTTTCAAAGAGACATGATTGGGTAGTCATCTCCCTTCAAATGACATATTAAGTTCAAGTTGGGTCGTCCGCCTTTCAAAGAGACAGGATTGGGTCGTCATCTCCCTTCAAATGACATGTTAAGTTCAAGTTGGGTCGTCCGCCTTTCAAAGAGACACGTTGGGTTGTCATCTCCCTTCAAATGACATGTTAAGTTCAATTGGGTCGTCCTCCTTTCAAAGAGACATGTTGGGTTGTCATCTCCCTTCAAATGACATGTTAAGTTCAAGTTGGGTCGTCCGCCTTTCAAAGAGACATGATTGGGTAGTCATCTCCCTTCAAATGACATGTTAAGTTCAAGTTGGGTCGTCCGCCTTTCAAAGAGACATGTTGGGTTGTCATCTCCCTTCAAATGACACGTTAAGTTCAGATTGGGTTGTCATCTCCCTCCAAATGACATATTAAGTTCAAGTTTGGTCGTCCTCCTTTCAAAGAGACAAGATTGGGTTGTCATCTCCCTTCAAATGACATGTTAAGTTCAAGTTGGGTCGTGCGCCTTTCAAAGAGACAAGATTGGGTCGTCATCTCCCTTCAAATGACATGTTAAGTTCAACTTGGGTCGTCCGCCTTTCAAAGAGACAAGATTGGGTTGTCATCTCCTTTCAAATGACATGTTAAGTTCAACTTGGGTCGTCCGCCTTTCAAAGAGACAAGATTGGGTTGTCATCTCCCTTCAAATGACATGTTAAGTTCAAGTTGGGTCGTCCGCCTTTCAAAGAGACAAGATTGGGTCGTCATCTCCCTTCAAATGACATGTTAAGTTCAACTTGGGTCGTCCGCCTTTCAAAGAGACAAGATTGGGTTGTCATCTCCTTTCAAATGACATGTTAAGTTCAACTTGGGTCGTCCGCCTTTCAAAGAGACAAGATTGAGTTGTCATCTCCCTTCAAATGACATGTTAAGTTCAAGTTGGGTCGTCCGCCTTTCAAAGAGACAAGATTGGGTTGTCATCTCCCTCCAAATGACATGTTAAGTTCAAGTTGGTCGTCCGCCTTTCAAAAAGACAAGATCGGGTCATCATCTCCCTTCAAATGAAATGTTAAGTTCAAGTCGGGTTGTCCGTCTTTCAACGAGACACGCTGGGTTGTCACCTCATTCAAAGTAACATGTTATTCGCATCATCCTTCTTTCAAAAAGGTACACCACCTTCATTGTGCAATTTTGCAAGTAACATCAAAGGTATGTGAATTTTTTCAGTTTGCAATCAATCTTCGTCTTTTGTTTATTATTTTCGTCCCAGTTGATCAATGTGGAGTCTTGCTCAAAAGTTCTACTAACGTCTCAATTGTTTTGTTCAATGTTTATCAAATCAAATTTGGCTCGTCAACTTTGTTTGACCAGGATCTCTTTCATCGATCCTAATCAAACAAAGGGGCAAGTTGTTGACACCAAATTTTGGTCCGATGGTTTTAAAATTAATACATTTTGAGTCAAATACAAAAAAAAATCTGTCTTTCCCACATCTTTTCTCAAACAATTTTTCAATTTTTGCAAAAGTCCCACATCGCTATTTTATCTTTTTTGAGGATATTTGGGTTTCTATATAAACCCACTTCATTCAATATTTTAAGGGGGATAAGACAAAGAATACTCATAAAATTTAGAGAATTCTTGATTCTCATAGTTAAAAATTTTCAAAGTGTTTTGTGGTTTTTCGAGTTGAGGAGGTGGAGTCGTCTCGTTCAAACTCGTAGTTCCGGTTCGTAGCCCAAAACCAGGTAAATTTTTTCTCTCAGCTTTTTTATGTTTTCTGTTTATTATATGTAGCTTGTTTTTTTTTTTAGTTTAATGTAGTTGTAAAAGTCAATTAATATTTATGTTTATTATAGTTTTAATATTAGCATTATTTTACGATTTGATGTTCATTTATTTATTATTATTATTTTAAAATTGTTAGTCAACTATTTGCTATCTTAAATTTTCAGGGTTTTGTTATTATTCTATTTTAATGTTATTTTTAATTTTTATATATTACGTTATTGTTGTTTCCATTTCTAATTATGTTGTTTTAGTTTTGTTGATTGTTTTCCATATTCTCTTGGGATAAGTTTGTTATGTTTTGTTGATGTTCAGGTTATATTAAATATATTTGTTAAAATTGGCCAATGAAAAAACTCTCCGTCGGTTTTGGAGGCCTCCCCAATATTAAAAGACGGAAATTTTTAGTTTAAGTTCATATAACTTGTTTGTTAAATTGTTAAAAGGGCCGATGAAGAAATTACCGTCGATTTCCAAGGCCTCCCATGTTAGTAAGACGGATTTTTATTTTTTAAATTATTATTTCATATATTCAATTTTATTCATTTTTATTTATTACTAACACTTTTACTAAGTGTGTTTACAGGTACCCAAGACTTGTTTCATTGAAGTTATTCGAAAGGAGTTCGAATTATATTTTACAATTCATTATTTTGTATATATCGATGCTAGGCAAACCTTAGGCTGTTTCTCATGTTGTTGTTTTATTTTATTATTATTGTTTATTGTATATTATATTACTGGTATATTATTGTTATCTCCTCAATTTGAAAAAATGAACTCAGTCGGGAACAAAAGTTGTGGATTTCGAAGGGTGCCTAACCCCTTCACTTCGAAATAACTTGAACCCCTTACCTAGAATCAAATTGGTTTCGTAGGCATTTCTTTTAGGTTAATTAGTTAATCGGTTTCCTAGTTTTCCTAAAATTAGGTGGCGACTCCCTTTTCCCTTTAACCCCCTTTTACCACTTTTGACCCCTTTACCCTTTTTAAAAATTTATTGGTTTATTCTTTTGTTTAATTGAGTTGTGGCGACGTTGCTCCCATTCAAAGAATGTCAACACATAAAATACCTTCGATGTATTGGAAATGGTACAAAATTATCCTCCATCCACCTATTGGCTCCAAAATAAGCTGTCCACCCACCTATTGACTCCAAAATACCCTTGTCATCCACCTTCGGGTTCAAAATTAACCACTTATTACTAATTAAACACCAAAAAATTAATAAACCAGTCACATTTCTAATGTAACAATAGAAAATCTACTGGCAATGAGTGTTTTAAAAATTTGAGGTGTAAATATCTATAAAAGTAAATTATCATACATTCAAGTGTCTAAATAAAAATTACCGTAAACTTAAAAGTCTGACTATGTTCATCGTATTTTTTCTTTCATATCAATTATGTGATGTTACTTCACAGATTACTTTTTTTTAAAATAATATATTGAAGGTTTTAAAACAAATTATAAATATTTATAAAATTATATTAAAAATTAATTCGGGATGTAGTAATCATAAATTTTAAATTCAAAGTTGAAAGAGAATCCTATTGAAAGTATCCTCCTAAATAAGCGGTTCGACATAAATTTAATTGAGGCTTTGATTCAGACTCGAATAATTTTGGATGTAATTTTTAGGAATATATAATTTTTGTCGTATTTTAGTAGTGTTTATGGCAATAATAATATTATAATTAGTTTATTAATAGGGTGGGGTTTAGTTAGTAATGAGTGGGTAGTGGGTTGGATAAAAATCATATTAATAAATTAAACTATAACCAATAGTTGAGCACCAAGTATTTTAAAAAATACTTAAATAATTTAATTTTAAAATCGTTAAATAAGTGATCAATTTTGAACCCAAAGGTGGATGAAAATGGTATTTTGGAGCCAATAGGTGGATGAAAAGAGTATTTTGGAGCCAAATGATGGATGAGAAGGACATTTTGAAGCTAATAGATGGATGGAAGATAATTTATTACCATTTTCAATACTTCAAATGTATTTTAATAGTTAAATAGTTAAATGCTCTAAAAAGTGTTTTCTTTCGGTGGCCCAAAATAAAAATAAAAAACAGATTATAAAGATACCACAGACTCCAATAAATATGCTGGGCAGAAAATTGAGATAGGCCTTAATTAATCAGAGCTAACATACAAAAATAATTATATTTATAAGGTTAATGAATATCAATAACTATACGTATGTTATTTACAATAAATAATTATAATTTATATTATCTTTTTGTTGTAATTTGTATAGATTTTAATTTTTTATTTATACATTGATATATCTTTAAGTATAACAAACTAAAAAAGAAATTGATTCTAATATAATATTCATTATCTTTACATTACATTCATATAATGAGCTACTTTTTATAATTAATTTTATAGCCAAAAATTATTGATTTAAAGACATCAGATCATTTTCTTTGTCAATTTAACAAAAATTGTGATACATCGTACTCAATTTTTTTGTTATCTTCATATTTCTTATTTTGTCGTCGTAAGGGTATTAATATTTTTTTTTGTTAATTAAAGTTATTGTTGTAAGCAAATTGTTGAATTTGTGAATGAAGGTTAAGTATTTCAATTTTGAATAAGTGAACTACATGATAATACACTGGTTGTAAAACAAAAAATGAATATATCGATATAAAATACAATGAGTACATTGTTGTTAAACACAAAAATAAATACATTGGATACAACTATACTTGTATTTCCGAATCAACATTTTATTTTGGATATAGTACTTATATAACTAGATATAACGTAAATCAACATTTTAACTTGTGCTTATATAACACTACAAGTATCGTGTATATAAATATGGATACATTGCAACACTATTGTTAAGCAAGAATATAGATACATTATACAAACGAGCAAAAATATACAATTTATGGGTATCAAACTGTATAAATATGGATAAATTAAACGAGCAAAAGAGATACAATTTGTGGGTATCAAACTGTATAAGTACGAGATAAGTATGTAATTAAAAATTACCTGATTGATACGAAATCACAAAAATCGCTCCTGCAGTGATGTAAAGTATCTTGAATTTGAATGAATTTGGGGGGAGGGGGACATAAAATATGTGATGTATGAATATTGATGAAAGAAAAAAAAAGTTGATGATGGTAAACATGGAAAAAGATCACAAATGTCTGCCATAATTAATTAGACATTCAATTATAATCACTTTCTTATTTAATATTTATTTATTATATTAAATATATAAAAAATTATTTATTTTTATAGAATTAACATTGATATTTATTGTCTTATTATATCCATATAACATGGAAATAATAAAAGATAATTATTTTTCTTAAATCAATATGGATGTTTGCAATATTCTAAAGTTTTTCCTAATTAATTTTACCTTTCGAACTCTTGAAAAATTCACCACGAGTTCAAGGAAACAGCTAAATTTAATTCAATTTTAGTTTTCAAGTGAAAAGTACTTTACTTTTTAAAGAAAGATTATAGATGCCCATTAGAAATTATAAGTATAATATATGGTCAACATCTAATCTATCAAATCGTGTGGACACTTATCGGATTTTGATTCGATAGGAGAACTAACATTACCCGTTTACCACTTTATAAAAAATTTTCAAGAAAAAATACGTTTGAGACAAGCAAGGTAAATCAAACATAAAGGAAAACTCGATATTATTTGCAGAAGTCTTTAACACCTTTCATGGACCTAGTCAAGAGATTTACAAGAGTTTCTGAGGGCCGTCTTAATCCCTAAAAAAAAATTACTTATAAATATATATATTTTTTAAAAAATTATATGTATTATGAGTGATATTTCTACTAAGGAAATTTCATATGAATATAAAACTTGAATTTTGTATGAATAATATGATGAAAATATTGAAAACAAAATCTCAAAGTCACGTGAAATTAGAAGTGAATTAATATATAATGAAAGTATTCAATCAAATAAAAAGATTTATTTCTTTTTTATATATACATATTGCTTATAGAATATTAAATGTTAACTGTTGCCTCAGATGAAAGAACGTTTTTTGAAATAAAAAGTTAATTAAATCTTATTTAAGATCAACAATGTCTCAAGAGAGATCGAATGAATTTATTACATTATCAATTGAAAATGAATTATTAAAACAAATCGATATAAAACATAAACTAATGATGTCGCATCTAAAAAAGTTACAAAAGTAGATTTTAAATAAAAACATTTTAAAAAAAAATATTAGGCCATCACTCTGTTAACACTACAACAAAAATGATTAATAGGGGCAATTAATTCTTAATTGCCGCTAAATATATATTTTTAGCGGCAATTGTCACTCTTTGTATATGTCTTTAAAGTCTTTAACGACATTAATTCTAATGACACTTAACTAATGTCGGTAAAGACTCTAGCACTCTTTATTAATGTCAATGTTTAATGCTGCTAAAAGATATTTTTATTATATTATGAATTTCAATTTATACCCCAATCTCATTGAATCAACCGTGAAGCCTCCATACACAATATGAATACAAAAGAAAAGACACAATTTTCACTCGAGGAAAGAGTAGGTATATTAAAAAACTAATAATGACTATCCACCCTCCCCGCGCTTCAACCAACTTAAAAACATACATATATCAACGTAAAGGTATAACAAGAACAGTATCAGTATATAAAATATATTAATAGACATTATAGACCGACTTAAGTGAAGTCCATGCAACTCATCATAAAATAAAATAAAAACAACAAATAGCAATATATCACACCTTAAACACTCCCACTCACACATTGTCCCTTGGACTAGCACTTCCTAGAAAATTAGGATTCCATTAAATATCCCACATGTAGCTTAAAGCCTAGCCATGTCATTAGAATTATTCCCACATGTATTTAACTACTAAATGAAAATGAGTACATTTATTATAGGCAAATATCATTATTAATTCAGATCATTCATTTCTAAATGTACAAGTAGTTTAATTATCAGGAGCATCATGATCATTACCCTTATAACTTGTTACTAAAATCAAACATCCCGCACAATAAGAGGAAACATACACATAGTCAAATCAAATAAACATTGTCCATCACACAGAGTTGGTATTCCAACATGCCAGTAGTGAAAATTCATAGATAATTAAACTCATTTCTGACATATTGATATCTCAAAATAACTATACCTAAGAATCACCAAAAATATATATACCTAGAACATATATTATAATAACATTAGCCAACTCTAAATAATCAAGTAGTTACACGATCATCAAATTTATCCCCATTATTGTACATTCTCTACAACACATCAATATCATAAGTACTTCGCTCGATCGTTTATCTATATAAATATGTTAAAGGATCTTTCATTTCGTTCATATAGTCATGACCTGCAAGGGATCTTAGGTGTCCATGCACCATACCAACATGGTACGCGATTCACACACATAATGGCTCATCCATAAGCATGCATCAAACGTGAGCCAATCATTATCAAAATAACAAATGTATTCTCGCCCTATCAACATATCTTAGTATGCAGCATTGTTTCAGTTATTTACAATGAGCACAAGATGACCACAAGTGCACATTATAAACAAGGCCGTCTTAATAAAATTGGGGTCTAAAGCCAAACTTTATCAAGAGACCCTAAGTATATTTTAAACTTCATCAAGAGACCCTAAATATATTCTTTCTCTGTAGGTGACATACAAATTGAATGAAAACAACAATAACAACATATAGTATATAATCGTACAAGTGAGATCTGATAACTCAAATCACCCTCCAAAACCAATTAAAAGAGTGGGCGATCGTTGTCAGAAAAAAATCAAACGAAGAGTCGGGGTCGAATTCCACAAGAAATAGTGTAGCGTAGGGGATTCCTTATCAAGAAATACAAATTTTAGATTAGCTCATTTGTAATAGTAAAAACAATTGAATGGATAGAGCCACAAATTTAACAAAAAGCTTTGGTTTTCAATTATCGAAATTAAGCTAGAAATCAACTTAAATCAATAAGTTATAAGCAATCTAGGAGTGCGGGCATTAGAAGTCAATCTCACTTAGGGGTAATTGTGCTGCTCTATAGTGATGAACATTCCTAAATAGGCTAAGTCATTATAATTGATGCTAATCATATTTCGATCTCTAACCATCTATGCATAGAGTGTCCTTTCGGTCTCATCTGTATGCCAATCCAAAATAACCTAATACCTTACTCTATCTTCTCTTTTAAGAATAGAACGAGCAATTCATAGACGTCAAACCTATATTAGTAATATTGAAGTGATTACCCACTCCAATTAATCTTTTTCTAGAATCAAAAGGAGATCGGAAGTAAGAGTTAAGTTTGCAACCTTAACCCATCAGTGAACCCTGCGGTAATTAGACTAAATTCAGGAATCAACAACACAAAAAAAAACATAGAACTATACCCACTACATGAAATCAACACCCAACCCCATTAGAGCGTTCTTAGATTTTGTAGTTTTAGCTAACCATCACAAAAGGTAGAAGAAATTATACCTTTCGTCAAATCAGCCATGGATAACATGAAGTCTTATTCGAGGATGAATGTTTCAAGAGGGAGATATTGTAACACCTCAAAAAGTATAAAATTAAAAGAAAATGGGAAATTCTGATTTTTTGGCACTAAAACAGGTTCGACGACTCCTTTTACGAACAACAGTGTCACGACAAGAGTTTACACCTAGACATGACCAACACTCAAGATCATTGTTGGTTCCCAAGCAAACCCTCATCCCGACTGACTAAAAGCAGAAGACTAACTTAGCATGAAACATCTTAAGACATAATAAAACTCATGCAACTGAAATACATAACTTTAACTCAAAAGAAACCTCTTGAATAACATGATATATTCAATTCTCCATAAAATAGGCAACTTAAATCTGTAAAACACTTAATAAAATAAATGATACAAACTTCTCAACAATACTAATTATCTATGAACCCTCTAGCTGATAAAGATGGAAGTCGGGCAAGACCCATATCATCCTAACAACTGATATAACTGAAAGGTGATTAAAATCCTCCGGAAGTAAGGAGGCTCACCATAGTTAACTCAAACTCTCGGATATATCAACAAACGTCTTGTTGAAGATCATGAATACCTGTGTCTGCATCATGAAAAGATGCAAGCCAAATAGCTCAGTACGTGGAATATAGGAACATATAAGGGAAATTTTAAAACATTAACATAAGCTTGAACTTGATAAAAATGGAAACATCCTTACCTCTTTTCAAACTTACTCAATTCAATAATCAAGGATACTCAAAACTACTCAACTTACTCAACTAAGAGGTACTTAAGAATAAGATAATCAACGCAGAGATTATATACTCAACTAAACTCAAAGATATGATACTCGACTTTAACTCAATATAAAACAACAATACACATGCAATATATGAAAAATTTTATAAAACAGTAAAAGCAAATTAATACGTTAAAGAAAATGCAATACCAAACTCAACTTTTACTTATATAATAAAGTGATATAATTTCTTTGCGAGTTTCTCGAATCGACAACCACCACTATGAGCCTACGTGGTGATACAACACTTCACCTCATGCTGCCAAGGACCACCATATACCTTGCCATTAGTATAGGATCTAACTTAACTTTGTGGATATCTAAAAAGTATGACCCTTTCCTAATCGTAATCGTTGTATGATTTATGGAGACTTGAGTTAATATGAAATTGCATCCCCATATCGCTGCTCAATACTACTCCCAAAAATATACTTAGCTCTTATGTTTTTAAAAACAACTTCTTTCTTTTATTTGAGACAAGTTTAGGTTCCATTTTCATATATGAAGCAAAGCTGAATTTCCAAAGTAAATGTTTTAATTATTTACACATTTTTATTCTATGATATATGCTATGACTAATGCTAAGGGCGTGTCTAAGTCCTCCTCGAGGACAAAGACACCGGTAACGTTTATGGGGTGCTCCCCAGTCGTTATACTATATGGAAGTCATGTATACAACTTTTATCATTCTCTTACTTAGTTGCTCATATATTATCTCAAATCAATAGTTGATATCAAAGTATTCACAATTGAATTCAAAGACTTACTTTAACTCTACTCTTAATCTCTCTTCAATGTGAATTATGAATATGAGAGTTATGGTTTATTATTTCAAAGATCTCGTGATGATAAATTAGAATCGTGAGAACTTTTTCCTCATCCTGTTACCCACTTAGTCAATTTTTGAAACAAATTACTAGATGCTGTAGAAGATTCCTCAAAAGGGCTCAAAGGGACTATCTTTGAATGTTCAAACGAATTCTCAAAGCTTAGCTCTTAACTCTACCTTGAATATAATTTATGAATTCAAGGTTGTTATTTGTGATAGGAAAGATCTCGTGATGTTTAGGATTATTTTTAGATAGCTAACCATGAAATGAGGTCACAAAATCACCGTCTTGGAACAAGTCCGCGATGCAGAGTTGCATTAAAATCTTTGATCGCGAAATAAAACTTTGAGATAAAGTAGTTCGCGTCCTAACCGCGACGAATAGCAATTTTTTTGGTCAATGGGGGAGCAATTGCACAAAGAGGCCTTGCATGCCATAATCTGCTCGACTTTTCCTTCTTCGTTTTGTAGCCCCAATTCGCCTAAATTTGATTTTCTTTTTTAATCTCTCTTTAGATTTAGATACCCAACACATGAACACAAGAACAACTCATAAGTAACTTTAAAATTGACATGCTTTCATGAAAAACTTAACAATCTCATCTAAACTCCAGAAGTAAAGCCAATTCAAAGACATAATTCAAGAACATCATAATTTCAACTTTCTAGAACAAACTTAACACTAAAATTAACATGATTGTCTTGTGGGTGAACAAACCCAACACTCGGGAAGCTTAAATACTTGAAGAAATCATGTTTTTTGAATAACTTGAAGGAAAACCTTGAAAGATGAACCCTAGCCTTAGTGTTTCTTGATTTTCTTGAGCGTAGAATCGTTTGAGTGAATGACTGGGTTTGATTTGTGAAAACTTACTTTTGACACGTTTAGTGTAATTTAGGTGACATCCTAAGGGTTTTTAAGACAAATATACCCCTAAATAAATAAATAAACCAAGACGGGAGTCGAAATGTTTTTCATCGTGCAGTGAGGTCCGTATTGGCTCTACTAACGGAGTCATCGCGGAGATGTTGCCAGGTATGCGCGTTGTAAGTAATAAGTCATAACCTTTTACTCAGATCTCTAAACGGAGAACACTCATTGGCATTTGAAAGAGGACTCGACGGGCTTTAATTTAGTATCTTATGTATCTCCTAACACATTTTGTAGAGAAAGTTAGGGCCATTTGAAGTTGACCCAACTTAAGAAAACTTAGAAATGATTTGAGTGTTTTCCTCTTTGGTTTCTTTTGGAATTTAAGGTGATAAATCTAGTGACCTTAATACTCAAGATATTTTAAATTCCTTGCAAAAATATCACTCCCTACTAAGAACGTACAAGTCTTGGTTCAAAATTAATTTTTGGGGTGTTACACATAAGAAGTGAGTCGTAGACTTGGAGATGATTTTTTTTTGATATTTCAAGTTTTTGAAGTTTGACCTACGAGTAGCCGGGTTGATCTTTAGTAAGTTTTACGGGTCTTAGGATGGTTCTATATAAATATTCCAGAATTATTAGAATTTTGGACAAAAATATGAGAACTACAGAAAGGGTCTACGGATCATAGAAAATTTGCTGACCCACAAAAAGGACTTGTGGAAAATGATTGGATTTTTGGGTTTCTTAAGTTGGGTGTTTGGTTGACCAATATGTCCTATAGGTCCAAATGTAGAACCAATCTGGTAATTTTAATGAACGGTCTTTTCCTGCCTACCCAACAAATTAACTACGTAATTTCTTCCCTATAACTAACCCTATAACTTGTTTAACCCTTATAACTCCCTTTATTCTAAATAACTTGATCATATCCTCAAATCTCCTCCAAGATTTTCTTCTAAAGTTGTCTCTTAAGATCAAGGTAAAACAAGTTAGGATTTCTAAATCAAGCCTCATTTCCACCCCATTAGTTTTGAGTATTGAATGACAAGGTAGCACAATTTCATCAATTGGTTACATTCAACCATTGAACCCCATGAATTCTCAATTCTCCAAGTTGAATTTCTTCAATTTGATAAGCTATTCATTCAATTCTTCACAGTTTCTATCTTTTTTTTATTCAATTGTTGATTTTGATATTATTATGATTGTTTTGACTCAATTATATGTTTCCAATTTATTTCATATGAATCCATGCATTGATCATAATATTTTTACTATAACCTCTTATAGACATGAACTGATGAAGAAACTATGAATGTGTATATGATGTTTTCATGAAGGTTATGAATCATTTATGAAATGATATTCTATAATCTAGGTTCCTTTAAGTTAAGAAATCACTAAAATTGTGAAGGGTAATCTCACATTCAGAAATCATGATTGGTGAAAGGTTTTATCACACATGGTTTATGGAGATACTCTATGATATTTCATGCTTGGATTAGTATCTGAATTGTGATTTTCCAAGTAGGATTTTATATTTATGAAAATGATTATTCTGTTGGTATTTAACTTAGGACCAAGAGAACTAGAGGTAAAGGCTCAAATAGGCAGTCTCTATTACTAACCTCTAGTTTCAAATTATGTGCCCTCATAGGATTGTATTAAATGATCTATCTCGTGGATCCAACAGTATAATGTGATATGATACATAGTTCTACCTTAACAAGTAGTGTAACATCTCGCAGTTTTAAATAACTAGGAAGAAACAAATAATTTAGTTGGGTTTTTGGTTAACTTCAAACGACCATAACTTCTATGTCGTGATGAGTTAGGTGTATATTTAGATATGGTAAAAAATATATTCGAATAATCTTTCTAGCACTGGTGAGTTTATAGGATTATGAGTTCATATAAGTAAGATATGCCTTTTTGAAGTTGGATTGTCCGAATAAGGAAATGTCCAGTCAGGATTTTGGATGTGTAGTTTGGTATTTTACTTACCTAATTTATTTAATTCATTTTAGTGAATTAATAAGGGTCATATGAGAATCATAATAGTTCCATTTGTAGCAAAATACGCTAGGGCTTGGGAAAAGAGAAAAAAGGAGAAAGGAGAAGAAAGTTCATAGTTTGTCAAATTCTTGGAGATTTTCATGTGGATTTCAACAAAGGTTAACCACTACAAGGTTTCTGAGACTTTCATAGTGTTGAATTCATTCACCCACGCGGAAAACATGTTGTTTCAACATGAATTTGTCTTAAAAGAGTTAGAAAGGTGATGTTTTTTATATGTATTCTTGAAATCGACATAGTTCTTGAGTTGGGTGGAAATTGAAAAGTTTCATAGATCATTACGTCAAGTTATTGTGTGGGTTTGAGTAAGATTCTTAGTTATATTTGATGGGTATCTGTATAGAAAAAGAATTTCGGATAAAGAACCGAATTTGGGCGAATTGGAGTTGGAAAATGAAAAAGAAATTTAGTGTGGAAAGTCTGGGAAATGGCTCCGCATCGAGGACCTCTTCCTCAAATTTGGTAAAAATACCTTCACGTCGTGGAGCGGTACACGTGCCGTTTTGCCTCAAAAAGTATTTTCACGATCAAAATTTTAATACATATCCGCGTCACGGACCTACCTTCAGACAATAATTTTTTTTTTTATCTTTTCTCATGATTAGGTATCTAAAAATACTCCTTAAAATCATGAGATATTTCTAATAAAAAATCACAATCCTTGATTCCATAACTCAATTCAAGAAAAGTTAAGAGTGAAGCTTAGATGTTAAGAAACAAGTCAAGAGAATTTCATTTAAGTTTTTCAAAAAGTCTTTCACGAATGTTTTAACTTTGTTTAGAGACTTATGTTTCAAGTTAAGTAAAGAGTAAAGATTTGGGTTCATTCCTTAAAAAGTTATTAGGGAACTATTTCCAAAGAGTAAAAATATTTTCACATTTGAGAAATAAAGGACATTGAGATTTTCAAGAGAAATTTTAAGCTAAGTTTTCAATAATTATCTCAAACAAAAGAAAGAGTTTTGTTTTACAAAAATATGAGCTAATGTATATTTGGGAGTAGAATTGAGCACCGATATGGGGACGAGCTTGAGTTCAGATAACTCACGTCTCAATGAACCATATAGCCATCATGGGTAGTAAATGATCATACTTTTTATATGACTCTTGAAGATGCTTTTAGCATAGACTAGTGGATCAACTAAGTTAAGCGTTTGATATGATGACAAAGTATAGGAAAGATCTGGAAGTGTGGACAAGACGATGTATCACCACTTCGACTCATAGTGATGGTTGTTGGTTAGAGAAACTCCCACAAAAACTATACTTTGTTATATGAGTAAAGTGAGTTTGTTACTCCATTTTGTTTAACGAACTAAGTTGTTTTTACAGTTATATAAATCTTTTCATATATTGCATATGTTCCATTGCTTTATATTGAGTTAAGTTATTCATGAGTTGAGAAGAGCCAAGGTAAGTGTTTCTTTCATAATGTTTTCAAGTCTATGTTATGTTTAGCGTTCCAACTTGCATATTTGTACACTCAAAGTACTGATTCCAATTAGCCTGCATCGTATTATGATACAGACGCATGTAAAGAGGATCAACATCCGGCGCCCCGTTGATCAAAGTGGAGCACTCAGAGTCAGTTGGTGAGCTTCCCAACATTCAAGATGACTCTTTTATGATGGTTTTTTTAGTTTTCAGTTGTTAGGATAATAAGATTTCCTGTCCTGACATCCCTTTTTGTCTTAGAAACTTCAAAGATAGTTAGTAGTTCAGTTATCTTTCATTATCACTTCATGTGTTAAGACTTGAGTTGCCATTTTGGCCAAGTTTAATGTTTGACTTTTATACATTCTTAAGTTATCTTATTATTCAAATGAGTAGAATAATTTGTCATTTTAAATATGCATATATTATTCCACCAAGTAAGTAAGCAAGGCCAAAAGTTTCTTGGGACAAGCAATGGTTCTTGAGTGCCAACCACGTATGAGGTGTAGGCTTAGGGTGTGAAAAACTTGGTATCAAAGCCCAGAGTTTAAGAGTATTAAGGAGTCTATAAAGCCGCATCATTGAGTCATGAATATCATTGTGAAGCGCGCAACATTTATAATTAAGAGTCTGTAACGCCTGGGAAATATTCTTACTTCGTTCATACTCATTTTGTGCATTAGAGTTTAATCTCTAAAAAGTTTCCTTTTGATTCATTCTTGCAAATGTTTTTAGATAATCAAGCCTCCACGAATAGCTTTTAGAGGTGTTCCTTCTAGACGTAATGTTGAGGATAAAGGGGTGCTTAATTCACCTGAGGTGCAACCCCAAGGAGAGGTTACCAATGATGAGTATCCAGTTTTAGAGAGAAGTTATGACTAATTAGGTTGAGAAATAGAGTGGAGCTAGACAAGAAGTGTCTGATACTTCGAGGATCCGAAAGTTATTGAGGATGAATCCTCCTTAATTAACTGGCTCAAGCACTACTGTGGATCCAGAAAAGTTTATGGAAGATTTGAAGAAGGTATTTGATATTATGCATGTTGCGGACACTAAGCAAGTTGAACCGGTTCGTTATCAACTGAAGAATGTGGCTAGGACTTGGTTTGACTAGTTGAAAGGGAGGTAGAACTTATGATGCACCATTTGCGAGTTGGGTATGTTTTGAGGAGGCATTCGTGGAGAGTTTATTACCCTAAGAACTGAAAAAGGCTAAGGTACAAGAATTCCTCACACTTAATAAAGATTCTTTGAGTGTTCATGAGTTTGGGTTGCAATTCACCCAAATGTCCAATTATGCTCTTGATATGGGAGTAGATATGAGAAATAGGATGAGTCTATTTGTTGCTGGGTTGTCCCGTTTATCAAAGAAAGAGGGCAAGGCAACTAGGTTAATTGGGGAAATGTAGATATCAAAGTTGATGGTCTATGTGTAGTAGGTTGCGAAAGATAGGCTAAGGAATAGGGAGGAATTTAGAACTAACAAATCTAAGACATATAATGAGTATGGGTAGTAGAAAGGTAATGTGAACCATTTGTTCTTTCAGTAAAATCAAAAGGAACATGTTCCATCATCTACTAGTGCACCTGCACCCCGAAATAAAGATGAGTATAATGGTCATAATTCCCAAAACTTCAAAGCTAGACCTGTACAGTATCAAGGTAGTGTCTCACAAGGTGGTAACTAGTCTATTGCATGTGCTAGGTGTGGTAGAACTCACCCTGGTAAGTGTCGTGATGGCCAGATAGGTTGCTTCAAGTGTGGACAAGATGGTCATTTCATGAAGAATTCTCAAAGATCAGGCAACGTAGTGGAAATTAGGGGAATAAAATCCAATATTCATTAGTTGCTCCACCAAATAGGGATGTAACTAGAGGATCTACATCCCATGTTAGTGGAGGAGCAAACCACCTTTATGCAATCACTAGTCTCCATTAGCAAGAGAACTCTCCAAATGTTGTCACTTGTATAATCAGAGTGATTAATTTTGATGTTTTTTTTCTATATTCAGGAGCTAGTTTGTCTTTTGTAACCCATTATGTTGCAAATTAGTTAGATGTTATTCGTGATAAACTATGTGAACCTTTTGTGTTTCTACATATGTTGAGGATTCATTTCTAGCTGCGATAGTATATAGTGATTACCTCATTTCTATCCATCACAAAGACATATAGCTAATTTAATCTTGTAAGACATGACAAATTTCGATGTCATTCTATGTATGAAATGGCTTCATGCCTTTTATGCGTCAATAGATTGTAGGACTTGAGTTTTCAAGTTCAAAATTTTTATTGAGCTTGTCTCAAAGTGTAAAAGTAGTTCAACAGTATCTAAGGATCGTTTCATTTCGTACCTTAAGGCAATAAATTTAGTTTTTTAGGGTTGTGTTTATCAGTTAGTCCGAATTAATTACTCAAGTGTTAAGTTACCTCCCATTCAGTTCCCATAGTAAAAGAGTTTCCATAAGTCTTTCCCGATGATCTACCCAGAGTCCCTCCTGTGAGAGAGATAGACTTCGGTATATATATCATTCTAGATACTCATCCCATACGTATGACGCTGTATTAAATGACACAAACAATGTTAAAAGAGCATAAAAAATAGTTGAAAGATCTCCTAGATAAAGGTTTTATTAGACCAAGTGTCTCACCATGGGGCACTCCAGGATTATTTGTGATAAAGAAAGATTGTTCCCTTAGGGTATGATGGATTACCATCAGTTGAACAAATTTTTCATCAAGAATAAGTATCCTCCTCAGAAAATTGATGATCTTTTCGATCAATTTTAAGTTGCGTCTTACTTTTTGAGAATAAACCTCAGCTCTTGCTACCATCAGTTGGAAGTAAGGGAATGTGATATTCCTAAGACAACATTCTTGACCCATTATGGTCACTATGAGTTCCTGGTAATATCGTTCGGTTTGACCAATGTACCCTCAACGATCATGGACTTATGAATAGAATTTTCAAACCTTATTTAGAAATGTTTTTTAGCATTTTCATTGATGACATACTAATATATTTCAGGAATGAAGATCATCATGCTAGTTATCTTAGCGTAGTTCTTCAGACTTTAAAGGATAAGGAGTTATATCCTAACTTCTCGAGATGTGAGTTTTGTCTTGAGTGTGTTGCGTTCTTGGGCAACATAGTTTCTGTTGACGGGATTACAGTTGATACCCTAAAGATAGAGGTTGTGAAGAGTTGGCCTAGATCCACATTTCCAACTGATATTAGGAGTTTCTTGGGTTTGGATGGATATTATAGAACGTTCGTAGAGGGGTTCTCATCTATTTAATTCCCTTTTACCAAGTTAACTAAGAAAAAGTTAAGTTTCATTGGTTTAAAACTTGTGTGAAGAACTTTTAGCAATTGAAGAAGAGGTTTGCTACTGTCCCTGTTTCGGCTTTGTATGTTAATGCAGAATGACAAATGTATAGCTTATGTGTCCATCAGTTGAAGGTTCATGAGAAGAATTGCCCAACCCATGACTTAGAGTTGGCTATTGTAGTATTTACTTTGAAGATATGACATCATTATTTGAATGGTGTGTCTGCAAATGTTTTCACCGATCACAAGATCCTTCAGTATGTATTTACTCATAAAGAGCTTATTCTCAGACAGAAAAGGTCGTTACAGTTACTCAAGGATTATGGCATGAATATTTTTATCTCCCACGTAAGGCTAATGTTGTTGTTGATGCTTTGAGCAATTTATCTATGGGAAGTACCACCCATGTTGAGGAAGAAATAGAGAGTTATCGAAAGATGTGCGTAAAGTTTCACATTTGGGAGTTCAACTAATGGATTCCACATAAGGAAGAGTGGTGGTGATTAATGCGGCTGAATAACCATTAGTTTAAGAAGTAAAAGAGAAGCAAGACCAAGATACCATATTGCTTGAATTTAAGGCAAATGATCATAAGCATAAAGTATTGTCTTTTGAACAAGGAGGAAATATTGTGTTTAAGAATCAAGGTAAATTGTGTGTGCCTAGAGCGGATGATCTCTAAGAAAGGATCATGGAGGAATCTCATATCTCCATATATTCCATTAATATTAGTTCCACAAATATGTATTGCGATTTGAGAGAGGTTTATTGGTTTAGTAGTATGAAGAAGGCATTACAGAGTTCGTTAATAATTGTCTGAATTGCCAACAAGTTAAAGTAGAGCACCAAAAGCTCGATGGTATGACTTGGAATATAGAACTTCTAGAATAGAAGTGGGAGAATATAAATATGGATTTCATCACAATCTTACAAAGATCTCACATGCAACATGATTCTAATTGGATGATTGTGAATCGAATTACCAAATCAACAACTTTTTAGCGGTAAAGACTACCCATTCAATAGAGGATTATGCCACGTTTTATATTAAGGAGGTGGTAAAAGTTCATGGAGTCCCTGTTCATTTATATGAGATAGGGGAGCACAATTTATGGTACAATTTTAGAAGTCATTGTAGAAAGGCTTTTCTTGAAAAGTGAACTTGAGTATTGCTTTTCATCCAACAGATCAATCAAAGTGCACCATTCAGGCCTTAATTGATAAGTTGAGGGTGTGCGTGATTAAATTCAAAGGTAATTGGGATGATCACCTACCTCTCATCAAGTTCGCCTACAATAATAATTACCGTTCTAGTATCAAAGGTCTTTGAGAGAGAATATGCAGATCTCCTATTGGATGTTTTGAGGTTGGTGAAGCTGGATTGGTATCAAACAATGGAGAAGGTGAGAGAGATTCAAGGGAGGCTGAAAATGACACAAAGTCGTTAGAAATCCTACACTGATTATTACAACCCTTAAAATGAACTAGAGCTTCATATGAGTTAATAAAATTTTAAACTAATGAGAAATAGCTCTTAATAGTTGGGTTGAAGATTTTTGAGGTCAAACATCAAGGGATGACCAAGACATCCGGAAACTAATCTTTTGCATGCAAGTGTGTTCTAATGTTTTCCTTGATTTGGTGTTTAATTTGGAGTCTAAAATGATTGGAGATGACCGTAGCATCTAGTGGTCCTGTTTAGGATCAAAATATCCGGGTACGACTCCCCAAGGACCATCCTAGCGGTCCTTAAGTAGGACCTAAACGTTGGCCAAAAAGCTGTCAAGACAGTCTTTACCAATGACCCCAATTGACGCGCCGTAAGAATAGGGTGTGACTCGGCACTTAGTCATGGGAGCTTAGCCCCCAAATTGAGGAGCCTTATTCACAAAGTATGGATGACCAGGACGGTCCGTCCATCCATCCATGGTCTGTAGATGGTAGTCGTTAATGGTCACTTGCAAATCTACCATGTTTCGACCAGTTGAGGGGTAAATTGGTAGATTCATCCTACATTATAATTAAATGGTGGATGGTTATTTTATGTGTATTTAGATATTTTATGATAGTTAAAACAGAAAATCCCCAAATTGTAATTCATTTCTTTAAAACTCAAAACCTTCACTCCCAAAAGTTCTTTCAAACCTCCATGGAAGCTTAAGGTCCAATTGGAGCTAGGATTGATGATTTCTATTGATTTTTTCTATAATTTCATGGACTTTCTAATACTAAGATATGGTGATCCTTTTTCTTGAGTTACATTTCACTCTAGATCCAATTCTCAAATGATTTTCAATTTTCTTAAAGATGATCAAAAACATCAATTCGTCATCAAACTCATGGGTTATTGAATTAAATGGTTTTATATTTAAGTTGAATTAATGGTTTCAAGTGGAAAACACCATGAACCCATGATTCCTCTAATTCCTTAATTTTTTCTTACCAAGTGGGTTTGATGAATGCGATTGAATATTATTATAATTGTGCTTATATTATGTTGTATTGTTATTTTTCATTTCTATCCATGAATAATTATGATGAATTGTTGGAGAATCGAGAAAGATTGATCATGTCATTGATGAAGGGTTAGTTGACCTAACTTGCTATGGTTTTATTGAAATGTTCTTGTGTGGTATGATCCACTTATTATGGCGCTGTTTAGCTATTGTATATGTATATGTATTTCTATTTTGATCATGGCCTTGAAGGCGTTGAATGATAAGTGAGGTAATGTTATGATGCATATTTATAAAGGTGTATTATAAAGTTATATTTTGATTCTTGAAGATAGTATGCCTATTATAGTATAATGTAGAATGCTAATGTGAAGTAAATTGTGTGTGGATTACTATGAATGCAATGTGAATATGTTTAGAAGATAATGATGAGAATGTTGTTGATTATGTGAAAGACTATTCTTACATATGAGTGCATACACATGAATGAACGAATGAATGATTGAAGCTAATGAAGTAATGAATGTGAGTCTATTGAAAGTTTTTCTGAATAGTACTCGAAATAACGAATGAGGGATTTGGAGATGGATGCTTCTCTCTGAGTAGAGGGGTAGTGTCTAGTAGCAATCTGAATATTCCTAATGAGCTTTCTAATGAAGGAATGATAGGTTAGGATGGTTACTGTTCCGTGAGTAGAACGGGTGTATTTAGTAGCAATCCCTTAAATTATAGTTAATGAATGTAAGGAAAGTTTAATACACTTCGGGAATTAACGCTTAGCACCAAGAGGATATGAAATGTCATGGATACTCTTCGTGCGTAGAGGTCTAGTATCTACTATCAACCTTTTGAGATGGATACTCCCCCGTGAGTTGAAGACGGGGTATCTAGTAGAAATCTCCCTATCCATTAACTATGTGCCCACATAGGACTAACTAGTAGTTTTCCATGTAAAGGATAAACGAAAGACCCTAACTTAGGGAAGTGGGGATCCCTCATCAAGTAAGGGTTAATACTAGGAGTCCATGTCAAGCTCTCATGCTCTTTGTCGGTTAGAGCTTAACCCCACAAAAGAATGTAATGAACTAGGTCTTCCTAAGGGTGTATTACTTAGGGTAGGCGGTAGAATGGGATGCCATCTATGCATTGCACAAGTAGGCATTTGAAGGGTTTGTGGTGTATCCTTGTAATATTAGTGAATGAATGATTTTCTATATGATGTTAAAGAAGTATGTTAGTCTTATGTCTAATGTTAAGGAAAATATTATGACTTGTTGAATGTGATGTGCCTTGTGTACCGTGATTCTAAAGGAGCACTAAGTGAGAGTATTAGTATGGGATGCTTCTTTCAGATTGCACTATTGTAACTTGTAGTTATACTCCTAGGTGATAGTCCTTACGTGATGATTATGATTATGATTATGTTATGTCTATGTCTTACAAATTAATGTTGTAGATGTCAAGGAGGTAGAATGTGAGTCCGTCTTAGGTGACCTTAGAGTGTTACTTGACTGTGGATGGTGGTATGGGACATTATCCACACATTGACAATGCGATGCTTGAGGGTTACTTGAGTCGAGCAGTCTTGATATGAGAGATATCATTGAGTCTTCGAGTTAAGTAGTTCGTGCCAAAAATTCCACATGATCTCTCAAGTAGAGCATTCTTGAGATGAGTAGTATAATTGACTCATTGACTTCTAGAGTTTTTGAGTTCCAAGTATTGAGTTCTATGCATGGGTATTGAAAATCTTTAATTGAGTCTCTCATGTCCATTATTCTGCATGCACCCCTTTTTAAAAAGTCTTTTTAAAATTGATTTAAAACTCATTTTAAAGACTTGAACACTGAGTTGAGAAAGAGAAAGTTGAAGTTCTGTCCTTCAATAAAGTATATGGGGACTATGTATTCCCAAATAGATTTAAAATGTTTTCACATTTAAATAAGAATGGAAACTGAGATTTACAAAGAGCTTTCCGACTAATTTTCATATCACTAAAAGAGTAATCGCTATCTAAATAAAGCAACAGAGGAAACTGAGATTTCTAAGATAGATTTTGGGCTAAGTTTTGAGCACTAACCTCAAATCACAGAAGAAGTATGTTTTTAAAACATAAGAGCTAGAATATTTTGAGAGTAGTATTGAGCAACGATATGGGAGAGAGTTTAGTCAACTGACAACCCCCATAAACCATGTATCAATCAATTGTAGAAAAAGGTCATACTTTTTAGATGATCCCTTTTGACATAGAATAGTGAATTCATTAGCAGTTAAGGTCCTATACATTTGGCAGGGTATAAGATGCGCTGGCAGCGTGAGGTAGATCAATGTATCATCTCTATAACTCTTATGTGATGGTTTTCAATTACAGAAAGTCTGCAGAAGTTATTGTATTTTTATATACATTAGTTAATTATATTTTCGTATACAGTTAAGAGTTATGTTATATCCTTGTTATATGCACGAGTTGACATCATGTTTTAAAAAAGATTTTTTTTATATTCCAATTTTTTTAAACTTCTTTATATTAAAATTAGTTTAGTTAAGTATCAGGAGTTGAGTAATTTGAGTTGAGTACTATAATTTGAGTATCTTGAGTTGATATGTGCTTCATTGAGTTGAATATCATATTTTTGTAAACAATCGAGAATCTAATTTTTGACTTGAGTATCTAATATATGAGTAGAGTATATAATCTCTGTATCGTATCCTTTAGTACTTCTAAGTGTAGTAAGTTGAAAATATTTGAGTACTCCTTGAGTAGAGTAAGTTTGAAAAGAGGTCACTATGTTCCCTTTTTTTTTTTTATCATATTCAAGTTTATGTTATTCTTTAGAATTCCCCTATGATGCTCGTACATTCTACATACTGAGCCATTTGACTTGCATTTTCTCATAATGAAACACATGTATTATTTATCATCAACACAATCTTCATTAATTCATCCAATATTTCGAGTTATCTAGGTGAGCCTCCTTGCTTCCGAAGGATTTTATTTAATTTTCAGTTTAGCTATGACATCGTGGGTCTTGTACCAATTTCCATCTTTATCAGTTAGAGGCTTCATATATAGTCACTATAGTTGAGAAGTTTGTATAATTCATTTATTTTATTAAATGTTTTAAAGACTTAAGTTGTCTATCTTGGGGCGAGTTGGATATATTTTATTATTCAAACTTTACTTTTGACTTAAAGTTTCGATTTAAGTTTTATGAACTTTTATTTGAGTTTTTAATCTTTTGCATGCTTTAGTTAGTCTTCCGCTTGTAGTTATCCATGATGAGATTTCTGTTGGGGACCAACAATGGTTTCGAGTGCCGACCATGTCTAGGATGCAGGTTCGAGTCGTGAAATTATGTTTCTTAGTTTATCATAATACTGAGCTTGTCCCTAAGAAGTGAACCTTTTTGATGTGGTTTTTCTATCTACTAAGTAGATTCCCTAGTCTGCAAATGCAAATCCGACCAAATCAGATGAATCATCAATAGGATTCAAGAGAACCAGGCTCAAGATATCACAAAATATTTTTAATATCCTTGAGATGGCATTTCTTTGGGTATGATTGGAAGCATGCACAAAGTCAGACAGTAAATACAATGTTAGGTCTTTTATCCATTACATACCATAGAGATCCGATCATTCCTCTATACTTTGTGTCATGCACTAGGACCAGGATCATCTTTATCAATATCGTTATTGTCGCAATCGGAGTGTTATTCGTCTTTGCTTCACTCATGTTGAACTTCTGTATTAGAGCCTTTATGTAGTTCTACTGATGAATTGAACTGCTAGATGAGGACAATTTGATTCGAAGCCCCAAGAATAAGTTAATCTCTCCAATCATGCTCATTTAAAATTCGTTGCTCCTTAGTTGTGCAAAGTCAGCCCCATGTTTTTCATATTTTCCTCCAAAGGTAATGTCATCTAGATACACATGAACTCCGAGCATATTGGAGCCCTGATTTCAAAGAACATTGTATTGTCAATATTTCCTCTTGAATACCCATGTGCAAGAAATAACGTTGATAGGTGATCGCACCATGTTCTTGGGGATTTTTTTAATCCATACAAAGATTTTATCGTGGAAAACCTCCTTACTCAAGGGAAAAAATAACGATCTGCCCTCGTAGTATTTTAATCCAAACATCCCTAACTTCATTGAACAACTTTAGATTAAAACTCTATAATAAAAAAAAAACTAACTTTAGTAAATCACCTAAATAGCTCATTTTAATTGTTCAACTATTAACTATAATCGTATACTCTACTCTCCAAGAAGCCCGACTCATTTTTTGTTACAAAACCTCAAAATTCTCTTTCACTCTTAGTACAATTATCTATAAACTATAATTCTAGTATGAACCAATTCAATCTAAGCCTATAGAAAGGAAAACCTAACTTTACTTCTTCTTTCTTCTGTAGTATACTCTTTAGCGTTGCACTGTGCTCGCCACTAAATTCTCTTAATTTATGAGTTTTAAAAGCTATTTTTCTCTTTATCAAAGATCATTTTATTAGGGAGGATTATACCCTAATTGAATCCTACAAGGAAGGTAATTCTTTTCCTAAATATATTTTCCTTTCCGTATAAGGAGTCTTCTTTACTATTTTGCCTTAATTAGGAGTGTTTGTCTTCAAATACATTATTTCTTCTTTCCCACTCTTTTATCTTAGTTCCGGTACAAACTTGTGAACCTAGTTCACTTTGTCATTGACAAAACTTTACTCAGAATATTGACATATCACATTAATTTATTTCTCCTCTGAGGACTCAATATCTCAAGTATCTATCCATATATATAGAGATTAGTTAGAGAACTCGATATCTTGGCTATGGTTCTTTTTTATGCAATGTTGTAAAATATCAATTATATAATCATTAAGCTTAATCAATAGAAATTATTTGCGTGATGGAAATCAATTCCTATTAATTGCTACTCCTATCAAATAGTGCAATCTGGACAGGTGAATAACATCTCAATTAACCTAAAGTTGTTGTCTTCATGATGCATGTGAGTTTTTCACGTCTCTCCTTATCTTTTATTGATTCAAATATGATTTAAAAATATAAAAAGGAAAATAACAATATTTTAAACGTATTAAAAAATAGGGGTTAAAAATTGAAACAAGGGACTATATATATTTCAAATGTATAAGAAGTAAATTATTAAATCAATGAAGATTTTAGCATGACATCAGAAACATATTTAAGATGAATAATTAAATAAGAAACATTAATGACATAATAATATTGAATGTCTAGATCTCATTAATTAATTAATTAATTAATTAGTTAATTAATGTATATTCTATATATGATCTGACAAATAATAGAAAAAAGAATTAAATGGTCAATCCATGGCCACTATATAGTAGTGTGACATTAGCCCTTTCATAAAAATATACATACATTCAACACCATCAAAAAAAAAAAATCAAGATTTAGAAAGGGCAACAAAAGTCTACATTGTGTATGTATCCATTATCCTAATTTCATTTCTTAAGTTTTGTTTTTGAATTTTGCTGAACAATTTTGTTTAATAAAATAGAGAACTTGTAAATATTAGTTTAAATGTGTTATTGCTCTTTCATCTGGTTTAGAATCGTTGTGATTTGTAATTATCTATTATTATATATGGGATAATATTATTAGCATTGACCACTAAATTTTCACTTTTTTTTTTTTGGTGAGATCATTCCATTCCTCACCTTAATTGTAATCTCCTCCTTAATTTTTCCATTCATAACCCCTAATATTTACAACAATCATATACTAATTAATGAATATCATATATTATTGACGAGTCCATGATTTGGACCTATGTAAGACTTTGTTTTCATAGATTTAGTATCCTCATATGCATATTTTGTGCCAATAACTGATATAAATCCATGTTTTTCAAGAATTTGGAATGAGGAACAAATCATGAACACTAATGGACAAATACAAACAAGGCAACTGAAAGAGCGATGTAAAGAAGTCTTAAGGATCTCCTAAACCATTGAGAGAATCGGCGGATGGCAGAGTTTCGCCTAATGTTCCATTGTGCCAAGCACTAAATAAGAAAATGAAGCCGGCGATAAAAAGGAGCAATCGACGAGTCGCCGAACAATTCTGCGATGCAGTGCCTTATTGCCCAAAGCTACAGAACTTGAAGATGCTGAAGGCTAAAGCAAAATGGTGATAGAAGTGATCAAAGGGTGGATAGCCAAGTGGATCGGCGATCCCATCTTATTGCGCCGAATGACCCCTCGCAACACATTTTTGGAAACTATAAATACATTTTTGAAATTTTTAGTTGAATGTCTAGTTTTACAATCAAAGTTTCAGAGTAGACAATTCTTTTTTCAATATTATTTAGTTTTGAGTTTAGAGATAATATTTCCTTATCTTTGAAGATTTCTATTTTCTTAAAATTGGATGTGGCTATTGAATATTTTTCAACTTAAACCTTTGTAAAGACATTATTAATTTTACCCAGTTAATGGAAACATAATTTGGTAATGATTTCTATTTATAATATCTTACTAAAAACCCCAATTATTTGTGCGTGATTATGGGTTGATTTAACTGTTGGATATTGTTAATTTATAGAGTAAATTTTGTTGAAAAGTGATTTCATTCAGTAATTTGTCTTAATTTAAAGGGTTGTAGTTGCAAATGCAACTCTACCTTCATGTTCTTAGCTTGCTCTCGAGAGAGAGGTTTTAAAACTAAGATTACTGATTTGATGGTCTTTAAGTATTGGGTTGTCATCGGTTCATTCTGAGAGAGTATATCCTATATCCTTTCACAGACATTCAACTCAAAAGAGAATCCGAAATCTTTTTCCACACATTCAACTCGAGAGATTGAATCCTAAATCCTTTTTCACACATTCAGCTCGAGAGAGTGATTGGACTGAACCGAAGGTTGCTCTTAATTGATGGTTATTGGTGTTGGAGAAAAGCCAATTTGATCCAAGGTAAATTGCTCGAGAGAGAGAGAGAGAGAGAGAGAGAGAGAGAGTATCCCCACTTAAGTCTAGCTTATTCAGTGATATACAACTATTCACTATTAATTGCAATTACCCAACTGTTTACCTTAGCCCAAAATCCAATCACATCCCAACAATACCGTCTCTATGCTTGTTTATTTGTATTTTTTTATGTTTGTTAACTACAACCAAAACCTCATTTTTATTTGATACTTATGCCACCCAATCTTATAATATGTTTTTATTCATAAATATATTTATCTACGATTGACTTGAACATAGACATACATGGCTATTGATTCTCAATTATGAACTACTCAAGTTGGGAATGATCCCAACCTATTCGGTTGGGCGATATACTAAATGATGATCGTTGGCACTTAGAATTGGATGAAGTGTTATGATATATGAAATCAAAATTGCATCGCTCCTGAGGATCATTGTTATTTGATAATTCTTAGTTGAGTTGAACTTTGCTCCTGTTCATTATAGTGATACTAATTTAATTTTTAGTTTTGTTTTGATTGTCTGTGTGTTGAAATAGGAAGTATGAGTGTGAACGTCAGCAGTTGCAACCAAGTAGGCCATCAAGATGACATCAATAACCTCAAAGATGGTAATGAGCCTCATGCTAATGACCCCCATATTATTGGTGGTATTGGTTTCATTTGCTTGTCTCTGGTAGAAGGGAATACAATGTTCCATATCACAAGTACTATGTTAAAACTCTTGTAATGAAAGGTCTATATAGCAGCTTGGCTCATGAGGATCTCAATAAGTATCTTAGGAACTCCGTTGATGTATGAGATCCATTCTCCTCCAATAATATAACCTAAGAGTCGGTTAGAATGAGGTTATTCCCGTTCTCTTTTATGGGAGAGGCTTGCAAGTGGATGGATGAATTGCCACATGAATTAAGCACTTCATGTGAGGAGTTTGTTAGCGCCTTTAATGTGCAATTTTTTCCTCCTTCCAAGATGGTGACTCTTCTGGACAACATTCAGAGCTTAAACGTTTAGAGGGCGAACCAATTCACGAAACATGGTTGTGATTCAAGAAGTTTGTGCTTCAATGCCCAACTTATGGTTTGCTACAATATTTTTACCGGAGCCTAGACTCGGTAAATAAGGGTTTTCTGATAAACTTTCTCTGGGAGGTTTGATGTAGCAACCTTCTGTGATAACAACTCATCTCTTGGATGACATGACTACCATCAACAGTACATGGTATACCAGTGAAGACCAAATGTCTCGTCTCATGTTCAAATTGACCAAGGAACAGATGAAGAAGGACCATTAAAGGGACCAAAATATGGTCAATATTATGACACAACTTGACATTTTGTTATTGGAGCTGGTACTCGAAGTATAAATGTCGTGTGTGTCAGGTGTACAAATCCTACTGAGGCAAAGTTTGAGGCTTTGTACAATGAAGATGTGAAATTCCTATCAAACCAAGGTGGTGGTTATCATTCAAATTACCCAAGTGAATAAAACCAAAGAAAGTATCACGTTTAACATATTTATCAAAATTGCAAACTACCAACGAGAACAAGACACAAGAAATGAAAGAAATACAAAGCAAATGGACATTGAATAAAAAAAAAACTAACTAAGCCTACAGGAGAAACTTTACATATTTGCAACTATGATAATGAAACAACAAAAAAACAACTCACAACAAAGATATTCACGGAAACTTAAAAAAGAAAACTGTGAAATTTCAAATATATAAAAATATGTGAGTATTACCTATTACGAAGCAACAACGGAACGACGAGTTTAACAATGAAGCATCTACTACCACGAGTATTATTCCAATGAACTCCGACGAAGCTCCGATTAGATGAAAGAAGTTCCCAAAAATCTAGACCTAAGTTTTGTGTTTTTTTTAATATTATATCTATTATATTTATTAATCTAAAATTAAAAATTCCAACAATTCCTCCAAAGACTTACCCCCTCAATTCCTAAGTTTTTCATAACTTTTCTTGACTCGATTTTCTCCCCCACTATTTTTTTTCTCTGTTTTTTGCCTCTCCAAGTTGTGACCCAAAGAGATGAATATGTAGATGGAAATTAGGGAGAAATAGTTGCAATTTTGAATTTTGAATTTGAATTTATATGCCTTTTCGAGGCAACATTGAAAAATATTTGAAAAATCCCTTAAAATGGGGAAAGGGGACGATGGCATGATGGTTGCTGCAGGCGCCGATGTTGATGGGTCAGAATCGCCACGGTTTTACCAAGATTTTCGGCTGGGAGAGTCGTGTTCCTCGACATAAGAAGTAGAAGAAAAAGTAAGGGGTGAGGTCGATTGGTATATGCTGATCGTTGCTGGGTATTGTATTCTGATGAGTTCTCTTTTAATATTCTAATAGCGCTTGAAATTATCACTTTTAGGTGGACTACTAAACTGGTCAAAGGTTTGGGCTAATGTTGGCTGAAAATCAACCCATTTTTTGTCTTGTATATGAGGTAAGGGTTAGATTGAAATTTAGAATTTGGCCCCTATAGCCAATTGAATATAAGAATTTAGCTTAATTGAACTTAATTGGTAATTAGGCTAAATACTAAATAAGAAGAATAATATCAATTAATTATTGAGCTTCTTAATCTTAATGATGTAAAATAATTAATTTAATTCTAAACTAACTAATCAAAAATAAACTATTGAATAATTAAACGAATTAACCAAGTATTTAATTAAAACAAAATTTTTTTGAGATAATTTTCAAATATTTATAAAATAAACTGTTTATAAAAAAATATATTTATTATTAAAAATTATAAAAACGACCAAAACTACTTCAAATACCTGAAAAATATTTTGCACTGTATAAAGACTGCGAGGCAGCGCAACACCTTTTAAATACTTTATTTTTGTTTTGGTAAATAATGGTTTGTTGATTTTGCAGGACAAAGTGTTGCCAAGTGCTCCAAAAGTAAATTTGGTGAGAGTCAGTCCAGTCGGTATCACTGAAGAGGTCAACGTGTACGATTTGATCCGTCAATGATACCACTTGTCACGGGGTGAATTTTTCCACCTCGTGGGACAGTAAAGAAGGCTTGCACGGCTCTTCCAAACTCAGTCTAACCAAAACACAAAAGGAACGTTATGCAAGACAGTCCACAACACAACCACAAACAATAAAGAAAGCAAGAAAGGAAGCCAAGTATTTGGGAGGCCAACAAGCCAATTTTCCAATAATCTTCCAAGTTCTTGTACAAGAGAGAAATACAAAGTAAGGGAGGAGATACAAAGTATGCAAAGTATGCTAAGTGATAATCTGTCTAAGACAATGTACAAAGCTTCTAAGTAAGCTAAAAAAACGTGTGGCACCAACTACCAAAGAAAAGGCTACATTTGGCAGATTTTTGCAGGCTGGAAAATAGGCAGTTTTGTCTTCCCTGCTTTATTGCCACCTGGCAGATTTGCTGCACAGTTTTTGTCTTCAAGCTCTTGGCTGGCCTGGTGAGCATGGCAATTTCCTCCATTCTTGCAAGTAACCTCCATCAGTTGGGAGGGAGTTTGGCTAGGCTTTTGACCCTCCAATCTTTGATGTGGTGCTGCTGCTTTGTTGGAGACGTTGGATTTTAATGTACCGCCTTGCGGGGCGGTACACGCTCCCCCGCCTAAATTGGCGACGACCCCGACGCTGCACAACTGCAAGTACTGATGGACTTTGTCGCGAAACTGCCACAAGTCCTCGTATTTTTCCCAAGTCGCCTCATCCGGTGCCGTTCCCTTCCAGTGAACTAGGAACTGTGAACTAGAATTGTTCCAGCCTTTTCCATGAACAAGCTGGTGATCGATGATAGCCTCAATTTGTTTGTCCACGGTAGGCAGCGTGATGAAGATTCTGTCCCTCTCGAACTGCCCCCGCTCCTTGTCTTCCTTGTCTTCGAAATAAGGTTTCAGTTGGCTTGCGTGGAAGACAGGGTGAATCTTCAAGTGATGAGGCATGTCAACCCGATACGAAATCTTGTTTGATTTGAAATGGCACGATGCTTCACACATGTAATTGGAGTCTGTTTCGGGGCTTACAGAAGCTCATGCAAAGAAGATTTATAGGAGAGAAGTTCCCCATCTCTCTTAGGCCTTCTGTCTCTTGAAAAATATTGTATTCTTATGTTTGAGATCGGCTCTGTGTGATTCATCCTAAGTAGCTAACCGAAAAGGAACTGACTGAAAGGACTGATAAGAGAAGAGGCTCTAACTGTTTAGAGGTAAAGGAAAGGAAGCCCGCTGCGCCCCTTGATAAAGGAAGGCTCCTACAAAGAGTCGACCATGCCTTGTAGAAGCGAGATCGATGTCCGTCCCATTAGGCGAAGCAATCTTGGACCCTCTTGGCTGCGCTGTGCTTGGATGCACTAGTCTTCCACATGCCAGCGATGAGATGAAAACTGCCCCCATTCGGCGGTTCCCGTGCCACCACAATGGCATAGCATCGAAAGAGTGACCGGAACCTGTCCCTGACCAGCTCGTAAGTAGCATCCCGCTGCTGGTCGGCACAGCGGGGCGTCAAAAGAAAGTCTTTTTGATTGCCCCGCTGACCTTTTCTAAAAGCACCTTGGGTCGGAGGCTGGTTGTAAAGTAAAGAAGGGTGGTGCGCTTTCAAATTCGATTTATTTTGATAGAAAGAAGAACCAGAATTGGTCCTGGGTCGTATCGTTTTTCAACTGTCCGCTGGTAAATCTGGTCTAGCACTACAATGTCTCCATTGTGCGGCGCTATGAAAGAGAATAAGAATTCTGCCTCGCTAGCCTTTTCACCTCTTCTATTCCGTCGATCTTGTACTGAGCCATCAGAATAGTCATTCCCTCACAAATTCTTTATTTGAATATCTTTGCTTTGTGTAAAATTCTCACAGAGTTTTTTAAGGATTGAATTAGTAAAGTTATTTTCTTATTTATAATTTGTTCAGTACCGTGCAAAATAAAAAGTAAATAATTAATATGAGAAAAATGGATATTGGTCCCCGTGCTAGCACGGGGTTTGTATCTAGTATATATATAAAAGAGTAATTTTCATAATTTTCTTTATTCATTTCCTTTTTTGAGAATTAAAAAAATGATTTTCTTACTCTTTCACTCTCAATTAACTTTTTCCTAACTTGGTTTATCACTACTATTGTCGCATATGCTTATAACGACAAGATTAAAAGATATTTTGATATATTTATCATGCCATAGTCCACACTCTTGATTATCTTGTATCAAAGGAAATTACTATTATTTCAGGTGAGGTTCAATGCCAGAAATGTCACCAACAATATAAAATTCAATATGAGTTGCAAGATAAGGTCAATGAGATTGCTAAGTTCATCTTCAAAAGTAAGAAAAATATGCATGATAGGGAACCATATATTTAGATGACCCCTAATTTACCTAATTGCAAATATTGCAACCAAAGAAATTGTTTTAAGCCAATTATCTCAAAGGATGAGTCAATTAATTGGCTATTTTTGTCGAATACTGGAGAATGATTTTATATGTAATACTGACCTTTCATATATCAAAAATAAGATAACAATAAGGACTGATAAAATTGTATCCTCAAATCTTAGACATAGCTAACTAGACAATTGAACTCAATCGGTTGTCTATTATATACATGGTTATAATAGATATTTATCAATATATAGGACGAATAGGAATGGAGTTTGTGTTCGCTAACTAACTCTATTCACCATAGACTATTTCTTTTTAGGCATAATACATATATTAGACTCTAAACTTGGCTTCAAATTTTAACTTTGACCTCCAACTTTCATAATGTACAAACATACACTTTAACTATCCAACTTTTAAATAAATAAACACATGAGTCCTACATGAAAAATACACGTAGGACGAAAAATGACATGTAGGATGACATATAGGACATGTGTATTTATTTGTTCAACTTTCCACAAGTTCAAGTGTCTACTTGTGCACACCCAAAATTGAAGGGCGTAAATGTGATTCGAAGCCAAATTAAAGGGCATATTTATGTATTATGCCATTTTTTTATTTCTCCTTCGTCTTGAAAGTTGTAAAGTGGAAACACTTTTCTCTTTTAGACAACCTTATAATAAAAAATATGTTGTTATGTCATTATAATCCTCACATATTAGACATTCACCACAACAATAATAGATAAATACACACATTCATGAAGTGTCAAAGCTTTTATCGACATTTATCATTGGATCTAATGTTGCTAGAGCTTTAGGAACATTTACAAAAAGTGTTAAATGTCGCTTAAAATACATATTTAGGGGTGATTAAGCTATTGCCGTTAATTAATTGTTGCTAAAGATTATTTTTGGTTACGTATTTGGCTATCAATGCTAATAACAATAAAATGTCGCCCTTGACCTTTTTCTTTTTATTTTCTTTACTCGCCGTACATCGCTCTTCTGAGTTCAATAGGTGGAGTACTTATTAGGATATTAACAGAGACACTACCACTGACTCTTGGTTTATAATCTCATTTAAGTCTTAATACGATAAAACTATAAAAACTTAACTCGATCAATCTCATCAATCCTCTGCTGATTCATCATATTACCATTAGTTTATTATATGGATTCTGCTGAAGGACGTTCCAAAAGAATACTATATATATCCCAAATAGGGAGAAAGAAATCATTTATTTTATTGATGCACGGAATGTGGTACATTGGAAATCTAGTGGATACATTTCTTGCAACAAATAAATGATATCCATACAAATATTATCCAGGAGACATAGGGTTACAACAAAAACTTATTCACACTATGATTGACAGTTAATAATCTAGGTAAATGCAATTCTCTTCAACTCGTAGTAACCTTGTAGAAGATTGAAATAGGAGATAATTGCATATTAAAAGCATAAGATGCAACAAAAGTTTGAATAATACCTTTTAGATATGCTCTTAGTCCATCATTAACTGGCTCATCTAGTGACCTCTCAGGAAGTCCATAAAACGTTGCATTACCTCTGGACCATCAATTTTCTCGTTGTGCAAGTATCTATGGATGTGCAAAAATCACAACACCAAAAAGCAGAACTATGTGACGTGGGCATGGAATCCTCTGGTTTGTCGGTTCTAACCTTTGTCGGACAATTTATCTCAAAGCTAGTCTGAGGTTTAAATGGATGACTTTCATCAGCTTCAGACAATCCCAACCGTCTCAAATGAGGCCTACCATTTTCTTCAACACATTGATAGCAAAAAAGTTAACAACAAAACAATCAATATTGAAAGCTTACTCTGAATTTTCAGTCGTCGATATCACTGCTAATTTCATAAAATCACCAAACAATTTGGCAACTCAAATTGCTTCTAAACATTCTCATGGAAGTTATGATATCATATCCCACGGGAAAATTAAATCACCTCAAAGCAGAAGGCTTTAACATATAAAGATTAATCAATTGTTTGGGGAAAATACTATATGAAAAAAAAAGATATCCAGGAAAAAAAATGCCTATTTACCTAAGTCCACCGTTCAACTTCATTATCGCCTTGAATCATCTCCCTACTATTGGAACTAATAATAAGCATAGATGAATTATTTGGTTGTAACAGAACTTCAAGATCCACATCTGTAACAAAACTTCTACATTTTGTGAGATTTCATTTCCAAATGTCAATTCAGTGTTAATCTGAATCAGAAGCTTTTTGAAAATGTAATAAAGAACTAAAAATGATGATCAATCTTACCAAACAAAAAAGATTTATCCAGTTCTTTCATATATATCAAGTCAATTAAATACTTCATAAATAACCAAAAAAAGCCTAAAACATCAATATATATTATATATATAAGCAATTCATATAATGACTTCTTAATTTTATCCTCTGTTAAGTTCCTAATTGGTGTGTAGCAAGTAAGAACCATACTACCCAAGGAAAAATTTGGGAGTCCAAACATATTGAATGAAGCAATGAGAGTCAACATTATAGGAACTTATAATCTAATGATAATATTGTTAACTATGACCTAACTTAAGGCTTTCTTACCAAATAAATATCTTTCACTTCATATGAACACACAAAAATGAACTCCATTAATATCAATAGAAAAATTAAAAGTGAAAACATGATCAAATAACTAATCAACATGAGTAAAAAGAAAAGAACAATATTTATTAGAAAATAATAAAGTTTGAAGAGTTCGAGCAACACAGTATTATTATTTACTTAGTGATAGAGACGCCATGATCAAGATGAAAAAGAATTTTTCAAATTTGAGTTGAGTGAAAGCAATTTAGGAGGCAAGTTCCCTAACTACACGAACTTAAAGAGAAGAGAGTTCAGTCTCTGCCCAAATTAGTTGGTAACAAACCCATAATTCATGAAAAATACATAATGCTTGTATTAATCTGGAACAATTGTTAGCGTACATATAGAAGATCTATTGCATAATATTTGCGAAAGAATATAACTTTATAGATTTCCATTCATGATAATGTACCTTTGGAATGATTGCACAATATATCAAAATATTCTGAAAATTCACCCAAAAGTATAACAAAACTAATATTAGTTGTCTTAGGCATATTATCATACACTTACAGTGTGAAATTCCATGAGTACTGAGAGTCATTTTCTTTCTATGATAATTTTATCCACTCTGTGTATGCTCTCCTTCATGAGCAATAATATATAACTGAATTGGATATAAAACACAAAAGCAGTATCTTTTAATGTGGGAATCCCAAGCCTCAACAACTACGAAATGCAAAATAAAGACAATAAAGGTAAACACAGATCAGGCAAAAGAACAATCACGAGCAAACATATATAAATGGAATGCAGATAACAATATGGTCAGCTATCCTTCCTGAGGAGATAACAAAGAAGTGCTGATTGTAAGAGCTCCAGTAGTATTTGATTGATGAAGGAGTTATTGTTTTTTTGACTCAGCCCTTTTTTCTCTTAGCTCGGATAAAAATAATTGCTTTCTCTCCGGTGACATCTGTGCATATCTCGTATGACGACGAAAATTTATGTCAGAAGTTCTTTCTTAGGTAGACACATTATCTATATTTTCTTCAGTTCCTGTTTCGAGTAGTTAAGGATTTGTTAAACTAATTTATAACTTAATGTAATCTGGAAAAAATACATAGATAAATGTGTTACAACCATTGGGGAAAAATGGCATACATTTGAGAAATATCAATGTAGCATTCAGGAAAATAAAAATTAGAATGAAAATAAGACAAACAAGCACAATTTGTTTAACTAATCACATTAATTTTGCGGAGTCAAAATGTTAAGCTAATTGTATGTTGATCCAATTCCTACATATATAAACATATTTCAAATGAGCTTGACAATGGCTTTATTATCAGCAAAGTGTTTTCCTGCTAACAGAAGAAGGTAAGCCTACCTTATAAAGTTTGAGAGACTGCAAGTTTGTTAAACAAAAAAAAAGTCATAGGAAACATAGGATATGTTGCGAAAGAAAACGGAAGAAGTAGACACTTAGCTCACAAAATTCTATCAATCCATTCAGTTGTTTTTTGACATTAAACAAAAAGATGTCATATGAAATATAGGAAATGTTGCTAAAGAAAACGGAAGAAGTAGACACTTAGCTCACAAATCTCTATCAATCCTTTCAGTTGATTTTTGACATTAAACAAAAAGATGTCATATGAAACATAGGAAATGTTGCGAATGAAAACAGAAGAAGTTCAAATCTGGTTAAGCCGAAAGTTTCTAGTCAACTACATTCTACCAAGAGCTAATCCAACAGAAGAACTACACACCTAACTTACAAAATTCTATCAGTCCATTCATTTGTTTTTTACATTTTCCTTTGTAGAATACATTCATTTGTGTTTTAAAGTAATAAAATAATTATGGCTAGTTCTCTGTCTTTATCTATATTTGGCTGGATTGTTGGATAATTCGTCGAGAGCTTGAAGTACACAACAATTATCAAAATGATCCAGTATTTTGCTGGACATGGAAAAAGGGAAAAGACACTCTTTCCGCAATAGCCAAAAAACAAAGGACAAACAAATTGAAACGAAGGAAGTGCTATGCATTAATGGGCGGGAAAATATTCAAAAGGGTTGGTAGTTCTTATGTAATGGGGCAGAGTAAGATGTAGGAAAGAATGTTGTACAATTTTTTCCTACTGAAATTTGTAAAAATCTTAAAATCCTACATTCCATTTCTCCCTTTTTATGTTCCTGTTAAGGGGATTTAGGAAATAATGAAGTGAAGAAATTATATATACAACCAAACATACAGAAGAATGAAACAGGACGACTTACGTCTGTTGATTAAGGTTGTACTTCCTGGTATGGTATCTGAGGTAGACAAACCTGACTGTGGAAAGCCTGGAAAAACTAAAGTAACTTCAAGATAAGAAACAAATTATCCTTAAAACTTAAATTGAAGGACATGCAGATGCTGCTCAGTTGATGGAAGCGTTGTGTTTGTGCGACTATTATGCAAACACCTCTTACCCTTTCTTCATTTTCTTCTTCTCCCTAAATCCATAACCACAAATCTTTAAACAAATGTTTTCTTCAAAGTTAAAATCTATAGGCACCCATGCCTTACACTAATGTTATTCAAAATTGGCCCAAGGTGAGACTTAAAGCCAACCAATTTCTGTCCACTATGTCCAGCTTTCTACAATTTTTGCTCAAATCATTTTCTCTTTAAAATAAACCCTCTAGTTTACAAAAAAAAAAAAGAGTTTAGCGTCGACAAGACAAGTAGTGGATCTTTATTATCGAATGATATGGGAGACAGTCAAAGCATCAGTCTCAGCATCAACAGAAGAATAGGGCTGACCGACCGCCGTTCATGAGAGATCCCGAAGGCTCGAACTTTTTGCTAGCTTTGAAACCTCAAGATAAAGCTTATATTTTAATCGGTAAAACTCGGCGAGCCGAGGAGAAATTTGGTGAATCGCCGACCTAGTCGGCGATCATGATTTTGTCCACCGTTTAGATCTTCAAAATAACTAGAGGTCCTGTATAAATAAGTGAGGTAAGTTTCCATTTTGGCGTGTAGATGAATGGATCGACAAGCACGACTAATTTCACCGGATGGGCGAGAACTGGACAATTTTTAAAAGGCTAATTGTTCAAACTTCAAAATCTTTCATTTTACCTAACTTTTAATCTTCCCAAACTCATACCCACACTTAAGATTCTATATTTCTTGCACCTTCGCCGTATTTTAGTTGTCGTATTTGTGCTCGAATTTGTATTACATTATCGCTTAGCATTTCACTTTCATTTTAATAGACATTTAAGGTTGGTTTCCAAACCCCGAGTTTATTTTTAGAACTTTGAACTCATTTCTAATGATCTTATCGTGTTTTTGTGTGGTGAACCTCTATGATAGGATTAGAATATTTAAATGCTTGATTTAAATTGTTAATCTTGCCTATAATGCTTCTAATATTGAATTCCTATACTTTTGGTTCCTTAAAAAGAATTAAATTTTGTGGGGTTGTGCTTGCATGTTGTTTAATTTTGTTGAGTGAAGTCTGAGTAACCCGTAAATGAGACAAATTACGTAATTTTCCCAGTGATAGAGTTTTTGACATCATTTTAAGTGTAAAAGTCATAAAATGACAAAATTTGGCAAAACCAAGAGAAATACGGGGTTGATTTAAGAAGTCAGATTGAAAATAGGCTCGTTGGGTCATTTGGAGAGCTGGGTCGAGCTCGCCAAACCACTCGTTGGTTTTACAAACGTTCCCATTTTCCCTTTAATTTCATTCTTTATTTGATGTTGGATACTGTAAATTATGGTGAGAATCTTGAGGTCGCCAACACACTCGGTGACTCACCAAAAGTATTCTTTATCTCCCTTTGTCTTCGCCCCAGTAACATTTTTTTTGATTATAACTTTTGACGGGCTAGCCCTTGCTTGCCGAAATTTGTTGGTGATTTCTCCAAGACCTTTCCCATCACCGACCTTCTATAACTTTAGAGACAATATTTTTGGAGATACCGATGTAACTCGCCAAAGTGATTGAGCGAGTCTATTTGCAACTTTTTGCTGTGCTTTTGATTGAAATGTTTCTAACTTTTTCCCGATGTTTTGCAGACATCGCTAGACCAAAGGTTGCAGGTAGAGCCATAACACCCCAAAGTAAAGTAAAGGGTATTACAATGAATGAGGATACAACTGCATCCAAAAGCAAAACAACAAAACTCCCAATATCTAATGGGAAAGGAAAAGGCAAGGGAAACAAGCACCTTTTTTTTTAGAGAGAGGCTACTCCTCGAGGCCCTTATATTCTTTCATGGGCCTGAGGATTCTATGAATCTTTGCAGGGATTTTTGGAGGATACACCTTTGGCATATCCTAGTGGGTTTGGTACTGTTGTTCCTTCTCAGAATACTCTGAGGATTGATTCCTAAATCCAGACTGATGCACCGAGCACGAATGCCCATAAAGCTGGAGAAACTGTGTAGAGATGACCCCCTCTTTATCTCCTTCTTTGTCTTTCTTTATTTTGACTTATGGATATTTTATTTTGTTTGCATTTGAGGATAAATGACTTTATTTGTTGTGGGGTGAGACCCACCTTTTGTGTGATCTTGGTTTTACTGATATGTTGAGTTTTTGAGCTTCAATTGTGTCTTGCATTGATTTTCATGAAATATTTGAGTTTATGGCTGTATGTTTTAATTGTAAAAGATTTAGACCCTTCTAAAAAATTTGTGCCACCTCTTGTTTGTGTTTGAATGTGGATGTTATCTTGTGTATATGAGTATCAGTTTAGATCAAAACCAATGACTTGAATAGTGTTCTTTATCAAACAAATATGAATGTGCGACTACGGTGAGGCCAAATGAAGTTGCACAGACAATACATGAACTCTTTGCATCTCGTTGTGACTAGCCAAACTTTGAATTGAGTCTGTAGTGATAAACATTGTACACTAGTGAAATGTGGAGTCTTGTGTGACATTGGTGTCGATGTCTTGTGTGATTAGCTTACCGTGAACCATGTCTGAAGACACTTAGAATTTGCCTCATTGATCCGATTAACTAAGTGATGCAAACTCTTAAGATGATATTAAGAAACTTTGAAGAGTGTGAAACAATTTTACATTAAACCTGTTTTTGTATCCTACCTTTTGAGTGTATGAACCCTGCTTGAACACACCTTTAGCCTTATACTTTTCTTGAAAGAAACTTGATGAAAACATAACCATTATTTATCCATCACCCATAATACTCAAGATTTGTGATTTGTTTGAATAGCCAACTTAGATCAAAAGCCTAAGTTCGAGGTGTGGTCAAAAGAAATGTAAGAAAGTCTAGTTTTGACACGTGGTTTTGAGAAAAATAGAAACCCTCCAAATTTAAACAAAAAGAGGAAAATAAGAAAAAAAAAGAGAGAAAAAGAAGTAAAGAATGAAAAAGAAAAAGAAATAAAAAGTTATGGAATAAAGTGGTAAAAATGCAAAATGAAATGAGGTTTAGGACAACCCATGTAAAATTAATGAAGGATGATTAGGAGCATGAATGAAAAATACGAAGAAAAGGAAAGGAAATGTTGTTCACACCGCATTTCTTGAGGACTCTATCTATTGAGACTTAATGAATAAACATTTAAACTCAGCCCCATTACAAGCCTTAAAAAATCCCTTTTAATCTTGAGTTATCTTAATCAAAGGGTGATTAGAAAATACGGGCTAACATATGGGTGAAGTCATGTATTGTGATTATCTTTGTGAGTGTGTTCATTGCATTTGATTTCTAAACTTTAAATTGTGAACCATTGTGTGTGAATATGTAATTATTCCTTGTGTGAGGGCATTTGAATACCTTTGTTGAGCTTGAACTTTTATTTGAATCAAGTACAGCGAGAAGTAGATTCTTTGGTAATGGTGAGTCACAACTTGAATCGTTAAGTGCACATTTGATCCTTGCATGAGTAAGTTGAGTCTTGTTGTGTGCATTTTGATCTAGTCTTTTGTAGCATTGTTTGAGACATCCTTTTTGAACGGTCGGATATGGAACGGCGATGAGCTAGTTCGCTAATCGACTCGAGGCGTGGATAAGCGTGAATTGGGGGGGGGGGGGGCGCTCTCTCGATACGAGTATCATTTTAAAAATTAAAATGTATTAATTTATTATTATAAAATTACTATATTTATTTTTGAATTTTCGGTGTTGAACTGAAGACAATAAAAATTTTATGTTGGGGGTGTTGATAATTCCATGATTCAGACTCATTTAGGGCTTTATTTTCGTAGATTTAGTGTCATCATATGCATATTTTGTGGCAATAACTGGTATAACTCCTTGATTTTTAGGGATATTTATTGAGGAACAAAGCATGGACACTAATGAGAAAAAAGTAACAAGGAAGGTGAAAGAACGAAGTAAAGAAGACCTAAGGATCTCCTAAACCATTGGTCTGAAACTCTTTGGAAAAGTCTCATCTTAATGATATAAGTCGGCGTACATGGCTCCACCACAAACAAAGATTACCTTTTAACTTATTTATTGCAAAAACTAGCCTTTTTACGCTAATAACAAGTTGTGACTTTTATGAAAAAGTTGTGACTTTTATGAAGAGTTGCGACTTTCATGAAAGATTTTGACCTTTTTGAAGGGTTGTGACTTTTCTAAAGAGGTGTGACCTTCCGGATAAAACCCAATAAAAATTTGTTCACACTTCCCGTTGTTGTTTATAAATAGAGGGATTTGCTCACATTTAAAAATAATAAATGTTCTGAACTTCTTCTTCCATACAATTAAATATATGTACTTTTTTAATGTTGAGTGACTTAATGACACCATTGTTTTTTGTATATATGTTTTGGTGAATAAATCATTCCATCATGAGAGGATTTAAATCTTCATACCTCATTTAATAGAGGGGAATCGTATTCTTAAGGGGATAGTGTGCATTCAACAGATTGAATTCGTGTCTATTTCATTATATATTTGCATGTTATGGTATATTTTTTTACTCTCATTAATTTATGTTTATGATATTAGTTGTTGTTTTTGAGTACATATTTTGAACTCTGTTGCTCATATATCTACAAAGTTATTGTCTCTGGTTATATTGAACATATAAACATGTAGTATGTATATTTACTTTGTAGAAAATAATTACTGTAATTAGTTTCAGGAATTCATGTCTTGATACTCTATATAAAATTTTATAACTTAAAAGTACTATATAAGCTTACCTATTATCTATCTATATATGTATATTTTACCTTAAAAGCATGAAATCCTAACTTTAATGATAAACTAATAAAATATCCCTAGCTTAGGTTTTGAGTTTTTTTGATGACTTGTGACTTTTCCTATAAACTGCAACTTTTTTCAAAAGTTTGTAATTTTTCGATGAGTTGTGACTTTTCTAAAGAGTTATGACTTTTTCAATATGTTTTGACTTTTCCAAAGATTTGTGACTATATCATTAAGATGAGACTTTTCCAAAGAGTTGTGACTTTTGCAATAAGTTGTGACTTTTGCAAAGAGTTATGACTTTTTTAAAAAGTTGTGACTTTTCCATAGTTTTGTGACTTCTCGGAAAGGTCATGATTTTTATGATAAGACACAAAATTTTTTTTGTACATACTCCCCTTTTTTTACTATAATTAGAGGGACTTCCATTCATTTCTCAACCACATTTTTTTCAATATTCTACTCTTCTTATTCTTCTTCTTGCATTAATTTTTTTTTTTTTGTGATTTATCGTCATTTATTGAGTTCAAAGTTTAGTCGAATATGAGGTATTATTCTGATGAATTAAGTCGTATATCCAAATAGGGTTTATTCCATAACACCGAACACTTAAGTAAACTAATATAATTTTTCTGATATAATAATTACTTTTTTGCTCAATATATACATTAGTATGTAATGTTCCAATTTATGAAGTGAACATGATATAGTCTAAATTCATTCAATTTATTAACTTGTAGCTTTCCTTTGACATATAGTATCATGCAAAGGGATCTGAATGGATTCTCAAAAAATAAAGGTAGTGAAACAATGACCAAAACCTAGGTCTCCTACATACATTCGAAGTTTCTTGGGTCTACAGGGTTATTACAGAAGGTTTGTGGAAGGATTTTCATCAATACCCTCTCCATTCTCTGAGTTGACTAAAAATGGTTAAGTTTCAGAGGTTTGATGATTGTAAGAAAAGCTTCGCTGAACTGAAAATTAGGTTGAGTACATATCCTATTTTACTCAATTAGAGGGTTCAAACAGTTATCTGATTTTTTGTGATATATCCAGAGGTGGCCTAGGTTGTGGTTTGATGTAGTGAGGTAAGGGTATAACTTATGCTTCCAGACAACTTAATATTCATGAGAACAATTATCCATCTCATGACCTCGAGCTTGAAGAAGTAGTGTTTTCACTAATGATTTGGAGACACTACTTGTATGGTGTTTACGTAGATGTGTTTACTAATCATAAGAGCCTTCAATATGCGTTCACCCAAAAAGTGTTGAATCTTCACCAGAGAAGATGACTTGAGTTCCTCGAGGATTATGACTTAAAAGTGCATAACCCTCCTGGTAAGGCAAAGGTAGTGGTAGATTCCCTCATAAGACTATCTATGGGTAATTTAGCACATGTGGAACAAAGAGAAGAGAAGGAAAAGGATTTTCACAGGCTTGATCAAATAGGGGTTCGTCTTATGAGCATATCAGATGGCGGTATGACAGTTCAAAATGGATCAAATGCTTCTTTGGTAGCGGTGGTTCAAGATAGCAAGACATTAATCCAATATTGCTCGAACATAACGGTGCAATCCAACAACAGAGGATTGAGGTATTCTCCCAAGGGGAAGATGGTGTGCTTCACTATCAGGGTCGACTATGTGTTCCTAATGAGGGCGAGTTAATAAAACATATTCGTGAAGACGACCTTAATTAAAGGTATTCTCTTCATCCAGGCTTCACTATGATGTACCACGATCTGCGGGAAGTCTATTGCTGGAATGGTATGAAAAGGGATATAACAGATTTATTGGTTAAGTGCCCTAATTGCCAGCAAGAGAAGGTAGAACAATAGAACTCATAAGGTACGACTTAAGATATAATATTTCCTACTTGTAAGTAGGAACTGATAACCATGGATTTCATCACATGTTAACCTCATACTTGCAGACAAGATGACTTCATTTAGGTGATAATTGACAGAGTTACAACCGGGTCTACATCCTAGATGTGGCCGAAACTCAAAAACCATTTCTGGTCCCCAAGCGAACATTTATCCTGGATGACAACAAGCAGAAGACTAACTTAAACATTCAAAAACTCAAAATAGAATAAAATTCACGAAACATAAATACAGAACTCTCACTCAAATGAAAAACTCTAAATAATAAAATATATTTAATTTACCATAAAATAGGAAACTTAAGTCTTTAAAACATTTAGTAAAATAAATGATTATTACAGACTCCTCAACTATAGTGACTATCTATGAAGCCTCTAACTGATAAAGATTGAACTCGAGATAAGACCCACGACATACTGACTATACTGAAAAAGTTTATTAAGTCCTCTGGATGAACGGAGGCTTACCATAGCTAACTCGAACTATCGAATATATCAATGGAGCTCCTATTGATAATCCTTAATACCTGTGTCTACATCATGAGAAGATGCAGGCTAAATCACTCAATACGTGGAATGTGCGAGAATGTAAGGGAAATTCTAAAGAATAACATAAGCTTGAATTTGTTAAAAACAGAAACATACTTACCTCATTTTTAAAACTTACTCAACTCAAGGAATACTCAAAACTACTCCACTTACTTAACTCAAAAGTATAGAAGGATAAAATACTCAACTAAAAGATATGAGACTCGATTCTAGATATTGATTCAATAAAAATCAACCATACACATGCAATATATGGAAAGATTTGTAAAACAGTAAAAGCATCTTAGTTAGTGAGAGAAAATAGAATAACAAACTCAACTTTACTCATAATAAAGTAATATATGTTCTGTGAGAGATTCTCTAACTAAAAATCACAACTATGAGCCTATGTATGATTCAACGTCTTTTCCACGCTGCCAGAACTTTTCTATACTTTTCCATCATATAAAACACTTAACTTAGTGGATCCACTAGCTTAACTTAAATTATCATCTAAATAGTATGATCCTTTGATACCTATGATGTCATCATGGTTTATGGAGACTTGAGTTAATATGAACTTGTATCCCCATATGTGTGCTCAATACTACTCCCAAAATATACTTAGCACATTTGTTTTTCAAAAAAACTTATTTCTTTGGGTTGCGATTATTACTCAACACTTAACTTAAAAGCTCTCTTGGAATTGTTGTTCCCTTTTCTTTCTCAAAAATCTTTTGGAAATCTAAGTTTCCTCTTACGATAAATGTAAAACCATTCATAAATTCTTTGGGAATACTTAATTCCCTATAGTTTTTGAGAATTGAACTTAATCTTTATTATTAGCTTACCTTTAACTTTTAGTCTTAAAACAAAGTTAAAACATTTTTAAACGACACTTGAAATAGTAACTTCACTTGACTTGCTCTTAAATTCTAGACATGACTCTTATCTTCTCTTGACTTTGATCATAACTTTTGTTGAATTGGATTATAGATTCAAGGTTCATGATCTCATGTGTATGGATGATTTCATGTTGTTCAACTTGGAGGGTTCATGCAAAATTATGAGCAGGAACTACACAAATCAAAGAATTTATGTGTAATATGTAATAGTCCCTTGATAAGGAATATAATGTTAAAAGGAATAATGAACTGAATACTCAAGACTTAGAATAGAAGATACTACTCAATCATACTCAATTTATTGAATTCATGCGGAATTTATGGGCATGAGAAACTAGACTCAAGAGTCAAAATATCAATAAGGAATAAATGTATATGACTTATCATTTTCATACTTACTTCCCCAAATCTTAGTTCAAATAGATAGTTTACCTCAAAGGATTCACAATTGAACTCAAAGGCTTTCTTGAACTCTAATATTAATTATATCTTGAGTATGAATTATGAATAAAAGAGTTATGGTTAATGATCTGAAATTGCTATTTGATGGTGTATAATCATGAATACATTCTCCTCAGTCTCATGCTCATTTGATCGGGTCTTGAAAAAAGTTATTAAAAGTTGTAGATGACTCCACAAAAGGATCCAAAAGGGACTTTCTTAAAATGTTGGAAAGATTTCTCAAAACATAACTCTTAAATCTACCTTCAATTTGAATTATGAATTAAAGGTTATGATCATGTTAGGAATGATATTAGCTTTTTAGAAGTATCTTAGAGTAGTTAGGATCGAAAGGGAGTGGAGGTGCATTTTAAATGAACTCAAATGGACAAATCAAAGACAAATTGGATGAGGCAGGCAACCCTAGTGTTATGGGTGGCGCGGGGCGCCGTCTCTTTAAAATTTAGAGGAGGGTTTGGGGACCTCAACAAGTTTCATTGCTCGTTTTCTTACCCTAATTCGCCTAGAATCCAACGATTTCTTCCCCAATTACTTGGATACAAGTAATTGACTTAATTACACTCAAATCTACTTAAAAAAACTCAAATTACTGAATTTTATCTCAATAAAACATCAAAACCCCAACAGAACAGGATTTGGAATGAACTTCAAGAACGCCTAACAAGAACTCTAGTCTTTCAACTTCAAGAATGAAATTTTGCTAGAAATAACCTTATTGGAGTGTGGCTGGACTAACCCAAATGTATGTAAGAGGTAGATACTTCTTAGGGATTAAACCCATGAAGAAATTCCGCAACAACACGCAAGAATCTTGACGAAGGCTTCATCCTTTAATCTTTTCTCTTCTTTTCTCTTCTTGAACTCTCAACTAAAACCCTAGGCGTATATTATGATTATTAAACTAGACCCAATAGTATAATACCCTTAAAACTTTAGTGAAAATGAATCAATTCTGATTGAGTAAGGAAAAGATCAAAATACCCCTCACTATTTCTAGCTAACTTTCCATAATTAGAAAAGTTCCTAATTTCAAAAGGCATATCTCACTCATCTAAACTGGATACTTAGTAAAATCGGTTGCGCTGGAAAGATATTTCAATTATATTTCCTTAGTTAGATTTTGGGACAACTAACTCATTCTTTGTTGAGAGTCAGGCTTTTTGAAGTTGACCTAAAATTCATACTTAAGCATAACATTAAAAATTTCAGATTTTGCTATTTTTAAATTTAGTTTTTTTTTTTAGAATTCAAGGTGCTACATCTTGTAACCTGAACATGACACCAAACAAATTTTAAATTACTTGGCAAAAACTTACTCACTATGAAGGACGGTTCGAGTCTTAGTTTGAAATATTTTTGGGGTGTTACAATATGTACCCCTTTGGGATCATTCGTCCTCGAATGACGACTTGACTGAATATCGAATGAGTTACTCTTATTAAGGTCTGCATCTAATTGTATGGTATTACTATATTCACACTAAATCCAAATCCTTAAGTTTGGATTATATACCTCTCTCTCTATAGGGAATCTCATCTCAAACTATTACTCTTTACCACCACATTCAAGCTTAGTACTCTATCAACTCCACGGACTGCTGCTAACCAAATCTTTCTAAACTAGCTAAGGACTTTAATTTAAATATTTCTCATGATAAAACTTTATCCTCCCAATAACTTTTGGAACTCATTATTATCATATTTGCAACAATTGAATTGTTTTCTCGTATTGTCATCTCCCCCTTAGGTTTAAAGCTATCACTTGAAGGTTATGGACCTATTCCACATCTCTAACTGGTGTACATTCTCTTAATTCTCTTTTTACTTTTGTGACTTAGCCATACTTCACTACCCTTATTAAAGGATAGGGTGTCTACTACTCACATTCATTGCACCTTAATTCCTCACCTATTTTATGTAAAGTCTACCACATAAAATCTCAAGAATAACATCATCATGTTGTCATTCCTTTGATCATGACACTCATCTCAAATTCAAGATTAATGTTCATTGCGTACCTTGAATATCGATTTGATGGCTTACTATACTATAGCTCTATACTACTATGGAATTTTAGAAACACATCTCCACTAGGACCTCATGACAATTTTTCATTCCTTACCTTTAAGTCTGCACACTTGAATGACAATCACATTCCACTTCAAAACATAAGTACTACTTACTCACTTACTGCATATTATCTCTCAAATAACTATATCATCATTTAAATACCATGAGGTTATCCTTTTTAAAATTCATAATCCTAGATTACATCTATCAATTTATGAATAGTTTTGCTCTTCTATTGAATAATTAAACTTTGTAATTACTAACACAATGACACATCAACATAAACTCCTTTATATATACAATACACTTTTTACCTCCTATGATGGAATCTTCACAACTCATCACTTCTTAGTTTACCCGTAAGGGAATTCTCCCCAGTAAAACTTACTAGGTAAATGGGTATGATAACATAACTTTCCTCATCATAATCTCTCTTTCTAGGATTACTAAAAATTTGCATACTTCACTCTAACTCTGGGCACTTTCGCTACCACTACTCCTAATCTCATAACTCAAACTACCTCTTTGGGTGAAAATACTACCCAAGAACTAGAAATACTTTCTTATAAGGATCTCAACTGTAACAAGACTTAAGGAAAAGAGTAAAACTCTCTTTTTAGTTCAAATGCACTATTCACAAGAATATTTGCGTATTCCTATGAAACTGAACTGTTCAATTACTCGTGGGCTTCTCTGAAGCCCCTCTAGAGTCTCATAATTTTCTCAAGACTCTTGGTAAGAACATCTCATTGATAAGGATCTTTAAAATTTACTATTAAACAAACTCTAGTTTGATGGGTAGTCATTTAGATCTCGATGACTTAGGTCTATTTCACGATTAAGAGTATGAAAGAAGTTATATTTTTCTTAAATGTCTTTAATCACTTATTTATAGGAGTCGGGCCCTTACAACCACATCACAAATAAATTTTCTACTTGACATGGCTTCATAGACACCCCATGACACTTAAACTTTGTGCTCTAATTCAATGTTTATCACGACCCGAGTCTACACTCTGGGCGTGGCTGATAATCAAGAACCATTGTTAGTCTGAAAAAAGAACCCTCATCTTGAGTGACTATAAGCAGAAGACTAACTTACGCATGCAAAATATCAAAACAAAGTAAAATTTATGAAACTTAAATACAAAATTCTAACTCAAATGAAAAAGTCTAAATAATTTAATATATTTAACCCTCCATAAACTAGTCAACATAAGTCTTAAAACCATTTAATAAAACAAATTATGAGTACATACTCTTGAACTATCCTGGAGATTTATGAAGCCTCTAATTAATAAAGATGGAAGTACAAGACCCAAGACTTCTCGACTAAACAGAAAAGTAAATTAGATCCTCTTGAAGCAAGGAGCTCACCATAGACAACTCGAACTCTTAGATGTTTCAACGAAGCTCCTGTTGATAATCCTAAATATTTGTGTCTGCATCATGAGATGATACAAGTTAAATGGATCAATACGTAGAATGTACGAACATATTAGGGGAATCGTAATGCATAAAATAAACTTGAACTTGATAAAAAGAGAAACATACTTACCTCTTTTTTCAAACTTGCTCAACTCAGGGAATACTAAAAACTACTCAAGTTAATCAACTCAGAAGTACTCAAGTATAAGATACCCATTTCAAATATATGAGTCTCGACTTCTAATACTCAATTCAATATAAAGTAACGATACACATGAAATATATGGAAAGATTTATAAAATAGTAAAAGCAACTTAGTTCATTAAACAAAATGTAATACCAAACTCAACTTTAGTTATTTAATAAAGTAATAAAGTTTCTGTAAGAGATTCTCTAACTTACAACCACCTCTATGATCCTAAGGGATGATATAATTTCTTTCGCACGCTACTAGAACTATCCTAGACATTGTCGTCATATAGATCGCTTAGCTTAGTTGATCCACTAGCTTAAGTTAAGTGATCATCCAAAAAGTATTGACCCTTTGATAATGATGGCTATATGGTTTATGGAGACTTCAGTTAATATGAACTCGCATCCCCATATCAATACTACTCCAAAAAATACGCAGCTTACATATTTTTTTAAGAAAAAACATCTTTTTTTTGGGTTGAGATAATTACTCAACACTTATCTTAAAAGCTCTCTTGGAATCGATATTCCCATTTCTTGCTCAAAACTCTTTTGGAAATCTAAGTTTCTTCTTATCTTAAATGTAGACACATTTTAAAATTCTTTTGGAATACTTAGTTTCCTATAGATTTTTGAGAAGTGAACTCAACTCTTTACTTAGTCTCAAAACAAAGTTACGACGTTTGTAAAAGACCCTTGAAAACATTGATAACTTAACTTGACTTGCTCTTAACTTCAGTACTTTAATATTAACTTCTCTTGACTTCGATGAAAAATCTATTTGAAACAAGTTATTAGAAAAATCTATTTGATAGTATAGAATCATGAATACATTCTCCTCACTCTCATTCTCACTTGATCAAGTCTTTAAACAAGTTATTAGAAGTTTAAGAAGACTCCACAAGAGGATCCAAAAGGGACTTTCTTATAATGTTGGAAAGAATTCTCAAAACATAAATTTTAACTCTAACTTGAATATGAATTATGAGTTCAAGGTTATGAGCATGTAAGGAATGATTTTATGTGTTTAGAAGTACCTTAGTGTAGTTAGAATTGAATGGGATTGCAGGTGAACTTTAAATGAACTCAAATGTAGTAATCAAAGAAAAACATGATGGGGCAGGCGGCCCTGGCGCTATGGGACCCTAGAGTTAAGAGGAGGGTTTGGGGCACTCTGTCTTGCACATCACGCTATTACCCAACCTAGAAAATCTAACAAGTTCCCTTGCTCATTTTCTCACTCTGATTCGCCTAGAATATAAAGATTTCTTCCTCAATAACTTAGATTCGATTACTTAACATTATTACACTCTAATATACTGAAAACAACATTCAAATTACTCAATTTCGTCTCAATAAATAATCAAAACCTCAACACAACAAGATATAGAATGAACTTCAAGAACATTGATCAAGAACTCTAATATTTAAACTTTAAGAATGAAATTTCGCTGTAAATAACATGATTGGAATGTGGGTGAACTAACAAAACACAATGGAAGATTACATACCTCTTAGGTGTAAAACCCATGGAGAAATTCCGCAACAACATGTAAGAATCTCGAAGTACGCTTGACCCTCTCCTCTTTTCTCTTTTTTTCTCTTCTTGAACTCTTAACTAAAACCCTAGGAGTATATCAGGAATAAATGACGAATAGGAAAATAACCTCAAAATCTTACTAAACTGAATTAAATCTTATTGGTTAATGAAGATACCAAAATACCCCTCACTATTTTCGTCTAACTTTCTTTAACTGCAAAACCTAACTTCAAAAGGTCATATCTCACTCATCCGAACATGAAACTTAGTAAAATTAGTGATGTTGGAAAGATAATTCAAAGATATTTCTTAAGGTATCATGTAGAACACCTAACTAATTATGTGTTGACAGTTATGGTAATCAGAAGTTGACAAAAATCTCAAACTTAAGCATAACTTGTAAAATTTCAGATTTCGCTATTTCCCATTTAGTTCTTTTTAGAACTCAAGGTTCTAGATCTAGTGAACTGAGCTTAATACCTAAGAAATTTTAAGTTACTTGGATAAAATTTAGTCAATACGAAGGACGGTTGGATTTAGTTCGAAAACAATTTCTGGCGTGTTACAATGTAGGCCCTTACAAGATTTTTAAATGGATTGGTAAAGTGTCTTGTGAGTTAGAGTTATCAAAAGAATTAACACAAGTGTATCAAGTCTTTGACATTTCACTATGGAAAAGGTGTGTGGGTAATCTAGCATCCGTAGTGCCATTAAAGAGTGTGGCTGTGAAATATAGTCTTTCTAATAAGGATGTTCTAGGTGAGATTCTTAATAGTCAGGTTAGAAGGTTGTGAAACAAAGAAGTTGTTACGACCAAGGTTTTATTTGGAGGAGTCAATCCATAGAGGAGATACTGGGGGAGCACAAGCAGCCACTAAGTCCAAGTATCCTCGCCTCTTTCCTTCCGATTCGCCTCCATCTTGATGTATTATTTCCTCTTTAGTTTTTTAGTGTTTTATGTGTAAATTAAATCTTAGTATCATGTTTCTTTATTTTGTAATTTAATTTTCAGCATGTTTTCATGTTCTTGGAACAAAGTTTAGACTGAAATTTAGTATTCAATGTTAAGTTTTCGGGTGTGTAGCTCTTTACCTCCATTCGATCTAGTTTAGTCTTCATTTGAGGACGAAAATTCTCTAAGGGTTGAGAATGTAACATCTCAAGAAATAGACCTAGAAATTTTTTTAGAACTCACCAAAAGTAGTGAACCTTGACAGGGTTCACGGAATGTAATCGGGACCATGGTCCGTAGACCTGCCTATGGTTCAAAGTTGGACTCCATTAAGCCAAGGAGTCAGACCACGGGACCTTTCAAGCATTGTGGTCTCGACGACGGGCCATGGTTGTGTCCATGACATTGAATCAGTAGACCTCCTAACCTTATACCAAACCCCCAGGTCTAAGTAAAGACCATAGACACTTTTACGGTTAATGGTATTTCACAAGGACCATGGGAGAGCCCGTGGAAGTTAGGTAGTATCCCCTTTGGCGAACCCCTTAGAGTCTCTAGCCCAAATAAAGATCAAGGACACCTTCATGATCCGTAGTTCTTCACACGGGCTATAGGAGGGTCCATGAGCCAGGAATATTATACATCTGGACCAAGTGAATATCATGTGAGCCTTCACCGTCCGTGGTCCTTCACACGGTCCGTGGTCAACCGATCTGCAACTTTAAGTATGAGGTCATTTTGTCTTTTCCTATTTCATATGACCCCTAAATTACATCATTTTAACCTTAAACTACGTGGTTTTGATTAGTTTTATCATAGAAACAAAACTAGAACTTAACTGAGTCATACAATTCATTAAAAAGTATAAAATTAGAACTTCAAGAACACAACAAGATTCCAGCAGATCCTGCCCTTAAATTGAAAGATTTCTCTGTGGAATTCGTTACCAAGTATTTGCAATTTCAGTAGTGTTTGTTTGCCAATAAGGTCCCTAGATTTCAGTAAGATTCTTGATCCCTTATCTTTACTAGAGCCAGGGTTTATAGATATCATGAATTAGTTATTTATATGGTCCAAACCATAATATCATGTTATTACTTGATTCCCTGCATAAATTTCAGAACTCTAGCTATGTATTTTTCTAATTCTTAAATTATATATTCTAGGTCAGTTATTTAGGTATTAAGTTATAAATGCGTCAGTTACGAATGCATCACTTTCAGATTGATTGTTGCATTTTTTAAGTTTGCATGTCGATCTTGAGATATCCAATGTTTTACAAAAATTCATTCAAAATATTTTAATTACTTAATCTATTGGGAGTAGAATAATATCAAGTTGGAAAAGGATTCACCGTACCCAAATAGTCCTAGAACTACTAGCCACGTAGATAGTAAGTCCACTAGGTACATCATTTTGGTGATCATTTCAGCATTTCTCTACACCTTTTTTCGGGTGTGTTAGGTCCTATCGACGGGGAGTATACATCATACACCACATTTAGGTTATGTTCATGTTCTTAACATTTATATCACGCTTAGATCGATTCCCAATCTTTAGTGGTGTGTCCTCATTGTTCGAGGACTAGTGACATGTTTATCTTTATCACTTTTAATTTTATAGTTTGAGTTTTGCTAGACTTAGTTGGGGCATGTCCGATCACGTCTAGTCAGTTTAGAGGTTTATTTCATACATAATTATATTCAATTTTGTATTTTTGTTATACATTTCTTTTGTATTACACTCTCATATTTCATTTACTTAATTTTAGAATATGTTATTCCCAATCACTTTCATTTCATTATTATTTAGATATCACACATTTTTCATTTATAACTTTATATCTAGTATGCTCATGACAATGTCAACATGATTAGCTTGGGGTCACTTGTGATCCTAGGTCCCGTATCAGCGTCTCGGGAGTAGTTCGGTGCGTGAAAATTTTTGCTTAATGACTATATAGTTGATATTTTACAACATTTCATTAAAAATGGAAAATTTCAAAGAGATTCGTACTCGCATGAACTAAAAATAGAAACTAAGTAAAGATGATGGAGCCAAAAAGGTGGACGAGACATACTTCAGAAGTTTCATTGGGTTTTTAATGTATCTTACAGCAACAAGACCATATATATTTTATGTTGGAAGTGTTTTTATCATGGTTCATACATTGTCCTAGTGAAGTAAACTGGAAGGCAGCCAAAATATTTGTGTAATACATCAAAAATCGTCATCTATGTAGTTAAGTTTCAAAAGAGTCAACTTGTAATGTTTTGTGGGTATTCTGATAGGGATTGGGGCGGTTCCGAGGATGATGCAAAGAGTATTTGAAGGTAATATTTTAGTTTTGGTGTTGGAATTTTCTTACGGAGTTGTAAGAAAAAATATTATGTAGCTCAATCTACTGTCGAAGTGGAGTTTGCGGCTGGTGCAGTAGCAATAAATCAAGCATTGTGACTACAGAAAATTCTGGTTGATTTGCATATGGAACCAACTGGAAGCAGAAAAGTGTTCTTTGATAATGAAGCAACAATAGCTATATCTCACAATATCTTGCTTCATGGAAGAACTAAGAACTTAAAAATCAATTGTTTTTCTTGACAGAAGTGAAAAAAGATGGATAGATAACTCTTGTCTACTACAAGTCGGAAGAACAATTGGCTGATATATTCACTAAGCCTTTACTAGTCAGCACGTTTGAGCATCTCAGACAGAAAATTGGAGTTTGAAGCTTCCAAATCAAGGTGGAGTTTTAGGAATTTTCTTTTTCAACTGTAACTAATTTTACTTTAATTGGTTTATATTATATAAGACTTGGTCAATTAGTCGTTAACCATCTATTGCTATTATGTAGGAGTAATTTAGTGAATTAGGAATCTTCTAGTTGTGGGTTTAATGCTTTCTGCTTTATGTTTTTTTTGTTCTAGTATTATAAATATAATTTGAAGACAGCAATTAAAATGTTCTTCTACCGATATTCTTCTTGACTTATCTCCTTTTTAATAGCTCATACTTCTTAAATTTACAAACAAACCCTTTGAATCTTTCAAGTTTACTATTATTGTTCATATTTTTTCTGACTTCTATAAATGTTATTATTATTGGTATGATGTCTAATATTTTATTGTCTCAATGATTTTATTTTATAAGAAATGGATTAGCATTTGAATGCCTTTGTTCAAAGCTTTTGCCTTTCTGATGAAAAAGATGTTGACGATGGAAAATATTAGTTGTATTTCTGATTATGCTTTGTACAAGAATTTATAATTAAAGCTAAGAGAAGACAGCCAATCATACTCTTGCAGCAGTCCTGTTTCTATTGGCTCCCTTGTAACAATCAATATAAAATTGTGGAAAGATAAATATAACACTGCTGCGGCATTAATCCTAATTTCTAACGTGTGTAACTGCTGCTCACTATAAATTGCATACTAACAACTTTTTACAGCAGTAAAAAATAAAGGGATGTGATTTAATCCATCATTCAACAAATGGGCGATGATAATGAATTAGAATATAAGTGTCTTGTCCTTCTTTGTGGAAGTTGATTTAATGTAGTCGACTTATCTATAATCTTCAGCTGGAGTTGGATAAAATTTCTTGATACCAACACTTCTTTTGTTTCATTTCAGCGTTACCAATGGTGAAATACACAACTAACACATCCATCATTTTGGAAGTTTACTTTCATAAAATTTATGTTGTAAAGCCATTTATTGCTTTCTGTCTCATTTAGCAACACCTATTTTAACAATTATATTGTTATTTTATTTGAGATCGACTCCTTCCACTTCTCAGGTAGTCGAACTAGGGTGGTACTTTGAACAAGTAGTTTGTGGTACTTGATACACTTAAATCACACCTCCTTAAAGAAGTATAAGCAATCATACTTAAGTAAAGAGCCCAACTAGTAGGTTGGGGTCGATCCTATTAGGAAAATGATCTACACTTAACTTTAATTCACAATTACGTCTATTTAGCCAATGTCTTTCCGAAAGCAAGTAATTAAAGGGAGTTTTTAAGAAACAAGTTTCTTAAACAATCCAAGTTTATTAAGTAGACAAAAGTAAATGTTTTGTTTTTATCATGTTGTGAGAATAACTAGGGTATATGTGTTCCCCGTAGGTTTATAACGCCGTATTCGTAGCAAGAGTAATTCTTTCCTAGTGTTTTGCATGTAAAGTAATAAGTTATGCATCTCTAAACCCTTGGTCCGACATCTAAAGAATTTCACCCGTACCTGTGTATGGTTACATATATAATAGACATCATAATCGATGTGTCTCTTAGTGATTACTTCGCATCAACCAACACTAACCTATTAAGTAGTATCACACTAAATCTATGTTGATAGCAACAAGACGCGTCTAACGTTGACCACCGTTGAAAAGACTTCTAAACAAAAGAATTATCACTAAATTCGAAAACACTATTTTAGAATTGCTTAGTTGCTAGATTACTTTGTTAATTACCCATAGTTCCCACAACCAAAACTATGAATTTGATTAACCATGCAAGAAAGATCAAAATTCATTATATTGAATAAAGAAATCACAAACTTTCTTGACAATAAGAAGAAAGCAAGATAATCAACTTGAAATTGCAAGATAATTCGAAAAAACCAAATCGGTAAATTGTTTAACTGCCCAAAGTTTGCAACAAACAATCTGCAATACAAAATAGAACAATAATAATAGTTATTAACCCTAAACAGGAGGTTTTTCACCCCCTATTTATATAAAACATAGTCCTAAGTAAAAAAATTGAAACAAGGAAAGTTTTGTTAGTCCATACTTGGAATAATTTTTCTTCACTGGATAGCGCCTTCTCTAAATCAAATGACAGACCAGCAATACATCCGTCGATCCATTTACACCTCGTCAATGCTCCTCCGTTATTTCATTTTTAGAATCTTGAAGAAGTCAAGTACTAGAACCTTCTATTAACCAATCGATAGTTCATCAGTATGGTCCATCGATCAATCGACGGACCATCATTTGCTCTCGTGGTTCCATACTTAGTCAATTTTTCTCAATCATCTCCTTAGCCTTGAACTGCCATCAATGGTCAGCACCTATGGTCCATTGATGGTCTTCGTAGGTCACAAATCTGCACTCTTTTTCATCTGCCTTACGCGTCTTAAACCTGCACATCTTTTGTGCAAAACAAGACATAAAACTCATTCAAACTACTACAAAAAGGCTCTAGACACACACAACTGTTAAGAAAAATGTATTCAAAACAATGTGTGACCATGGTACATTAAAACCCTCAACTTAAATTCGTTGTTTGTCATTAAGTGAAACAAAATTAATCAAAACAACATTTTTACAAACATATACATTTTTAAGCTCTAATAATCACATGGTTACAAACCACGAGCCTTTCTTTGATTTAGTGAAGGATCACGCTATTATGTTCAACAAGATAACTCATGCGGATCACATCAAACAACAAACTCACAATACCTAGACACCTCTACCATTTTGCGTCTCACAAAGGTACCAACTTTCCAATATCGCAACTAGTACCCTCACTTAAAAAAAATCCTCATTTGCACACAGTGATTATGAATTTGGGTACATGGATCTTTCTTCAACACTCACAATCAAGAACAAGTTCAAATAGTTAGTGTGCTTCACCATAGGCTTGCCCTTATTTTCACTGCTTAGGTTCACCATACTAAACTTTAGGATCACCGTAGTACTTTCTTGGTTTGTAACGTAGGCACAGGGTCGTGTGTGGTAAATTTGGGTACATTTTTAGTGACTTTTTCCCTCCTTGACATTACCTCTAAGCTTTCTATCGTTTTTCATTGCCTCTTGATACCTTATTTTGCTTCTCTATTCTTTTTTGCTTTACTCCGTTTTAGGATGAGACTTTCACTAATTTTGTATATTTTTAAATTGAACTTCTTTTCTTTCTTCTTTTATTTTTATTTTTTTAATTTCAATTTATAACTTCTCAAAATCACATCTTTTGCTCACTTAGGCTTTTCTTTTTAACATCCAACTCTTTAATGCCCATTTTTGGGTCCTCGTTCATAATAATCACCCACAATTTATGGTTGGTCCATGAGTCAAGGTTCATAATACCCGAAGTGGGGTTAGGGACAAGACAAGGTCACTTTTGCATTAGCCACCCTCAACTTAGGCTTTTAATCTAAATTGAGGGGCACATTTCCAAGGAGGGACTAGGGCCAAAAGCATTAGACCCTAGGAAGGGGAGTTGGTGAGAATTTTCTTTTAATTCCAGTCTCAACATATTTGAATCAAAAGGGGAAATTATTTCATTTCGTTATCGTCTTTTATTCTAGATATTGACAATTTTGAACAAGGGCCTATGGCCACTTCCTAGATTCTAACACAGATTTCCTTCGGAGGACTTACCGGTCAAGTTCTAGTTAGGTACCAACTATTGAACATTCAAATCTCCTCACACTCTCTTAGAACATCATTACACAATCTTGTTATCAGCTTTCCCAGATCAAGTGATTGTTGAAGGTCATGTAGTGGGTGCCTATCTATGTCATAGTTAGAGCCAACACATTCAACTTATTGTCACCTATACATGCAAGCACTATCAAGAACGGGGTATCATTTTGTCAGCCATCATACTTTATTTTTCATGCTTTTATAGTTGTACAGACTATGACATGCCGGTTCATAAGAAAAGTAAACAATATCTAGGGGAAAAGAACACATACAAGAAAACCCCAAAAGAGGATTATGAGTTAGGTTACTCATACTTGACCCTACCACTTACTTTCCTTTTACCCCAACCCCAACTAAAAAAATTTCAATTGTCCTGAATGCAATAAAATCAAAAGGATTACGGTGGTAGGTGAAGAAAACATGTGGCTCAAAGCGCCGAAGAACAATCAATAACCACTCCTGCAAAACTCAATGCCCTAAAAGCCATCTCCAGTGCCCTCCTTTTACGTAGCTCCTCATCCACCACAGAAGCGTGCATAGACCACTCTAGCTCTTTTCTGTCTCTATTTTTAGCACAAGCCTCACCATTGGCCTCTGTGGTTTGGCTAGAGCAGGGCTTCTTGGTACGCACGGGCTGTTCAGTCGATGGCTTAGCATGGACATTGAATAGAACATCGAGCACCGAGTACTTTAAGAACTCTGGGGGAGAACTCTATGGCTCAGTCACCCTTATCTCAAAAATGACATCTACATCAGTTCGCAGGTTGTCAAACTCAGTACGAATATTAGTGAGGATAGTTGTGGTTACTGTCGTGCTAGCACATGAAGATCAAAGGATTGAAGGCGTTAATCGATTTCCTGAATTTTCTGTTTGGTTTGCTGGGCCACTCACTTTTCTATTCGGTCCTCAGCCTCAGCAATAGATTTTTCCATCCAAGGTTACATGTGGTGGAGCATGTGGCCATCTGGGCCTCTAACTTTTGGACATGCGCCAAAGGAAGTAGTGCTGCAGATGGGGGCGTGGATCAGGACGACCTAGGGCCCTACTAGCGTCATGGATGGAATCAATCGGGGTGATGTCAGCAGGGTCTAAAGTAGTAGGATCAGCCCCTTGGGCTAAATATACAATATCCGCCATGTTTTCACTCAAAGGAGGCATCTCAAACTTGGGTCCACTCTGTGATGACACTACATTGGTCTTATCCTTGATGACGCCTATATCAACCATCTTTTCCGCTCTAGAGAGTGTGGCAAAGTGCCAAAGTGACACTCCGACTTTCCTACACAATGGGAAAATAAGACAAGCATAGGGGTAAGTGGTAGAGATCTTGACGACCCTCTCATGGATCACCGTTATCAGCACCTAAGTGAAGTCTATCTCTATACCTACCACTATAGTTGATTCCAACACTGCCTTATCCATATTAGGACATTATAAGAATTTATGGACGATAGTAGGTGTCCGACTAGCAACCAAAAGAAGTTGGCCACAAAGGTGAGGGACACCTTCTTGATTAACCTTCGAGGATCTAACACCCAGTCATCCCTCTCACTACTGAGCCAACAACCGCTTAACTGCCTCTCACTGTTCTACGATCTTCTAAAGTGCACCACTCTTTACAATAACCCACCTGTAGTCAAATTCTTGAGTTGTTGGGGCCTTATAGGAAACAGTAGATGGTGGCCCCAAAAATATCAACCTGGTAGCCCCAGAGAAGTATAGATGTGAGTTGAACCTGTTTGTAAAATTTTGCCGCCTATTTATAGAGCCTTTGAGAGTAGAAACAAAGGAATCGTAGAACTCCCTAAGTATATCCTCACTAAACAAACCCACACTATGAACAATCCACTCAAACTTGTGCAGGTTGAATAATCTGTACACCTTGGGGATCATGTGCAAACTCACCGTAAGGACTCAATGCTCCATTGTAACTAGTCGTATCATCACACCCTTATTATTAAGTATTTTTGCATCTGATACACTTGATATTGTCCATCAACACAACATAGATTAGGTTCCTCAGCAACAGGTGCATGATCATTTCATCAGTGTGAGGGTGCAGACTCTGAGCTTGTAGACTCTTCAAAAAAGCCTTGTTTGTCGTGACCCTCCGACCTAGTGGCTACCTGATATGCAAAACCAGAGGCAGTGGATGCATTTGACCCAAAAGATTGGGGCGACCTTGGGGCGGAAGCAGACTCAGACCCAAATGCTAAGTTCCGTTCATAACTTCTCGTTGGTGAGCCAGTCAGTGTGTGCTCCTCCTCAGACTAGAAGGAAGTGACAACGCTGGGATTACCTTCTAGGGGGTTCCATATGTGACCCATGCAACATCAGTTGGGGTTGTGACACCCGGAGGAATGTAGACGGGGTCTTGCTCATTATTGGAGTTTACGATCATCCGATGATATAGGGAAACCGACTGGAATTCGACCCTTTTTTTCATAGACAATATCTTTCTTGGAAGACATTTGTACCTGTAGAGTAGTTGTTAGTCTCAACTCAACATTACTATACACTTGAAACACTCAAGGCGAAGAAAATTTAGATATAAACAAAACAGTTCTGTTCTGCAGATTCATATAGATGGGCACTATCGATGGTCCATCGATGGGGTCGATCATCGCACACTAAGAATTATTCAATTACAGAAGGTAAAACATACTTCTTTAATGGAAATGACGGACATGCAGAACGGTCCTCCAATCAATAGATGGATCGTAGTCCACTTCCGTGTCTAACACTTAGGTTTTTTTAGAGTTAGTAAAAGACATGTTCTCTGATACAAACAACGGACGTGCAGAACGGTGCATAAATCGATAGACCGTAGTCCAATTTCATCGTTAAGAGTTGGCCATTATTAGGTTGGTGAAGTTGGCGGACCCCATTGATGGCCTTTTGATCAATAGACGGTCCGTAGATGAGGTCTCGTATAGGTGATCTGAGATAGATTTCAGGCTTTTGTGAGGGTCCAAAAGTTAGACAACTTTTTACATAATCAAGTTTATACATGCAATTTTGACACCCTAAAGATGAATTCGTCAATCCTAGATTTTCGTATTCAAATATTTTTATTCCAATTCAGCCACAATAAGAAACCCTAAGTCGAAATTGTTAGAAATACAGAGATACACATATTTTATATACACTACAAGGCTACACAATCACACTCTATCATTATGAGTGACATAATTACCCAATTTTAGAAGGAAAATTTAACAAATGTTGTCCCAAGGTAAATACCCACTTCCAGATTCTTAATTGCAACTATGAATGAGAATTCAGAGTTTTTAGATAAATCAAAATAACTTACTGAGTAGTGGGGTGATTTTGTGCACTTTCAAACTTTAAAGGAGTATCCTATGCAAGAAGTCAATCACCGACTTAATAACAATGGACAACAAGAGATTTTGGGGAAGTTTTGGGAATGGAAGGGTTCTGATTTGTGAGTTATATGGGATTTGGAGAAGTTGAGTTTGGTAGCAAAGGAAGGAAATAAAGGAATAAAAATGATTTTGAAAGGATGTTTTAAAATAAATTGAAGAGGGAACAAATTTGAAAGCTTATGACATTTAATATTAGTGACCGGGTCTGGTCACTAGCAAATTTGGACCTACGAGACCCTCTCAATGATTCGTAGGTCGATCGATGGTCCATCAATTGAATTTGTCAATCACTTCTAGACTTAGAAATTTTTTATGTAGCTCCTCATCCACCACGGAAAACTACATAGCCCACTCTAGCTCTTTCCTGTCTCTATTTTTAGCACAGGCCTCGTCATTGGCCTCGGTGGTTTGGCTAGAGCGGGACTTCTTGGTACGCACAAGCTGTTCACTCGGTGGATTAGCATGGACATTGAATAGAACATCGAGAACCGAGTCCTTTACGAACTCTGGGGGAGAACTCTATGGCTCAGTCACCCTTATCTCAAAAATGACATCTACATCAGTTCGCAGGTTGTCAAACTCAGTACGAATATTAGTGAGGATAGTTGTGGTTACTATCGTGCTAGCACATGAAGATCAAAGGATTCAAGGCATTAATGGATTTCCTGAATTTTCTGTTTGGTTTGCTGGGCCACTCACTTTTCTATTCGGTCCTCAGCCTCGACAATAGATTTTTCCATCCAAGGTTACATGTGGTGGAGCATGTGGCCATCTGGGCCTCTAACTTTTGGACATGCGCCAAAGGGAGTAGTGTTGCAGATGGGGGCGTGGATCGGGACGAGCTAGGTCCCTACTATCGTCATGGATGGAATCAATCGGGGTGATGTCAGTAGGGTCTAAAGTAGTAGGATCAGCCCCTTGGGCTAAATATACAATATCCGCCATGTTTTCACTCAAAGGAGGCATCTCAAACTTGGGTCCACTCTGTGGTGATGCTACATTGGTCTTATCCTTGATGACACCTATATTAACCATCTTTTCCGCTCTAGAGAGTGTGGCAAAGTGCCAAAGTGACACTCCGACTTTCCTACACAATGGGAAAATAAGACAAGCATAGGGGTAAGTGGTAGAGATCTTGACGACCCTCTCATGGATCACCGTTATCAGCACCTAAGTGAAGTCTATCTCTATACCTACCACTATAGTTGATACCAACACTGCCCTATCCATATTAGGACATTGTAAGAATTTATGGACGATAGTAGGTGTCCGACTAGCAACCAAAAGAAGTTGGCCACAAAGGTGAGGGACACCTTCTTGATTAACCTTCGGGGATCTAACACCTAGTCATCCCTCTCATTGCTGAGCCAACCACCGCTTAACTGCCTCTCGCTGTTCTACGATCTTCTAAAGTGCACCACTCTTTACAATCACCCACTTGTAGTTAAATTCTTGAGTAGTTTGGTCCTTATAGGAAACAGTAGATGGTGGCCCCAAAAATATCAACCTGGTAGCCCCAGAGAAGTATAGATATAAGTTGAACCTGTTTGTCAAGTTTTTCCCGCCTATTTATGGAGCCTTTGAGAGTAGAAACAAAGGAATCGTAGAACTCCCTAAGTATATACTCACTAAAGAAACCTACACTATGAACAATCCACTTAAACTTGTACAGGTTGAAAAATCTGTGCACCTTGGGGATCATGTGCAAACTCATCGTAAGGACTCAACGCTCCATTGTAACTAGTCGTATCATCAAACCCTTATTATTAAGTATTTTTGAATCTGATACACCTGATATTGTCCATCAATGCAACATAGATTTGGTTCCTCAGCGAGATGTGCATGATCATTTCATCGGTGTGAGGGTGCAGACTCTGAGCTTGTAGACTCTTCAGAAAAGCCTTGTTTGTCGTGACCCTCCGACCTAGTGGCTACCTGATATGAAAAACCGGAGGCAGTGGATGCATTTGACCCAAAAGATTGGGGAGACATTGGGGCGGAAGCAGACTCAGACCCAAATGCTAAGTTTCGTTCATAACTTCTCGTTGGTGAGCCAGTCAGTGTGTGCTCCTCCTCAGACTAGAAGGAAGTGACAACGCTGGGATTACCTTCTAGGGGGTTCCATATGTGACCCATGCAACATCAGTTGGGGTTGTGACACTCGGAGGAATGTAGACGGGGTCTTGCTCATTATTGGAGTTTACGATCATCCGATGATATAGGGAAATCAACTTGAATTCGACCCTTTTTTGCATAAACGATATCATTCTTGGAAGACATTTGTACCTGTAGAGTAGTTGTTAGTCTCAACTCAACATTACTATACACTTGAAACACTCAAGGCGAAGAAAATTTAGATATAAAAAAAACAGTTCTGTTCTGCAGATTCAGATAGATGGGCACTATCGATGGTCCATCGATGGGGTCGATCATCGCACACTAAGAATTATTCAATTAGAGAAGGTAAAACATACTTCTTTAATGGAAATGACGGACATGCAGAATGGTCCTCCAATCAATAGATGGACCGTAGTCCACTTCTGTGTCTAACAATTAGGTTTTTTTAGAGTTAGTAAAAGACATGTTCTCTGATACAAACAACGGACGTGCAGAACGGTGCATCAATTAATAGACCGTAGTCCAATTTCATCGTTAAGAGTTGGCCATTATTAGGTTGGTGAAGTTGGCGGACCCCATCGATGGCCTTTTGATCAATAGATGGTTCGTAGATGAGGTCTCGTACAGTTGATCTGAGATAGATTTCAGGCTTTTGTGAGGGTCCAAAAGTTAGACAACTTTTTACATAATCAAGTTTATACATGCAATTTTGACACCCTAAAGATGAATTCATCAATCCTAGATTTTCGTATTCAAACATTTTTATTCAAATTCAGCCACAATAAGAAACCCTAAGTCAGAATTTTTAGAAATATAGAGATATACATATTCTATATACACTACAAGGCTACAAAATCACACTCTATCATTCCGAGTGACATAATTACCCAATTTTAGAAGGAAAATTTAACAAATGTTGTCCCAAGGTAAATACCCACTTCCAGATTCTTAATTGCAACTATGAATGAGAATTCAGAGTTTTTAGATAAATCAAAAAACCTTACTGACTAGTGGGGTGATTTTGTTCACTTGCAAACTTTAAAGGAGTATCCTATACAAGAAGTCAAATACCGACTTAAGAACAATGGACAATAAGAGATTTTGGGGAAGTTTTGGGAATGGAAGGGTTCTGATTTGTGAGTTATATGGGAGTTGGAGAAGTTGAGTTTGGTAGCAAAGAAAGGAAATAAAGGAAGAAAAATGATTTTGAAAGGATGTTTTAAAAGAAATTGAAGAGGGAATGAATTTGAAAGCTTATGGCATTTAATATTAGCGACCGGGTCTGGTCACTAGAAAATTTGGACCTACGAGACCCTCTCAATGATTCGTAGGTCGATTGACGGTCCATCAATTGAAACTGTCAATCACTTCTAGACTTAGAAAATTTTTATGTAGCTCCTCATCCACAACGGAAGACTGCATAGCCCACTCTAGCTCTTTCCTGTCTCTATTTTTAGCACAGGCCTCGTCATTGGCCTCGGTGGTTTGGATAGAGCGGGGCTTCTTGGTACGCACAGGCTGTTCACTCGGTGGATTAGCATGGACATTGAATAGAACATCGAGAACCGAGTCCTTTACGAACTCTGGGGGAGAACTCTATGGCTCAGTCACCCTTATCTCAAAAATGACATCTACATCAGTTCGCAGGTTGTCAAACTCAGTACGAATATTAGTGAGGATAGTTGTGGTTACTATCGTGCTAGCACATGAAGATAAAAGGATTCAAGGCGTTAATGGATTTCCTGAATTTTCTGTTTGGTTTGCTGGGCCACTCACTTTTCTATTCGGTCCTCAGCCTCAGCAATAGATTTTTCCATCCAAGGTTACATGTGGTGGAGCAGGTGGCCATCTGGGCCTCTAACTTTGGGACATGCGCCAAAGGGAGTAGTGCTGTAGATGGGGGCGTTGATTGGGACGAGCTAGGGGCCCTACTAGCGTCATGCATGGAATCAATCGGGGTGATGTCAGTAGGGTCTAAAGTAGTAGGATCAGCCCCTTGGGCTAAATCTACAATATCCACCATATTTTCACTCAAAGGAGGCATCTCAAACTTGGGTCCACTCTGTGGTGACGCTACATTAGTCTTATCCTTGATGACACCTATATCAACCGTCTTTTCCGCTTTAGAGAGTGTGGCAAAGTGCCAAAGTGACACTCCGGCTTTCCTACACAACGGGAAGATAAGACAAGCATAGGGGTAAGTGGTAGAGATCTTGACGACCCTCTCATGGATCACCGTTATCAGCACCTAAGTGAAGTCTATCACTATACCTACCACTATATTTGATACAAACACTTCCCTATCCATATTAGGACATTATAAGCATTTATGGACGATAACAGGGGTCCGACTAGCTACCAAAAGATGTTGGCCACAAAAATGAGGGACACCTTCTTGATTAACCTTCGTGGATCTAATACCTAGTCATCCCTCTCACTGCTGAGCCAACCACCGCTTAACTGCCTCTCGCTGTTCTACGATCTTCTAAAGTGCACCACTCTTTACAATCACCCACCTTTAGTCAAATTCTTGAGTAGTTGGGGCCTTATAGGAAACAGTGGAAGGTGGCCCAAAAAATATCAACCTGGTAGCACCAGAGAAGTATAGATGTGAGTAGCACCAGTTTGGCAGGTTTTGCCCGCCTATCTATGGAGCCTTTGAGAGTAGAAACAAAGGAATCGTAGAACTCCCTAAGTATATCCTCATTATATAAACCCACACTATGAACAATCCACTCAAACTTGTGCAGATTGAACAATCTGTGCACCTTGGGGATCATGTGCAAACTCTTTGTAAGGACTCAACGCTCCATTGTAACTAGTCGTATCATCAAACCCTTATTATTAAGTATTATTGCATCTGATACACCTGATATTGTCCATCAATGCAACATAGATTTGGTTCCTCAGCGAGATGTGCATGATCATTTCATCGGGGTGAAGGTGCAGACTCTAAGCTTGTAGACTCATCAGAAAAGGCTTGTTTGTCGTGACCCTCTGACCAAGTGGCTACCTGATATGCAAAACTGGAGGCAGTGGATGTATTTGACCTAAAAGATTGGGTCGACCTTGGGGAGGAAGCAGACTTAGACCCAGATATTGAGTTCCGTTCATAACTTCTCGTTGGTGAGCCAGTCAGTGTGTGCTCCTCCTCAGACTAGAAGGCAGTGACAACGTTGGGATTACCTTCTAGGGGGTTCCATATGTGACCCATGCAACATAAGTTGGGGTTGTGACACCCAGAGGAATGTAGACAGGGTCTTTCTCATTATTGGAGTTTACGATCATCCGATGATATAGGGAAACCGACTTGAATTTGACCCTTTTTTCCATAGACGATATCTTTCTTGGAAGACATTGGTACCTGTAGAGTAGTTGTTAGTCTTAACTCAACATTAATATACACTTGAAACACTCAAGGCGAAGAAAATTTAGATATAAACAAAAAAGTTCTGTTCTGCAGATTCAGATAGATGGGCACTATCGACGGTCCATCGATGGGGTCGATCATGGAACACTAAGAATTATTCAATTATAGAAGGTAAAACATACTTCTTTAATGGAAATGACGGACATGCAGAACGATCCTCCAATCAATAGATGGACCGTAGTCCACTTCCGTGTCTAACACTTAGGTTTTTTTAGAGTTAGTAAAAGACATGTTCTCTGATACAAACAATGGACGTGCAGAACGTTTCATTAGTAAAAGACATGTTCTCTGATACAAACAACGGACGTGAAGAACGGTGCAACAATTGATAGACCGTAGTCCAATTTCATCACTTAAGAGTTGGCCATTATTAGGTTGGTGAAGTTGGCGGACCCCATCTATGGCCTTTTGATCAATCGACGGTCCGTAGATGAGGTCTCGTACAGTTGATGTGAGAAAGATTTCAGGCTTTTGTGCAGGGTCCAATAGTTAGACAACTTTTTACATAATCAAGTTTAGACATGCAATTTTTACACCCTAAAGATGAATTCGTCAATCCTAGATTTTCGTATTCAAACATTTTTATTCCAATTCAGCCACAATAAGAAACCCTAAGTCGGAATTGTCAGAAATACAAAGACACACATATTTTATATAGACTACAAGGCTACACAATCACACTCTATCATTCCGAGTGACATAATTACTCAATTTTAGCATGAAAATTTAACAAATGTTGTCTCAAGGTAAATACCCACTTCCAGATTCTTAATTGCAACTATGAATGAGAATTCAGAGTTTTTAGATAAATCAAAATACCTTACTGAGTAGTGGGGTGATTATCTGCACTTGCAAACTTTAAAGGAGTATCCTATGCTAGAACTTAATCACCAACTTAAGAACAATGGACAACAAGAGATTTTGGGAAGTTTTGGGAATGGAAGGGTTCTGATCTGTGAGTGATATGGGAGTTGGAGAAGTTGAGATTTGTAGCAAAGGAAGGAAATAAAGGAAGAAAAACGATTATGAAAGGATGTTTTAAAAAAAATTGAAGAGGGAATGAATTTGTAATCTTATGACATTTAATATTAGCGACCGCGTCAGGTCACTAGAAAATTGGACCGACGAGACCCTCTCAATGATTCGTAGGTCGATCGACGGTCCATCAATTGAAACTGTCGATCACTTCTCGACATAGAAAATTTTTATGTAGCTCCTCATCCACCACGGAAGCCTGTATAGCCCACTCTAGCTCTTTCCTGTCTCTATTTTTAGCACATGCCTCATCATTGGCCTCGGTGGTTTGGCTAGAGCGGGGCTTCTTGGTATGCACAGGCTGTTCAGTCGGTGGCTTTGCATGGACATTGAATAGAACATCGAGCACCGAGTCCTTTACGAACTCTGGGGGAGAACTCTATGGCTCAGTCACCCTTATCTCAAAAATGACATCTACATCAGTTCGCAGGTTGGCAAACTCAGTACAAATATTAGTGAGGTTAGTTGTGGTTACTGTCGTGCTAGCTCATGAAGATAAAAGGATTCAAGGCGTTAATGGATTTCCTGAATTTTCTGTTTTGTTTGCTGGGCCACTCACTTTTATATTCGGTCCTCAGCTTTGACAATAGATTTTTCCATCCAAGGTTATATGTGGTGGAGCAGGTGGCCATCTGGGCCTCTAACTTTCGTACATGCGCCAAAGGGAGTAGTGCTGCAGATGGGGGCGTGGATCGGGACGAGATAGGGTCCATACTAGCGTCATGGATGGAATCAATCGGGGTGATTTCAGCAGGGTCTAAAGTTTTAGGATCAGCCCCTTGGGCTAAATCTACAATATCTTCCATGTTTTCACTCAAAGGAGACATACCAAACTTGGGTCCACTCTGTGGTGACGCTACATTGGCCTTATCCTTGATGACGCATATATAAATCGTCTTTTCCGCTCTACAGAGTGTGGAAAAGTGCCAAAGTGACACTCCGACTTTCCTACACAACGGGAAGATAAGACAAGCATAGGGGTAAGTGGTAGAGATCTTGACGACCCTCTCATGGATCACCGTTATCAGCACCTAAGTGAAGTCTATCTCTATACCTACCACTATAGTTGATACCAACACTGCCCTATCCACATTAGGACATTATAAGCATTTATGGACGATAGTAGGTGTCCGACTAGCAACCAAAAGAAGTTGGCCACAAATGTGAGGGACACCTTCTTGATTAACCTTCGGGTATCTAACATCCAGTCATCCCTCTCACTGCTGAGCCAACCATAGCTTAACTGCCTCTTTCTGTTCTACGATCTTCTAAAGTGCACCACTCTTTACAATCACCCACCTGTAGCCAAATTCTTGAGTAGTTGGGGCCTTATAGGAAACAGTAGATGGTGGCCCCAAAAATATCAACCTGGTAGCCCCAGAGAAGTATAGATGTGAGATGAACCTGTTTGGCAGGTTTTGCCCGCCTATCTATCGAGCCTTTGAGAGTATAAACAAAGGAATCATAGAACTCCCTAAGTATATCCTCACTATATAAACCCACACTATGAACAATCCACTCAAACTTGTGCAGGTTGAACAATATGTGCACCTTGGGGATCATGTGCAAACTCACCGTAAGGACTCAACGCTACATTGTAACTAGTCGTATCATCACACCCTTATTATTAAGTATTTTTGCATCTGATACACCTGATATTGTCCATCAACGCACCATAGATATGGTTACTCAGCGACAGGTTCATGATAATCTCATCGGGGTGAAGGTGCAGACTCTAAGCTTGTAGACTCATTAGAAAAGGCTTGTTTGTCGTGAACCTCCGACCTAGTGGCTACCTGATATGCAAAACCGGAGGCAGTGGATGCATTTGACCCAAAAGATTGGGGTTACCTTGGGGCGGAAGCAGACTCATACCCATATGCTGAGTTCCGTTCAGAACTTCTCGTTGGTGAGCCAGTCAGTGTGTGCTCCTCCTCATACTAGAAGGCAGTGACAACGATGGGATTACCTTCTAGGGGGTTCCATATGTGACCCATGCAACATCAGTTAGGGTTGTGACACCCGGAGTAATGTAGACGGGGTCTTGCTCATTATTGGAGTTTACGATCATCCGATGATATAAGGAAACCGTCTTGAATTCGACCCTTTTTTGCATAGACGATATCTTTCTTGGAAGACATTGGTACCTGTAGAGTAGTTGTTAGTCTCAACTCAACATTACTTTACACTTGAAACACTCAAGGCGAAGAAAATTTATATATAAACAAAACAGTTCTGTTCTGCAGATTCAGTTAGATGGGCACTATCGACGGTCCATCGATGGGGTCGATCATCGAACACTAAGAATTATTCAATTACAGAAGGTAATATACCTTTTTAATGGAAATGACAGACATGCAGAACGGTCCTCCAATCTATAGATGGACCATAGTCCACTTCCGTGTCTAACACTTAGGTTTTTTTAGAGATAGTAAAAGACATGTTCTCTGATACAAACAACAGACGTGCAGAATGGTGCATCAATCGATAGACCGTAGTTAAATTTCATCGCTTAAGAGTTGTCCATTATTAGGTTGGTGAAGTTGGCGGACCCCATCGATGGACTTTTGATCAATGGACGGTCCATAGATGAGGTCTCGTACAGTTGATCTGTGATAGATTTCAGGCTTTTGTGCAGGGTCTAATCGTTAAACAACTTTTTACATAATCAAGTTTAGACATGCAATTTTGACACCCTAAAAATGAATTCGTCATTCTTAGATTTTCGTATTCAAACATTTTTATTCCAATTCAGACACAATAAGAAACCCTAAGTCATAATTGTCAGAAATACAGCGATACACATATTTTATATAGACTACAAGGCTACACAATCAAAGTCTATCGTTTCGAGTGACATAATTACCCAATTTTAGCATGAAAATTTAACAAATGTTGTCCCAAGGTAAAGACCCACTTCCAAATTCTTAATTGCAACTATGAATGAGAATTCAGAGTTTTTAGATAAATCAAAATACCTTACTGAGTAGTGGGGTGATTTTGTGCACTTGCAATCTTTAAAGGAGTATCCTATGCCAGAACTCAAACACCGACTTAATAACAATGGACAACAAGAGATTTTGGGGAAGTTTTTGGAATGGAAGGGTTCTGATTTGTTAGTGATATGGGAGTTGGAGAAGTTGAGTTTGGTAGCAAAGGAAGGAAATAAAGGAAGAAAAGCGGTTATCAAAGGATGTTTTAAAAGAAATTGAAGAGGGAATGAATTTGAAAGCTTATGACATTTACTATTAGCGACTGGGTAAGGTCACTAGAAAATTTGGACCTACGAGACCCTCTCAATGATTCGTAGGTCGATCGACAGTCCATCAATTGAAACTGTCGATCACTTCTAGACTTAGAAAATTTTTATGAACATACCTGGGATCTACGGACACCATCGACGGTCCGTTGATGGGTCCATAGACCTCTGCACCATCCTATTCTATGTAGATAGTTTCCTTTGCTCCCTCAACATGTAACTCTCTTTAGGACATTTTTATTGTGCTTTTTCTACACTCTTTTGTGACATGGACCCTAAACTTATATCTAGCCAACACTAACACTCAATAAAAAAATGAGAACGAGACAAAATAGAAAGAATAACGATATCTACAAAGAATACAAAACCTATTGGTTGCTAGATGATACATCTTGGGTTACCTCCCAAGAAGCTCTTTATATAACGTCACGGCGCGACGCAGGCCCCTTTATTACTAAGTCATCATTAAGAAGTAGGCATCAACCAATTCATGCACACTCTCTGCATGTCCTACATAGATTTTTTTCCTTTGCCTGTTGATTGTGAACTTTGCGCCTTTCCTATTCTCAAACTCAACAACTCCATGTGGGAACACTTTAGTGATGAGGATTGGCCCTGTCCACTTTGACTTGAGTTTTTGCAGAAACAAGCATAGCCTAGAATTGACTAGATGAACAAAATCACTAACAGCAAATTCTTGCTTTTCAATCCTTTGGTCATGATACTTCATCATCTTCTCTTTCTAGATGGATGAATATTCATAGTACTTTAGACGAAACACATCTATATCATTCAACCCATTTAGTTTTTGTTCTACCGCTTCTGTCCTATTCAACTTCAATATGTTCATTTCCCACATCACCTTGTGCTCTAGATCGACCGGCAAGTGACATGCCTTCCCTGTAGAAGACTTGTATGCAATGCAGTAGGCCTAAAGAGCATCATCAAGCTTCCTTGACAAATCCATTCTATTAACGTTCACCATTTTTTCCAAAAATTTCTTAATTTCTCGATTGGACACCTCAACTTGCCCGCTAGTATGTGGATAGAAGGAGTAGCCATATAATGGTGAACACCATATTTATCTAGTAGCCCTTCAAAAGTTTTATTACATAATTGAGAGCCACCATCACTAAAAATACCCCTAGGTGTGCCAAATCTGGAGAAGCTGTCCTTTTTCAAGAATGCGGTGACACTTTTCCCTTCATTGTTAGGAAGCACAATTTCTTCCACCCATTTCGACGCATAGTCAACTTCCACAAGAGTATACTTCGTTCCATGAGAACTCACAAGTGGGCCTATAAAGTCGATCCCTTATACATAAAATAGCTCAATCACAAGGATAGGATTCAATGGGAGTTCTTGCCTCTTCAAAATTCATCCATCTCGTTGGCACCGATCACATCATTTGGCGAAATCGTGAGCATCTTTGTTAATGGTTTGCGAATAATACCCACACTTCAAGATCATATGCACAGTCCGAATACCACTATGGTGCTCACCAACAGGCGAGAACTGAAATGCCTCCAAAAAACTCACTCGACCTCAGGTGCACATCCCATCCGTGTAACTCTGGTATAAGTAAGGCTTATCCCAAAAGAACTTTTTCACATAATTCATGAACTTTTTTCTTTGTTAAGTCTAAAGTCACTACATCAATTCCTAGATGATTCGCAATGTCTGCGAACCATGGGATCAAAACTTAAGAAGCGGCCAATACAAGTTAATCGAAGAATGCATCATCAATTTCAGCATTTTCTCCTAATTCAAGCATAACTTCATCTTCAAATCTACACAAGTGGTCAACAACTTGATTCTCTGTTATAATCTATTACCTCAAAATCAAACTTTTGCAACTATAGTACTCATCTGATCAAACTTGGCTTATCATCCTTTTTATTCATCAAGTACCTCAAGGCAGAATGATCGGTATGCGCTATCACCCTCGTGCCAAGCAAATACGAGCAAAATTTCTCGAATGCAAATACCACTGCAAAAAGTTTATGTTCAGTTACTGTGTATTTATTTTAAGCTTCTTTCACGGATTTGTGCAACCCCACTCGCATCATACATCACTTCAAGTAGCTCACTTCAATCTGGTGAAATAATAATAGGTGTAGGCACCAACTTCTCTTTCAACTCTCCAAATGCCTTCAAATAGGATTCATCGAAATAGAACTTAGATTCCTTCTCGACCAATTTGCACAAAGGATGAGCAATTTTCTTAAAATCCTTAATAAACCTTCTATAAAAGCCAGCATGCCCAAGAAAATTTCTCACGCCCTTTACAGAGATGGGTGGGGGAAGATTTTCTATTAGTTCCACTTTTGCTTGATCGACCTCTACCGCTTCTCAGAGATGCAATTGCCCAACACAATGCATTCTTTCACCATAAAATTACATTTATCCAAATTTAGAATCAAATTACAATTCTCACATCTTTTGAGTATCTTCGCAAATACTCAAGCACCGATAAAATGAGTCTCCTACTACAGAAAAATCATACATGAACACCACAATAATGTTCTCACCAAATCACAGAATATTGACATTATACAATGCTGGAAAGTCATCGGTTCATTGCATAAACAAAAAGACATCCTTTTGAATGCAAAAGTTACATAGGGGAAACTGAAGGTGGTCTTTTATTTGTCATCTGGAGTGATAAATATCTTATTGTTTCTCGAATATCCATCAAGAAAATAATACCAACCTTTACCTTCTAGTATCTCTAGCATCTGATCCATAAAGGCATGGGAAATGGTCTTTTCCTGTCAATGCATTCAACGTCCAATAGGCCATGCAAACCCTCAATTCGGTCACTGGCCGCATTGTAACAAACTCGTTTCTCTCATTAGGCATCACTATAATCCCACCCCTTTTAGGTACGTACTAAAAAAGACACACCCAATTACTGTCTGCAATAGGATAAATTACTCCGACATCCAACAACTTGATGATCTCCTTTTTCACTACCTCTTGCATTGGTGGATTCAACCTTCTTTAGTGTTCAATACTTGATTTGTGATCGAGAATGAGTTGTATTTTATGGGAACTAATACTTGGTGGGATCACAATAGTGTCTGCAATAGTTAATGGATAATTTTGAACCTCTTCAATATCGCCACTAAGCACTCTACTTGTGTCCCATTCAAATCCACTACAATTATCACTATCAAAGTGTCATCTCTACTCAAGAACAGGTACCTCAAATGAGGTGAAATAGCCTTAAGCTCTAATATGGGGGCCTCCTCAGTGTATGGTTTTGCGATCGGAGATTCGCGATGTTTCATATCCAACTCCAATTTCTTTGGCTTTTACAGATATTTGTTTCTTTCAAGTGCAGCCACCAAAGACCCATACTCTTCAATACCATCACTTTCAAAATTCATAATCACTACCATTAGTGCCTCGACACCTAGTCGCTCCTCAATTTAAATCTCAGATATACTCTCACCCCTGTAGGATATAACAGATACCGTTTGGAGCTCATCACTCTATTTCTTGGACATACATAGGTTAAAAGTCGTTTCTTCATCATTCAACCTAAACTTTATCTGACCTATTTCTATATCGACCAGTGCATGCCCAGTGGCAAGGAATGACCACCCTAGAATGATGGGCACTTCAAAATCAACCTCACAGTCAAGAACTATAAAATGTGCCTGAAATATAAATGACTCCACTTTCACAAGCATATCATGGAGTATATCAATGGGCCTCTTCACTATTTGATCGGCCATCAGTTACTGCATCACAGTAGGCTTTGCGTCATCCAAGCCTAAGTTCTTATAAATTGAAAAAGGCATGAGAATTCTTCTTGCACCAAGATCACATAGTGCTTTAGCAAAGAGTAGCAACCCGATTGTTCATGGAATAGTAATAGTGAAAGCACCCATATCTTCTTTCTTTTGAATAAGAGACCTTGTATCAATATAACTACAAAATTGCATTTTGTCATCATCTTTAAAACTCACAGATCTCTTCTTAGTAACCATGTCCTTCATAAACATAGCATAACCAGACATTTGTTCTATAGCTTCTATCGAAGGGACATTGCTGGAAAGTTTTTTCAAAATAGCAAAAAATTGCCTGTATTTGCCATCTTCAGTCTTCTTCACTAATATCTGAGGAAATGGTGGTGGTGGTATACGAATGGGGACCACTTTCTGAGATACCTATGCTTTTTTTACCTCTTTGTCCACCAATTATCCACTTGTTTTTACTACATCACTATCTTTTCTCATATCACCTTCTACTGCAGATGGCATAGGTGGATCAATGGTTTGCTTACCCCCCTCGAGTCGTGACTACCCTGCAATGCCTATCATATTTAGGATTTTGGATAGTGTTACTATGAAGGGTTCCATGTTGACGTGGGTTTCACAATAGTAGGCAATTGAGCCATCTGCAACTCATGGTGCTTAATTGAAACTACATGTGCATCAACCTTTTGTCCTATGTTAGCTAGGTCTCCCCTCATCTCCTTGACATTCTCATCACTAGCATAAAAAATCCTCATCATATTTTCTAGCATATACTCAACTCACGCAATACTGCCTTCACTGTCCAAGGAGCAACTTCCCTTTGAGGGGGAACATAGGGCCCAATCTGTTAACTTTTGTTACCATAGTTATTTCGGTTAAAGTTTTTGTAGTGGTTGTAGTTTCCATCTCGGACATATTTACCCTCTCAGTTGTAGTTACCATAGTTCTGAACTTGGTTTCCCTGACCTTGGCGCCAATTCTCATGATTAGTGCCTTGGGCATTTTGTCGGAAACCCCCTGTCTGATCATTTACTTCTTAGGCATCCTCATCATAATAATACTCATCTACCGGCGGGGGTGGTTTATTAAAAGCATTTACCGCAACCTTCTCTGCACCTCCACTCGTATGTTTCAAGACCTACCCAAGCTCACTTATCATCTCTTCCAGCTTTTCACGCATCTCATCTATTGTTGGGTTATTTGTAGCTTGTATCGCAAAGGTGTTTCTCCCATTGTCTGAACTTGTCTTGCTCCTAGCCTTGTTGTTGCGAGATATCTTCTCCAACTGCTCTACAATCTGAACATAAGTTCATTCCACATAAGAGCCACCCTGATTATTATCTAACATTGCCTTATTGTTATCGTCTTGACATCTAAAGAACTACTCTTTGAGCGACTCATCATCAATGTGGTAGTTTGGTATGCTTCTCACGAAGGCAGTAAATCTGTCTCTAGAGCTACTCACCGACTCATCGGATAGTTCGACAAAGTTATTCACTTTATCTTTGTTGTTAAACTTCTTACTTTGGCAAGAACTGATCTCTTAATTGATCCCAAGTAGGAATGTAGTTATAAAGAAGCTCAGTGAACCATATGTCGGCATTTCCTATCAGTGATAGAGGAAATACTCATGACCTAATGACATTCATATCCAATTCTGGTCTACCCACACAACTCTTGCACACATACCTCAACTTTTCTATAGGAGCATGTGGGTCCTCTGATTGCAGTCCTACAAATAATCCCCTTGTGGTGAGCATCTTCATTAGGCTACTCATCACCACGAATGTATGTCCATGGTTTAGAGGAGGTATGAAAGGAGGTTCCTCAAAAACACTAATGTTCACGTTTCCCCTATAATAATCCTGAGGTCATTGGACTGGAGGTTTCAACCTTAAAACATTGTCCCATTCATTCTCAACACGAACTTGGTTGTGTGCTTCAATCGGTGACGGAGGCTGATGGAATGTCCCATCACCTTGGTTGGTTGGGTTCTGCTGATTTTTTCATCCTTCTCTAAGTGTAATTACGTTCGGGGTCGAATATAATGTGGGGTTCTCCTCGGCTATACTTGGCATAAACTAGAGCTAGACCTACAATAAACAAAAAAAAAAGTAAAATTAGGGAATCGTTCACTAAATTTAAATAATATAATTCAAGTTATTTTAAAAGCAAGATTCCCTGGCAGTGGCGCCAAAAAATGATACAATCAAATCACAGAGTATAAATGGTCGTAATAAAGTAAAGAAGCCAACTAGTAGGTTGGGGTCGATCCCGAGTAAAATGCTCTAGACTTAACTTTAACTTACAATTACGTCTATTTAGCCAATGTCTTTCCGAATGCAAGTAATTATATGGGGGGGGGGGGGTTATGAAACAAGTTTCTTAAATAATTAAAGTTTAACAAGAAGACAAAGTAAATATTGAGTTCTTATTAAGTTGTGAGAATAACTAGGGTATAGGTGTTCCCATAGGTTCATAACGTCGTAAACCTAGCGAGAGTAATTCTTTCTAGTGTTTTGTATGTAAAGTAGTAAGTTATGTATGTTTAAATCCTTGGTCCTACATCTAGAGAATGTTTTCCCATACCTTGGTCCGGCTACATGTGTATAAGCTACTAAATCTTACTTTTACCTCATATTAGACATCATAATTGATGTATGACTTAGTTGTTACTTCGCACCAATCGGCACTAGCCTATTAGATAGTATCACACTAAATCTATGTTGATAATTCTTTTCCTATTACTCCCTCCTTGGTCTATAAAGTAGCAATAAGACGAGTGCTAATGTTGGCAACCGTTAAAAAGACTTCTAAATGAAAAAAAAATATCAATACATGTAAAAACAATATTTTAGAATTGCTTAGCTGCTAGGATTACTTAGTTAATTAACACTGTTTCCACAACCCTAGTTGTGTATTTAGTTACCCATGCAAGAGAGATAACAATTAATAATATTGAGTAAAGAAATCATAAACTTACTTAACAATAAGAAGAAACCCAAAAAATCAACTTGAAATTGCAAGATAATCCGTAAAAACCAAATCTGGAAATTGATAAATTGCCCAAAGTTTGAAACCAACAATCTCTAAAACAAAATAGAACAATAATAATAGTAGCTAACCAAAAAAAAATGTTTTCATCCCCTATTTATAGAAGCATAGTTCTTAATAAAAAGGAATTGAGGTAAGGAATATCGATGGAACGACGGTCAACTGTCTTTGTCAGTCCATACTTGGAATATTTTTTCTTCACCAAATAGCACCTTCTTTGAATCAAACAACGGACCAACAGTATGGTCCGTCGATCCATCTATGCCCCATCGATGTTGTTCTGTCATTCCACACTTAGAATCTTGAAGAAGTCGGGTACTGTAACCTTCTCTGAACCAATCGACGGACCATCATTTGCTCTAGTAGTTCCACACTTAGCCATATTTCCCCAATCTTCTCACTTAGACTTGAACTGCCATCGACGGTCACCACCTACGGTCCGTCGATGGCCTTAAGAGGTTGCAAATCTACACTTTTTTCCAGCTGCCTTATGCGTTTTCAACCTGGACATCTTTCCTGCAAAACAAGACACGTAACACATTAAAACTACTACAAAAAAGCTCTAGACACACTCAACTCTTAAGAAAAATTCATTGAAAACACAGTGTGACCATTGTATATCAGTATTGCTTCCACAACCTTAGGCTTAGATGATAAATTAAAAAACACTATGATATGTTGTAGCGTTCCTAGAAAGCACTCAGTATAATGTTCTCCAAACTAAATGTAACATATGATGAAACATAAATATGTTAATATTAGGCTTAATAATCTTTTCGTTATTGGAATCTCAATACATAAAGCACGTGCCTTGCGCGAGATGGCTAAATTTCGTAAAAAATGGCTTTTCATTTTATTTTTAAAGTGTTTGATATCCACATTGAAGTCTAAATGATTCTTTGTCTCCGTTAGGGCCCATTTGGGGGATAACACTCCTACTAAAGATTTTTCTATACCCTAAGCTAGATCCAGAGACATCTTTCTATTAGAGAGGCACTACCATCAACTCGATAACATTTTTTGCTAATCCACCGAGTTGGAATACCTTTAAGGGATGTGTGGTAACAGATAAAACTCGAAGTTGATTCTATCCATGTAGAGGGAGATGCAAACTAGTTCTCTTTTTTATGAGCACAAACCATAGGTTAAGGGGAAATCAAGTGGTTTTTGTTCTATTTAAAGCGTTGACGATTTCAAGGCTTTGCTTATGTTAAAGAAGTCATGATTCATCAAAAACTGTTTTCAAAACAAAATATTCTATTGGATTGATGGAAGTTAGTCAATTATGGCATTTGCAGAAACTCCATCCTTCATGTTGTCGTGTAATATACAACCTCATTGATCACATTATTTGTTAGTAGATCCTATCTTGAAGATATCATTATTGTTTATTCGAATATTTATGATACTATCCTCAATGTCAAATTTGGGATTGGTCGCAAAAAGGAACAAACCTTGGGGAATTCTTTCTTATTCATGATTGGAAATTTCTTGAAGAAAACAAACCCTTATGGTTTCTCAAGATTTGTGATGGTTCAGTTCTTTGTATGGTGCTCCATCGTAATGAAAATTTTCTTATCTTTGTCATACGCAAACTCATGGAATCATACAAATGAAAATCAAGGATACTTTATGTGTTCGTTATATAAAGTTGTTATTAAGAGCAATGTTGAGTACTCACTTCATAATATGGAATTGTTTATGAGAGAATAGAGACTAGATTATCAGAAGGAATTGTCTTGGAACATATTAAAAGAGTTTATGGTCTCGAGTTAACTTATTTCTCGAACTCTTAGTATTAGTTATCTTAAGTTGATGATCACTCAGACAAATTCTGTTTAAAATATTTTGACTTTTTTTCTTTTTTTATGTACTCTTATTCAAGTAGAATATGACATCTTTATAGGTTTGGAAACAATTTAACTTTTATTGTTTTATTATATCCTTATGGTGTGTTTTATTTTCCTTTTTATATGTTTTTTCCAGGATTATGATTTTTTTCTATTCAGTTTGTGAGAGAACAAATATTTTTTAAAAAATATGTATACATAATATTAATAGGTTGATATGTCGATAATCTCAATTTCTTGTGAAGTTAATCAGACAAGCAGTGGCTCCTATGAACTTGAAATTTAAAGAGTTAAGCCAGACTATTGTGTTGTGTATTAGTCTATCAAAATGTCAACAAAAATTTAATTTGAACACATAATTTTGAAATATAGCGAGTTCAACACTAGGAAATTTAAAGATAAAACACATCGAATTTCAATTCTAGAGTTGTGTTTTCTTGTAGTGTCAGAAAGTGCTAGTTTTTAAATTCAATCAGTAAGATTTCGATCATAGGCTTTAATAAAGGAAAGTTTTTTTAGTTTCTCATTTCTTTTTATTAGTCCGGCATATTGGATTTCCTTCTCCAAATGGTGAAAACATCATAGATTAAATAATTCTATATTCTTTTAATGCTGTTAGCTTTTAGATAAAATGATCATAGGCAAAGGTCATTCGTTCCAATTTTACCATCATTTGATATCTTTAACACCTCGATGTTTGAATGAATTTGAAAGTGTAAGAATTGGAAATAGTAATTACAAAAAAAGTGAAAAATTTGGAAAGTGGTAACTTATGTTAAGTTTGAATATTTTGTAAACTTCAAACAACCATAAATTTTAGATCAAGATGAGTTAGGTGTTCTTCTAGATATGTAGGAAAGATCATGGAATTATCTTTCCAACGCTGCTAAGTTTACATAATTCCAAGTTCTTATGAGTGAGATATGGACATTTAGAGTCGCATTTTTCAAATAACATAAGTCTAATCCGGGTTTAGAAAGGCATTATGGTATTTTCGATACCCTATTAGTTTAAATTAATTTCTTGGAGAATTGCATGTAAATTTCGCCAAGGGTCAATTCCTACGAGGTATGTGAGATCACATAGCATTTGGTTAGTTCACCCACGCCCCATTCATGATTCAATTCAACAATATTGTATTGTTTTGAAAGTAAATCTTATGAGTTCTTGATGATAATTCGTTTGAAATCTTGTGGGTTCTTTTTGTTGATATTTTTTGAATTTGATGCATTATTTTAGGTGTGTTTAAACTAGAATATTACATATATTGATGGTAATGTAAATTCTAATTGTATGGGGAAATATCCAAGTTGAAATAGGGGGTTTAGAGTTGAAAGATAAAGAAGAAAAGTCAGAACACACCTGCATAAGAGCTTGGGTTACCGCCCAAGACCGATAGCCCCAACTGAGGCTCCGAAATTTGGTCTTTGGGCGCCGCACCAGCTAGAGCACCCTAACCAAGGGTTAGATATTTCAGGGCTGGCACCCCGAGTCTCTTAGAGTGCCAAGGGTGCTAGTTCTCCTATTTTCCCCCTTCGTTCCTTTCTATTTCTTTAGCAACGTACCAATTTTTTTTAGCCGATTTCTATAATCTAAGGTACGTCTAAACATCATGAAATTATCTATCAACATAAGATCATGAACCTTGAATTCATAACTCCATTCAAGGAGAGTTAAGATTCAAGTCAAGAAGTTAAGAGTTAAGTCAAGAGAAGTTCATAAAGTTCTCCAATAGTCTTTTACAAATGTTTAACTTTGGTTTAAGGCTTAAGCTTTGAGTTGAATAAAGAGTAAGAGTAAATTTCTATTCTTTAAAGATTATATGGGAGCTAATTATTCTCAAGTGTTAAAATATTTTCAAATTTGGGAAAGAAAGAAAACAGTGATTTCCAAGAAAGACTTTGAGCTTGTGTTTGAGTATTAATCTAAAATCACAAAAAAAGTTTTGTTTTTAAAACATTTGATCTGAGTATATTTTGAATGTGGTATTGAGCACTGATATGAGGACGTGAGTTCATAATTACTCAAGTCTCCATAAATTATGTAGTCATCATTGGTAAAAAGGATCATACTATTTAAATGATTCCTTGGTACTGCTTTTAGCATAAAATAGTTTATCCACTTAGTTAAGACATTCTCTATGACGAAAAAGTATAAGAAAGTTCTGGTAGCATGGAAAACACAGTATATCATCACTTAGGACCATAGTGGTTGTTTTAGGTTAGATAAACTACCACAATGTTATATTTATTCGCATATAAACTAAATTGTTCTTGCACTTGCTTAACATATTGGGTTTCTACCATTGTTTTAAATGCTTTGTATAACTAATCCATTATTGTTGTTTTACCTTGCATGTTGAGATTAGTTATTCATGAGTTTAGTAAAGTAAAGCTAAGTGTTCTTTTAAGATTCTTTCAAGCCTATGTCATGTTTAGTATTCCCATTGTGTATTCGTATATTTATTAATAATAAAATTTGGCCTGTATCGTTTTATGATGCAGATACATAGGTACTAAGGATCAATATCTAGTGACTCGTTGATCTAGTTGAGAATTCAAAGTCAATTGGTGAGCCTCCTTGTTTTTAGGAGGACTTCTTTTATATTGCTTTAGCACTTTAGTTGTTAGGATGATCGAGGGTCTTGTCCCGACATCCATACTTGTTTTAGAGACTTCATAGATACTTAATAGTTCAGTTATCTTTACATTGTAGTTTCTTATGTTCAGACTTAAGTGGACACTTTGTCCATGTTGAATAATTTACCTTTAAAAGTTGAAAGTTATTTTACTAAGCAATTGAGTAGAGATGCATTGAATCCTTATATTTATGATTTAATTCTTCTGCTATAAGTTAGTCCAGGCAAAGGATGTGCTTGCGACCAAAAATATTTTTTGAGTGTCAGTCGTGCCCAAGGTGTAGGATCGGGTGTAACTAAATCAATAGAAAATTCCATATGCTTGATATTGGAAAAAAGATATAATTGAGTAAATTGAAGAATACAGTCTCTAAATATGATATAAGTACATGTGTTTGAGAATTTAGGAGTTCAACCATGCAAAATATGAAGATCTTGAAATACATCATAATAAGTTCTTTTAATATTTCAATATAAATCAAAGTCAAGCCTTATTCTTTATGATCATTTTTTACCATTAATGAGGAATTAAATTTAATTTTTAAGAGGCATAAAGTATAATATTAGTGTTATCTTTATAAAGGTGATGAAAAATGAATAATTGTGTCTTTTTCAAAATGTTCTCATTTTTTTTGAACAGTTGCGACTTTATCTGTCAGGTAGTGAATTTCAAAAAGGGTTGTGACTTTTTGAAGATAGTTTTGACTTTTAAAAAGGGTTATGACCTTTCTAACAAGGCATATTACCCTTTGTGGTCTATAAATGGAGGGGTTTCCTATGATTCTTTGAATAACAAACTTCCAGAACCTTTTCCTATTCGGCACAAAAAAGTTCTAGTTTAGTTTATTATCATTCAGTGGTTTGCTCACACCGTGGTTTAATTTACCAATTATTTAGAGAAATAATTTTCTTAAGGACACACTTGACATTCAAGGATCTCCATATTATTCTTTTCAATGTTGTTTTTGATTTGTAGAAGAATATATTTTCTGTATTGGTTTTAACTCTCTGATGTTAAAATTATAGTTTAAACTTTGTTATTTCTTACGAAGTTTTCCTAAGTTATTATTCTAAATACTTTAGTAATACATATTCAACAAGAATTACTTCATTTATTAAAATATTTATTTTGATGTTAATGCATTCACTATTTAAATTGAGATTAATAAAAATCTATATAAAAAAATGTAAGTTAATTTGATCTGAATACATACGTATTCACATAAATAATTTTTTCAATTAATGAAGAATTAAGTTATTCAATAAGCTAACATTAAAACCTTGGGACCTTCTTTAACCTCTGGATAAGATGAGTCGATATCGATGTGCTAAACGACTCTATTGATAAGAGCTCTTGAGAGTCATCGACATGTTATCCTTGCTGAACCTTTGATCCGTTGAGTGAGAGCCCTTTCACAAGGAACTCCCAGGTCACAGGTTGATTTAATTTGAGTCTGTTTACGTATTCACACATACATGATTTAAAAACTAATGATGGATTAAATTTAGTTTTAAAAAGGAAAAATAGTGTAGTTATCATATTACTTGATCTATTAATATTTAAATTTCAGGTTTAGCACTTTACCATAACAAATGTTGACATTATGAGATTACTTAATCTAATGACATTTTAAGTTTAGGTTAAACAGTTTTTCCATGATAAATGTTGACATTAGAAGATTACTCAATCTTTAAATTTACATTTTACTTATATGTTTAATATTTTTTCCTATAATAGATATAGGTTGATTTGATGAAAGTACATTCGTGTTCACATACATAAGACATTTTACTAGAAAGTTAATGTTCTACAAAGTGCTTGGAATACTTGATTCTTACACATCCTTTCTTTTTTCTTCTTATTTTGTCTATTGTTTTAAGGAGATTTCAAGCTTTGTAATAGTTGGAGTCAAACATTAATTGCAAGAGAACTGTTGTGGAAGATGAAAAAGAAAAAGAGGTTTTCTCCTTCTAAAAATATGATATAAAATACTATTTCGCGTTTGATTAGCTTTCACATCCAAGAGTGGAATTTTTTGTTTAAGTTTAGGATTAAGCCGCAAGTCATATGATTTATTGTGATGCAGAATCAATTATTTAGTAATAAATTTTAACACATATACAGAGTCGATACTAAAGTATTAGGCATACATTTTAAGATACATCTATATCTCATGCTCTATATCAATATTTGATGGATGTAGAATTTGAAGACTATGAGTTGCAGTAGGAATTTCACCATAGTCCATTTGATTTTTTCATATGTAGGGTTTGAGTGAAGTCTACAGGAATTCGATCAAAATTCCTTGAACATAATTTGTCCATCTATAGAAAGATATACTTCTCAAAATGATAAAGATTATGTTTCATGATTTCTAATTAAGAATATATCGTTATTATACATAAACATTAATGTTGAATCTGAAAATATAGAGTCGAAGTGGACTCTAACCTGATTTAGGCTCTAATGCCCAGACAGCCCGAGCCTTATCGAGTAGGCAGAACCTAATAGGGACAACACACACCTCACTTCAAGTGCAACTATGTATTTACTAAATCACTATTTTTATCTAGTCGGTTGAAATGGTGAACCGTGCAAGATGGTTAGATAAATGGGTTAGATGGATCATAATATCCCTTTGATTGATCTAGACTTTGCTTCTCCTCGGTAGTGAATCACAAACTAAAATAGGCATGCTTTGAGACTTACTAAGGCGGGATATAGACTCTTTCTTTGGGTAATAGAAGTGTTGGGTTTTGAGCCTTTTTCCCTTCCTATATGGATAAATAAAAGTCCATGGTTTTGGGTCTTCCTTTCATTTCATTGTAGATAAATTTAGCCCAAGTTTGACTAGCCCACTTTTCCCCATATTATGGTGTATATGTAAGACATATTTTTAGGTCTTATTTCACAAGAATCAGAGAACATACAGACACTGATATAGACAGAAAAGTAAGAGAGTTCAAATTTTCGCACAAGCCCTAGCAACCAATTTAAAATCGTTATTCATTCTTTGTTTGTTATTCGATTGAGTTAAGTTTTTGGAAATCTTGTTCCATTCAACTTAATCATTCATTGGGAATTGTTAGAGAAGATTTCAAATCCTATAGCTCCATATTTTAGCTCATGAACAGTACCTACAGGTTTGATGTTTATGCTCCTTTTATTCTCTAGTTTTTTATTCTCAATTGTAGTTGTGTTGCTTATTGTTAGGCACTTTCTTGTTGTCAATTAAGAGAGAACTTTTGTAACTCTTTTTATTTTTGTGGATCTTTGTTTTTATAATTTCTATTTTTCACACTGAAGAGGTTTTCCACGTTAAACTTTGGTATTTAATGTGGATTTATTTTTCTTGTTTGTTTGAATTGTTTGGTTCCCAAGCAATGTTATTCTTGCATTATTTTATCTTCTCTTGTGTCAATTAGAAGGTAAAGTTTTTAACTTTGGGTTTTCTTTCGCTATTACCATGTCGTTACATTTTTTTTGCTAGACTTTCCCTATAGAGTGTTATCAGAACATTGATTTGTTATTGATTATCTTTTTGAATGAAGAAGTCCAATATGAGTAAGATGATTTGTTTGAATGATATTAATTATCATATTTGGAAAGGTAAAATAAAATATCTTCTATTTATTAAACAAATGCATCTATCTGCGTTTGCTTATAATAAACCCAAATCTATGAATGATGAGGATTGGGAATTTGATAACTTACAAGTTTGTTGTTATATTATACAATCTGTTGAAGATAATGTTAGAAATTACATTGTGAATGATACCCATGCTAGGAGTTTATGGGACAAGCTCGAGACACTTTTTGCTTCGAAGACTAGCAAAAATAAATTATTTCTTTTGAAAGAATTATCAACATCAGGTGTAAACAGAGAAATCCTATTTTTGAACATAATAATGATTTTAAGGGTGTTCTTGACTAGCTTCCCATAATTGGTTAAAATTTGATGAAGAAATTCACTGTTTATGACTTCTTAATACTCCGCTAGACACTTTTGAGACTCTTCGAGTTTCTTTGACTATTCTCATCCCCGTGGTGTTGTGACAATAGAATATGGAAACATTGTTGTATTAAGTGAAGACATGAGAAGATTATGTCAAGGCTCGTCGTCTTCTACTTCACACTTCGATGTTTTGGTTACTAAAGATAGGGGAAAAATCACATTTCGAGGTCAGAATAACAGAGATAAAAGTAGAGGAATCTCAAGGTCTATAACAAGAATTTTAAATGTGACTATTTCATCAAGAATGGAGATACGAAGAAATATTATTTCAGGTACAATAGAGATATGAAACAACAAAATAAAGAAGGAGATAATGAAAATCATGTTGCTGTTCTTGGTAATGATCACCTTCTTGTTTCTTGTGATGATACTGTGTTCAATCTTATTTGCGATGAGTCTAGTTGGATTGTGGATTCTTGTTCTACTTTTAATATCACGCCCAGAAAGGAATTATTTTCTTCTTATACCCCGGGTAATTTTGGGAAGTTGAAACTTGGAAATTATCATGAGGTTGTGGTTCTTTGTATTGAGATTGTTTGTTTGGAAAGTAACAATGGTTCCAAACTAGTTCTTAATAATGTTAAACATGCTCTAGATGTTTGGTGGAATTTTATTTTTGTTTGATACCTTGATGGTGAGGTTTATGTTAATACCCTTCGTGCTGGCGACTAGAATCTTACAATAGGTTCAATGGTGGTAGCTCATGGTGACAAGTTGTCTAACCTTTTATGTTTTTCATGGCTCAATTCGTTGAAGCCTAGTAAATGTAGTGGAGAATAATACTTCATCACGGTTATGAAAAAGAAGAATGATTCATATGAGAGAGAAAGAGATGGATAATTTGTTTTTATAAGAATGTTCTTTATAGAGTGAAACAGGCAAAGTTGAACAAGTATTTTTATTTCTTAGCCGCTAAACATAAAATAGTTTCTTTTCAGAGTCATCCTCATTCAAGAAAACATAATTTTTGCTGGATATGGTAATTTCTGATTTGTGTGGTCCTTTAAAGGTGAAGCTTCATGGTGTTGCAGTTTACTTTATTACTTTTATTGATGATCATTTGCGCAAAATGTGATGAGTATTCTCTTTGAAATCCAAGGACAAGGTACTTGATGTGTTCAAAAAATTTCGGGAGTTGGTAAGCAGACATATATGGAAGAAATTGAAATGTGACCGTCCTGATAATGGTAGTGAGTATATTTTTCCTTTTGATAGATATTGTAGAGAGTAGGATATCGACATCAGAAAATTCCTCTAAAGACACCTCAATTAAATGGTTTGGGGGAGAGGATGAACATAACTCGTGTGGCGTAATGTATTCTTTAAGACTCTAAGCTTCCTAATTCCTTTTTGGCAGAAGCGCTTAAAATTGAAGCCTATGTTATCAGTATATCTCCTAGTCATACCCAAGCTACCTTCCTAGACACAGACAAGGGACCTAGGATCACGAGTGACCCCAAGCAAACCCTGGAGGCGTGTCATAAACAAACTAAAATAAACTGAACCAATAAGTACAATGCGGAAACTAATCATAAAGTAACTCTAAAATGATGTTGAATACCCATATACTAAATCTGAAGATTTGAAAACTAAGAGTTTGGAATACAATAGAAAATTCTAATTCTAACACTAAATTTGAAAGTAACTATGTTTGAAATAAATCCTTGATATGTTTGTACATGACCCAAGTATATCTAACAAAACTAAAACTAAATCTAAAAATGAGAAAATTATCATGTCACTAGTCTTTAATGATTGAGGACTCACAACTGATGTTGTTGAACTAACGTTTGCAAACCCATCTATATGTGATAGGAATGATGAGTACTTGAACCTACAACATGAGAAGATGTAGAACAAATTATACGTCAATATTTGAAATTTACTACGCATGAGGGATAGAGTAAAACTAAACAATAACATAATTGAATCAAATCATATAAATGCACAGTGACATAAGACAAGCACGATGTGTCACGCCTCGAGCTACCCTCGAGATGCGGACACGGAACCCTGGACCACAAGTGATCCCAAGCTAACCCTGCTGGCATGATCATGATCATACTAATATAATAAACTGTTGCGGAAGTTAAATCATACTTAAAATGAAAAGATAGGGAATACCCATAATCTATAACTGAGATATTTGAAAATAATGAGTTAAATACATAAGAAATATTAAATCAATACTAAGATGAATCTAACAATGTCTAAAAATAGCCTCTAAACTAGACTAGAAATACTGTGACAAGACCAGCTAAATCTATCAAAAACTGAAACTAAATGACTAAAGACTGAAATGAGACTCATGACTATTGTCCTCGGAGAATGAGGACTCACCACTGAATCTGCTGAACTTGAGATCGGGAAATTGATCTATGCGTGATATGGATGCTGAGAACCTGAACCTACATCACGAGAATATGTATCACACGTATGTGTCAGTACTTGAAAGTTACTATGCATGTATGACAGAATAAAGCTGAAATAAAACATAACTGAACAAGCACAAAAACAAGTATAATAATCTAAACGTGATGTGCTGATTTCAGAGCTAACTAGATGCAATAACCAATTTATAACATGTTGAAACTGAATGCAGAGAGTCTGACTGAATTGTGGGAGCTAATAATAGCCGATAATAAAACTACATGAGTTTAAAGTGTAGTCCGATGTATATGCCCCATCAAGAGGACCCAATATACCCTGCCAAAGGTATAAAGGCATGCTGGCGTGATCACTAAACTGATTTCCCACAGAGGGGACTAACAACCTACTTGGCTAATAGTTTTGGGACTATTGGGTAAGCTAAACCCTAGTCCAACTCGGTATTATGCTACTTCTAATGAATTCTTTAAATTAACTGATTATATATGAATTTCAGTAAATACTGGATAGCTCGAAACTAAACATGCAAACTGAGAATGCGACAATAATCTGGTAATGATGCATGTATAACTGAGGCATGTATATCTGAAGTGTCTCAAATATATGACTTAGCATGTGTAATTCAAGAACTAAAGAAATACAAAGCTGGGGTTCTGAAATTTATACGATAATCTAAGTAATAACATGATAATATGATTTGGAACATATATTTAATAAATTCATGAAGTTATATCAAAGTTTTAGAAACCCTAGGTTTAATCATGATAAAAGAATCAAGAACTGATTAAAACTAAGGACTCAATGGTTAAAAGGAACCCACTAGTGAAATCCACATACCTGGTGATGAAATCGCTGAAAAATACTTAAGTTTCGGGGTTGAAACTGCTGGATCTTGTGGCGTTCTTGAACTAGGGTTCTTGAGCTTTTTTCTCCTCTCTTGATTCTAATTTTCTAAGTTTTGATTTAATGATTTATTTTGGATATGTTTTATTTATGTTTCTAGGCTTAAATTGACTAAATTCTGATGATTTAGGGTAAAAACGATGTAACTTAGGGTTTAAACGGAGTGGGAAAGGTCAAAACGACCCCTGGGAAGGTTCTGTCGGGCCTCACGTTGGCCAGGTGACGTTCCGTCGTGCGCCCGATGCCCCATCGTTGGGTCCGTCGTGAGGCCCTGTTCGACAGGCCTTTACTAATATGGGCATAACTTTTTACTTGGAGGTCTAATTTTAGCAAGGTCGGTTGCTATTGAAAGATAATTCAATTATATATCTATGGCTAGGTCATGGAAGACCTAATTCATTTTGTCCTAAGAGTTATGATAATTCTAAGTTGACCCAACTTCATTTACCTTTAATGGCTGTAAAGTTTCCACCTACGGACCATAGGTCCACCTACGAACCATGCTGGTCATCCATAACTATTGTTAGAGTGTGGTTGAATGGAGTATTGATCGACGGTCACGGACTACGGACCGTCATTTGACCTATGGACCGTAAGTAACTTCGTCGTACAAGACTTAACTAATTTTTCTAGGCTGAAATTTTTGGAAGTTTCTGATCCCATCGATGGTTGTGCAGGACTGACTGTAGTGCAGGCTACGGTCCATCGATTCCACTGTTGGTAGCACCTGCAGATTTTTCTGAAAAACTATTTTTTGGCCTGTTTTAGCTACGGGGTGTTACATTATCTCCCCCTTGGGACATTCGTCCTTGAATGAACACTAAACTAGCTAAAATAGAGGGAGAGATATGCAAACCCCACTACTAAACATTGAGAACTATGTTTTGACTCAATTGAGTTATGAGTACATGCAATTACGCTAAAAATGAAAGTACAAACTGAGGGAACATGATTCTAAAACTTAATTTACGCATGAATGACTGCAAAACTAAAGAGGAACTATTACCTCAAGCTGGAGTGGAATCGGAAGGAAAAAGGTAAGGATACTTGGCTTTCATGACTGCTTCTGCTTCCCAAGTAGCTCCCTCTACAAACTGACTCCTCCACAAAATCTTGACTGAAGCAACTTCTTTGTTTGTCAACCTTCTAACCTCACCGTGAAGAATCTCAACTAGTACATCCTCATAAGAAAGACTATCTTTCACCGCTAAACTCTTTAATGACACTATGGAGGCTGGGTCACCCACACACTTCTTCAAGAGACAGATGTGGAAGACCGGATGCACTGCTGCTAATTTTGTTGGAAACTCTAACTAATGTTCCACCTTTCCAATACTTTTAAAGATATTTTAAGGGCCTACATATCTAGGACTGAGCTTCCCTTTCTTTCGAAATCTCCTCACCACTTTCATAGGTGAGACTTTCATAAAAACCCAATCGTCAACTTGGAACTCTAGTTCCCTTCTCCTTACATCTGCATAACATTTCTGATGTCTTTGGGCTGTCTTATGTGTATCTCTAATGAGTTTCACTTTCTCCATAGCAAAAAGGAATGAATCTTGCCCTATCAAAGCTGCTTCACCTACTTCAAACCAACCAATAAGAGAATCTCGCCCTATCAAAGCTGCTTCAGCTACTTCAAACCAACCAATAAGAGATCTACATCTACACCCATATAAAGCCTCATAAGGGGCAATTTGAATGCTGGAATGACAGCTATTATTGTAGGCAAACTCAATAAGAGGAAGGTGATCATCCCAACTACCTTTGAAATCGATCACACAAGCTCTCAACATATCCTCTAAGGTCTAAATGGTACGCTTTGCCTGCCCATATGTCTGTGGATGAAACGATGTACTATGATTAATTTGAGTACCAACAATTTTTTGAAATGACTTTCAGAAATGAGAGGTAAACTGAGGACCTCTATCTCAGATGAAAGACAAAGGAACCCTATGCAACCTCACAGTTTCAGTAAGGTAATGCTTGGCATATTCCTCTGCCGAATATGTAGTCTTGACCGCCAAAAAGCAAGAAGACTTAGTCATCCTATCAACTATCACCCAAATTGAGTCATGCTGTCTACGAGTATGAGGTAACCCTGTGATAAAATCCATATTGATCACATCCTACTTCCAAGTAGGAATATCGATCTCTTGAGTCATACCTTCTAGTTTCTATTGTTCTACCTTGACTTGCTGGAAATTGGGGAACTTACTCACAAAGTCTACTATATTCCTCTTCATGACATTGCACCAATAGGCTTCCCACAGATCGCGGTACATCTTAGTAGCACTTGGATGAATAGAATACCTGGAGTTATGAGATTCTACAAGAATATGCTGCCTCAACTCTCCCACATCAGTAACACATAATCTACCTTGGTAGCAAAGTACACCATCACTCATTTAGGGGAAAACCTCCATTCTATGATTGTTGACTGCACCCTTTAGTTCAAGCAGGAACAGATCACTCTCTTGCTTTTCCTTAACCTCCACTACCAAAGACGATTCTTCCCTATTCTGAACTGTTACACCGCAGTCTGATATGCTCATAAGGCGAACGCCCAAGAGAGCAAGCCTGTGAACATCCTTTACTAGCTGCTTTTTTTCCCTCAACATGGGCTACACTACCCATAGATAATCTACTATGAGCATCGGCCACTACATTCGCCTTTCCAGGATGATAATGCACACTCATATCATAATCCTTAAGCAACTCAATCCATCTCCTCTGGCGAAGATTCAACTCTTTGTGAGTGACCACATACTGAAGGCTCTTATGATCGGTGAACACATCTACATGAACACCATACAAGTAGTGTCTCCATATCTTGAATGAAAACAGTACTGATACAAGATCGAGGTCATGTGTTGGATAGTTCTTCTCATGCACCTTAAGCTTTCTAGAGGCATAAGATATAACCTTATCTCTTTGCATCAACACACAACCAAGGCTAACTCTGGATGCATTGCAATAGATCACATAACCATCTAAACCCTCCTGTAGAGTCAAGACAGGAACTGTAGTCAATCTAATTTTCAATTGTGCGAAGCTTTTCTCACAATCATCTGACCATTGGAACTTAACAATCTTCTGAGTCAACCTAGTCAATGATGAGTCTATCGATGAAAATCCTTCCACGAACCTTCTGTAATAACCTGCTTGACCTAAGAAACATCTGATATCTGTAGTATAGGTAGGTCTGGGCCATTGTTTCACTGCTTCTATCTTTTGTTAATCTACGCGGCTCCCTTTGATAGATACAGTGTGACCAAGGAAAGTAACGGATTACAACCAAAACTCACATTTACTAAACATAAAGAATAACTGGCGATCTTTGAGAGTCTACAGAACAACTCTCAAATGACTTGCATTTTCTTCCCTCACTCCTAGAGTAAATAAGGATATGATCAATGAAGACGATAACGAACAAGTCTAAGTACTGATTGAACTCTCTTTTCATAAAATCCATGAAAGCTGCAGGAGAATTGGTTAGTCAAAATGAGATAAATACAATTTCATAATGACAATACCGAGTTTTGAATGCTGTTTTCGGAATGTCACTATCTCTGACTATGAGCTAATGATAACCCTATCTGAGGTCTATCTTTGAGAAATGACTAGAACCTTGATGTTGCTCAAACAATTCATCAATCCTTGGGATGGGATACTTATTATTGATTGTGACCTTGTTCAACTGTCTATAGTCAATGCGCATTCTGAGAGAACCATCTTTCTTCTTTACGAACAATACTGGTGCACACCATGGTGAAATACTAGGTATGGTGAAACCCTTATCTAGAAGGTCTTTCAACTACTCTTTCAATTCCTTAAGCTCAGATTGAGCCATTCTGTAAGGAAGAATGGAAATAGACTGGATATCTGGAAGGAGATCAATTCCAAAGTCGATTTCCCTTTCGGGAGGAACCCCGGGAAGATCTTTTGGAAATACTTATGGAAATTCACAGACTATTGGAACTTACTCAAGAGATGGGGTTTCAAGGCTAGAATTCTTAACAAAACTAGATGATAGAGATAACCCTTAGATATCATCTTTCTAGCCTTTAGGTAAGAAATAAATCGACATATGGTCTAAGCTACTATCCTTCCATTCTAAGATTGGTTCGTCTGGAAACTGAAAACGAACAATGCTAGTTCTACAATCGATTGAGGCATAACATAAGTGTAACCAATCCATGCCTAGAATGACATCCAAGTCTACCATTTACAACTCTACTAGATATGCTGAGATGAATTTACGAGAGACTATGACAGGGCTATTTCTGTAGACCCGTCTAGCTATAATTGGGTCATCGATTAGAGTAGAGACGGAGAAAGTTTCTGAGATCATTTTTGGACTAACACTGAATCGGACTGCTATACTGAGTTACAAAAGAAAAAGTCATGTATGTTGAATTTCAACTGAGTGAATAATATGTGAGTCACATCCTTGAGTTTGTAGGATGAGAATGTCACCTAACACTATGAGTTACTGACATCACACAAAATATTTTCTTGACCTCATTAATGAACTTCTGTGTGTCCTTACCAACATGGGACCCTAAAAACTCAGGCGGATTCATCCTATCAAAATCACAAAATTTGGCTGCCACTAATCGGTCATTTCTATTAGTAGAAACTGGAACTTGCTAATTGTTTTAGTTAGTCATACTCTGAGACAAAAGCTGAATTTGGCGTTCTGAAACTCTGCATTTGAACTAACTTATCTGGTACAAGGTGAACTGCATAAGCATTGCGTGCATTAGAAGTCCAAGCCTAAGATCTAAGAGGAGGCATGATCTAAAACGTAGAACGTCAAGCTAGAGTGGAATAAGATCATACCTTACGCACGATAAGAGTAACAAGAAAGTGATTTTCCCCCTAAAACTCTTTATATCCTCCCTAACAATAGATGTGGTGCACTTCACGCCCTGAGCTACCGCCGAGACGCAGTCCGATGTACACGCCCCATCTAGAGGACCCAATATATCCTGCCAAAGGTAAAAAGGCATGCTGGCGTGATCACTAAACTGATTGCCCACAGAGGGGACTTACAACCTACATGGATAGTAGTTCTAGGACTATTGGGTACGCTATACCCTAATCCAACTGGATATTATGATACTCCCAATTAATTTTGTAAATTAACTAATTGTATCTGAATTTCTGTAAATACTTGATAGCTAAAAACTGAACATGCAAACTGAGAATGCAACAATTAATCTAGTAATTATGCATCCATAACTGAGGCATGTATATCTGAAGTGTCTAAAATATATGACCTAGCATGTGTAATTCAAGAACTAAAGAAATACAAAGCTAGAGTTCTAAAATTCATGCGATAATCTGAGTAATAACATGATAATATGATTTGGAACATATATTTAATAAATTTATGAAGTTATATCAAAGTTCTAGAAAGCCTAGGTTTAATCATTATATGAGAATCAAGAGCTGACTGAAACTAACGACCCAATGGGTTAAAGTAACCCAGTAGTGAAATCCCACATACGTGGTGATGAAATCCACGAAAAAATTCTTAAGTTTCGGGGCTGTAACTGCTGGAGCTTGTGGCGTTCTTGAACTAGGGTTGTTGAGATTTTTTCTCCTCTCTTGCTTCTAATTTTCTAAGTTTTGATTTAATGATTTGACTTGCATATGCTTTAATTATGTTTCTAGGCTTAAACTGAATAAAATCTAATGATTTAGGGTTTAAACAGAGTGGGAAATGTCAAAAAGACACCTGGGAAGGTTGATGTCGGGCCTTAAGATGGCCAGGATTGACGGTCCGTCGTGAACCCGACGCCCCGTCGTTGGGTCCGTCGTGAGGGCCTATTCGACAGGCTTTTTTTTTAAAATGGGCATCACATTTTACTTGGAGGTCTGATTTTAGAAAGTTTGGTTGATATGGAAAGATAATTCAATTATCTATCTGTGGGTAGGTCATGGACGACCTAATTCATTTGTGGTAAGAGTTATGATCATTTTAAGTTGACCCAACTACATTTCCCTTTAATTGACTGCAAATTTTCCACTTACGGACCGTAGGTTCACGTACGAACCATGTTGGTCATCCACAATTCTTGTGAGAGAGTGGGTGAAGGGAGTCTTTATCGAAAGTCACGGACTATGGACCGTCATTTTACCTACGGACCGTAAGTACGTTCATCGTCCAAGACTTATCAAATTTTTCTAGGCTGAAATTTTTAGGAGTTTCTGATCCCATCGACGGTTGTAAGGGACGAACCGTGGTTCAGGCTACAGTCCGTCGATGCCACCATTGGTAGCACTTGCAGATTTTTCTGAAAAACTAATTTTCAGTCTTTTTTGTATACGGGGTGTTACACGACTCATTTGAGAATACTGAACATGAGGTAACGAATGCAATGACCAAGTTCATAACTCGACTAACTACTGAACTATACTACAGGTGGTCCATGCAATGAAGTTTGACTGAACTATGAGAGCTACTAATAATCAACATAAAACTACGAGCTAAATGTGGAGTCTTATGTATGTGCCCTTTTGAGAAAACCCACTACATCCATCTTAATGTGTATAGGTATGCTGGCGTGATAACTAATTCGATTCCCACAGAGGGGACTTACTACCTACGTGGCTCGTAGTTTTAGACTATATGAGTTATTGAACCTACTCCAACTCGATACTATGTTATTTCCAATAGATTAAATTATTAAAACATTATGATTGAAATGATGTACTACTAGATAGCTCAAATTTGGCATGCATAATAAGAATGTACATTAATATACTGATAATGACATAATAAAAACTGAGGCATATATATATAAAATAGTGAAATATCTTACCAAGAATCTGTAATTTAAGAACCAAAGCACTACATAGCAAGGGTTTTGAAAATATTGCTAGAAACCAAGTAATCAAATGATAATATGTCGTGGAAAAATTGAATAGCTAATTAATTCTATCTGCTAAAGCTTCTAGAATCCCTACATCTAGTTAATACTAAGGAACTATGAATATGACTAAATTTTAGGGACCTAGTAAGCAAAAGGTAGCCACTAGTGAAATCCCACATACCTGGTGAAGAATTCCACGTAGAAATGAATCTATTTTGTGGTTGGAACATATGGAACCTTGTCAGATTCTTGAAATAGGGTTCTTAACTTTTTTCTCCTCTTAGCATTCTAATTTTCTAATTTATGATGAATGATTGACTTAGGTAAGTTCTAATTATGTTTCTAGGATAAAGCTAACAAAAAACACATAGTTTAGGGTGAAAATGAAATAGTTTAGGGATCCAATAAGATAGAAAAATAGCAAAAGACCCCCGACTGAACTGTTGTCGGAGTCGTTGACAGATGGCACCGAAAGATCGTTGATGAATTGAAAGTCCTTACTTGTGAACCGCCAGTCCTAAGTGGAAGAAATTTTATAGGGTCTGAACCATGGATTTAGACCACTGATAGTGGCTTGGCCTACGGATGATGAATCTTGACATGGGTCGACAGGTAGACTCTTGTATGGGCTGGTTTTGAGGATGGGTTGCATTTGCTTGCCAAGGATCACAAGCACAGGTCCTGGGTCACCTAATGTCCGTGTGTTGGAGCTGCAACTTCTTGAAATCTACAGTAAGGTCTTTTTTCGAATACAATGTTTTTATTATGTCCCTCTAGGAACATTCATCCTTTAATGAAAATACTACCAAGCTGAAAATGGAGGGAAATAGTTGCAACCCTACCACAAAACAGTAAGACCGATTTATGACTGAACTAAGGTCCATGAACATGCAAATACAATGAAAAAGAAAGTACAAACTAAAGGATTAGAATACTAAGACTAAATTCAAGCATGAATAAATTGAATAGCTTAAAACAGAAGAGGAACTAATACCTAAAGATGATGTAGAATCAAAATGAAAGAGGTGAGGATACTTCGCCTTCATGGCTGCTTCTGCTTCCCAAGTAGTACCCGCTACGGGCAAATTCATCCACAAAACCTTGACTAAAGCGACTTTCATATTTCTCAACCTTCTAACCCAACGATCGAGAATCTCAACTGGTACATCCTCAAAGGTGACACTCTATTTCACAACCACACTTTCTAGTTGTATTACGGATGCTAGATCACCCACACAATCCTGCAATAGTAAAATGCGAAAGACCAGATGCAATTCTTCTAGTATTGTTTTGAACTCTAAATCGTAAGATACTTTGCCAATCCTTTTTTAAAATCTTCTAAAGGCATTTATATCGAGGACTGAGCTTTCCATTTCTTCCAAATCTCATCACCCCTTTTAAAGGTAAAAGTTTCAGGAAAACTCACTCATAAACTTGGAACTCTAATTCACTTCTCTTTACATCTTGTTAAAAATTCTTGCGATTTTAAGCTGCCTTAAGTCTATCTCTAATGAGTTTCCCTATCTCTATATCATCAAGAACTGAATTTTTCCATATCATATCTGCTTCCCCTACTTCAAACCAACGAACTAGAGATAGACACCTACACCTATAAAATGCCTCATAAGGAGCCAGTTGAATGCTTGAATGGTAGTCATTATCGTAGGTGAACTATATAAGAGGAAAGTGATCATCCCAACTGCCCTTGATGTCGACACATGATCTCAACATGACTCATTAGTTATGAATGATATAGTCTGCTTAACAATCTATATTTGGATGAAATTATATGCTAAGGTTAAACTGAGTTCCACGACCTCTCTGGAATGACTTCCAGAAATGAGAGGTAAATTGAGGATCTCTATCTGAGATGATAGAAAAAAGGAACCCCACACAAGTGGACTATATCATTAATATAAATCTTTTCATATATCTCCACCGAATCTACGGTCTTGATTGTCCAAAAGAGAGAAGAATTAGTGACTCATTCAATTATCACCCAAATGGAGTCATGCTATTTATGAGTTCGAGGTAACCCCATAATGAAATTCATGTTGATCACTTACCACTTCCAAGTAGGATTGTCAATTTCTTGTGTCATACCTCATGTTTCATCATGTTCTACCTTCACTTGATGACAATTTGTGTAGTTAGCCACAAATTTGCTATATCCTTTTTTATACCATTCCACTAATAGACGTCCCGTAGATCACAACACATCTTAGTTGATCTTGAATTAATATAATACCTGGAGTTTTCGGCTTCCAGAAGAATCTGTTGTCTCAACTCGCCCACGTTAGGAACATATTTTCGACCATAGTAGGTAAGCACACCATCTCCCTGTTTGGAGAAAACCTCAACCCTCAACTAGTGTATTGCACCCTATAGTTCAAGAAATATCGAATCATTGTCTTGCATTTCCTTAACTTCTACTACCAAATAAGATTCAAACCATTGTAAAGTGTTACACCACTATCTGATATGCTCATAAGACAAACTCCTAAGCGAGAAAGTCTGTGAAAATATTTTGCTAGCTATTTTTCTTTCTTCCTAAATATGAGCATCAAATACTACATTGGCTTTACTAGAATTATAATAAAAACTCATATTCATAATCCTTGGGAAATCAAGTCATCTCACTTGGTGAAGATTTAACTCTTTTTTGGTGAACACATATTTAATGCTCTTATGGTTTTGTGAACACCCTACAAGTAATGTCTCCAAACCATAACTGCAAAGCCACTGTTGCTAGCTCGAGGTATTTAATTGGATAGTTCATCTCATACATCTTAAGCTTTATATAAGAATAAACTATTTACCTACATGCATTAATACACAACCTTAAGTCGACCATAGATGCATCACAATATATAATATAGTCATTTTAACCCTCTACAGAGTCAAAAAAGGAGTTGTAGTAAACTTAGTTTTTAGTTATGTGAAGCTTTTCGAACAACCATCTCATACTTAAACTTGACGTTAATCTAAGTCAACCTAGTCAGTGAAGATCTATGGATGAATATCCTTCCCTAAAACTTTGGTCATAACAATCCTAACCCAAGAAGTATCTTATATTTTTGGGAGGGGTAGATTTGGGCATTTTGTACTACTTTATTTTTTGTGAATCCACTTGAACCCTTTGTTAGATGCCATGGGATCAAGAAAACAAATGGATAGAAGCCAAAACTCACATTTTCTTAACTTAGCGAATAACTGTTGAGCCTAGAGAGTTTGTAGAACAACCCTCAAATGACTCACACATTCCTTTTCATTCCTAGAGAAAATAAGGATATCATCAATAAAGATAATAACAAACAAGTACAAATACTTCTTGAACATTTTATTCATCAAATCCATGAAAGTTATAAGAGCATTTGTTATTTAAAATGACATAACAACAAATTCATACTAACCATGTTAATTTCTTAAGGATTTCTTTAGAATGTCACTATCTTCGACTTTGAGTAGATGAGAAACCCAATCGGAGATCTATTTTTGAGAAATGACTAGCACCGTGAAGTTGGTAAAATAAGTCATCAATCCCGTGGATGAATTATTTATACGTGATTGTGATTTTTTTAAAGTTACTATATCCAATACACATTAAGGGGAAACAATCTTTCTTCTTCACAAACAACATACTCTATGGAGAAATACTAGGTCTGATCAAGCCCTTATCTATAAGGTCTTTCAACTCTTCTTTCAACTACTTAAGTTCAATTAGAGCCATTCTGTAAAGAGGAACATATATAGGTTGGTTACCTACAGGGTGATCAATTCCAAATCCAATTTCCCTTCTGGGAGGAACTCGAAAAAGATATTTTGTAAGTACTAGTGGAAACTCATTCACTACAACAACTGGCTCAAAAGTTGGGGTTTCAAAGCAAGAATCCTTAATTTGAATTAGATGATAAAGATACCCGTTAGAAATTATCTTTCTGGCCTAAGATAAGAAATGAATTGACGAATAGGTGCTAAGAAACTACCCTTTCTTTCTAAGACTTGTTCAGTTGGGACTGAAAAAGAACAAATGTTATTTCTACAATCGACTGGGGCGTAACAGAAATGCACACCTAGAATGATATCGAAGGATATGATTTCTTACTCTACAATAACTACTGTAGTGATTTTTTTTAAAAGAATGTGACATGGCAATTCCATGGCCTTTCATGTATACCTATTTAGTTATAATTGGGTCACCGACTGAAGTGGAGACTGAGAAGGGACTGACAAAGTTTTTGGACTAACATCAAATTTAAATATTATAAAACGGGTTACAAAAGAAAGAGTATCCCCCATATCTAACAAAACATAATCATTAATATTAAAGACTCGTAGCATACGAATGACCACATCAGGAGAATCTTCCTGATCCCGTTGAACCTCAAGAGTTTAAAACTTGTTTTAGCACTAACCGCCAACTTTACCAGATGAGTTATCCTAATGAGTAAGATGACTCATTGGCACTGTTGACGTTGGGGACTGAGCTCTACCATATTCTTTTTGACCTTTTTAAGAAGGAGAATCCCTCAACCTGTGATGATATTGACCACAACCAAAGGATCCTTAAATTCCTGCTAGGCAATCGCCCATATTGTTTTTACCACACTTAGAGAAAGTTGGGTAGGTTTTAGTACCTATAACACTCCCTTGGGACTAAGAACCTGATGCCTTAACTTGTCGATCTTATCTGAACTTGGAGGATGGGACACAAGCCGATAAAGGTATTTGAGCTGAAATTTCTGTTGATCCTTCGAGCGATTTCCACCACCCAATTTCTGTTGATAATACTCATCTAGAATTCTTGTTCTCCTTAGCATGCCCATAATATTATTACCCTCAGCCTGTTGAGCATGGGTCATGAGCCTAGAGATGTTCATATATTCAGCAACATAGCATTTCTACACTCCGTTTTCACAAATTCTGACACTTCATATAAAACTTATTTATTTGAAACTTGGAATCAACTACCATGTCTGAGGCATCCTTGGAGAGTTGGGTAATCTTGAGCTCATATTTTTGGAAATTTATGCTACTTTGTCTTAAGTTCATAAATTTATGAGATGTTGCCTCTCTTAACTCCCTTAGGAAGAACTAGTCCAGAAAAGATTCACTAAGGAAATCCCAAGTGATATGTGCTGCATTTGTACCCATTTTCTCTTTCCACAGAGTATACCAGATTTGAGCCACATCCTTAAGTTGGTAAAATGCTAACTCAACCGCATCATTCCCAGTAACCTACATCACGTAGAAGATCTTTTCTAACCTCATCAATATATGATTCTTCTAGCGGATTCATCCAAAAAAATTATTTTATTTATATAGCCAGCCCAACATTAGCATCTTCCAAACCAGGAACCCGATGATTGTTTTGGTTGGCAACACTATGAGCTAACATCTTAACGGTATTCTGGAACAATGCAATCGAGAGTTTTTGATCTTGTACTAGAGGAATTGCATTCGTGATACTCACATTTGAATTACTAGTGTTATCTATAAGAGGAGGCATGATCACTAAAATGTAGAATGTCAAGTTAGAACGAAATTAGATCATTGCATACACACAATAAGACTAAGAAGAAAAATGAATAGTTTCCTAAAAATAATGTAGCCTATCTCTCGTTATCTGTAGGCACTACATACCTTTGAAAAGGACTCTACCTAGTGCCGCTTTTAAAACTTCCTAGGACACTTAGCCCTAGTGCTCTAATATAGAGTTTTAATGCACAAGCTACCCCTAGAATGCGGACATGATACAAAGGATCACGAGTGACCCCAAGCTAACCCTCTTAGCATATCATAAACAAACTAAAATAAACTGAAGCAATAAATACTTTTCATAAGCTAATCATAAAGTAACTCAAAAATGATGTGAAATACCCATATAGAAAGTTATACTTTGTCGCTAAAGTTTAAACTAAACATGTCTGAGATAATGTCTCTAGTGTTTAGAAATATTAGGACATGACCCAACTAGAACTAACAAAACTCAAACTCATGATAAAAATAACAAAAATAATACTATCACTAGTCGTCAAAGAATAAGGATCATCACTACTGTTGTTAAACTGAATATCGGAAAGCGATCAATGTGTGATCTTACTACTGAGTACTAACCTACATCACAAGAGATGTAGCATAGAGTATGCGTCAAAATTTGAATAGTACTGAGCATGACAGATAAAGTAAAACTGAAAAAATAATATAACTGAATCAAAGTATATTATTGAACAGTGACATAAGACAAGCATTATGCATATGAGAATATTGACTATGAGGTACTGAATAAAATGAACAAGTTTATAACATGCTTTGACTGAATACTGAAATATATTGAAATATGGTCAATGCAATCGAATCTGACTTAACTATATGATCTACTTATAAACGACATAAAACCACATGAGCTAAATGTGAATTCTGATATATACGCCTACCGGGAGTGCAAGCGTAATCAAAAAAGTGATGGCCACATAGGGTACTTACTACCTATGTGGGTCGTAGTTCTAGAAGTATATGGGTAACTAACCTTACTACAACTTGGTATTGTGCTATTCCCAATAGATTAAATGATTAACATGTTATGACTGAAATGATGATGTACTTGATAGGTTAAAATTGACATGCACACTGAGAATGCACATTAATATGCTGATAATGTACATTCAAAACATAGGTACGTATATCTGAAATACTTCAAGATCTAACCTAGCATGTGTTATTTAAGAACTAACGAACTACATACTAGGTTCTGAATCACATTATAATATAATTTGGAACATTTATATAGCTAATTCATGATAATATATCAAAGTTTCTGAAACCTTAGGTCTAGTTAATAGCAGGGAAAAATGAATCACAGTTAATTCTATGGAGAAATCTTTTTATTTCAGGACACGAATGGATGGACCCTTTCTACATTCTTGATTTCTTTCTCATCTTAGAATTTTTATTTTCTATGTTTTGTTGAATTATTTGACTTAGGTAAGTTCTAATTATTTTTCTAGGGTAAAAAATTAACAAAAATGACGTAATTTAAAGTTAAAAAAAGTAGTTTAGTGGTGTAACGATATAACAAAAGACCCCCGAATTAACTGATATCGGAGTCGCCTACGGATGGCACCAATGAAACATCGATGGACTGACGAACTGTGCTAGTGAACCTCCAATCGTGATTGGTAGCAATTTTCCTTCTGTGCAACCATGTACTAGGACCATAGACCGTGGCCTGGCCTATAGACCATAGGTACAAAGAAGGAAACAGATGAGCCAATAATATAACACCTAAAGAAGGAGAAAATATGTTCATCAATCAAGGGAAGCATAATAGATTCAAGACACCCAAGATCATCAATCAAGGCAAAAAAATAAAAAAAAATCAAAACACAATACATTAAGAGGGAAATCCATGTGATGCATGAGACATAAAATGAAAACAAATATTAAAATAAAGATGTGTCTTGATCTCTAAAATCAATCAAGGAGATGATGATCAATTAGATATTCTAGAAATCGATCTAATATATTAAATATTGTAGAATAAATCACCTAAGGAAGGAAAAATATAATGTGCGTCAATCAAATGATACTTTCAAGACAACAAGATGAGTGAACATCCAAGACTACAAGGAAGAAATCAAAATCAAGGATCTATTCAAGTTAACGAGATCAGCCAAAGATTCAAGACCATAAGATATCATCATACAAAGGAATAAATCAATTTTCTCATGGACATAGTTTATATGGTTATAACTCATCAAATCACTCAGAAGAAAATTATGGACTTAATCAAAGATCATTGATTCAAACTACCTTGGCTTTCCATAAAAGAGAAAAGTCATCACAATCAATATAAACCTCTCTTAGCCATAGTTTTCAAGAGCGCACTTCACTTGAACTTATATTATAATCTTCTTTTATCTATCATAAAACTTTTTTCACACTTGAGTGAACAATTGAAAAGGTAATAGAAGGAAAGATGTGAGTGTAGGTTATACAAGTAGAGATTGTGTCGAAGAAGATGATTTGATTTGCATATTAGATGCGGCTCTTCATTGTAACATTTTCTAACAGCCAAGTTCTCAACAAGTTTTTAAGGAAACCCTTGTAGCCCAAGGGACTTGAATTAGGCATCACAACGGTGTTCCAAACTAGTATAAACTCTATGTGTCATTTACTTACTACTTTTACTATCTCTATACATCTCTTTACTGACGTGCATGTGTGTCGGCTGACCAGAGCAAGAAGTCAGATGAAGGAAATTTTAATTCAACCCCCTTCTTAACATTCAATAGGTATAAGATCAGGTCTCACTAATAAAGTGTTTAATACCATGTGAGTGAAAATTCAGTGACACACTATCACATTGATAGTTCTTTACTTCAAGATGGACATTCCTCCACTCAACCAACATATTTCAACTAGAAACATTACTCCCTTTGTAAGGATAGATACATAATAATGGTCTCTTAAAATGATCATTAAACATGGATTCTGATAGTGACCTATGAAGGAACCACCAAGGTAAATGAAGCTCGGTTAAGTTCACTAGTCAATGCATATGAATTTTTTTAAATAGTAAATAATGAAAATGTAGCAGACATGTTCATGATGTACTCAAATGGACCATAATTTTGGACTTTACGCAACACTTTTCCAGAGGTGGCTGAAAGAGTAGTTACCTTAGAGTTAAGGCTATGCTTAAAAGATAAAATGGCCACGCTTTTGTAGCTACACTTAAAACTATTGCGTTATCAGCTACGCTTACAAGCGTAGCCTAAAATGCAAAAAAGTCACGCTTTGCCACTACGCTTAAAAGTGTTGCCTTATCGGCTAAGCTTAAAAGTGTGGCCTTTTCTTCTATATTTCCCACGATTTTAATGTGGTTCCTTCTATATATTTGGTGTGGTAATATTATATTTGGTATAAAATATTTATATGCCTCAATTTTTGATTAAAAATACCAATATTAATGTTCTGCAATAAATAATCTCAAACAACAAATTAGCTAATAAGTAATTCAAATATATAAATTCGCAATAAACTTCAAAAGATAGTATGTCTTGTGTACATAGATATATGTATAAAACAATATTCTAATTATATGTGTACACGTGAATTATTCAAAAAATAATATTACGATAGTTCGATATAATCTATTCATACTTTTACAATACTTCTAAAACATCAAGGAGATTAAATTGACTTATGGAGATCCTTCAAAACAAGCCAACAAATCAGAGGCTGAATCACTGCAATAATACTCAATCTGAAAGTGCAGAAAAAAAACAATGTTACACAATATTTAGTTAATTCATACTCGGAACTTACACTTTAGTGGACCGATGCGATGTGCTTTATCATGTCCACCACTTGTGTACTGCAATCACAGCTAGTAAAAACATTATCAGCAAACCTCAAACACTTTAAGTGTTGCATAACACAGTTCTCCTATAAGAGAATACTAAAAGATGGGTCGAAAAAAACTCTAAATTTAAAGAGAAATTTACGTATAGCACATTTTTTGTCATACAAAGAAACAAGCTTTACAAAGATCTTGCACAAAGCAACTCAAGCCTTGGCGTCAATGATACTTGATCTGCAGATTATATTCATTTGAATTGTAAATCAACCAAATTAACACTTTAACTCTCTAGTCTGGTTAACACAATGTCAGTTCAAAAGGAATTTACAAGGCAAATGCATTAGGCCGAAGCGATAGACATTAGTAGTGTTGACTCCAGTATAATACATACAAACTAGTAGAATAAGTATTGAAAATATTGATCAATAATTTGAACTTCAATTCTACAAAACTGGAAACAAGTAGAAATAGGAATTACTTAACAAATCATATATAATTTTATAAAAATTTATCCAAAACTAGAATGACAATTGACACGATGTTCAAATACTTAGAAGTTAAGACTTTCCCTATGACCTTCCTAAAATTAATAACTAACCTGGGTCAATGTATCTATACGACCTACATGGACTTGATTCTCTTGGAATTGACATCAACCTCCTTTGCTGCACCAATACAGAAACTCATGCTGAAAATTACCAATACTTTACATATGTCCATTGGTAACAACACTTCTATACTTTTTGCCATAAACCTGTTAATGAGAATCAAAACGAAAGACCTACCAAAACAGTAAAGACGTGATATTAAACATATTAAGTGTTGGGAAGAAATACAAAACACGTTATAATAATATTATCAACGAAGTGATAAAAACTCAATAAATAAGTTCATAGTTCATGTTGATAAGAACTTTTTGGAACAGTGAAATTAAATGGTAACCAGGGAAGTGATAGAAATATACATCTAGTTGGCCAGATGAACCAATATGTACCTCCATGCATTTGTGTAGTGCCACCTTAATCAGCATGAACCTGTGTTCCCTCAACCTGCAGGTGTTACAAGCAACACAAAATAAGCTATAATAGGAATGACATAAGGCTAAAGATTGGACTATTTATTAACTGTTAAATATGTCCAGCAACACTGTCCTCAATAGATTCAAGAAAAGAACCAATAGATTATCACCAAAAGGAAAGGTTAGGGATAGACCACTAACTTCAGTTTTCTAATCATATATGAACAAATTTTTCTGCCTTTTCTCACACCCGCATCCCCTTGAAACACCTTTTAGTAAGATGGTGGGGATAGGGAAAAAAATGAAACTCAGAAAATGTTACAGCAAGCCCTCCCTCATACTTATATAATCTATCAAACATAAATGAACCCTCGTCTTTCAGCGACAACCTTCACAGGGGATGATAATTTGTTATAAAATATCATGACTGTTATAGTTACATGCATATCCTTCATTAAAAAGTGAATAAAGCCATATAGAAAAATGATCCCTCATAATTCAAAAAAAATAGTCAAACTAGATTCTATAAATGAGATCACATGATAATTCTTTCTAAGAAGGACTGTGTTTTTTTGTACATATTTACTTTGAAGTGTGTTTTAAGGAGAAGAAAAGACAATCACATGGTTAATAGTTAATGTTAGGAGAGGGGATATGTCTGAAAATGGTGTCTACATTCAGAACAAGTGACTATAAGTCAATGTTTGGCTACACGGTCGTCAACTGCTTACAAAGAAACAAAACTGCTAATGAAATGCTGCAAGGAGAACTCGAAAACATGACAAAAAATGTAACCGTGATAGCAACATCAAAAGGGGATACTTTTATGTATTGACAATGTGGAGCCGGTCACTGCCAAAAATAAAATTTTCTTATTTATTTGATATGGAAAAATTCCAGAGAATTGGGATACATAACATCATTCTATGAGAGTACAGAGAGATTCTTGAAAGAAATATAACGTTGACAAAGAAAAGTCTTGCCGAAAAGAGGAGCTCGGGCTTGTCAAGTGTTCAAATAGTTAGTTCATATACACACAAATGCATCCAAAACATGTACAAAGCAAACCTACTCAAAACAATGTTAACATATACACAAAACAAAAAAATATGTGGACTACTAAAAGACAATATGGAATGCAAGGACATTTGATGAACCTTATTATGAGAAGGTTATGAAAAGAAAGAACAAGCTTTCAAAAAGAAAAACCAAACGAACGTTTTATCTAGATATTACTAACTTTAGTTGGTATAAACCTTTTTCATAGATACTTATGCATTGAGATGCAGAGGTAATAGGTACAAACCTATTTTTTGTAATAAATTTGGCTTCTACGATTTTTGGCTTCCTTTTTTTAGTACCCATTTGTTCTTGTATGATTGCACTCATTTTCCATTTCTTGCCAGATTTTTGATGGAAAATATTAAGAAGAGTTTTTTTTATTGAATGTTATATTGAACAAATTCCTTTTTTCTCCCAAAAGTTCTCTCTCAAACGTCCATTGAAAAACATGATGAAGCCTAACAAGAACTTGACGATGGGAGATTTTCACAAAAAATAGTCAAACTAGATTCTGTAAATGAGATCACATCTGAAATACTTTGTTAGAAGGACTGTATTTTTTTGTACATATTTACTTTGAAGTGTGTTTTAAGGAGAAGAACAGATAATCACATGGTTGATAGTTGATGTTAGGAGAGGGGATATGTCTGAAAATGGTGTCTACATTCAGAACAAGTGACTATAAGTGAATGTTTGGCAACACGGTCGTAAACTGCTTACAAAGAAACAAAACTACTAATGAAATACTGCAAGGAGAACTCGAAAACATGACAAAAAATGTAATCGTGATAGCAACATCAAAAGGAGATACTTTTATGTATTGACAATGTGGAGCTGGTAACTACACGAAATGAAAATCAATTTTTCTTATTTACTTGAAATGGCAAAATTCAAGAGAATCGGGATACATAACATCATTTTATGGAGTACAGAAAGATTCTTGAAAGAAATATAACGTTGACAAAGAAAACTCTTGACGAAAAGAGGAGCTTGGGCTTGTCAAGTGTTCAAATAGATCTTTCATATACACACAAATGCAGCCATAACATGTACAAAGCAAACCTACTCAAAACAATGTTAACATATATACAAAAGAAAAAAAATATGTCGACTACTAAAAGACAATGTGGAATGCAAGGACATTTGATGAACCCTATTATGAGAAGGTTACGAAAAGAAAGAACAATCTTTCACAAAAACCAAACGAACGTTTTATCCAGATATTACTAATTTTAGTTGGTATAAATCGTTTTCATAGATACTTATGCATTGAGATCCAGAGGTAACAGGTTCAAACCTATTTTTTGTAATAAATATGGCTTCTACAATTTTTGTCTTCCTTTTTTTAGTACCCATTTGTTCTTGTAAGATTGCATTCATTATCCCTTTCTTGCCTGATTTTTGATGGAAAATATTAAGAAGAGTTTTATTATTGAATGTTATATTTAACCAATTCCTTTTCTCTCCCAAAAGTTCTCTCTCAAACGTCCATTGAAAAACATGATGAAGCCTAACAAGAACTTGATGATGGGAGATTTTCACAAGAATTTCAGAGGTATTCTAAGGATAAGGTATGGAAGTTCTTTATTGTTTGTTAGTTTCACAAATAAGCCCTTTCAAATGAGTTTTCAATCTTCCCCAAATTCTAATTTCTAATCAAATTCGTGGGTCTCTTTCAAACATGGTTTATTTGATCTAAAATGGATTAATTATTGTTAATATGAACTTTTAATGATAAATTTAAGTATTTATTATTTTTTTATCCAATTCCCTAAACACCCGTGAAAATTCCTCTTTTCTCAACTTTAAACGCTAACTTGAACTGAAAGATTATTAGAGGTTATTTTATTGAGTATGTTCTTATATAATTCATTATGCATTATTATGTAATCATATATAATGTATGAATATGAAGAGATAAGTATAAACCTTGAAGGGAGCAATTTAAGGATAAGAATGAAGGTATTTAATTATTAGTAATCTATCTCTTGAATAGATTATCCAATCGTGGTGGAAGTAGTTACTTATTGTATAGTAATAGGATTGTTGGTTTAATCCATTTATGGTAGAGGTTCTACTTCGTAGAATAAATTATTGTTTTATGATGATTTCCCTCTTCTCTAGAACCCTAGATATGACTATGTATGATATGCTATGAACATGAAGAATTAGTTATGAACATGGTATTATTTATTTATGGGTTGCATGAGGTTTTGTTGTGGAAGGACCCTACACAGATATCCATAAATGAATGTATGATTTTATACATGCTATGAATGGACTACTTGTATGGTAAATGCATCCATGTCAATTAAGATGAAGGTTGGTGTGTGGTATAAGACCCTTAAATTCTGTAATTGGAAATTGTGCATGACTTGAGATATTATGAATGTGTTGTGTTTCCTTTTTGAAGGAAGTTTGTCTAGATATGATGTTGATGCTATTATGGCATTGTGAGCATAAGAATGTACACACACATACACCCCATGCATAAAAATGAATATGATGTATCTATAATGTCAATTGAAAGACAAATTCTCATGTGCACCTTTACATTTTATTATGCATGAATAGTATATGAATAGCAAGGTATGAAAATTTGTTTCGTAAAGGTTAAATATAATCTAGTGAATGTGAGTCTCTTTAAAGGTTTCCTCAATTGTACTCTAATCTATACTATGTTATGAATGTTATGATTATGTGAAAGGACATTCTCACGTAATGTAGGTTCTATGATGACAAGATATTCTAATCTTACAAAACTTTGAGTTATATGATATATGAGGTTTTAAGTTCCTAATGCCTACTTTATGAATTAATGTTTAGGAAAGGCTTAAAGATATTTTAAAAAGGGATCTTGAGTTGAGCACCTAGTAAACATGAAAATGAGATTGAGGCTTTTACATCTAGTAAGTCCGGCTTCCCATATGGGTTCCTTTTACATTTAGAAAGTCTGAGTTCGCAAGGATATATGTTGTGTCATGAGATGGAAGAATTCTATGTTGGAAACTCTGGGTTTCTAGTAGAAATATCCTTGTTCCATAATTGCATGACCCTGTACGTCTTAGCTTAGTGGATCCACTTATATACCTATTATGAAAGGTTCTACCTTAGGCATTTAGTACCCTCTCTTTTCGGTGTGAGAGTAGAATACAGGATTCCATGTACCTCACATGGTCTATGTCGGTTATGAAAATGTCTCCCGAATGTTTAAAAAGTAAACTAAGATAAGAATATGAACTCTAGTATGAGTGAGGGAATGGGACTTCACCCATACATTGCTCATGTATACTTTAAGGGAGGTTAGGATTAGGTTCTTTTATAAAATAAGATTAATTTATATTATATGAATAGGGCACATGTTTTATATGAACTAGTTTTATTGTTGGCTTTCCTTCATATGAGCTAATGTTTATTATTTACCTGTTCTTATGCATATTTGCTATGAATGACTACAATATTAGACATGCATGATATTGGATTGATTATGTGTTAGTATGAACTTATTTTAAGTATTATCATGATTGTCTACAGGTGATACTGTATAGTAATATGAATGTGTAGGAATAATAACACATGCTATGATGCCATATATGTTGTCATAATCATATTATATTATATAGATATGTCTTATATGTATGTACATATATTATATATACGCCTAAGTGTGCACAAGTAAAAGCTTATGGGTTACTCATGTGGTTGTCAATTTATGATGTTGGCAACTTAATATGTTAATATGCATGGGCATTATGTCTTTTATTAGATATATGTGCAGGAGATCATGTTATGAGGTTATGCATGGGTATATTGTTAGCCTTGTGCGTGATGAATTATATGTGACATATATGTGACTTGTTCTCTAACTCTTTTAAAGAGTGATGTTAAAAAGTTCATAAAGAATGGTTTAAACTAAATGTCCCTTTTAAATCATGTTTCAATGGTGTTATACATTGCTTACATATTTCTTTTGTCTAACCCTTCTTCTACATATTCTACAGTGTAGTGTTTGGGAGAGTTGATTGGAAGATAGGTTTCTAAGCATCTCGAGAATGAAGACTTGGGGAATCCTCATAGTTTCCAGGAGTGTATCCTTATTTTATGTTTTTAGATGATGTAAGGGTAGTGTTCCTAAATTGTATTAAAATGAATTTAAATTATAAATCTTATATCGATTGTTTTTGAGATATAGAGTCAAAGAAACACTCATTTTAAAAAGTATTCGCTGGTTAAAGAAAGTTTAAAATTTTTTTGCGATTTTTCATATGCTTAATGTTCATGAATTCTAAGGGCTTCTATAAGGCCTATGAGAGGTTTAATACGCCGTGTTACATCTACGGGTTGTTCATGGGTCGTGACACACATACCTTGTAGGGATCATCCCAGATGAAATCTAGAACCAATTCACAACGATCATGACGAATCTTGAACGTTCTTTTCCTTTGTCCTCTTCTTTTTTAGTCTCTCAAAAACCTAACTCTTTTGGTAAAATAGTAAACTTATATATTTTATCTTACACCCCTAATTAAAAATCAAAGAACGAATTAAAATAACAGGGTAAGGAAAGACCAAACTGCCCCTCCAAAATTTGTATTGGAATTTCCTTATTCCAGTAGCCCAACTTCCTAAGGTCATGATAAATCACTCATACAAACTCGGACTTGAGAAAAATTGGCGGTGATGGAAAGATTATTAAAAGATCTTTCCAACCATATCTACAAGTACACCTAACATATCTTGAGATAGAAGTTATAGTCATTTGAAGTTGACCAAAACTCAACTTTTCCTAACTTAAACAATTTCCCAGATTTTCATTATTTTAAAATATGACTATTTTCATTTTTAAGCTTATTCCTAATTATTTTAAATTGGAATATGTTAGATTATCTTCTTCTTGGGCACATTCGTTCACGAATGGTATTACTTGTACTAGGCTAAAGGTGTAACATCCAACAACTCAAACACCAAACCAAGCTATGGAATTATAACATGCTAACTTACAAAAGAAATACCAACAAAGGATTAGTACCTTCATTTAGCTTCCCGGATTATTACAGATCTGGATACCTCCTCTTCATATCCTCATCAACTTCCTAAGTATCTTACTCAACAAATTGGTTCCTGCAAAGGAATTTGTGTGACGCTACCACTTTTGTTTCTAACTTGCAAACTCAACGATCTGGAAACTGAACTAGATTATCCTTAGAATATAATCTATCCTTGATCCCAATATCTTCAGTTGGTAATGAATGATTGCCCATGCACTTCTTCAACATGGAGATGTGAAACACTGGATGAGCCACGACCAACTCTTGTGATAGTTGTAACTGATAAGCAACCTTGTCAATCCTCTGGATAGTCGATAAGGTCAAATATATAAAGGACTATTCTTTCCGTTCCTTCCGAACCTCATAACACACTTCACAGGTGAAACTTTAAGATTTACCCAATCATCTACTTCAAATTCTAACTCTCTTGTCCTAACATTAGTGTAGGATTTCTAACGGCACTGTGCCATTTTCAAGCTCTCTTTAATCACTATCACTTTCTCCATGGCTTGATGAAATAAATTTGGTCGTATCAACCAAATCTCACCAACTTCAAACCATCCAATAGGAGATCTACATCTTCTCTCATAAATAGCTTCACTAGTAGCCATTTTAATGCTAGAGTGGTAACTATTGTCTTAAGAGAACTCAACGAGAGGTAGGTTATCATCTGAATTGTCTTTGAAATCTATCACACAAGCCCTTAACATATTCTCTAAGGTCTGATAATGCGGTATTCTTGCCGATCTGTCTTAGGATGAAAGGTAGTACTTAAGTTAACCTTTGAGCCTTAGACTTTTTGGAATGATTTCCAAAAATGTGTAGTAAAATGTGCACCTCTTTCTAAAATAATGGAGAACAGAACCCCAAGATATCTTACAACTTCTTGAAAATATACATTAGCATAATCTTCTACTGAATGGGTAGGATTCACCAGCAAAAAGTGGGATGATTTGGTCATTCAATAAGCAATCACTCAAATGGAATCATGTTGCTAGAGAGACCTTCGTAAACTTGTGATGAAGTCTGTATTGATAATCTCCTACTTCCATTTTAGAAGTTCGATATTTTGTGCCAAACCACCAGGCCTTTGATGTCCTACTTTAACTTGTTGACAATTTGGGCACTTAGGAACAAATTCAGCAATACGCTTCTTCATACTACTCAACTAATAGATTTCACTCAAGTCACGATACATCATTGTGGAACACAGATGAATGGAATATCCGAAACTATGAGCTTTCTCCATGATACTCTCTTGGAGTTCATCTTATGTAATGCTAAAATTAATTATTTTTAATCATTATTTTTCTCACATTAATTATTTATATTTTCCTTTTTTGAGCATAAATTTTATGGATTGTGCTAAGTTGTGCATTTTATTTGTAGAATTGAATTGGTGGAAAATTGAGGGAGTTCGAAGCTAAAATGAATTAAATGTTGAAGATTGAAGAAGTAAATCAAGCATATAACTTAATAGATTAAAGTGAATAAAATATTATATTTATCTAAAAGGTGCATATTGCGAATTGCAAAAGATTAATTTGAATGAATAAGCTGACATCTGACAGTATCTTAATGCACAGGCCAATTGATGAATGGTGTTGCAGATTCAACAAATTCATTGAGGCAACACTATTGTACTCGTGGAGAAAAAGATAGGGTTCGACTCAATATTCTTGAAGGAATCCTTTTGTCACTGGGTCGGTGGGGGAACCCGTAGGAAGGGGGGACGACAAAGGAATCCAATTCCTTTTGGTTTTGGATTCCTAATTGACTCAATTATTTATTAAGGGTTTCTATATCTATAAGTGGGGAATGAAAAATTATATTTTTTGGATCTTAGAGAAGAAAAAAGAAACAAGACATAATATAAAAATTCTTCTGGCTTTGGAATTTTTGATGAGCCGCAGTAGACGCTGGAGAATTGTTCTGTTTTATGCATTGGTAATTCTTTTGTTTAGATGTCTTTTTAATGGTGGCAAACTATAGAACTCGCCTTGTTGCTACTTTCCGGAACAAGAAGGTAGTTAATAAGAAAAGAGTTATCAACAAAGATTTAGTGTGATACTATCTAATAGTCTAATGTGAATTGGTGCGAGGGTGAAAACTATTTCATACATTGATGTGATGTATAATATGATGTAAATGTAAAGTTAAGTAAATTATACACACGTAGTCGGACCAATTTGAGGAGTGATAGATGCCGGACCAAGCATTTAGAGATACCTAACTTATTATTATGCATTTAATACAGTCGGAGAGGATTGTTATTACTAGGACTACCTCATTATGAGCTTATGGGGAACACATTCCTTGTTATTTCTATTAATCTAAATATAAATAATATTTATTTCAAAAAAAATTTTATAGTTATTTTTTATGTTATTTTAAATTAAAGCATCCCATTGTTATATAACGATTATCAAGTAAAATATTTGCTATAGACATTTTCTTCCATATTCTCTTTGGGATCGATCCAAACACATAATTGGGTAAATATATTTCATACGATCGTTTCTATTTCTTTTAAAGAAGTATATTAGAACGTTAGAAGAAATATACTCTACCTTGATAGCTCAATATAGTGTCTCCCCCTTTGTTCAAAAGCTAATGCTTTTTGCTTATGAAAATTTGCTGTAATTCTATCAAAATAATCTTGGACTTTCTGTTCTTTCACTTCTTACCTTAATGATGATTCAGCCCTATTCATCACCACTACTCCTCATTTTGTGGAATCCATTAGTCGTACTCCTAATCATGCAAGTCCATTCACATCTTTTTCTAACTCTCTCTTTTCTTTCTCAACATGAGGGTAATACCTATAAACAACCTTCTCAAGGCATATACAACCACATTAGCCTTACCTGGGTGATAAAGAAATTCATGTAACATTCCTTAAGCAATTCTAACTATCTCCTTTGACTGAGATTAACTGCTTTTTGAGTGAACACATATTGAAGGTACTAGTGATTAGTGAAAACATCATCAACATGAACACCATACAAATAATGATGTCAATCCTGAAAGAAAACACTACAACAACCAATGTTAATTAATTAGTTGGATAAGGTATAACTTTGCCATTTTGTAAGAAAACATTAGCCAAACCAAATCTACATGCATCACAATACATCAGGAATCTTTGAGCACCTTTGGGTAAGGGAAAAACTCAGGCAGTATTCAACCTCTTCTTTAATTCGTAAAAGCTTTTATCATAAGCTTAAGATCATTGAAACTTCACTATTTTCTCAGTCAACTTTGTCGAAGGAGACGAAATACATGAAAACCCCTATAGGCCAACTCTGCACTCCCTCAATCTTTTGGTTATCAACTCTAATTCCATCACAAGAAATTATGTGGCTCAAGAACAACACAAACTCAAGTCAAAACTCATATATAGAGAACTTATCATGCAATTCTTTATATTTCAAAGTCTTTTGAACTATTCTGAGATGACTATCATGATATTTATTATTACTTGAATATATTAAAATGTCATCAATGAATAAGATAACAAAAATTTATGAATAAGGTTTGAAAAATCTATTAATAATGTTCACGAATGTTGCAGGCACATTGTTCAAACCAAAATGACATGACCAAAAACTCATTATGACCATAACAAGTTCTGAATGATTTATTTCGAATGTCACATTCCCTCACTCTTAGCGAAGGATGACATTTTCCTTGATAATAACCTTGTTCAACTTATGGTAATCTATACACATCCTAAGATACCATCTTTCTTTCTCACAAATAAGACTGGAGTGCCCCAAGGTGAGATACTTGGTCGAATAAAATCTTTATCTATGAGATCTTTGAAATGTTCTTTAAGAACTTTAAACTCCGCTGGTGTATTCTTTATTACAGAATAGAAATTACACGAGTATCTGGAAGAACAACTATGTCGAAGTCTATCTTCCTCTTAGGAGGAACTCTGGGAAGCTCATCCGAAAAGATTTCTAGAAACTCTTTTACAATAGGAATTGACCGAATGAGATGTATGTCAACACTTGAGTCATTAATTTAGACTATACGATATACACACCCCTTGTAAACGAACATTCTTGGTTTAAGGTGCGAAATAAAGAGGAACTTAGGAACATTTGAACTACTTTTCCACTCTAAGACTGGCTCATTAGGAAGTTTGAACTTGCCAACTCGAGTTCTACAATCTATTGGATATAACGGGCATGGAGCTTGTGCATACCTAGAATAACGTCAAAATCTATCATGTCTAACTCAATTATATCAGCCATGGTGTCTTTGTGATTGATGGAAATTACAAAATAATGATATACTCACTAAACAGGAATATACTCCCCAACAGGTGTAGAAACATAAAAATGTTCACAAAGTTTCTTAGGAATCACATCAAACTTATTTGCAACATAATATGTTACAAAATAAAATTACTCATGGGTGTAGCAAAACATAAATAACAAAGGCAAAGAATTTGATCATACTAGTGAAAACATTTTAAGAACTCTGTTCCTCGTGATGACTAGTTATGCATAATTGAGATTTTCTCCTCTGCTTGTACCTAAGTAGCTCCTCTAGGTGCAGCCCTTGTAGGTGGAGCAACTCATAAAGGTTAGGCTCTATTGCCTAAATTCCTCTACCTCGCCTATTCTTAGAGAACTCATTTATGAAGTGACAATCTTGACCACAACATTTACCTAGGTGGATTCTACCGCACCTAGAACATGCAGGAGACCAGTTACCTACTTGTGCCACACTACCCTAAGACTGTGCAGGTCTAACTCTGATGTTTTGCAAATTATAGCTATTATAATCATGTCACATCTCGAGAACATACCCTAAAAGATATAGCACTCTCGTAGTGCAACCAACGTACTTGACCGCTCGGAGGTCTTGTACATACCCTTTCGTATTGTTCATTGCATATACACATATGAAAAGTAGTACATAATTAAAAAATTCACAAATATTCAATAAGTCTTTGAAATATCTTCCATATAAAACTCATATGAAATACTGATTCTCATTTCATCAAGTCTCAGACACAACAATACTTTGGAAAACGTCCCATAAACAATACAAATAAGTATTCCTAAGTCTATTACAATACATAAATTAAAGAAACCAAATACATCTATGCCCTCGAGTCAATTGAGTAAATACTTCAACTTGCTTGAACAATCTTCTATTCCAAGCTTAGATCTCCAAAAGCAGCTTCACCTATGAATTACTTTAAAGATAGATAGAAGCATGGAATAATTACAAACACATGTATTAAGTATGACATAATGCATAAAAATCGTGAAAACAGAAATTTATTAGAAATATACATCTTTTTTACTTTAATATCATAGTATAATCATAAAAACAACATTTAACACCTCAAAAAGCATAAGAAGTCACATAATCAATTTATCACATTTTTGGAATAACTTCACAGTGAGTTAATTCACTGTACACTTCACTGTCAAAATGAAGTTTCTTAGTTTCTCCTTAGACACTTAATAGTATGTAGTTCCCTCACTAAAATTTATTCTAAGACTCGCTTAAGTAAGACAAAGAAAGACCTACCATACAACCTCTCTAGGCATACCTAAATGAACCTTAAGGCCACCCATAATGACATACACACACTTACAATACATCAACCACCACTACAAGAAAAAATGTTATTTAAGACCAACATTCAGGGACGAGTTAATAATCTAGTGTTAAAAAGTACATGTATTAGGAAAAAATTATATACTTTTCCCTGATTCATTATGTTATTGCGAAGGTCCGAAATCTAGTCCTGAAAGAAAATTCTAACTGGTCCCAAAATGTAAATATAGTTGTGAAAAGAGGCAAAAAGTGCATTTTTTAATTTTTTAAAAAACTATCAGGCGCCAAAACTTAACCTAAATTATTAAAATTCATTATTAAAAGTGACACAAATTGTCAATACAAAACAATTAATTAATTAGTCACTTCATATATTTTTAGTATACAGAAGCCCTAAATTGATTTCATCATAAATCTTTTAAAATATTGTTCCAAAAATAGCCATATCCAATATGCCTATATTGAAAATATATTCCCAAACGAATGGCGCATCTATTAGCAACGTTATGGCTTACCGTCAGTGACATTTCGGACGGCCGCGAGGAACTCTCCACAATTAACTACAGAAAATAAGGCAATAAGACCAGTATCGCTTAAAGAAATTCCCCCATATACAGTTCGATGAAAGCACAATTTAACATTTAGAGAAGGTTTCAGTCTTGGAGTCGATTTGGATCTTGCCCGTATTGGACTTGCCCTTGTAAAGGCTACAATTTTCGACCGTTAACGGTAACGCAATTTCATTTGCAAAGTTGTCATATACCCACATTAATATACTTAAACTTTGGTTTGGTGTATTTTAGGTTTTGTAGTTGAGAGGAATAAGGCTTGAACTTCGAATTATTCATAATAACCAAAAATGTATACAATTTCTTTATTTTTGATGTAGAAAGCTCTAATTTTTTAGTTATGGTTATTGATGTTATTCTTCTTGAATAAAATTCACTTACTATTTTTTTGTTATGAATTGAATAATATACTAGTATCTGGACTTTCAGTAGTATGGTTTTTTTGAGAGGTTAGGAAATAATTGTTTATAATTGGACTCCCTTTGTCAAGTGATGGAAAGGGAAATCCAAAATCTAACAAAGTTGAGTGTGTTGTTGGTAGGTGTTATTCGATCTACTCTTAGGTAGTAATCATTTAGCCAATTTTGTTGTTATTTTTTTTCCTTGTTAAATAAGGCTAAATAATGAAAAAAAAACATAAATTTCAGGCTAAATGGATAATAATCTCTCTTCTGTTGGTTGATCTTATATGGAAATGTGGGCCAATTAAAATATTCTTGTTTTAGAGTGATCAAGTTGGTTGTGCGAAGGATTCTGTGATGTTGCATTCTCTACCTGAGTAGCTTCAATTTCAAGTAACATTGCACATTTGTTAAATTCGACAACGGTAGCCCTCTCATAAAAAATACAGGATAAATGTTTGACTCATCTATGAATAGATTTTTAGTTGAGATAGTTTAAGTCATTCATACTGCAAGAAGGTATCATGCAACATGAAGCACACACTTGAACAAGAAATCTTTTCCTTCCTTGAAACTTAGTATATCTCTTTAAATTTAATGAAAAGTAGACAAATCAAATATTCCAAAGTCTATTTGTAGAAATATCTATAACATGTTTCCTTGCCATGCTTTAATCACTAAAACTATTCTGATTATTACACACTGGCCTACTAGTTTACTTCCTATTTTCAGAAACCTTTGAGTTAGTGTGCTTTGGTTTTACATTTTTTTATATGTTGGTTTTACAAATTATTGATACTAAGTTCATCTTGTAGTTCTCTAGGAATTATCTCATGTCATGTTTAAATTCATTTTCTAAGTAGTGAAAGACCTTATACAATAATTTGTCATCTTAAATGTTGTTTATGTCCTTTTATGTGATGAAGAGTGTATCTTCGGGAAGTGTACGGAACAACAATTGATGCAATGAGTTGAATTGTTGATACGTAATAAGTTCTTTTGACTTATTACTTTATTTTTTGAAATGCTGCAGAGATTTGTGATGATGTTAAGTTAGGTGGTAGGTCAATAATTTCTACCCTCCTCTATGTGTTTATTTCCATCTAATCAGTTCTCTGGTATGCCTCCTCTTTTGCTTAAATTGTGTTAAGTCTCTTTTGTGTTTGTTTCTTCAAATTTCTCTTTATATTCTTCTTCATTACCTGGTGTTTTCTCTAGTCATACGCAATCATCTAGTTTCTTTAATTTTCATAAAAGGCATAACAAGTTAGTATTTAATAAAAATATTGGTAATATATACTATAGAAGGAATATATGCTTCTTATGCCTTGAAAAACTCTCATTAAAACATCCTTGTATATGCAATGTTTTTCAATGAATTTATTAAATATGTGAGCTACTATAAGGAGTGAAAAGTATGTATACTTTTTAGTTTCCTCTAATAGACACGAATTGATCAAGACTGAGATCACACTTAGATTTTATTGCACCAATGATAATAATGTAAAAAGTATATTTATTCAATGGAGATTTGATATATGACTAAACCAAACAATAGGGATAACTCAGAAGAACCTCTATATATGTTTTAGTGAGAATTTGATCTATCGACCGAACTTCTCCAATGAAAGCACCATTTGACAGAATGTCACTTTTTTCATCCTATAGTTATTCTAGTGTACATAATCGAGCAAATATTAGTCATTTTTAATGATAAAGTTCATGATCCAAACATTTATATATAGTTATCAGAATGCAAATCTTAGTATATGACATCTACATCATTAACATTTATTTAAACTCTTCACATGAGAAGGAAGCTACTTATTCTTCCTCAATTGCATTTTTTTAGTGCAGAAAATGTTCTCAATGCTGACAATGGCTGAGGTTGTTTGAGAAAGACTTGTAATATTTGTTATAATCCTCTGTGTTCTCTGAAATTTTAATGAATAGATTAACACGGTTTTCTCCAAAGCCATGCAAATAACATTCATGATTTTTTGATAATGTAACATATCTTTGGCGATGTTAAGAGGAAGTTCTTATGAATATACAATGCCCTTCATAAACTAACCTTTTTTCAATAATCGGACGGTTGAAACAAACATTAATCTACTTTTAATGTACTTGGAACAAATCATGATTGTAACTTTTCTTCCTTCTTTCTCTAACATAAATACATTTCTCCTCACAATTGTCAGACATTCTTTTGTTTCATTTTATATTTTACAAGAACTAGTTGCTTAACAAAGGAACAACTAATTAACTGTTGCACATTTTCAATGCTGCGCATTGTCTTTTTTCTCTATTTTTGAACACTTCTCTGCATAACTATCAAGCATATTGTTGTTTCTTGCACTTACATTAACAAACATCAACTCTTAATCGAGGAACCATAATTTAACTAGACTTCTTGCACTACTTCACATCTTCGTCTTCCTTTATTTTCACATACTTCTCTACACAACTGCATCAAACTAAACTCTCTGAAACATTCAAATAGTAATTGCATAGACCTGGCCTCAAATTTGCAAAAGAGGAAGAGGTCATGAACCAAACAACATCACAATGACCTTTGTACACATGTTTATAGAAAGCTGTAATATGGAATTTGTAATTTTGAGTGGAGTTTTGGTTAATTCTTGTTGTTGCGGGTTCAATCAAGTTCTTATTTACGTTTAATATGAAAAATCAATCATATCGAATTTCTCTAATATTTTTCTTTATGTTATTGATTTGTTGAAGTTTTTGTTGAATTGATTAATTCTACACTTCTTTTACAGTGAGCACTTTAACTAGTTCTATTTTAACTTCATAGATATCATTATAAGCCAATAGGTATTTATGATTTTAGTAAAATTTTGTTCTCACAGATTTTTGACGATTGAAGTTACAAGTCGATGAAACTTTAGAAGATGCACAAGCTCATTATTATTTTGCTATGAACGTTATGTAAAACATGATAACATAGTCTAGCGTGGGATACTAATTGATTCAAGTGTTTTTTGTTGAGGAAATATTGAAACTATATGGATCATCATTTTGTATTGAATTTTTTATTTAGTTATGAAATTAATTAATTTTATGATATGATGTTGATGTACAGTTGGTAGTAAATGAGAGGACTAAGTACTAGCTCCTCTCTAATTGTTAACATATGTGTAGCTAGTTGCTCATCTGTAAAGGTAAAATTAAGACAAGGAGTATTCTCATCTCTAAAGATTAATCTAGGACCAAGTAATTAATCTTTGCAAAAAAAGTTTAATGGTCGTAAATAACTACTTTTCAAATGTGAAAGTTGCCTATTTCGGACGGGATTTACGGTCTCTCAAAGTACATCGCGACCGTATTAGGTGTCGTCTCTAATAACATTTAACAACCATATTTAAAATACCGTCGCAATACATATTTAGCAAAGAATCCTTTTAGGATGAGTCGCGACCAATATTTTTTGTCGCAAGAGTCCTTTTGCCATCATATTTGGACATTTAAGGACGATATTTCCCTTCTTTAGAGGAAGTTTTTCTTGTAGATCACATTAACATGAGATCCTCCAACCAAAGGTGATTTTCAGGTTCATTTGAATTAGTTGTGAAGCGACCGCCCGTACAATCCCTTACACACACACGTAAGAGATCCTATAGACTACCTAAGATAGAATCCTTCTCACTTAATAAAACAACATATAACTGATATAATATTCTTCTTCCGAAGGCTATCAAAAGACTTGAGTAAATAAATAAAATAACGTCCATAATCGACCTCTTCAAGATTACCTAAATAATCCTTAAGACTGCCTAAGTCTTAGATCATGTCCACATATACAACCATCTTCCCTAACTATAGTCGTTCTTAAGACTTATCTAAGTAAGATACGAAATGACCACTCCTATGCCCCCTTCACACCTTAACTAGACAATTCTTAACTACTCTAGATAAGTACTTATTCATTTAACATGATTTCATAACTTAAGTCATTACATTCATTAGTTCATTTAAGACACATTTATCACACAAAGAACATTCAAGTAATCATTTTTTACAGTACCTAGGGACTCTAACTAACACCTTCAAACCCTATTGTTCAACGTCGAGATAGCTTCCCATACCACCACCTAGAAAATATGTCACTCTCACAGTGCAACTGGCATACTTGACCTATTGGAGTTCTTATACAAGACCTTTTGTATCGTTCATCGCATATAAACATATGAAAAGTAGTGCGGAATTAAAACTTTCCACAAACATTCTAGAAATCTTTAAAATATCTTCCATATAAAACTCATATGAAATATTATGTCTCATTTCATCAAATCTTAGACACAAGAATACTTTGGGACATGGGCCATACACAATTGAAATAAGTACTACTAAGTCTATTACAATACTTCAATGAAAGAAACTAAAGACATCTACGCCATCGAGTCAAATGAGGACATACTTCAACTTTCTTGAACGATCTTCTAATCCAAGCTTATCTTTCAAAAAGTAGCTTCACCTCTGAATCACTTTAGAGATAGATAAAAGCATGAAATTAGTACAAACACATATATAAGTATGACATAATGCACAAAAATCATGAAACGGACATTTATTAAAAATCTATAGATTCTTCACTTAAATATCATAATATAATCATAATAACGACATTTAACACCTTAGAAACACATAAGAAGTCACATAATCAATTTATCACACTTTTGGAATAACTTAACAATGACCTAATTCACTGTATAGTGAGCTCGTTCACTGTTACAATGATGTTTCTTAATTTCTCCATAGACACTTTATTGCATGTAATCCCCTCACTAAAAGTTATCGTAAGACTCACTTTATTAAGACAAAGAGAGACCGCCTATACAACCTCTCTAGGAACACCCAAATGATTCTTAAGACCATCCATAATGCACTTACAATACATCAACCACATTAAAATGAGATCCTCCTACCAAAGGTATTTCTAAGGTTCACTTGAGTGAGTTTTGAAGCGACCGACCCTACCATCCCTTACACACAAAATTAAGAGATCCTATATACTACCTAAGATAGAATACTTCTCACTTAAAACGACAAGATGTAGGTAACATGACATTCTCCTTCCAAAGGATATCAAAATACTTACTTAAGTAAATCAAGAAGATAACGTCCATGATCGACCTATTCAGAATTATCTAAATAATCCTTATGACTACCTAAGGCTTAGATTATGTAAACATAATCAACCATATTCCCTAACTGCAGTCATTCTTAATAATTATCTAGGTAAGATATGAAGTGATCATTCATATGCCCCCTACACACCTTAACTAGACAACCCTTAAATACTCTACATAAGTACTTATTTATTTAAGATTGTTTCATAACATAAATCATTACATTCATTAGTTCATTTAAGACTCATTCATCACATAAAGGTAATGGTCTTGGATAATACCTATTGACTCTAAGTAAAACCTTCAAACCCTATTGTGTAATGTGTAGGTAGCGTCCTATACCACTACCTAAACTTCATAAAACTTCTCTTATGCTAGAAGGTATCCCATATAATGAGAATAGGCAATAACCGACATAGACCATGATATCTATACATGGAATCCAGAGTTCTAACCTACTCCGATGAGGGTGTTCTACTTGTCAAGGGTACAACTAGGACACATCCCATGTAGGCTCATGGTTAAGGAATATGAAGGGGTTTTATGCACTCTAGTCTCATTCTCAAGTAGAGTGATATTGTTACTCTAGTATCCTTCTCATGTAGAGTTACTTCCATAGCATAATAACTTTTTGCTAGCCTTTCTTCTCATAGAGTAATTTAAACTAAAGGATCATATGACGAGGTTCCTTATCTAGTTCATAACCCAATCACATATACCCTTCAAAAGAGGTCAACTAGGGCTACCTTTCAATGGTGAATAAGATAGAACATTATGACTTTCCTAATGAGGATATGATGTAGTTCCAGCCAACCAACCCTAAGTCCATAATCCTTTATATAAAGTATACCATTATGTCTTTTCTACTTCAACATTTATAACCTTACTACTAGGTCAAAGGTTCCACGTACATGACCATCTTAACATCATAAAAGGTCTCACATATCAGTCATTCATACATGATAAGGGTTCACTAAGCCTACCTAGTCAAGACATATCATATTCACATATCATTTGTACATGTATCAAGTAGGAAACACAAGCCTACCAAAAGAAGACACAACATTCTTTACTTTATCACATATAGCATATCCTTCTTTAGAACACTTAGGAATGACTCGTATCATCTTTATGTCATCCTATACATTACTATATATTCATCAATATAACCATCATAGACTAATATAGTCAAGTAGGAAAAATCATGCATCAACATCTAAGACTACATCATAAGAACATAGTCATAGTCTACATGATCTCCTAATAATACATAGAAAGACCACATATTTTTACATTACTTCACATCTAGATAGATATGCTCATACGTCACATAAATAAACTACACAAATCATCATAAGACTTCAAGTAGTGCAAACAATTCCACAATCATCATATTACATTACGTAACGCTGACAAGGGCACATCAATTGCAAGTAAGGCACATAATGCCGCCACCCAAAATGGATCATACCAATCAAAACATAATTAAAATCTAATTAACATAAAATAAAGAGAATTAGGGTAGCACCATTCTCAACACTTCAATCCAATGTTAAATCATCCAGTTGAATACCATAAGGCCCTTACCCATGGGCGTGAACATCAATAATATGTAAAAACTATGATAGTTAATGAAACTAGGAAAATTCAATATATATTAACCAATATAATACAACCTAGATATCAATTCAATACAATTATTACATCAACCATTAGCACAAAGAAAACTACACTAAAATTCATTAGCATTAAGTCCAAATCACTTAACATATAAAGTATTCAAAAACTAGTGTTCATCAATTACATGTGTTCATTGGTTAATTAATTGATTTAAAATAATATAATTAACTAAAATTCAATCAATATACAATTCTTTAAAATCTTTAAGGAAAGAACCCATGGATAGATCATGAAATTGGACAATTCATCTTTGAAAAGATTAGAAAACTTCTTTAAAAGTAGGGGTCCTACATGAATAGAGTTTGAAGGATAAAAAAACATACCTCAATAAAGTTAATCCTCTAGTTTGATGAAGAATCTCCACTCAATTGTGCAATCCAAGTCATTTCTTGAGTTTTGACTGTAATAGAGTTCTACAGAAGTTCTAAGGGAATTTGGGTTCTGATTTTGAAGAATGAAATCGTCTAAGTGTTAAAGACTTATGTACATGTTTAAAATACCGACAATACCCTCAACTAACCTCCATTTCTCTTATTTGTACGTGGTATGAATTAACTAATTAAGCCCTAACTTAACAGTAACTTCATAAATGAGACATACCAAACCAACAACTTGACCATCGACGGGGAGTCAGTCCAGAAACGGACCGTCCTTTCCTCTGTCGATGGGTTCAGAGGCTAGAAATGGAATTTTAGCTCCTTAGTGTAATTACCAAATGATGCCTTTCACCTATGGGCAGTCGACCAGGCCACTAGCCGTCGTTTTCCATCCTCGGTGAAACTTCCTTAGGCAGTCTTGGCCACCAACATAGGGATGTTTTCCCTGACGTTTCAAACCCAATTACGTTTGTATAAGAGTTTTTAGTACCAATTAAATGAATTTAATCCAAAACAAACACGTAAAACTCAATGAAACATGCATTGACAAACAAGGTCGTTTTGAGGTAAACCTTTCGAACGTTGTGGATGTTTGACCTCCAAACTTCACGAAACTTTACACACTACCTATAAAAAATATAATAAATCATTTAAGGACATTATTAACTCATGAAATAGACATATAGGCATATGAACAAATATGAGGCACATATATGACTTAGTCGTCGAAGGCCTTGGTTGTCCCTTGACGTTTTGTCACGACTAGAGTCTAGACCCCAGATGACACCGGCGTTTTTGACCTCTTAGAGGTCACAAAAAAGCATAATTACGTCATTCTTTCTTCGTCAAGGTTAATTTGTGCAGAAAATTTGAAACTTTTTATTTCTTAACACACATGCTAATCATTCTATTAGATTAATAATTTTCAACCATCAACCATATAACATTAAGATCATCAAATGAAAGAAATAGTTTAATATAGAATTAAATGGATACTTGCCAAAATGACACCAATACATTGTCTGAACAACAGTTGAAAGAAACACTAGTGGAAAATACTCCACTAGCTCAATCTTATAACTAAGCTAGAATATAATGGGCAAGCATCCTCGAAAGCATGAGGTTATACCATTTACGGATGAATGCTCCATGTCCGGATAGTTTTAGCATCAACCTGTAGCTCTAGCGTTCACCTGTGGCTGCACTAATATTATAGAGTTGTATGGGATAAGTACACACTTATACTAAGTATGGGTATATGCAAGCACAGACCAAGGACATGCATGAGTAAAAATATATCTTTCCTAGTAACAAGACTATAGAAGGTCAAGTCAGTGGACTTGCCAAATTGAGATTAGGAAAGTGAGTGAACTTTCCAAATTTTGATTAGGAAAGTTTATCCGCATTAAAAATTTTGATTAGGAAAGTTATGCCATGAGAGTACATGCATCATCATACTTAACATTTTGCACACAACACACAACGGTATGTACATATCACATATCATACTTCCTATAACACATAACATTTTTATATCATTCATTTGTATTCCATGAGACCTTGGAATCATGGACTTGAAATTAATACTTCCGCAAAATGAGGGCTCAACATATGGGACCTAAACTAGGGAGTCTGCTTTAGCAAACACAGAGTCTGCTTCGTTCATTCATACGTACTTTATTTCATTTTATTCATGGGCTAGTGTAAACAAAAGTTATACCTAGGATGTAGTTTAAGACTTCCATCGGGTTCGTTGTGCAATGACAAAAAATGAGCTAATGTCACTACTTGAATCTAACTCACCTCATGATTATTCTATCCTAACACCTTTGGTATCATTCATTTCATTATGTGCATCATTTGAGGTTGGCCTCATTTATTCATTGGGAACTTTAACTTTAACCAACATAGATCATGTGAGAATCATGAAATCCAGTGTCATTGAAACCCCACACTGAAAAGAGGTGGAATCACCAGCCAATATGACCCAAAACATTCTAGCGTACATGGGAATTGAACCCCGCCAGATCCCTATATTGGCAGTATAGGTTCGAAGACTAGGAGATATAAGAAGATCCATACCCGACATGCCAGACACTCTCATCTCAGGAGAGTTACGTGAACCTCCGCCCTCCCCAAAAGAAGGCATCACCCCTCATAGCTAGTCCATCGGTGCTCAGTATAAAGTTCCATTATATTCAACTCATATGTCATGGAAGTTGGCTTCTAGTATGAGGACATCATAGATAAATAGAAATTTCTCATCTCATTATTAGTATTAAGTGTGTTAATCTCAATACTTTCACTAGAGTGTTCATAGAGACTGGTCTCTTCATTAACTTTACACTCTCATAGGTGAGTACGTTTTGGTAACATTTTCTTAGGCTAATTTGAGATTGCTTTCATATTTTACATTAGCTTCTTATCATGTTGTCACCACATTAATTAACATTAGAACATTTGCTCTTAATAATTACTCACCCCATTTTACGTGAATGTCCATTTCATCACATGCCAATGCACTTGGTCATTTAGTGTGTTTCACACTCTTACTTAACCCTTCTAGGGTTTTATCATTTCTTTGTTGATTTCATCATTTCTTTGTTCATTTCATTGTTGATTTCATCATTTCTTTGTTCATTTCATCATTTTGTTGTTTATTTCATTATGTGCCAATGCAGTTGCCAATTTAAAGTGTTTTACCCTCTTACTTAACCATTCTTGGGTTACATCATTTCATTACATATATCTTAGATTCACTTATTTTTAAATGTATGCTAGACTTATGGTTGTATACATACAAGCCACGAGGCTTCATTAATCGTTCGTTTAAGTAATTCGTATCTTCCTAAGAATATGTAGTACAAGACTTATGCATCTTGTATGTATACAAATATATCGATTTCGATCTAAGTAGGAAGCATTATTCTTGAATATTTAATTCACGTATGACTTATGTATCAATACAGAATTTGAGCAACGGAACCCGGTTTAAAATCCTTTGGATAACACTTTACATTTTTCTTTTTATATAATTCCGGTCCATGTGACATTGGGACCCTAGATCGAGCCCCAATATCACCATTTCCTTTTTTAGTTCTATCTTTTGAAAATTCTCTTTCTTGGCAGAGGGGTTCTTGGATCAAACCCCCACAACCCCTTTCATTTTTATTTTTATCTTTTTACCCTTGTCTATTTCGAGTTGACTATGAGGCTTGGGAAAACCCCCCCACAGCCTCTCTTTATTTTTTTTATTCTCCTCCTTAAATATACCTAAGAGGTCGTGGGTTCGATTTCCACACGCCTCCCCCTTTTTTATTTTTTCATTCTCCTCCTTAAAATCTACCTAAAAGGTCATGTGTTCGATTCCCACAAGCCTCCCCTTTTATTTTCTTTTATTCACCTCCTTAATCTTCCTATGAAGTCATGGGTTCGATTCCCACACGCCTCCCCCTTTAGTTTACTTTTATTCTCTTCCTTAATCTGCCTAAGTGGTCGTGGGTTCTATTCGCACCCGCCTCCCCCTTTATTTTTCTTTTATTCTCCTCCTTAAATCTGATTGGGCGGTGGTGGGTTCGAATCCCACTCCTATTATTTCTTTTTTTTCTTTTAAGTTACATTTTCCAGCCAATTCCATGGTTCGAATCCCCTTCACCACATTTCTTTTTACTTCTTTATTTTCACTATTTTTAACATGGTGATGTAACGTGTTCAATCCTCCTTGACCTAACTTTTTTTAATTAATTTTTTTCAACATTTTGAACCCTCTTTGCTGACCGAAATTCATCACTAGAATCTGGAAATTTTCTGTTAATTTTTCAGCATCCTGTCATCAATTTACACCTTAGTTCGTAGGGGAATATCATAGTGCATTTAGAACGTTTTCGGTGTGTTTTCATGGATTCTTTTAGACAAGAGATTATCCCTCATATCAGCCATAACCCATATGAACATCACATTTATATCAATATGCGTACATGAAATATAAAGAACTATCATGTCATTTCAAGTCCTAAACCATGAACAATAGCCACGACAAGACACAGAAACACAAGTATTTGCATTTTTGAAAATATAAACATAAGTCACATAATTCCAAACATACATATAAACACATAATAATCACAAAAAAACTTTTCATCCCTAGTTTTCTACCAGAAAACATAACCAACCTATGATTCAATGGGAGCTAGTGACAGGGTCATGCAACGGGGAACAATCCTTGTTTTTGGAATAGATTCGTCTGAACCTTAGGGGGTATCTTCGGAAAGGGACAAAGAGTGAAGAGAACCCATACCTTTTTCACGTAAAAATCTTGACTTTCTTCCCAAAAACTTCACCCTTCAACACGTCTAAGCCTCCTCAATATCAACTCCACTAGAATGACAACCTCCCTTAGCCTAGTGTGCGATTAGCATTTGTTTTCTTGTGATTTCGTATGAGTTATTCAAGGTGAAAAACTTGGTATATTTTTATGCTTTTGTATATTATTTTGGAAGAGAAAAAATGTGAGAAAGAATAAGAGAGATTGAGCGTGAGAGTGGAGAGATAAACTTGAGAGAGTGAGAGTTGTAGGAGGCTTAGGAGTCTAGTTACAGGACTTAGTCAATAAGGTTTTATTTATTTAATAAAAATATAATTTTTATTTTATCTTAAATCAAATAATGAATAATAATTATCAACTAATTCAATAGATTAAAGAAAAAATCACTTTAATTAATTGCTTCCACCTAGGTTCGAACCCGCGTGGAGCAAGACTTCACTTCAAGAACCCAATTACGACCCTCTCTCCCCAAAATAACCCTCCACCTTATTAATTAAATAATAATTGTATATTCAGGGTAATTACGATACTACCCTTATCCTGGAAAAAGACCATTTTACTCCTAGACCCTCAAAACCTAAGATTTTCCTTGTTTAAGTCCGGTAAAGACTCCTTCAAGTAAATCTTCGTATTCGAGAGCCCTACATGGTTGGACCTAACCTTTCCATGCTCAACTAACTCACCAAGTTAGTTTTATTGGCTGTAGTATAAAGGGTTCCGAGGTATGTTTCTACGCGCATCAATCCGTGTGAACTCTCGTCTAATCATAGGCATTCTTGACACATTAAGCATTTATTATCTTATCCATTTTTAGGGTTGTTACACGTTTCACTTCCAAATCTCCTAAATCTCTATACACTACCTCAATAAAATATTTTAGACCATTTTAGGACCTTATACCATAATGACAAACATGTTAGGCCCTAGCTTTACCTAAGTCGTCTGAGGGGTGTTATATACTCCCCCACTTTGACAACATTCGCCCTCGAATGACACCTTGCGAATCTCCGAACATTTCCAAGAATAGAGATTCAGTTAGAAACTTATTACAATACCATATAATATCTTATATAATACAAATATCCAAGAGAACATCAATTTCATGTAATCTAGAGAGTCACAACACAAGAAGAAACTAGAATAAATTCTATAACTCATTACGCTATAAAACTAACATCTTTCATTCCAAATAGTAAAAACTCATTTTATATTTATTATCATGCTCATATACATCAGTTCTAATAACATTATTACAATTTTATACCAAAAAGTTAATTAGTCAAATTTTGAAATTTTTCACAGTGAACTTGCACTTCATTACAATGAATTATGCATTTTTTCCAAAAATGCAAGTTTTAGGAAATTCATGATAGAAACATACTAATATGCAATGTATATTCACATAAACACATCATAAAACATAATCATAACTTCATAAAATGCACAATTCAAGGAATCAATTAAATTCAATTTCAAGAAAACCCCTAAACACAATGCACATGCAACATACCTCTATGACTTTCTACTCTCAAGATTGAGTTGAATAGAACAGATGAAACAATCAATCAAAACTCCTTTACTCACCATTCTCCCCCACTTATAAGGAAGTCATAATAAAGAAATAAAAGGAATAACCATCACCATCATCCTCATCCGGGTTTGCTCCTCTAATCCGAAGTGAATTAAAACGCCTATTATTTAGAGCATCATCCTTTGGAACATTAGGAGAAACTTGTTTACCCTCACTTCCTTTAGACTCAATGGTAGGACAATCACTCACCTTATGATCATCCTTACCACAACCAAAGCAACCACTAGTACTGGTTATACATTTCCCATAGTGCCTTATTCCACAAGTAACACATGTACACTTTTCATTTTGAGAACCACCTCCTCTTCAAACTTCACCTTAGAACTCGTAGGTTCTTCTTGAGTTTGATCCCTCTTCTTGGACCTAGGTTAATATTTTTCACTTGAACCACTCATTTTCAAGTTTGTAGACATCCTCTTAAGTTTGGACTCTTCAATTTATGGGCATACACGATAAGACCAGCTAGGGTCATATGATAATGTAGCATAGTAGTACGACATTCTTCCCTCACTAGATCGGCGACACCCGTCACGAACCTAATCATCTCATCCCTAGAGTTAGACACAAGGGACGAAGCATATTTAGAAAACATAGAGAACTTAAAAGAGTATTACTCAACACTCATCATGCCTTAATTGATATTGATAAATTCCTCTAGCTTAACCTCTCTCCTCTCACGGGGAAAGTACATTCCACGAAAAGTTTCCTTTAATTCTTCCCACTGAATAAGATACAACTCAAACGGCCTATTGCCTTTCTATTGTGTGTACGATACTTGAGCAACATCTTTCAATTGATACGAAGCCTACTCCGCTTTCTCTCTATAAGTAACTCCCACAACATGCACTATCTTATACACCTCAATAAACTCTTGGGGATCCTCTCCCACCTTAAAACCAAGAAACATAGGAGGATTCATCCTCACAAAATCTCTCAATAAGATGTCATAGTGCTCTCCGCAACATTTATTCTAGGCTCCATACTAAAATTCACTTGAGTAGTCAAGGCTCGGGCTAAGTCATGCAAAGCCTTTCTAATATCTCTATTATTTAATTCCAGGGGAACCACCAAAACATCATTACCTTGACCTCCAATAAGGACTTGGTCACCTTGAGCACCTTGAGGAACTTTCTCAACTTGAGGAGGAATCTCCTTATTCATATCATTTTCCTCAACTCTCTTTGTCGGTGTCCTTATTTTATTGATCTTCCAAGAAACACAAGGAAAACCATAACAAAATAGTACTCATACGTTTTACTCTACGGCACGACATATCAGTAGAAAAGAAGGGAAACTCTATCGTCTTATAGCCTCTCACCCATAGATGTGTAGTGACTCACACCGATGGTCAAGATTCTACAACATGACTTGATGAGACTTTTTTATTCCTAATACTACTTTCATAAACTATGCTCTGATACCTCACTTGTCACATCCCGAAACCACACCCTAGAAGATATGTCATTCTAGGAATGCAACCGGGGTACTTGACATCTTGGAGGTCTTCTACAACCCTTTTCGTATCATTCATCACATATATATAATGAGAAGTAGTGCGGAATAAAAACTTCTCAAAAAACATTAGTATATCTTTAATAACATCTTTCATTAGATATCATAGGAAATACTAAGTTTCAATCGCATCAAATCTTAGACACAATAATACTTGGGACATGGCCCATACTTAAAAATATAGAAATACTTAGTCTATTACAATACTTCGATGAAGGAAATACAAGACATATTATGCCCTCGAGTCAAATGAGGACATACTTCAACTTCACTTGAATTGTTCGTTTTTCTTCCTAAACGCTCCTCACCTACCAACCACTATAGATATATATAAAAGCATGGAATTATTACAAACACTTTTACTAAGTACGGCATAATGCATTAATCCTGAAAATGAACATTTATTAGAAATATGCATCTTTTTCATTTAATATCATAATATAACATAAGTATAATATTTAACAACTAAGAAACATATAAGAAATCACTTAGACCATCTATCACATTTTAGGAGCCATATTACAGTAACCCACTTCACTGTATAGTGAACCTCTTCACTAGTACAGTGAAGTTTTCTTAGCTTTACTCTAGACACCTTCTAGCATGAAATGACCTCACTAAAAGTTATGCTAAGACTAAACTTAAGTAAGACAAAGAGAGATCGAACACACAACCTCTCTAGGCACACCTAAATGATCCTTAAGACCACCTATAATAAGATCAACACACACTTACAAGACATCATACATATGAACATGAGATCCTTCTACCAAGGTTTATTCTAAGTCTCACTTGAGTGAGTTGTGAAGCGACCACCCATACAATCACTTACGCACACTTAAGAGATCGTATAGACTACCTATGATACAATCAATCTCACTAAATACATCAACACATAGATAATATGACACTATCCATCCAAAGGCTATCAAAAGACTTACTTAAGTAAGTCAAGAAGATAATGTCCATGATTGACCACTTCAAGATTACATAAATAATCGTTAAAACAACCTGAAGTATTAGATCATGTACAAATAATCAACCATCTTCCCTAACTAGAGTCATTCTTAAGATTTATCTAGGTAATATACAAAGTGACTATTCCAATGCCCCCTTCACACAACCCTTAACTACTCTAGATAAGTACTTATTCATTTAACATACTTTATTAACTTAAGCCATTACACTCATTAGTTCATTTAAGACTCATTCATCACATAAGGAACTACAAGTAATGATCCTGGACAACACCCGGGGACTCTAACTAACTCCTTCAAATCCTACTATGCAATGTCTAGATAGCGTTCCATGCCACCATTTAATTCTCTAATGCTAGTAGGTATCCCATATGATGAGAATAGACAATGACCTACATAGACCACGATAGAAGCTCATGGAATCCAGAGTTCGAACATACTTTTATAAGGGTGCTCTAATTGCCAAGGGTTTAACTAGGACACATCCCATGTAGGCATATGGTTAAGAAATACGAAGGGATTTTATGCACTCTAGACTTATTCTCAAGTAGAGTTACAATGTACTCTAGTCTCCTTCTCAAGTTGAGTTACTTCCCATAACATAATCACTCGGTGATAGCCTTTGTTTTCATTGAGTTATTTACACTAAAGGATCACATGACGAGGTTCCTTATCTAGTTCATAACCCAATCACATTCACATTACCGAATATGTCCACTAGGACTACCTTTCAATGGATACTAAGATAGATCATTATGACTTTCCTAAGGATGATATGATGTAAGGTCTCACATATCATTTATTCATACATGACAAGGGTGCACTAAGACTACGTAGTCAATAAATCTTATATTCACATATCATTCATATATGTATCAAGTTAGAGACACAAGCCTACTAAAACAAGACATGACATTTTTTACTTTATCAGATATAGTATATCATTCTTTGAAACACTTAGGAATGACCCTTACCATATTTATGTCATCCTATACATTATTATATCATCATCAATATAACCATCATAGACTCATATAGTCAAGTAGGAAAAATTATTCATCAGAATCTAAGATTACACATATAAGAATATAGTCATAGTCTACATGATCTCCTAAACATACATAGAAAGAACACATACTTTCACATTACTTCATATGTAGATAAATATGCTCATACTTTACACAAATCAACTACATAGATCATCGTAAGACTTCAAGTAGTGCCGACAAGGATATGATCATCATATTACATAAAGTAACACCGATAAGACCACAACAATTGCAAGTAAGGCACATAACACTGCCACCATAAGTAGACAATACCAATCACATAATAATTGAAGTCTAATTAACATAAAATAAAGATAATTAGTGAAGTGTAACACCACTCCATTCTCAACACTTCAATCCAATGCTAAATCATCTAATTCAATACCACGAGGCCCTTACTCACGGCCATGAACATCAATTCAATATAAAAACTATGATAGTCAATGAAAATACATAAATAAAATATAGCTTCACCAATATAATACAACCTAGATATCAATTAAACACAATTATTACATAAATCAATAGCCGATAGAAAACTACACTAGAATTTAAAAACATTAAGTCCAAATCACTTAACCCATAAAGTATTAAAAACCTAGAGTTCATTAATTACATGGGTTCATAGGTTAATTCAGTTAAAATAATCTAATTAAGTAAAATTGAATCAATATACAATGCTTTCAAACCTTTAATGAAAGAACCCATGGATAGATCATGAAATCGGACAATTCATCTTTTAAAACATTCGAAAACTTCTTTGAAAGTTTGTCTCCTTGATGAATAGAGTTTCAAGGACTAAAAAACATACCTCAATAAATGTAATCCTCAAATTTGATGAACAATCTCTACTCAATTCTCCAATCCAAGCCCTTCCTTGAGTTTTGGCTCCAATGGAGTTCTAAAGAATTTCTAAGGCAATTTAGATTTTATTTTGAAGAATGAAATCTTCTAAGTGTTAAAGACTTATATGCATGTGGAAAATATCCAAAATAACCCTAATTAACCACCCTTTCTCTTATTTGGACGTGGGGTGAATTTACTAATTCATCCCTAACTTAACAATGATTGGACACAGGAGACAGACCCAATCGATGACTTGACCATCGACAAGGCGTCAGTCTAAAAACAGACCATCTTATCCTCCGTCGATGGGTTAAGAGGCTGGAAAATTGTAGATTAGGTCTCTAGGATAAGTACCAAACAACTCCCTCCACCCACGGTTGGTCTATTAGGCCATTGGGCGTCGTTTGTCATCCGTAGGTGGGACTGCCTTAGGCAGTCTTGGCCACAAACATGGATAGTTTGTCTGGATGTTTCCAACACAATTACATTTGTATACGAGCTTATGACATCTTACAAGAATTTCATCCAAAAGAACATGTAAAACTCAATGAAATATGCATAGACACACAAGGTCGTTTCGAGGCTAACCTTTCAAACGTCGTGTACATTCTTGGATCTTTGACCTTCAAACTTCATGAAACTTTACACACTGCCTATAAACACTATAATAACTCATTTAAGTAACTTATTAACTCATGAAACACACGTACATGTATATAACTACAAATGAGGCACATAGGTGACTTAGTCGTCGAACGGTTTGGTTGTCCCTTGATATTTCACTTCAAAATCACCTAAAACTCTATACACTGCCTCAATACCTCATTTTATATAATTGTAGGACCTTATACCATCATGATAAAACATGTTAGGCTCTAGCTTCACCTAAGTCGTTTCAGGAGTGTTATAAGTTAGGGGTAGTTCTTGATAAGCTATGAAATCCCTTGGAGAGATCTTTTAAACGCCGCCAATTTTGTGAAAATTTTTATATCATATGAGGGTGATATGCATATCAGAAGTTGTACTGCTTAAGTGAGGAAAGTCCAATTCCGAATTTAAGGAAGGAAAAACTCGTCTTTTTACTTATTTATTACCTATTTCGTTTTACGAATTTACTTGAGGTAAAAATAAGTTTTAGTTAATATTAAAAAATTTATTTTACTCTTAGGTTTTGTAGAGAAGAGAAGAGAAGAAGGAAAAAGAAATAAAGATAAAGGATTCCACAAGAACACTAGGTTTTGCGAGTGAAATTTGTTGGGGGTGATTCCTATCAAGATATGCGCTATATTTTCGTGTTGGATTAGTTTAACCACACACTTAATTAATTAATTCATATATTTTTAGGAGATTGAATGATTAAAAGTTAAGTTCTTGAAGAATATTGTTGAATTCTTGTTGGTTGAGTTGTTGCATGCCTAGAGTAAATTTAATTCATGTTTTCGGGTTGTTTTTGGAGTTGAATCTATTGGGTATTGAGTGTTTTTAGTGATTGTAACTTTTTGGGGAAAGAACAATGGAGGAATAGAGTGTTTAGAGATGAAAATGGATAAGAAAATTTGAAACGCCAGAGCACCTGAACTTAGCCTCTGAAGATTGGTACCTGGCACCCCACGCCTCTTAGATGCCTGTTCACCCCATTCATCTTCCATATTTCTGTACTAATTTCTTAATGATGTACCCATGTTTCCTAGTTGATTCCAACACATTAAGGTACATCTAAATATCATGAATTCATCCATAAACATGAGATTATAAACCATAATTCCATAATCCATTTCAAGGAAAGTTAATATCAAAGTCAAAGAGGTTAAGAGTCAAGTCTAGAAGTTAAAAAGAAAGTCAAAACAACGTTATTAAGAGTTCTTTAGGGTCTTTAAAAATGTTTTAACTTTATTTCAAGACTCCAGTTTCAAGCTAATTAAAGAGAAAAGAGTAAGAGTAAAGAATAAAGTTGAAGTTCTTTTCTTCAACCGTATATGGGGACTAAGTATCCCCAAAGAGATTCAAAATGTTTTCACATTTAAACAAGTAAGTAAACTTTGATTTTCAAAGACCCTTCGGGCTAGTTTCATAAAGTAGTAATAGCTTTATAAAATGAGCAAGCAGGGTAACTAAGATTTCCAAGACAGCCTTTGAACTAAGTTTTGCGGACTAATATCAAACCACAAAAGAAGTATCGTTTAAGAACACAAGATACAACATATTTTTGGAGTAGTATTGAGCACCGAAATGGGGACGAGCTTGAGTTCAGATAATGCACATCTCAATAAAAACATGTAGCCACCATGGACAAAAAAGGGTAATACTTTTTGGATTAACAATTTCATAGTTGACTTGTGGATCCATTAGGAAATTCAGGTCTTATACCTTTGGTCGGGTATAGGTGCGCTGGCAGCGTGAGGTAGATTGTTGTATCATCACTGTAGCTCTTAAGTGATTATTGTCAGTTAGAGATGCTCCCAAGAAATTTTAATGTAGCTGTTTATATAAATCAGTTTACTTGTACCTTTACATACATCTCAGAGTTAATTGTATCCTTGTATATATTAAGATCTTACAACATGTTTTCCAAAAACTTTTATTTATATTATACTTGTTTTTGAATTGCTTTATATTGGAATGAGTTAGTTATTCATGTGTTGAGCGGAGCCAAGGTAAATGTTCATTGTTACTCCTTTTCAAGATTAAGTTGTGTTTAGCTTTCAAACTCGCATACTCGCATCGGATCATGATACAAATGCAGGTAACTAGAATCAGCATTTGCCGCACAGTTGATCCAGTGAAAATCTCTGACTTAGTTAGTGAGCCTCTCATAATCCAGAGGAAATCTTTACCATTTAGTTATTTCATTCAATTTTCAGTTGTTAGGATGATTGGGGGTCCTTTCCCAACATGAATCATTACTTTAAAGGCTTCATAGAAAGATATCATTAGTATTTTGTCTTATCTATTTCAGTTGGTTACGCTTACTACTTAAGTTTTCATTTTGACTAAGTTAATACTTTAAAGTTATTTTCTTTGAGTTATTTTTCTTATGTTTAAGTCTTCCTCTGGGTTAAGAAATTCAGACCAACGGCTTACTTGGGGCCAACAATGGTCTTCGAGTGCCGACCGCGTCCAGGTGTAGGCTCGGGGTGTGACACATTCAAGGGTATCCATTTTCTTCTTTTCAATGTTGTTTTTGATTTGTTGAAGATTATATTTTCTTTGTTTGTTTTAACTTTCTGATTTTTAAAATATACTTTAATATTTGTTATTTCTTACGAAGTTCTCCAAAGTTATTATTCTAAATATTTTAGTAATACCAATTAAACAACACTTCCTTCATCTAGTTAAATTTTACTTTTGAGTTTAATCTATTAATGTTTTACATTGAGGTTAACAAAAATGGATATATCAAATGTAGGTTGATTTGATCCAAATATATATGTATTCACATAAATAAGTTTTTCATTTAATGAAGGCTTAACTTATTCAATTAATGAAAATTTGAACCTTGAGACCTTTAACCTCTAGATTAGATGGTCGACATCGAGGTGCCAAACGACTCCTATAAGAGCTTTCTGGGAGTCATCAACATGTTATCCTTGCTGAACCTATGATCCATTGAGAGAGATTCTTTTCACATGGAAATCCTATATCATAGGTTGATCTAATTCAAGTATATTTGTTATTACACAAATACAATATTTTATGAATTAATGAAGAATTAAGTTTATTTTTTAAAAGGAAAAATTGTTTAATTTTGATTTTACATAATCTACTAACATTTCAATTTGAGGTTTAACATTTTCTCCATACTAAATTTTGACATTATAGATTACTTAATCTAATCACATTTTAATTTGAGGTGTACCATTTTTCCCATGATAAATGTTGACATTATGAGATAACTCAATCGTTTTGTTCAAATTTTACTTTCATATTTAATGTTTTTACCTATAGTATATGTAGGTTGATTTGATTTCATATTTACATATAAAAGACATTGTATTAGAAAGTAAAAGTTCTTCTTTCGTCGTATTTTGGCTGTTGTTTTTAGGATATTTCAAGGTTTCTAAAAGATGGAGACAAGCAATAATTTCATGAGAACTGATTTCAAAGATTAAAAAATAAAAGAGGTTTTTCTCTTTCTAATTAACAATCCGATATAAAATGGTATTTTGCATTTAAATAGCATTCACATCCAAGAGTTGAAGTTTTTGTGTAATTTTAGGAATTAGCCATAAGTCATATGATTTATTGGGGTGTGAAATAAATTATTCAATAATAAATTTAAATACATATTCAGAGTGGATGCTAAAGTATTAGGCATACATTTTAAGATAAATTTATAATTGATGCTCTACATCAACCTCTGGCGGATCTAGGATTTGAAGACTATGTGTCCGAGTAGGAATTTCACCATAGTCCATTTTACTTATTCATAAATAGGGTTTGAGTGAAATATACAAGAGTTCAATCAAAATACCATGAACATACAAATTTAACCCTCTCTAGAAAGTATATTTCTCAAAATATTAAGGATTATGCTTAATGACTTCTTCTTTATGTATATCTAAGATCCTATTAAAACTTTAATGTCGAATCTAAGAAAAATGAGTATAAGTGCACTCTAACCTGATTTAGGCTCCAATGCACAGGGGGTGGGGCCTTATTGGAAAGGCACGACCTAATAAGGACAATACACACCCCACTTCAACTACACCTATGTATCCATTGAAGATTTTCGTCTAGTTGGTGGAACTGGTGAACCATGTGAGTAAATAGGGTAGAGAACTCATAATATCCCTTTTGATTGATCTAGACTTTCATTCTCTTCGGTAGTGAATCATAACCTAAAACAACAGGATTTTTGACATACTAAGGCAGGTTATAGACTCTTTCATTGGGTAAGGGAAATGTTGGGTTTTGGGCCTTTACACCATCATATGTAGATAAATAAAAGTCCAAGGTTTTGGGGCTTCCTTCCTTTTCTTTGTTGATAAATTTAGCCCAAATTTGACTAGATCATTTTTTCCCATAAGCAAAATTTTATGATTCATATGTAAGACATTCTATTAGGCCTTATTTGATAATAATTATAATTAATAGATAGTAGTCACATAGAGAGAAATATAGGAGAGTGCAAATTTACGCACAAGCCCTAGCATCCAATTTCAAATTGTGATTCCTACTTTATTTCTTATCCGATTGAGCTGAATTTTTGGATAGCTTGTTCCTTTCAACTTATTCTTTTATTAGGAACTGATAAAGGGTGATTATGAGTCCTGTAGCTCTATATATTAGCTTGTGAATAGTAGTTGTGGGTCGGATGCTTATGGTCCATTTTTTCTCTAGTTTTTGTACTATATTGTAGTTGTGTTGCTCATTGTTAGTCACTTTATTGGTGAACATGTCGGAGATAACTTTGGTGATTCTTGTTGATTTAACTTGATCATTGTCCTTATGGTTTTACTCGTCACACCAAAGAGGTTTTCCATGTTAAAATTGGTGTTTCATGAGTTGATTTATTTTTCTTGCTTTGTTTATTTGTGTCCTACCCAAAGAATGTTTTTCTTTCATTATTTTATGGTTTCTTGCTTCAAGTAGAAGGGAAACATTTTTACTTTTGTTTTCTTCCTCTATTTCCATGTTGTGCACATTTATTTTGTGCTTTCCTTTCCTAACAAAGTAGTATCAAAGCATTGGGTTGTTGTTGATTATCCATTTGAATGATGAAGTCAAATATGATCAAAATGTTTGTTTGAATGGTAGTAATTATCATTCCTGGAAAGGCAAGATGAAATATCTTCTATTTGCTAAAAAAATGAATCTACCTATGTTTTCTTATAATAAACTCGAATCTATGAATGATGAGGTCCGGAATTTTAGCAATTATGGGATTGTGGTTACATTAGACGTTGTGCAGAATATAATGTTATAAATTACAATGTGAATGAGACACATACCATGAGCTTATGTAACAAGCTTGAGACTTTATGCCTCGAAGACTGACAATAATAAATTTTTTATTTTGAACAATTGATTAACATTAGGTATAAAGAGGAAACTCCTATTTTTGATCATGTTAGTGATTCTTTACGGTTTTCTTGACATGATGTCCAGAATAAGTGTAAAATTTGATGAAGAAGTTTAGGGGACTATGGCTTCTTAATACTCTGCTAGACTCTTTTGAGACTCTTCGAGTTTCTTTGACTAATTCTACTACCAGTGGTGTTGTTACCATGAATTATACTTAGAGTTGTGTCTTGAAAGGTATATTTTCTACTTCACAGTGTGATGTTTTAGTTAGTGAAGCCATGTGAAGAATTATGTTTAGAGTCAGAATGACAGAGATAAAAGTAAAGTTAAATCAAAGTCTATATTAAAGAATGTTATATGTGACTATTTTCACAAGAATGGGAAGATCAAGAAATATGTTTTCAGGTAAAAAAGAGACATTAAACAACAAAATAAAGAAGGCAATAATAAAAATCGTGTTGTTGTTATTGCCAACACTGACCTTCTTGTTTCTTTTGATGAAAATGTTGTCAATCTTGTTTGTGATTAGTCTAATTGGTTTGTGGATTTAAATTCTACTTGTCAAGTCACACCTAGAAAGGAGTTATTTTCCCCTTATACACTGTGTAATTTTGGGATGTTGAAAAAGGACAATAATTAAGAGGTTATGGTTCTTTATATTTAGACTATTTATTTGGAAAGTAACAATGGTTCAAAAATAGTTCTCAATATTATCAAGCTTGCTCCATATGTTCGCATGAATTTGATTTCTATTGGATACCTTGATGATGAGGGTTATGTTAATACCGTTGGTGCTGGCTAGTGGAAGCTTCCAAGAGATTCGATGGTGGTAGCCCATGGTGATAAGTTTTTTAACTTGTATTATTTTTCGTGGCTCAGTAAATGTGATGGAGAATGATACTTCATCACTTTTATGATATAGAAGACTGATTCATATGTGCGAGAAGGTGATGGATAATTTGTCTAAGAAGATTTTGTTTTATAGAGTGAAACAAGCAAAGTTGAACAAGTGTGTTCATTGCTTAGCAGGTAAACATAAAAGAGTTTCTTTTCATAATCATCCACCTTCAAAATAATCTCAATTTTCTAAGGTTGGTCCATTCTGATTTGTGTGGTCCTTTTAAGGTAAAGTTTGTTAGTGGTGCCCTTTATTTTGTGAGTTTTGTTGATGATCATTTGTGTAAACTCTTTGTAATATCTTTGGAATCCAAGGATCAGGTACATGAAGTGTTAAAAAAAATTTATGCCTTTGTAAAGATACATACAATGAAGAAATTAAAATGCATATTTTCTGATAATGGTGGTGTGTATATTGTTCGTTTTGATAGATATTACAGAGAGTAGAATATCAGCATCAATAAACTCCTCCAAAGACTCCTCAATTAAATGGTTTAGGGGAGAGAATGAAAATTACTCTTGTTAAGAGGGTTAGATGTATGCTTTCTGATTCAAAGCTTCCACATTCCTTTTTTGGAAGAAGAACTTAATATTTATCTCTTTTTCACGCCACTATCTAACCCCAGAGCGTGAACACAAGACCTAGGATCACGACTGACCCCACGCTAACCCTGGTGGCATATAATAAGCAAACTAAAATAAAGTGAATCAAAAAATACTGTGTAGAAGGTAATCATAAATTAACTCTGAAATGCTGGAGAATGCACATACGCTAAATGTGAATAATGAAAATTCAGAGTTTGAAATACCGTAGAAATGTCAAAGTCTAACACTAATGATGCATATAACTATGTCTGAAATAAAACCTCTACTAACTAGAAATGTTAGGATATGCCCTGACTAGATTTAACAAAACTGAACCTAAAACTAAAAATGAGAAAATAAGCATGTCACTAGTACTCAAAGATTGAGGACTCAGCACTGGTGCTGCTGAACTGAAGATTGGGAGCCGATGTATGTGTGATCTGACTGTTGAGTACATAAACCTTCATCACGAGAAGATACATCGCAGATTATGTGTCAATACTTGAAAGGTATTGAGTGTGGGGTATAGAGTAAAAATGAACAATAAGATAAATGAATCAAAGCATATAAGTGAACACTAACATAAGACAACCATGCTACGTCTAAGAAAACTGAACATGAGGTACTCAATGCAATGACCAATTTCATGACATACCGAGACTAAATATTAAACTATACTTAAATGTGGTCAATGCAATGGATGTGGTCAATGCAATGGAGTCTGAATGAACTCTGGGAGCTACTAATAACCAACATAAAACCACATGAGCTAAATGTGGAGTGTGATGTACACGCCTGATCAAGAGAACCTAATGCATCTGACGATAGGTGTCGAGGCATGTTGGTGTGATAAGTAAGCACGTATGAGACTTACTACCTATGTGGATCGTAGTTCTGGAACTATATGGGAGACTGACCTTAGTCAAACTCGATATTATGCTACTCCCAACATATTAAATGATTAACACATTATGATTGAAATAAAGCAATACTGGATAGCTCAAAACTGACATGCAAACTGAAAATTCACATCAATATACTTATAATGACACATTCATAATTGACGTATGTATATCTGAAATGCTTAAATATCTGACCTATTATGTGTTATTCAAGAACTACATAGCTAGGGTTCTGAATTTTATATTAGAAACCAAATAACAAATTGTAATCAAACTTTGAACATTTAAATAGCTAATTCATGTTAATATGCTGAAGTTTCTAGAAATCCTACGCCTAGTTAATAGTAGGAAACCATGAATCCAAAAAAAATTTGACCTTATAGGCAAAAGGAACTCACTAGAGAAATCCCACATACCTGGTCAATAATTTCATGGAGAAATATTTTGATTTTGGGATTGGAACTTATGGAACGTTTTTGTATTCTTGAACTAGGAATCTTGACTTTTTTCTCCAATAAGCGTTATAATTTTCTATGTTTTGATGAACGATTTGACTTAGGTAACTTATAATTATATTTTTGGGCTAAAACTAACTACAATCACATATTTTACAGTTAAAACGATGTAGTTTAGGGGTCCAACAAAATAGGATAAGACCCAAAGACCCCCGACTTAACTACTGTCAGAGTCGCCTATAAACTTCACTGATGGACCATCGATGGACGGATGGTCTGTGCTGGTAGTCCATGAATCATGAGTTCAAGAATTTTTCCTTGAGTCTGATCCACGAACCAGAACCACGAAACGTGGCTTGGCCTACAAATCATATGTTTGGCCGTGGGTCGACACTTAGAGTCTTGTTTGTGCTGGTTCTGAAAAAGGGTTGCAGTTGAATACCAAGGACGACCTGCAGGACAATAGGTCACCCTATGGTCCGTAGGTTGCACCTACCACTTCTCATAATCTTCATTAAGGTTTGTTTTAGGATACAAGTGTTATATTATCACCCCTTTGGGATCATTTGTCCTTGAAGGAAACTATCTTTCACAACCACACTTTCTAATGCTACTACGATACGGGTGTTACACTATAACCCCCTTGTTTTAGGATACGAATGTTACACTTTCTGATGCTACTATGGGTGATGGATCACCCGCATACGTCTTCAATAGTGACATGTTAAAGACCATATGCACTAGTGCTAGTTCTGTTGGAAACTCTAACTCTTACATCACTTTTCCAATCCTTTCTTGAATCTTGTAAGGGCCTAGATATCTAGGTCTGAGCTTCCCTTTCTTGAGAAATCTCATCACCCCTTTCGTAGGTGTCACTTTCATGAAAACCAAGTGATTAACTTTTAAATCTAGTTCCCTTCCCTATACATCTCCATAAGGCTTCTGGCAACTCTGAGTTATCTTAAGTCTATCTGTAATGAGTTACACTTTATCCATAACATCAAGAACTGAATCAGGCCCTATAATGGTTGCTTCTCCTACATCAAACCAACCAACTGGAGATCTACACCTATGCCCATACAATGACTCATAAGGTGTCATCAGAATGCTGGAATGATAGATATTATTGTAGGCGAACTCTATAAGAGAAATGTGATCATCCCAACTACCCTTGAAATCGATCGCATAAGATCTCAATAAGTACTCTAAGTTCTTAATGGTAGTATCTAGTTTACCATTCGTCTGTGGATGAAATGATGTTCTAAGGTTAAACTGAGTACCAAGACCTTCCTAGAACGACTTTAGGAATAGGAGTTAAACTGAGGACATTTATATGAGATGATAGACAAAGGAACCCCATGCAACCAAATATCTCATTTATATAAATCTTGGAATAGTCTTCCGCCGATTCTGTAGTCTTTACTTCCAAAAAGAGAGAAGACTTAGCGACTCTGTCAACTATTATTCAAATAGAGTCATGTTATTTGCAAGTACAAGGTACCCATGTAATGAAATATATGTTTATCACTTCCCTCTACCAAGTAGGAATGTCGATCTATTGAGTCATACCTTCTGGTATTTGACATTCTACTTTCAGTTGCTATTACATTAGGTACTTAGAAAAAAAAATCCTCTATATCACTCTCCATACCATTCGACCAGTGGACATCCCGCATATGATGTACATCTTAGTGGTGCTTGGATATATACAATGCCTGGAGTTATGGGCTTATGAAAGAATCAAATTCTTAACACACCCACGTTAGGTAAACATTGTATAACCTGGTAGCGAAGACACCATCTCCCCTTAGGAGAAAACCTCAACCCACTATTGGTGGATTGAACCCTTTAGTTCAGGAAATATTAGATCGATATCATGATTTTCGTTAATCTCCACTACCAAAGATGATTCCAACCCATTCTGAATTGTTACACCACTATTTGATATGCTCATAAGATGAACTCCTACATGAGAAATTCTGTGAACATCTTCTTCTAGTTCCTTTCTTTCCTCCTCAACAAGCTCTAAACTACTTATTAATAGTCTAATAATAGCATCTTCTACTACTTTGTCCGTACAAGAATGGTAATACACAATTATGTCATAATCTTTAGGGAACTCAAATCATCTCCTAAGGCAAATATTTAACTCTCTCTAGGTGAAAACATATTAAAGGCTCTTTTGGTTTGTGAACAAATCTACGTGAATACCATACAAGTGATGTCTACAAAACATAAGTGCCAAACTAGTGCTTCTATCTCAAGCTCTTGAGTTGGATAGTTCTTCACATGCACTTTAAGTTGTCTACAAGAATAAGCTATAACCTTTCGTCACTGCATCAATACACAACCTAAAATGACCTTGGATGCATCACAATGTATAACAAAGTTGTATGAACCCTCTGCTAGAGTTAAAACAGGAGTTCTAGTAAACCTTGTTTTCAGTTTTGTGAAGCTTTTCTCACAATTATCTGACCACTGCAACTTGACCCTTTTCTGCATCAACCTAGTCAATGGAGAGGCTATGGATGAAAATCCTTCAATAAACCTTTTGTAATAACTACCCAAACCCAAGAAACTTCTTATATCTATAGGAGAGGTATGCATGGGTCATTTATTTATTGCTTCTATTTTTTGTGAATCCTTTTTCTAGACACAATGTGACCACAGAAAAAATGGATTGCAACCATAACTCACATTTGCTAAACTTATAGAATAACTGGCGATCCTTCAGTATCTACATATCAACCCTAAAATGACGTGCATGCTCTTCCTCATTCCTATAATAAATAAGGATATCATCTATAAAGATGATAATGAACAAGTCCAAATATTGCTTGAACACTATGTTTATCAAATCCATAAAAGTTATTGGACCATTTGTCAGTCCAAAATGACATAACTAAATTCATTATGACCATACCAATTTATAAATGTTATCTTTGGAATGGCACTATCTCTAACTTTAAGGAGATGAGAAATTGATTTGAGTTCTATCTTTGAGAAATGACTAGAACCCTGAAGATGGTCAAAAAAATCATTAATCCTGGGGATGGGTTATTTATAGTTTATTTTGACTTCGTTCTACTGCCAATAGTCAATACACATTCATAGGGAACCATCATTCTTCACGAACAACACTAGTGCACCACATGGAGAAATACTAGGTTTTATAATGCCCTTATCTAGAAGATGTTTCAACTCATCTTTACATTACTTAAGATCATAAGGATCCAATTTGTAAGAGGGAATAGAGATAGGTTGGGTACCTAGAGGGAGAACAATTACAAAGTAGATTTTCCATTCGTGCGGAACTCTGTGAAGATCTTTGGAAATACTTTTGTACACTTTTTTAATATATGAATTGACTCAATGGGAGGAGTTTTGGAGTTATAATCCTTGACCCAAACTAGATGATAGACATAATCCTTAGTAGTCATCTTTTTATCCTTAAGGCATGAAATGAATTGACCTTAAGGCGGTTAGCTACAACCTTTCCATTCTAAGATTAGATCATCTGGGAACTAAAAATAAATAACCTATGGCTAGAGAGATATCAAAGTCAACCATTTTTAACTCAACAATATCTATTGAAGTGACTTTCTTAAATGCAAGGAAATTTCTATATACCAATCTACATATAACTAAATCGCCAACTCGAGCGGAGATAGAGAAGGGATCTGAGAGAGTTTCTCAACTAACATCAAACTGCTATATAAGTAGTTAGAAATAAAAGAGTAGCCCCTTTATCTAATAAAACATAAAAATTAGGATTAAAAACTCTTCACATACCAGTGATGACATCAGGAGAATCAAATCATGGTGAGCCTGAAGAGCATACAACATGTTTTGGCGCATACCATCACCTTTAGAAAATGAGTCATCCTAATGAGTTGGGCAACTTGTTGGTGCTGCTGAAGTTATGGAATGAGGTCTACCATTACCTTATTGACCTTTTTTAGGTTGGCAATCCCTCAACCTGTGACCAGACTAATTAAACCCAAAGTGTCCTTCCTTTTTTACGAGGGACTCGCCCGGATGTTTCTAACCATACTTAGTGAAAGTTGGGTAGGTTGTGGTACATGTAATACTCCCCTATGTCTAAGAGACTCATTCCCTACCTTTTCTATCTTGTTTGTATTAATAGGAACGAATAATAACCAATAAAGGTGGTGAAGCTGAAAATTTCTGCTGACCCTGCAAGAGATTTCCACCACCCAATTTTTGTTGGGAATACTCACAGTTTTTGGTCCTGGACTTCTGTTTCATTTTAGCTTATTCTCTAAGATTATAACCCTCAATCTGTTGAGCATGGGTCATGTCACACTCTGTTTTCACAAAGCCTAATTCTTCATATAGAAACTTATATATCTTAGCCTAGATTCAGCAGCCATGTGAGAAACATCATTAGAGTGTTTGGTAAATATGAGTCAATACTCTTGGACTGTCGTGCTACCTTGCCTTAAGTTTATAAATTGCTAAGCTTTTGCCTAAAGTAATTTTTACACAAGTGATAGGAGCTGCATCTTTACACATGTTCTCTTTCCACTAGGTATATAATATATGAGGCACATCCTTAAGTTGGTACGATGCTAAATCAACCCAATCATTCTAGTTACTTTCCTCACTTTAAAGATCTTCTTGAACTCATCAATGATGTATTTTGGATCCTCACCAATCTGCGATCCTAAGAACTCAGGAGGATTCATCAAAAAAATATCTCGCACTCTCGTTGGAGCTAACCTAACATTAGCAATGCCTTACTTGGAACCCACTAATTGTTCGTGTTGGACACACTTTGACCCAACATCTGAAGGCTATTCTGAAAATTGTATTTGAGATTTCTTGATCGGACAGGAGGAGCTGCGTTTTTGCTTCTTGAAGTTGCATTATTGGTATTAGCTCTACGAGGAGGCAATATTAGTGAAATGTAGCACTTTGAGTTAAAATAGAATTACATTATACCTTACACACAGTAAGATTAACTAGAAAATGAAAATTTTTCCCTAAATAGTTTGTGTCTCCCTCTCACTAGATTTGGGCACTACACACCCACGAAAAAGACTCTACCTAGTGCAACTTTTCATACATCCTAGAACACATAGATGTAGTTCTATACATCCTAGAACATATATAGATGTAGTTCACAAAGCCTGATTCTTCGTATAGAAACTTATATATCTGAGCATAGATTCAGCAGCCATGTGAGAAACATCATTAGAGTGTTTGGTAAATATGAGTCAATACTCTTGGACTGTCGTGCTACCTTGCCTTAAGCTTATAAATTTCTAAGCTTTTGCCTAAAGTAATTTTTACACAAGTGATAGGAGCTGCATCTTTACGCATGTTCTATTTCCACTACGTATATAATATATGAGGCACATCCTTAAGTTGGTACGATGCTAAATCAACCCAATCATTCTAGTTACTTTCCTCACTTTAAAGATCTTCTTGAACTCATCAATGATGTATTTTGGATCCTCACCAATCTGCGATCCTAAGAACTCAGGCGGATTCATCAAAAAAATATCTCGCACTCTCGTTGGAGCTAACCTAACATTAGCAATGCCTTACTTGGAACCCACTAATTGTTCGTGTTGGACACACTTTGACCCAACATCTGAAGGCTGTTCTGAAAATTGTATTTGAGATTTCTTGATCGGACAGGAGGAGCTGCGTTTTTGCTTCTTGAAGTTGCATTATTGGTATTAGCTCTACGAGGAGGCAAGATTAGTGAAATGTAGCACTTTGAGTTAAAATAGAATTACATTATACCTTACACACAGTAAGATTAACTAGAAAATGAAATTTTTTCCTAAAATAGTTTGTGTCTCCCTCTCACTAGATTTGGGCACTACACACCCACGAAAAAGACTCTACCTAGTGCAACTTTTCATACATCCTAGAACATATAGATGTAGTTCTATACATCCTAGAACATATAGATGTAGTTCACAAAGCCTGATTCTTCGTATAGAAACTTATATATCTGAGCCTAGATTCAGCAGCCATGTGAGAAACATCATTAGAGTGTTTGGTAAATATGAGTCAATACACTTGGACTGTCGTGCTACCTTGCCTTAAGTTTATAAATTGCTAAGCTTTTGCCTAAAGTAATTTTTACACAAGTGATAGGAGCTGCATCTTTACACATGTTCTCTTTCCACTAGGTATATAATATATGAGGCACATCCTTAAGTTGGTACGATGCTAAATCAACCCAATCATTCTAGTTACTTTCCTCACATTAAAGATCTTCTTGAACTCATCAATGATGTATTTTGGATCCTCACCAATCTGCGATCCTAAGAACTCAGGCGGATTCATCAAAAAAATATCTCGCACTCTCGTTGGAGCTAACCTAACATTAGCAATGCCTTACTTGGAACCCACTAATTGTTCGTGTTGGACACACTTTGACCCAACATCTGAAGGCTGTTCTGAAAATTGTATTTGAGATTTCTTGATCGGACAGGAGGAGCTGCGTTTTTGCTTCTTGAAGTTGCATTATTGGTATTAGCTCTACGAGGAGGCAAGATTAGTGAAATGTAGAACTTTGAGTTAAAATAGAATTACATTATACCTTACACACAGTAAGATTAACTAGAAAATGAAAAATTTTCCTAAAATAGTTTGTGTCTCCCTCTCACTAGATTTGGGAACTACACACCCACGAAAAAGACTCTACATAGTGCAACTTTTCATACATCCTAGAACACATAGATGTAGTTCTATACATCCTAGAACATATAGATGTAGTTCACAAAGCCTGATTCTTCGTATAGAAACTTATATATCTGAGCCTAGATTCAGCAGCCATGTGAGAAACATCATTAGAGTGTTTGGTAAATATGAGTCAATACTCTTGGACTGTCGTGCTACCTTGCCTTAAGTTTATAAATTGCTAAGCTTTTGCCTAAAGTAATTTTTACACAAGTGATAGGAGCTGCATCTTTACACATGTTCTCTTTCCACTAGGTATATAATATATGAGGCACATCCTTAAGTTGGTACGATGCTAAATCAACCCAATCATTCTAGTTACTTTCCTCACTTTAAAGATCTTCTTGAACTCATCAATGATGTATTTTGGATCCTCACCAATCTGCGATCCTAAGAACTCAGGCGGATTCATCAAAAAAATATCTCGCACTCTCGTTGGAGCTAACCTAACATTAGCAATGCCTTACTTGGAACCCACTAATTGTTCGTGTTGGACACACTTTGACCTAACATCTGAAGGCTGTTCTGAAAATTGTATTTGAGATTTCTTGATCGGACAGGAGGAGCTGCGTTTTTGCTTCTTGAAGTTGCATTATTGGTATTAGCTCTACGAGGAGGCAAGATTAGTGAAATGTAGAACTTTGAGTTAAAATAGAATTACATTATACCTTACACACAGTAAGATTAACTAGAAAATGAAAATTTTTCCTAAAATAGTTTGTGTCTCCCTCTCACTAGATTTGGGCACTACACACCCACGAAAAAGACTCTACCTAGTGCAACTTTTCATACATCCTAGAACACATAGATGTAGTTCTATACATCCTAGAACATATATAGATGTAGTTCACAAAGCCTGATTGTTCGTATAGAAACTTATATATCTGAGCCTAGATTCAGCAGCCATGTGAGAAACATCATTAGAGTGTTTGGTAAATATGAGTCAATACTCTTGGACTGTCGTGCTACCTTGCCTTAAGTTTATAAATTGCTAAGCTTTTTCCTAAAGTAATTTTTACACAAGTGATAGGAGCTGCATCTTTACACATGTTCTCTTTCCACTAGGTATATAATATATGAGGCACATCCTTAAGTTGGTACGATGCTAAATCAACCCAATCATTCTAGTTACTTTCCTCACATTAAAGATCTTCTTGAACTCATCAATGATGTATTTTGGATCCTCACCAATCTGCGATCCTAAGAACTCAGGCGGATTCATCAAAAAAATATCTCGCACTCTCGTTGGAGCTAACCTAACATTAGCAATGCCTTACTTGGAACCCACTAATTGTTCGTGTTGGACACACTTTGACCCAACATCTGAAGGCTGTTCTGAAAATTTTATTTGAGATTTCTTGATCGGACAGGAGGAGCTGCATTTTTGCTTCTTGAAGTTGCATTATTGGTATTAGCTCTACGAGGAGGCAAGATTAGTGAAATGTAGAACTTTGAGTTAAAATAGAATTACATTATACCTTACACACAGTAAGATTATATAGAAAATGAAAATTTTTCCTAATATAGTTTGTGCCTCCCTCTCACTAGATTTGGGCACTACACACCCATGAAAAAGACTCTACCTAGTGCAACTTTTCATACATCCTAGAACACATAGATGTAGTTCTATCATACCAAGTTTTCACGCATCGATCTAACAACCAATACGCGAAGATGAGACCTAGGATCAAGAGTGACCCCAAGAAAACCCTTCTGGCATATCATAAGCAAAATAAAGTAAACTAAACTAATAAATACTATGCGGAAGCTAATTATAAAGTAACTCGTAAATAATATGGAATACATATATACTAAATCATAAAATACAAAAACTGAGAGTTTGAAATACAATAGAAAAATAAAACTCTAAAACAAAAGCTTAAACTAACTATGCCTGAAATAAAGCCTCTACTTATTAGAATTTTTTGTACATGCTCTAACTAGATCTAAAGAAAACTTAAACTAAATCTAAAAATTAGAAATTAATCATGTCACTAGTCCTCGAAGAATGAGGACTCACCATTGGTGCTTCTAAATTAAAGATCATGAATTGACTATGCGTGATATAGCTGTTGAGTACATGAACCGATATCACATGAAGATTTAGCAAAAATCATGTGTCAGTACTTGAAAGGTACCGAGCATGACGTATAGAATTAAACTGAATATTAATGTAACTTAATCAAAGCATATATCTAAATATTGACATAAGACTAGCATGATACATTTCAGAATATTGAACATGTGGTACTTAATGGAATGAATAAGTTCATAACATGTTAAATGTGAATACTGAACTATACTAAAAATTGATCAATGCAACAGAGTCTGAGGGAGCTGCTAACAACCGACATAAAACTACATGATCTATATGTGGAGTCTTATATATACGCCCTATTGAGAGGACCCAATACACCTGGACAAAGGTGTAGAGGCATGCTGGTGTGGTCACTAAAATAATGCCTACAGAGGTGAATTACTACATATGTGGTTCCTAGTTTTGGGACTATATAGGTGACTGATCATAGTCCATTCAGTATTATGGTACTCCTAATAGATTAAACGAATAACACATTCTGACTAACATATCTTAAAATTGACACGCAAACAGAGAATGCACATTAATATAATGATAATGACACATTCAAAAATAAGGCATGTATATCTGAAATACTGAAATATCTAACATAACATGTGTAATTCAAGAATTAAAGAATTACATAGTTAGGGTTGTGAACTTTATGCTAGAAACCAAGTAATCACTTGATAATCTAACATAGAACTTTTAAATATCTATTTCATGATAATCTACTAATGTTGCTAGAAACCCTAGGTTTGGTTAATGGTATGGAACCATGAATCTTACTGAATTCTAGGGACCTAATGGGTGAACGGAATCCTCTAGTGAAATCCCACATATATGGTGTCAAATTCCGCGAGAAATCTTTTGATTTTGGGGTTGGAATTGATGGAACCTTCATGACTTCTTGAATTCGGATTCTTCACTTCTTTCTCCTCTTAGTATTCTAATTTTCAATGTTTTGATGAATGACTGACTTGGTAAGTTCTAATTACGTTTCTAGGCTAAAAATAATTGAAACTACGTAGTTTAATGTTAAAATGATGTAGCTTAGGGGTTCAACGAAATAGGAAAATACCAAAGACCCTAAACATAAATGTTGTCGAAGTCAATGATGGAAAGCGCTGATGGATCATGTTGGTGAACCGTCATTCATGATTGGGAGCAGTTTTTATGGGGTATAATCCACGAATCGTGGCCTGGGCTACCGTCCGTAGTTCTTGTTTTGTATCCATACTTAAACTCTTATATGGACTGGTTCTGAATAGGTCGTTGGTAACCTGGTGGTAACCATGGGTTGCATCTGCAACTTCTAGAAATCTACATTAAGGTCTATTTTTGGATACGTGGTGTTACACTCCTAATATTGTTTTAAATACTAATGTGCCTGGTAGATCTTGGTCTATTAAGAATGTTTCTTATGATCATCTTAGAGTTTTTTGGTGTAACGACTTTGTGCATGTTACTAAGGATGAGAGGTAAAAATTGGATATTAAAACTAGGTAATGTATCTTTGTTGGTTATGGTCAAGATGAATTTGTATATAGTTTCTTTTAACCAATTTTAGAAACTTGTTAGAAGTCGTGATGTTGTGTTTTTTGTAGACCAAACAATTGAAGATCTTGACAAAGCTAAGAAACCCGATTCTCATAATAGTAAGAGCCTAGTTGATATCGATCTAGTGTCTTTGACTATTCCACCAGATGAATCTTAAAACTGATGAAAATTAAGTTGATATTGAAGATTGTGATCATATCCATAATGACCAGTATGCCATTGATTCTCTAGTGTAAGATGGTTTAATTGGTATTCAATCAAATATTATTGACGCTCGAGAGAGTTCTCTTAAAAGATCTAGAGAGTGAATATACCTTCAACTAGTAATTCTCCCGATGAGTATGTTAACTTAACTGATGGGGGAGAACCAGAGGGTCTTAATGAGGCCATGGAAAGTGAAGAAAAATAAAGGTGGCTTGATTCTATGGAATATGAAATGAAGTTTCTAAATGACAATCATACCTTTGATTTCGTTATGTTACCTAAAGATCGAAAAAGCTTTGAAAAAGAGGTGGTTTTTTCAGTGAAATATGAAGATCGTAATCCAATTCCATGGTACAAAACAAGGTTATTTCTAAACTGATTTAACTATAAAAAGGTAATTTACTTTAAAGAGATATTGTCTCAATTAGTGAAGATGTCATTCGGTTGCCTGATTCTAGGCTTGGGTTCTAGTCTTGACTTTGAGATTGAACAAATGGATATTAAAATTTATTTTCTACATGGTGTTTTGGATGAATAAATTATATGCAGCAACCGGAAGACTTTAAAGTCAAGTGAAAAGAGAATTATGTTTGCAAGTTGATAAAAACCTTGTATGGTCTAAAATAAGCTCCACGCTATTGGTACAGAAAGTTTGGTTCTTTTATGAGTTAGAAGGTCTTCAAAAACACTTCTTCAGACCATGGTGTTTTAGTGCAATAATTCTCTAACGTGAAATTATTATCATTTTTCTTTATGTTGATGACATACTTGTGGTTGGTCGTAATACTTGCAGTATTAAAGAGTTTAAGCAAGACTTGTATAAGTCTTTTTCTTCGAAACACTTGGGACCAACAAGATATATTCTTTGCATAGAGATTGTTTGTGATAGAGATGACAAGAAATTATGGTTTTCATAATATAAGTACATTGAGAATGTACTTCGCAGATTTAACAAGGACAGAGATAAGGTTGTGTGTTCACCTTTAGCTATGCATTTCAAATTGAGTACTAGACATTATCCTTTCAGTGATGGTGAGAAGGATGATATGAAAAAAGTTCCTAATGATTCATTTGTTGGTAGTTTGATGTACGCAATGGTGTATACAAGACCAGATATTGCTCATGATGTTGGTATTACTAGCCGTTTTCTTTCTAATCCATGAAGAAAGAATTAGAATGTTAAGTGTATTATGAAATTATCTTGTGGAACTTCTAGTCTGAGTTTGTGTTTTAAAACACAGAGTCCAATTATTTATGGTTATAGTGATTCATACATGGTCAATGATGTTGATACTAGTAAGTCTACTTCAAGCTACTTGATTACTTTTGCAGAGGAAGTTGTGTCTTGGCAATATAGGTTGTAAAAATGTGTTGCTTTATCTACTATAGAGGTTGAGCTTGTAGTGGATGTTGAAGCTTGCAAAGAATTGATCTGGATGAAATGTTTTTTGGGGGAATTGAGTTGTTCTCAAGAGAGATATGTACTTTATAGCGACAGTTAAAGTACTATTAATCTTGTCAAGAATTCTAAATTTCATGGATGGTCTAAACACATTGATGTGAGGTATCCTTGGATTCGAGATGTGTTGGGTTCTAAGTTGATTGAACTTGAGAAGATCCATACCAATGATGATGGTTCTGACGTGATTACTAACGACATGGCAAGAGAGCTTGAAGAATGTTGCATGATCATTGGGATGACGATATCCTCCACAAAGTCGGTAGGAGGAGAATTATTCGCTTTATACTATCAATGTTAATAATATTTACCAAGGATTTGTTTTATACATTTAACTTGTTTTATTACTTGATAATTAACAAAAAAAGGAAAAAATCTGAAAGAAAGTGGTAATTGAACCCCCCCCCCCTTATTTAATTATGTAATTGGAAAATCCACCATAATTTACGTAATAGCTATACGCATGTCATAATTATATATAAGTTTGAGTTTCTCGAGCCAATCAAAACGGTAATTCTATAATCTCATTTTTTCAATTCTTGTTTGGGCTTGTCGCGTGCTTCGAAGATCCATTTTCTTCCACATATTCTATTACAAAAACATGGATCCACTACCTTCCACATCTTCCATTCCAAAAATCTATGTTTTATATTCCATAGAGGATTATATATTCCTGTTGGACATGTTGTATTTGTTGGATTTATATGTTTCTCAATATTCTCGTTGCAATAAATTACCACTTAAACTTAATTTCTATTGGGTTGATTTTTTTGTGTTTCTTCTTGTTGCATGTTACGAGGGTCAAATTCCTTCCATCTCTTTTATTCCAAAAATGTGGATTGACGGCCTTCAACATCTTCCATTAGAAAAGTATCAGTTTTATGTTCGAGAGAGGTCTAGTCCTTCCAACAACAAGGTAAAGGTACACCTCTTTCTTCCGTGTTATTTAATGAATATTGTGGTATTTGTTTTCAATCTAAAGCATTGATATTTAGTTTTTCAGAATTTCCTAGCCGAAGGTGATTTTTTTCTGGATTTGTTTGATTATAAATTTTTCAATGTTCTCTTTATTTTAAGTTACCACCTTTTACTAAAAATTAATTTTTATTTACTTGATTTGTTAGTTTTTTTTCTTACCTCATGTTTCGAAGGTCAACTTCCATCCACATCTTTTATACCAAAAATGTATATCCACCCACCGCCTTCCACATCTTCCATTTCAAAAATCGTAGTTTTTTGTTCCATAGATGTCTATTCCTTCCAAAAACAAAAAAAAAAAGAAGGTACAACTCTTTCACCTGTTTTCTTTCATGAATATTGTGTGGTTTCATTTCAATTTGGAGTCTTGTTATTATGATTTGAAAATATTCCTTATCATAGGTGTGTTTTCTGCTAGATTTTTTGGATTTAATGAATGAGGACTCACCACTCTGATGCTGTTGAACTGTAGATCGGGAATCAATTTATGTGTGGTCTGACATTTGGGGACCTTAACCTACATCGTGAGAATATGCAGTTAAGAGTATGCATAAGTACTTGAAAGACAATGATCATGTAGGATATAACAAAACTAAATAATAACATAACTTAACAAGGAATAAACCAATACTATAATTTTATTATGATAAAGATACTGAAAGTACTGTGACTTGATAGGGGGGGATGAATTAAAAATAAGCCTTAGGAGACTCCTTGTAATGGTTAGTCGGCTTACCTTCAAGTTAGTAGATAAATAAACACTAAGATTAACTTGCAGAAAATAAATAACCATGTATTCGCGGATCCACAAATCCCAATTTATATTAATCATCTTTAGCGGACGGTACACAAAGATATTTCTATTATAGATTTTGCTAAGGGAGCCCTTACGAGGAACCAGATTGGTACCCACGCATGGGAGAGAATATGATTCTCAAGTCCAAGAGATAGGGGGCCAAATTGAGAGAAGTTAGCCCAAGTTTCAAAAAGAAAAACATTAGAAGCCTCTTACTAGGTTTTAATCTGAATAGGCCATACATTTCCATGCATAAATCGTGTGTCGATAGTAAATTAAGAGGCAAGAATTTCCTTAAACAGAGAGTCATTAAGAATGATGTGGTGTCCCAAAACTAGGGTTTACCACTCACCATGAATAGTGAGATGCCTCAAGTTGTTCCTGATTAACGACACTACCTGACATATTGGAGAATTTTGAAAACAATGCAAAATGTGTCTTATGATTCGATCCCCAAAAAACAAAGAATCTTCCTCAGTTAAACAGTCTTGAACCATATTGAGAGCCTTTTTGGAGGTCCGTTTCTTTGATGAGGATGTACATTTCTTAGATATAGAGGAGTGGATCACTTATTATAAATCTGAAGAGATACGTTCCACTTTAATAGATTCGGAGAGAGACACATGAGCCTTTGTAGAGAAGCCATAGATCGAGTGTGATTCATGATGAACAAGAAAGAGAAATAAAATAAGTTTATAAGTAGAGAGAAAAAGGAGAGGAAGAGCAAATGGCGGTGAAGGGATTGAAGATTCGGTTGCAGGAACCGAGGTTTTTTAGGAGACGAGACTAACTGCAAAAGGAAGAAAATAATTAAATTTTAATAAAAAAAGAAAGCGTGTAACATTAATTATCAAGTCTAATAATACCAAGGATTTCTCGAAGGAAAAAAAGTGTTCCACAAGTAAAGGTTTATTAAAATATTTGCTAATTTATTCTCAGAATCAACAAATTGAAGTACGAAATTACCATTTTCAACATGATCATGAATAAAATGATGAACAATATATTTAGATAAACTGATAGAACTTGTATTATCATAAATAACCAGTACTCCCTCAAACGTTAGACCATTCTAGAATTTGATGCATCATCCAAAGTAATTGAGTGCCACAACTTCTGATTGCCAAATATTTGGACTCAGTAGTTGAGAGAATAACGAATATCTTCTTTTTACTATGAAATGAAATTAGAGAATTTCCCAGAAGTTTCATGTTCCACTGGTACTTTGTTTGTCATTTTTATCACATGCAATATCTGCATTTGAAAAACCGATTAAATTAACATTTTCAGAATGATACCCTAAACCCATATTGGAGAGCCAATGAGATATCGAGATTTTTTGGGGCATATTGAAAATGAGAACATTTAAAGACGTGGAATATCATATCAGGTCGACTAACAGTGAGGTATAGCAACAAACCAATCATTATGCGTTAAAGTTTGTCATGAAATGCTTTTCCTGTTGAATCAGATTACAAACACGTGGATGGACTCATTGGAGCTCTAAGTGCTTTACGTTTTCCCATTCCAATTTTTGGTCAATTCTTTTGTATATTTCCCTTGATTTATGAAGATTCCCTTATCTAATTGCTTAATTTGAAGACTGAAAAAGAATGAGAGAACTCGCATGAGACTCATTTCAACCTCACCTTTCAAGAGATTTGCAAAATTCTCACGAAGGGGAAGGTTAGAGATGCCAAACATAATATCATCAACATAAATTTGAACAATAAGAATGCAAGCATAAGATTTTCTGTACAGAAAGTAGTATCAGTTTTGGCTCTTTTACAATCATTTTTAATTAAAAAAAAAGTTCTTTGTCTTTCGTACAACGCTTTCAGAGCCTGCTTAAGACCATAAAAAGCTTTTGATAATTTGAAAACATAGTCAGGAAAAGATGGATTTCCAAAGTCATGAGGTTGTTTAACAAACACCTCTTCTTTTATCAAGCCATTTAAGAAAATATTTTACATACACTTGAAAGAGTTTGAAGTGATTTAAAAAGTCAAAAGCAATAAGAATGTGATTGGATTCTAATTTAACCATAGGGGCAAAGGTTTCATCATAGTCTACTCCTTCTTGTTGTGAGTAACCTTGACCAACTCCTTCTTGTTGTGAGTAACCTTTACCAACTAACCCGTATTTGTTGCAGATATCCTTACCGTTGTCGTCATGTTTATTACAAAATACCCATTTAGTTCCTATCATAGAGAAATCTTTTGGTCTTTCAATAAGGGTAAACATCTGATTCTTTTTGAATTAATCAAGTTCTTCTTTGATTGCCTTTATCAACGATTTATTTTCCAGAGCTTCAGTTATTCATTTTGTTTCAATTTGTGATATGAAAGCACATGAAGCTTGTTTCTTGAGTAATGACCTTATCTTAAATTAATCATCTATTTAACAAAGAATAATGTTTTCAGGATAAATGGTATAGTGTCTCCACTACCTTGGAAAGTTGACTTTGTTATCTGCAGTAGTCGACTCAACTTCATTAGTAGCAGTCTCTTCAAATAGATTTTGAGTAAATATTTTTTGAACTTCTTCTGCCGGTGTTGATGAATTTATTTCATCTTCACTTACTTTACATTCAGGCACTCTTTGATTAGTATCATCAAATATGACATGAACAAATTCTTCAACATTTAAATTTATTTTATAAAATTCTCGAAAAGCTCTGCTAATTGTCGAATAACCTAGAAAAATACCTTCGAAACTTCTTCGATCAAATTTTCCAAGATTTTTCTTAATGTTACCCTGAATGAAGCATCTGCATCCGAAGGGATGAGAGTAGATAATTTTAGGTTTTCTTCCTCTCCAAAGATCCTTAGGAGTCTTATTTAGTATAGGTCTAATAATACACCTATTAAGAATATTACAAGATGTACTTACAGGTTCTGCCATCAAAAGGTCATGAGATTTCAATCAAGTAATATTGTTCTTATTGTAACTTGCAATGATCGATTTTTCCTTTCAACCTCTCAATTTTTGCTGAGGAGATATAGGTGAAAAGAAGTTTTGAGAAAACCCATTTTCAGCGCAGAACTTTTCAAAATATTTATTTTTGAGCTCCCCATCATGATTGTTGTGAATTGTTGTAATGTAATAACGTACCTCCCTTTGGACTTTAATATAAAAACTTCAAAGTTAGTAAACACTTTATTTTTATGAGATAGGAAAATTACCCATGTGAACATTGCATAGTCATTAACAATTGCAAATGCATATCATTGACCTCTAATACTGGCAGTAGTGAGTAGGACGGAATAGATCCATGTGAAGGAGCTGGAGAGGTTTGGAAGTATTTACAATGTGTTTTTCTTTAAAATATGAACGAGTTTTCTTATCCAACTAATATTGATGTGATCTTTTTTAAATTTCAATTGTGGTAAATAATAACCAAATCAAGTCTTGATAGTTTCTCAAGTACATGCATGCTTGCATGCCCGAGATTTCGATGTCATAGCCATGGATCACTTGTTACTGCAGTAAGACGTGTGAGAGATGGAAATCCACATTATTTAAAATATACATATTATTTACTCGATCTCCAATAAGTGTGATATATTTCTCATGATGTTTTATGATGCAACTAGTACTGAATGTGACTTGAGATCCGACATCGCATAGTTGGTTGATGCTGAGAAGATTGTGTTTGAGTCCTTCAACCAAGTATACTTCTACTAGATCGCATGATGAACTGAGAGAAATAGTTCCAACTCCTGTTACTTCACTTTTAGAATATCACCAAGTTTAACGCATCCTCTGTTAATTCTTTTTATAGTTTGAATTTTTCTTTCTTTCAACACATACGTCTGGAGCATCCACTGTCAACTACCCACATTCCTTTTTAAAAAGTTTTCTTTGATTTCTCCTGCAAGATAACAAAATTAGTTTCTTTTAGGTACCCATGTATTTTATTGGTTGTTCAGGATTAGTAACTTTTGGTCTCCAAATACACTTTCTATAAGAATATTTTCTACAATTAAACGATTTATGACAAACACTGCCACGGGTGAAACAAACAATATTTGCGGATGAACAAGGAGAATAGGGATTTGAAATAGATCTATTTGACCTGTTAGCATAATGAATGGAGAATTTCTCCAGTAATACTTAGTGTTATTTGATCGAATAGAATTGTGGCTTGGAGATTTTAGGATGTTGTTTAACTGCATCATTACTTCCTCCAACTCTATGGTTAGTAAGTCAACCTCAATCTGTCTTGCTTCAAAGAGTATTTGCAAGTTTTTTTTCTTGAGAAAGTTTATTGTATTCGTCAATAATTCAAAGAGAGTACAATTATAACAGTTACAAGCTTTTACATTGCTTGATTCACCTAGTGCCATGAAACACAAGTTTGTCATTTCATCATAGTCATCATCGGTTGTATATCCTTGTTCCAAAGCACCAAAACTTTTTTATCTTCATTTCATCGACTGCCTCTTCTTTTGCATTTTTGAAAGTTTTGTTTAATGTGTCTCTGCGCAGTAGTGGCATCGATTATTGTTTCTTATGAAGTCCTTGTTCTTAAAATCTTGTTGAGTTCTTCTTTTTCTTTGGCTAAGAATTTTTGTTACTCCAAGATTTAGGCGAGTCATGCCTTCATCTTGATTTTCATCGGCTTCTTTCTCAATCTTAGGTGTCTCAGCAGTAAATGCCACTGTCTTCTTTTTGTCGCCTTCGTTTTACCTATTAACATGATTAAGTTATAAGCCATTAAATTACCTTAAAGTTCATCATATGTCATTGTATGCATATATCCTTCTTCAATAATAGCACCTTTAGTTTCCTAGGCTTTGGGAAGACTTCTAACGAGTTATCTAACTTGAAGTGCATTTGAGTAATCCATTCCGAGAGATTTGAGTTTGCAGACAATTTTACAGAATCTCGAGAATGTGGATTCAATATCCTAATAATTCACCATTTGGAACAAATCATACTCGTTTACAAGTGAACATATCCGAGCTTATTTCACTTCATTAGTTACTTCAAGTTTGTCCCACATTTCATTCGTTGTTTCACATGTTAATATTTTGTCGTATTCTGCTCCACTCACTACATTATACAAGAAACTTATAGCTCTAGTATTAGTTTGGATTACCTCTTGTTGTTCCTTAGTGATATCAAATGATTCAGGGTCAAAACTTTTCACTGCCATCTTTCCCAGTCAGTTATGGAATAGTCTTAGGACCCTTTTTGATTACTATCCACGCTTGCTGATGATTTGATTAAATAAAATATACTAAATGTATCTTTCCAGTGAGAGTAGTGTTGTTCATTAAAGTATGGTGGTCGATGTTACGAATGTCTGTCTTCAAGTAATGCGCCAGGAATTTGATAGTGTTTCATTGGATCTTTTCTCATGTATTGTTTAACACTAAATTTATTATACATGCTCTGATACCAATTGATATTATTGAGGGGGTCAACTAAAATTTAGCCTTAGTTGACTCCTTGTAATGGTTAGTCGGCTCACCTACCAGTTTGTTGATAAATATATAGTAAGAATAACTTGCATAACATAAATAATGCAGAATGTTTATATTGGTTTGGATCAACAAAGTTGTGTCTAGTCCAGTCCTCTTATGTTAAAAGGGTTTCATTTAGAGTGTTTGAAGTGTGTCCTGAGTACTACAATTTTTCCGTAACTTGGTTCTTTCTGATATGTAAATCACAGACTCTACCTTTGTCACTTCTTCTACTCGTAAACCTACACTCAAAATCTTTGTTTCTCTTTTCTTTTCAATTTTTTTCACTCTCATGATTAAAAAGATTTATGAAAGGTAAAAGAAGATTGTACTATAAGGTCAAGAGAAGTTGTGTAATCTTCATCCATGGCGTAGAGATGTTTAAATAGTGGAGAGAGGTGGAGCTCTATTGAAAACCCAAGGGAATTGTAAATCAAGGATCCTTGGATGATATCTTTATTTAGTTTAATTGATTTGCTGAATCATGTACATATTGAATATGTTCATAATTAAATCAATTCCTTCATTTGTTGGATAATTCCTGAAATTTTGTTGAGTTGTTGATCTTTTCCATAAGTTGTGACTTCCTTCCTTTGCTAGATAATTCCCTGAGATCTTGTCTTATCTTCCTTGAATTTGTTTGAGTTGATATTCTTTTCCATAAGTTGTATTTGATTATGCTGTGAATGTCTTTTCCTTCTTTAGACTTTTGTTCTCCTTGATTTAAGATCTTTTGCCGTTCTCGGGTGCTTTGAAAATCCATACTAGATTTCATTTGGTCTTGGATTTGTATTGTTTTCCATAATATGAGTTATGACTTTAAGCTGCTAGTATTATGGTTTGTTAATTCCTGTGATCTACATTAATTAGAACATAACAAGTTAAAATAATATACATGATTAAACTGAAAGCAATGACCAAGTTTATAACCTGTTTTATCTGAATACTAATATGTACTGATAACATGGTCAATGCAATAAAAGTTGACAAAACTGTACGGGAACAAAAATAACCGACATAAAACCACATGGGCCAAATGTGGAGTCCTATATGTACGACTTATTGGGAGGAACCAATATGCCCGGCAAAAAGAGAAGCATGCTAGAATCATCACTAAAACGATGCCCACATAGGGGTCTGACAACCTACGAGGCATGTAGTTCTGGTACTTGAGAATGTCTGACCCTAGTCTACTGTGCATTAAGCCTTCCATATGATTAAGTAATTTATATAATTGAAGTATGGTAGTGTTGGACAGCTCAAATGTTGCCATCCAAACTCTAAGAATGTAACAATTATAATTGATAATGTAACATTTATAAACTGAAGCATGTGTAAAACTAAACTAACTGGGAAATCTAACCTATTATGTATAATTCATGAAAAAACAAATATATAAAACGAGGGTTCTAAATATCCTAAAAAACTAAGTAATAACATGATAATCTGATTTGGATAAAAAAAAAATAGCTAATTCATGATACACTACTAAAGTTGTAGAAACCCTAAGTTAGATAACAATAAGGGAATCAAGAGTGTAACTGAAATCTAGGGATCTAATGGGTGAAAGTAACCCACTAGTGAAATCCCACATACCTAAGGGACAAATTTCACGGAGAATCTTTCAAGATGGAACTGATGGAACCTAGTTGCGTTCCGTAAATAGGGTTCTAGACCTCTTTCTTCTCTTACTATCTATTTTCGTATATTTTGATAAATGATATGACTTAGGTAAATTCTAGTAATGTTTCTAAGCTAGACCTGATCAAAACGACATAGTTTAGGGGTCCAATGCATAAGGAAAAGGCCAAAACACCGCTGACATAACTACTATCTTTATTATTGATGAATGGGACCGATGGACCATCAATTGACTGACAATAATTGCTGGTCAACCATTAGTCATGACTGGAGGGTGGTTTTTGGGGGTCTGATCCATAGATGTGAACCACGGTTTATGGTCTGGCTTGTGTTCCGTGGGTCCTTCTAGGGCTCGACCCTTAGAAAAAATTTTGGGGCTATGTTCTGGGGAGGGGGTCACAGATTTAAACCACTGTTAATCAATATAGGTTATGGCTCACCCTACGGTCAGCGGGTGGCGAGCTTGAGTTGCACCTGCAACTTCTAAAATTACGCACTGAGGTCCGTTTTTCAATACTGGGTTTTACAAAACTGACGAATTTTTTATTCACTTCCTTCATCAGTATGAAGAGATTTATTTTTTCGCTTTGAAAAAAATTCTCTTCTAAAGGACGAAAGGTTTTGAACAAAGAGGTGACCTCACTTTTATTTGTAAGTGTGTACAACCAAGTATACATGTTGTACTGATCAACAACGATATAATACTATAACTTTTTGTCTAGTGATAAAACGCGGGACGGTACCCAAAGATTACCTGAAGAAATACATTATTGGATAAAGTGAGTCGTTGAAATTGATAACGATGTGTTTTATTATAACAACATGCATTAAACACTTCAAAATTCTCTGTAATAGACAAAGGTAAAAAAAAATCAAAACAATCTTTAAAAATTGTTAAATCATGATGACCCGAGTGACTATGCCATAGGTGAAAAAGAACCGTTGTGGAAGCGAGATTGATCTATATTTGTGGTTTGGTTGGTAGATGTAGTCATTCATAGAGTCCATTCTTATTCCGGTCTTGTAATAGGGACTTCTAAGTATGCATGTCCTTCCCTAGAAATGTAAAAGGAAAAAATTCAACAAATGTGATATTATCTTTACAAAACTTGGGTTTAGAAATAATGTCTTTTTAATAAATGGAGCACATAGAGTGTTAGAATGTCGGCAAGCATAATTACGCTAGAATAAAAATACCTTTTAACGACAATAAATATTGACATTAATATAGATTGATTAAATCTTTTCTAATATTATTAAAGTGTCGTTAGAACCACTATCGCTAATAGCTTTAGGTCACATTAAAAGAGTGTTAATTGTCAATAAAAATTCATATTTAATGGCAATAATGAATTAATTGCGGCTAATGATCATTTTTATGTAGTGTTAGGTACCTGTATTTGAGTTGAACCAGTATGAGTTATAGGAATGGTTTTACCGTCACCCATAGATATTCCTTTATTTCCTATATACTCTTAAAGATTATGAGGTTCAGCGGTTACATGATGAGTCGCACCTAAATCGACAACCGAAGAGTTGTATGCTGACTGCAAATTACAGGAAAAGTTGGGCTTAACATCAAAATGGTTGTGCGATTTGAAAAGACACACATCTGCACCGTGACAAAATTTTTGGCACAATTGGCATAAAACATGTTGTCTCCAATAATATTTAAAATATTTCTGATTGTTAAAGTTGGAATGTCGAAACATACATTGGTTCCGTTGTTGATTGTTAAAGAGATGATTATTCCTGATAGAATAGGCTGGCAATTTTTTCCTCTGTGCTAATGCAGATGTGATGTTGGAGATGGCTTCTCAAGGTCTTGGTGCTTGAGGAAAATCTCATGATTTGTGAGCTTGTGAAAAATTCTTTAGAACTGAAGGAAGTGTCCCGTGCTCGTATTGCAGCATAGATCTCATGGTACTCATGGCCCAAGCTGCTTATAATCTTTACAACAAGTTCTTCGTCTTATGTTGGTGAACCAAATATTTTGAGAGCATAAAAAATAGATCGAATCTCATGCAAGTATTTTATAACCAATTTAAAGACGTTTAAAATATTTTGTAGTTGGTCATGCAGGATAAAAATGTGAGTGTGGCTCTTATTTTACGTAAGCTGTAAAAAACATCCCAGGTTGTCTTAGAAAATGGAGTCTTCACAGTAGTTGGTGCAATGGTTGGATCGAAAGATGTTATCATTGCTTTCTTGATCAGTTGGTCCTGAGGAACAAGAGTTGGTGTCTGGGATCTAGAATTGTAAGGTTATCTCATGTTAAAGTCATTGGTGGTGCCAATTTTGATCCTTCAAGATGTTCCATGTGTTGATGGCCATTGAATAGCATCACAAGTTGTGCTTTCCAAGTAAAAAAGCTGAGGTTACCTTGTAGTTTGATAGGTAACTGATCTCATCAATTATAGGTGAAGCAGAAGAAGAACTATTGTTGGTGGCAGTAGCATCACAAGTGTTAAAAACATCATGATGGGTTGTTCCTTGAGAGGCAACCATAGATGGGAAGAGAAAAAAAATAAGGATCTAACTCGTAAGAGGCTAGAGACTCTGATACCATATAGGCAAAAGTAGAAGAAATATGATTTTATTCTTTCAACATTAAAGAGTTAAATACAACCAAGTACAACAACATGTAGCTAAACTTAAGCAAGCTAATTGTTGCATAAATTCCTAAACCGTTGAGGAATTTTCTACGAGCATACAATAACATTAAATTAGTATAGTAGGAGGAGCCTTCTAAAGATAATAAAAGCAGTAATTATAATGGTAAATTATTATAAGATAAGATAATTATGCTTAATAAATCCAAGGAAATAACATTTAACCTGACGTACTAAAAAAGGAAGTGAATCAAGAGATAATTAATCAGGTTAATTCAAAAAAAACCATAAACCCACATCCTAGAATCAAATTGATCAGTACAAAACAAGAGCTCTATTGACAATCAACGCAAAAATACTGGAGGCATTTGGGACTGATAACTGACCTTGATAAACCAGGGTGACAATATTAGCTCATTAGCACAACAAGCACTTACCAAAAGATCTTTCTCTGTGTTTTCATCCATTTCATCTAATTCATAATTGTAGGGATCAAGATTTGCATGGTTTAAAGGTTAAAAGTACTAATTTTCGTATGATTAGAAACCCCAAAAAATGTTAAATGTTCAACATATGGGGCAACCTATTTCAAAGTAATAGGTATCACCTTCTAGTAGATACCAATTCCCATCAGGATGATCGTGATTGATCAATTTCAGTCATTATCAATCTTGATGGTGCACAAGCTCATTTCCTTAATGGATAATGTAATACCTCGCCTTAGTTGTTCTACCATTAAAAAGTTAAGTGTAAACTTTATGTTCAGATATGATGATAATGTGTTGTATTTTGGCATAATTGACAATTTACTTGAATTTGTTGTGAATAAGAAAATGGAGGATTTACGCCTGAACATACATTATAAAACTGTTTATCCGAATGGGAATCATGACCAACTTTGTAACTTGCCAGAAGTTGTCGATATTTTATAGTTCATCGATTATAAAACTCAACTGCAATAATTTAAGAATATTACAATATTGCATACAAAAATGGACTTCTCTGAAGAGTTTAGCGTTGCAAAGTTTTTTAATCTGGGATGAACATATTAAACAAATAATGTCTAGTTGTCCTCAATTGGAACCATTGAATCTATATGGAGTTTGTGGTTTTAATTTATGGATTTTGTGCAAACAATTAAAACCACAAAATCCTTATAGATTCAAAGATTCCAATTGAGGACAATTTGACAATATTTTTTAACGTGGTCATCCCAGATAAACAAACTTTTTGGTGTAAAACTCTTTATAGATGTCCAATTTGGTACACGATCTTCTATATTTTGCATTCATTGTAGTTGAGTTTTATAATCTATGAAATACTACAGAGAAATTCTTGCAAACTATACAGTTGGTCAAGGCCAATCAGATAAACAGATCTATAATGTATATTTAAGCATAAATATTCCACTTTCTTATTCACAGTAAATTCAATTCAGTTGTCAAACACGAGAAAATAGGACACGCCATCGTCATATTTGAACACAAAGTTTAGACTGAACTTTTTAATGGTAGAGCACCTAAGGAGCAGTAGTACATTATCCGTTAAGTAAATCAATTTGAACACTGTCAAGCTATCTAAGTAACCCTACTCATCGTTGTCATAAACAACATTTTTGGTCTAAATCCAGAAGTATTGCCAAATATTAGAGACATTAGTTGTTCTGAGCATATCTATTATGGACAATAAATAAATATGTAATTTTGAGTATTTTCTTCAGCCAACCAAAAGGGTCTTTCTATAATTTTACTTTTTGAATTCTTGTTTGTGCATGCCACGCATTTCGAAAGGCCACCACCTTCAATATCTTCTATTCTAAAAATGTTGATCCAACAAATTCAATATCTGCCATTTCAAAAATCTTAGTTTTATGATCCATAGTGGTCTGCTCCTTCCAACAAAAACAAAAATGTACACCACTCTCCCCATTTTCCTTCATGAATAGAGTGGGTTTCCTTTTAATCTGAACCATTGCAATTTAGATTTGAAAATCTTCCTTAACTAAGGAGTATTTTGTACAGTATTTGTTGGATTTATATGTTTCTCAATGTTCTAGTGCCATAAATTACCACTTTCTAGTTAAATTAGATTTTTATTGAGTTTATTTGTTAGTGTTTGTGATTTTCGCGTGTTTCGGTGGTCGGACGCCTTCAATCCCTTCTATTCTAAAAATATATATTTGTAGCCTTCCACATCTTCCATTTAAAAATTTCAGTTTACATTCAAGAGAGGTCTACACCTTCCAAAACAAGCAAAAGGTACACCTTTTTCCCCCCTTTTTTTATATCATGAATATTATGGGATTTCCTTTCAATCTAAAGTGTTAATATTTAGATAGGTAAATCTTCCTAACCTAAGGTCAATTTTCTCTGGATGTTGTTGATTTATATGTTTTGGAATGTTATTTTTGTTGTAAATTACCACCTATTACTAAAAGTTAAATTTTTATTTAGTTGATTTGTTAGTGTTTGTATTTGCCGCGTGTTTCAAAGGTACATCGCCTTCCACATCTTTTATTTTGAAAATTGAGATCCAGCCCCTTCAATATATTTCATTCCAAAAATCTTTTTTTTATAATCTCAAAGGGTCTTCTCCTACCAATAACAAAGAAAAAGTACAACTCTTACCCATTTTTTCTGTCATGAATTTTGTGGGTTTTCCTTTAAATTTGAAGTGTTGCTATTTAGTATTGAAAATCTTTATTATCAAAGGTGCATTTTTTTGCTAGATTTTTTGGATCTATATGTTTTTTCAATGTTCTCTATGCTATAAATTATCACCTTCTACTTAAATATAATTATTATTTAGTTGATTAGTTAGGTTTTGTGTTGTATGCGTATTTCAAAAGTTCACCACCTTCCATATATTTTATACAAAAAATGTGGATACACCCCTTTCCACATCTTCAATTTCAAAATCATAGTTTGTGTTCTTAATAGGTCTACTCCTTCCAACAACCAGATAAAGATACATCTCTACCCCCTCGTTTTCTTTCATGAATATGGTGGGTTTTCCTTTCAATCTTGAATGTTTCTATTTAGGCTGCAAAATTTCCTTACTAGAGGTGTGTTTTTTATTGCATTCTTTTTTGGATTTATATGTTTTTCAACATTCTCTTTGCTATAAATTACCACCTTGTACTAAAAGTTAATTGCTTAAGTTGATTTGTTAGTGTTTGTGTTTTCCGCGTGTTTTGAAGGTCCACCGCCTTCCACATTGTCTATTCAAAAAAAATTGATCCACTCTTTCCACAACTTCCAATCCAAAAACTTTAGTTTTATTCTATAAGGAGGTCTACTCCTTCCAACAACAAGGAAAAGGTACACCTCTTTCACCCATTTTCTTTCTTCAGTATTGTTGATTTTCCTTTTTGTTTAAAGTGTTCTTATTTGGATTGGTGAATCTACATAACATAGGTGCGTTTTTTTTTTTTTTGTGGATTTGTTGGATTTATATGTTTTTCAATGTTGTCTTTTCTATAATTACCACCTTCTACTTAAATTTAATTTTATTTACTTAATTTGTTAGTGTTTGTGATGCCTACATGTTTCAAAGATTTACTGCCTTCGACATGTTTTAATCAAAAAATTTAGATCCACCACATTTCAAATTTTCATTCAAAAAATCAAAGTTTTATGTTCAAGATACGTCTACACCTTCCAACAAACATGAAAAGTTACACCTCCTTGTCGTGATATATTTCAGGAATATTGTGGGTTTTCCTTTCAATATGAAGTGTTTCTATTTAAATTTGCAACTTTTAATTACCAGAGACGCGTTTTTTGCAGTATTTTTACGATTTATATGTTTTATAATGTTAACCTTTTTATAAATTACCACTTTCTTCTGAAAGTAAAATTTTATTTAGTAATTTGTTAGTGTTTGTTCTTGCTGCATGTTTCGAAGATCCACTGCCTTCCACATGTTCTATTCAAAAAATTTGGTTCCCCCGCCTTCCACATGTTCCATTCCAAAAATATTTGTTTTATGTTCTAGATAGGTACTCCTTCAAACAACAAAGAAAAGGTACACCCCATTCTTCAATTTTCTTTCATGAATATTGTTTGTTTTCCTTCCTTTTAGTATGAAGTATTGCTATTTAGATTTGCAAATCTTACTTACGAAGGTCTATTTTTCTTTTTCAAAGAATTTGTTTAATTTATATGTTTTTCAATGTTGTGTCTTTGCTATAAATTACCACCTTCAACTTAAATATACTTTTTACTTAGTTGATTTGTTTGCCTTTGTGCTTGTTGCATGTATTATAGGTCCACAATCTTCCATATATTTTGTTCCAAAATGTAGATCCCCCCCCCCTTTCCACATCTTCCATTCCAGAATTCTTAGTTTTATCTTTCGGAGAGGTCTACTCCTAATAACAAGTAAAATGTCCACCTTGATCCCCCGTTTTCTTTCATGATATTATGGGGTTTCCCTTCAATGTTAATTGTTGCCATTAAGATTTGAAAATCTTCCTTACCGAAGGTGTGTTTTTTTGTTGGATATGTAAGATTTCTTTGTTTTTCAATGTTCTCTTTGTTATAAATAACAAGATTATACTTGCAATTAATTTTTATTTATTTGATTTGTTAGTGTTTGTGCTTGTCGTGTGTTTTGAAAGTCCATCGTCTTCCAGAACTTCTATTCAAAAAATTAAGATCCCCCGCCTTCCACATCTTCCATTCTATAAATACTAGTTTTATTATCAAGAAGGTCTAATCCTTCCAACAAAATAAGTAAAGGGCATAACCTCTTTTCACCGTTTTCTTTCATAAATATTGTTGATTTTCCTTTCAATATGAAATAATGCTATTCAGATTGGCAAAACTTCCTTAATGGTGGTGCCTTTTTTTCTGTATTTATATGATTTCAATGTTCTCTTTACTATAAATTACAACCTTTTACTTAAGGTTAATTTCTATTTACTTGATTTGTTAGAGTTTGTGCTTGTCGCCTGTTTCGGAGGTTCATTGCCTTCCACATCTTCTATTCAAAAAATTTAGATCAATCACCTTCCATATCTTTCATTCAAAAAATCTTAATTTTATGTTCTAGAGATATTTACTTTTTCCAACAAATGGAAAAAAATACATCTCTTTCCCGTTTACTCTCATGAATATAGTGTGTTTTCCCTTCAATCTGAAGTGTTGCTATTTAGATTTGCAAATCTTCCTTTATTGAGGTGCATTTTTTTTGTTGGATTCATACGTTTTTCAATGTTATCTTTGCTGTAAATTACAACATTATACTTCAAGTTAATTTTTATTTAGTTAATTTTGTTAGTGTTTTTGATTTTCGCGTGTTTTGAAGGTCCATCGCCTTCCACATCTTCTATTCCAAATATTTATATCCACCACCTTCCACATCTTCATTCCAAAAATCTTTGTTTTATGTTGTGTAGAGGTCTAATCCTTTAAACAAAAATTAAAAGGTACACCTATTTCCCCCTTTTTCTTTGGTGATTATTGTTGGTTTTTCTTTTAATATGAAGTGTTGCTATTTATATTTGCAAACCTTACTTATCGGATGTGCATTTTTTGTAGGACTTGTTGGAATAATATGTTTTTAGGTATTCTCTTTTCTATAAATTACCTTCTTTTACTTAAAGTTTTGTTTTCATTTAGTTAAATTGTCAATGTTTGTGCTTTCCCCCATGTTTCAAAGGTCCACCATCTTCCACATCTTCTATTTAAACAATGGATATCCACCGCCTTCCACATGTTACATTCCAAAAATCCTAGTCATATGTTCAAGAGAGGTCTAATCTTTTCAACAACAAGGAAAGCGTACACCTCTCTCCCCATTTTATTTCATGAATATTGTTGGCTTTCCCTTCAATCTAAAATATTGCAATTAAGATTTTCATATCTTCCTTATCGGAGGTGCATTTTTGCATAATTTGTTTGATTTATATGCATTTCAATGTTCTCCTTGCTATAAATTATCACCTTCTACTTAAAGTTAATTTTTATTTAGTTGATTTTCTCATTTTTGGCTTGCCCCGTGCTTCGAAGATCCAGTGCCTTCAATATTCTATTCCAAAAAACATAGATCCACCATCTTTTATTAAAGAAATCTTAGTTTCATACAAACAATAAAACAATTAGAACAACAAACCATCACAGGGTACATACAATAAAGCATACAATTATTTAAACATTGATAAATTGAAGATCCGTAGGCTTTAATACATTTTTTAGAATATTAGTCATGCTTTGATTAACTATGCCGATATTTAAGTTACTTGGGCCACACTGCATTTGACAAAGTTTGACGAAACATCTTTGCGTAGACTTTTGAGATGTCATCTGCTTGATTTTCAAAGTACATGTCAGTGTTTTATTGGCTGATTTAGTTATGCTGATTGGAAATACATATGGGGGATACATGTAAGAGTATTCATTTGACGTAGAAGATAAGGCCAACAAGTGACCAAACAGTGATGCAACTGATTGCTTTCAAACTAGGATAGTTGAGGCTCCTATATATATTATTAAAGTTTATGTTTTTGTTTTAGGATGTTTGTTAGTAAAGTTTTTGTTTAATTGTTGTGTTGTTTCTTTCAATTTTTTTATGGTTCTTTTGGTTCTGGGTTGTAAGTTGAATGTCGAGGTTCTTCAGTATATCTTGTATGTTCTTCCTATAAAATTCATAAGAAAAAAAATAGAATTCTCCTTCTCATTTATCTAATGATATTAATTGAACTTCATTCGTAATTTGGTAGAATTATTCTTCTCATTTAAAGTGGCTTCTTCCTCAAAGAAAAAGGACACCGCTCCAGAGAGTTCATTTTCATTCAAGGGTAATGACTGAACCAGACAGATCGTTGTTCCTAAGGTTTGAAGTTGTAAAGTAAGAACACTCTCTTGTAAGTTTTTTATTTATAAATATCACTTTTACGAGAGTTCCACACGTGAACAAGTAGTTGTTCTCTTTTTTTTTCATACCATCTCCATCACAATCTATGTATCATCCTTAATAGTTTTTTCGCGAGTTTCACCCGCGAGCAATTGGTAAGCTAATGTTATGAAAAGTTAGAAGATTCCTTATTTGCTGAACCCAACTTCTGAATAAGACATATGTCCTAAAATATCATATTTCATATATTCAAACACAAGATACACGTTACAAGACAATCACGAGGTAGCTAGATCCTCTAACTTGATGATATTGGGGAGATAAAGCTTGCAGAGGATCATAATATCTCGTGCCATATATCTAACACTTTCTGGATCAAAATTATCAAATAGCACCTTCTTAAGGGCGACTTTCCTCCAACTTTCTAACTCATGTGCTCTGAATAGCGTGTTGTAAAATGGTATAGGAAAAACATTCATCAATAAGAAAACCTAAAGTAACATAATGATATTAAAATTCTTAGAAATTTTAGAAGGTAGGAAGAAGCATATTGACCCTATAATAGCTGGCATTTTCACCCAATATTCCATTCCTAGGAACAGACAGAGATATCAAGTGTAGCATGACTCTGCTATGAGAACATGTATGGAAAATGAAAGAAGTTTCACCTCTCGTAACCTCTAGTATTTCTTATTTAGATTCAAGACTTTAGCATTAACTGGATATAATGTATGTTTGGTCTCACTTACTTTACTATATCATCTTGCCTTTTGTGATCTGCTAAGAAAGCATGTATAGGAAGGTCAAGAAAATTACGCTTCTCATTTACTTTTTGTTTTGTCTAAAAAGATAATTCAAATATTTTTTCTGGACTACAGAGATGTGAATCTTATGCCCTTTGGGTTGTGTTTTGTTTCTCGCGGGATATGGTACAAAAATGCGAAAAGGGATGGTCTTTCGAATTTATTTAAGTCTTCTAAGACTCTGTTAGGAGTTTGTCTTTTCAACTGCAGTTAATATTACTTTTACTGTGTTATATTAGATAAGACTTAGTCAAATAGTTCTTACCCATCTATTCTTATTACATAGGAGTAAGTTAGTGAGTTCGGAATCTGCTAGTCATGGGCTTACTTCTTACTGCTTATTGCTTTCTTTTTTTACTCTAGTCTAATAAATGTAATATGAAGACATCAATTAAAATATTCTTCTACCGATATTCTTCTTGACTTCTTTGCATTATAATAACTCATACTTCAGAAATTTACAAACAATTTGTATCTAGAGATTTTTTATCTTGCATGATCTGTTGTTATATCTCTGAGTGATTGTTTCAAGTGATTACAGAACCACAACAAGAAACAACAAAAGATTAGAAATTGAAGAAATCTCTTGTTTCTTGGCAATTAAACCTCCAGTCTTCAATGGTGAAAATTTTCATATGTGGGCAGCGAGAATATAAGATTATCTCGAATCTTTAGATTTTTGGGAGGAAATCGAGGAAGGCTATGAAGTTCTTCAACTACCCAGAAACCCAAAACCTCAACTCAAAATCACAAGGAAAAGAAAGTAGAAAATCCAAGGCCAAGGCCTATCTATTTTCAGCAGTTTTTTCAACAACTTTCACTCGTATCATGTCTCTAAAATAAGCAAAGGTCGTTTCGGATTATCTCAAGGAAGAATATGAAGGAGATGATGTATCAAAGGTATGCAAGTGTTGTATCTCATTAGAGACTTTAAGTTGCAGGAAATGAAAGAATCGAAACCATCAAAGAATACTCTGACAATCTTATTAGCAAAGCAAACACATAAAGATTACCTGGTTTAGAGTTTAAAGACTCGCATACTGTTGAAAAGATTTTGGTTACTCTACCTGAAAGATTTGAAGCCAACATTACCACTTTGGAGAACAACAAGGATCTATCAAGAATCATTTCCCCGAAATGATTGAATTCCTTGCAGCCTCAAGAATAAAGAAGGATTATGAGAGAACAGGGAGCATTGACAGCCAAACATGACAAGAGAGGAAAATACAAAAAGAAAACAATAAGAAGAACAAAGAAACAAATGGACAAGGATCAAATCTCTCCAACAAAAAAAAACAAAGCATGTAACTTCAAAGGAAACTATCCTCCTTGTAAGATTTGTGGAAAGAATGCGAGTACGTCACATTAGTGTTGAAAAAGGCCTGATGCTAAATGTACTAAGTGTAACCAGCCTAGTCACCTAGGTTGTTAATGAATAGGAAGAGGATAAACTCTTTGTGACGTCGTGTTTTACAAGCAATGTTGTAATTGAGACTTGTCTTATTGACAGCGCGGATGAAAAACCCATATGAATCAATAAAGAGATCTTTAAAGACATGAAGCCTACTGGAGATACAAAAGTCATAATAGGTCATGGCGGTTAAATTCTGGTAAAAGGAATGAGAACTATTACAATGGAAATACAATAAGGTACTAAAGCAATTTTCGATGTTCTTTATGTACAAGATTTAGATCAAAACTTTTTAAGTGATCGTCAATTGTTTGAAAAAGGTTTCAAATTGTATTTCGAAGATAAACATTTCTTGATCAAGGATTCTTTTGGACATGACTTGTTTAATGTCAAAATGAGAAGCATAAGTTTCTGATTAAATCTCTTTGAGGAAGAACAAGTGGTTTATTCAGCAAGAGAAAATGCTTCTGAGTTGCGGCATAAGAGACTTGGAAATATCATTATCAAGGTCTTTTCAAAATGCAAGAATTGGTTATAGCCGGGAACCTTTATATACTGGGAGAGAGTTCTCAAAATTGTCGGTCTTGTCGATTTGCAAAAAAAAGTAGACTTCCATTCCCAAAGGCTAGTTGGAGAGCAACAAGAAAGTTGTTGCTGGTTCACACCGATATTTGAGGACGCCAAAGGACTTCCTCACTTAAAGGTAGTCTTTTATTATATTATTTTATTGATGCTTGACCCTAGTATGCTGGATTTATTTTTTAAAATTATAAATTTGAGGTCAAAAGCATTTTTTTGGAAGTTGAAAGGGAAGTTGGAAAATGAAAGTTGCTCAAAAATTAATATTTTACGTTCTGACAATGGCAAGGAGTACACTTACCATCAATTTGTTCTATTTTGTGAAGAAGTGGGGATTGAACGCCAATTTGCTGCCAGAACAAAATGGAATTAGTGAGAGAAGAAACAGGTATATCATGGATATTGCAAGATGTATGTTGCACGAAAAGAATTCGCCAAAGATGATTTGCGCAGAGGCAGCAAATACAGTTGCATTCCGAAAAAATCATCTTCCCTCAAAATCTAAGAGACATCAAACAGCTTTTGAAACATGATATGGTACAAGCCTCCGCTGTATTTTCTAAAAGTGTTTGTTGTCTTTGTTTTGTCTATGCACCTCATGTCAAATGGGATTAATTAGATAAGAAGGCTGCCCCGGGCATTCTTATTAGGTAGATTAATGTTTCAAAAGCATACAATACAAAGATAGTTATCAGCAGAGATGTCCACATCATGGAGAAAATGAAGAATCGGATTGGGATGACTCAAGGAAATCAGTCTACATAAAGAGCTTATGGTTAAATGAAAGGGAAAATGATCCACTATTTAGGGGAACTCGATTGCACTCCGATATATATGAGAGATATAATGTTGTGATTCATGAACCTTTTAACCCTAACGATGCTCTCAAAGACCCCAAGTAGAGAAATTCAATGGAGGAGGAGTTGTTTATGATAGAAGAAATGATACATGGTAGATTGTTACAAACCTCAAGGAAAAAAAGTAATTTGGGGTAAACTTGGTGTTCGGAATCAAGCTAAATGTTGATGGTTCAATTAATCAGCATAAAGCAAGTCTTCCAGTTAAGGGTTATGCTTAAATTTTTGGTGTAGATTAATCACACCTTTTTTCTCCAGTTTCTAGGCTCAACATGATCATATTTCTAAAAAAACTGGATGGGAAGTGCATCAAATGGATGTCAAATCAGTATTTCTTAATGAAATTCCTGAAGAAGAAATTTATATTGAACAACCTAAAGGGTTTGTTATAAACGGAAAGGAAGATAAAGTCTATCGACTACATAAAGCTCTTTATGGCTTAAAACTGGCACCAAGAGCTTGGTATAGTGAAATAGATGATTATTTGCTTGGTCTCTCTTTTAAAAAAAAATTCAGAACTCATATTATATGTTAAACATAATAGAAGTGAGATTCTTATTGTTTCTCTTTATGTGGATAACCTTTTGATTAAAGGGAGAAGTGAAAAGCTAATTGATGAGTTTAAGAAAAATATGATGCAAGCTTTTGAAATGTCTGGTCTTGGTACTATGACACATTCCTTGGAATGGAGATTACACAAGGAAAATATGAATTTTTCTTTTGCCAGGAAAAAGTACGTAAAGGAAATTTTTAAGAATTTCAAAATGGAGTTGAAGAATGTGAGCGGAGGTCGTGAAAAGATAAATGGTGTGAATTATTTGACTAGAAATCCACCACCGGTTGAGGAGTGGTTCTATAAAGAGGATACTAATGCAATGAACGATATAAAGGGGGGTTGTGAAACATAATCCTTCAATTGTATGATTAGTACTCGAACAAGAGTAAACTTTGGTAGCTATCAAGAGAAAAAGTAACTAGGGTGTGTGTGTTCCCCACAAGTTCATAACATAACATTCCTAGTAATAACAATCATTTCCTAGTGTATTACATGAAAAGTGATAAGTTAGGTATCTCTAGATCCTTGGTCTGGCATCTAGAGTATTCTACCCCGCACATTGGACCGGCTACATGTGTATAATTGACAAACCCTTATCATTACCTCACATTACACATCACATCGATGTATGACCTAATTTTCACCCTTGCAACAATTTACTAGCATATTAAATAGTATCACACTAAATCTATGATGATAAATATTTTCTTATTAACTACCTTCTTGGTCCGGCAAGAAGCAACAAGATAAATTCTAACGTTTGCACTCGTTAAAAGACTTCTACGAGAAAGAATTATCAGTACATGCAAAAATACTATTCAAGAATTGTTTAATTACTAGTTATACCTTGTTAATGACTCATTGTTCCCACAACCCTAGTTGTGGATCTTGCTACCCATATTCGTAAGAACACAACCCTTGTAGATAGATGAAGAAATCATGAACTTAAGTAATAACAATAGTAAACACAAAAATTGCACTTGAATTGCCAACCAAAAGCTTCAAAACGAAATTCGAAAATTATTATTTGCCAAAGTTGCAAAAACTAATCTCTAAGACATCAACTAAAACAATGGCAGTAGGAGCTAACACTCTATAAATAGAGAACAAGATCCTAATAAAAATGGAATTCAAATAAGTAAAGTTTGTTCAGGTACACGACTTCAATCTACGATACCAACTTATGGGACATCTATCAATCAACAGTCTGTTAAATGCTTTCATCAACCAAGACATAGAAAATATTTCAGCCTCTAGAATGCACTCTTTTGTAAATGAAACGATGGACAAAAAACACGGTCTTTCGACCCATCTACTGTCCATTGATACTCCCCCGTGACTCCACACTTAGAATCTGCAAGAGAACGCTCGCAGTCTCATACTACAGTTCACCAGTATGGTCCTTCGATTGATCGACGGACCATCGATGCTAGTGTGGTTCCACACATGGTTAGAATTCCCTGATTTCCTTCAATTCATGGGCTTCTCATCTACGATCATCATCTACGGAATGTTAATGGATCGACGGTCCATCAATTTCCTTTGTAGGTCCTTTTTCTGCATTTTCTCAGTTGTTTCCTTAATTTTATGGCTGAACATCTTTCCTACAAAATCAGACACAAAAATTATTAAAACCAATACAAAAATGCACAAAAGACACACAACCCTTAAGTAAAATGCATTACAAATACAGTGAACTCACGGTACATCAACACCCTCAAATTAAATTCTGTGTTTGTCCTCAAGAGACGCACTATGACCCTAAACAACACTTGCATAGAGGCAGGCAATTTAAGCTCAAGCAATCACATGGATATCTATCCCGACTCTTTCTTGTTTGAGTGCATGCGTACGCCTCAAACTCGACATGCTAACTCATGCAGATCATATCATTAGTCAACAAACACCTCTAATGTTTTTCCTATCACCAAGGTACCAATTTATTATAATATAACTAGTTCCCTCACTTCAAACCAAGTCCTCAATTTTCACACAGTGATTATAAATTTTGGGTAAAGGATCTATTTCAACATTCATGCTCAGGAATAAGTTTAAGTTCTCCATTCCATAGGCTTTCCCTTATCATCGCTGCTTAGGTTCACCAAACTAGACTTTGGAATCACGGTAGGACTTTATGGACTGTAACGTAGGGTTAGGGTCAAGTTGGTGCATTGAGATACATTTAGTGGTTATCTTCCCTTCTTGACATTACAACTAGGCCTTCCACCTTTTTTTATTGTTTTGACTCCCTATTTATTTTCTTTTCTTTCCTTTAACTGATTTCAACCTTAGGTGTGATTCAGCTGTGATTCACTTTTGTATTTTTTTATTTTTTTTCAATTATTCTTTCATTTTCACCAAGTCATATCCTTCTCTTTACTTGTTCTTTTCTTTTAAAAATCAAACTATTTTCGTACCCATTTTTGAGTCTTCTTTATTAATAGCCACCCTTAACTCATGACTTTTCCATGAGTCGAGGTGCACAATACCTGATGTTGGGTCAGGGCCAAGACGAGGTAAATTTTGCATTAGCCACCCTCAACTTAGGTATTTGGCCTAAGTCGAGGTACACATGTCTAAAGAGGGACTTGGGCCAAATCATTAGACCCTGGGAAGGTGGGTTGGTGAGTTAGAAAGAAATAGTCTATTTAAGTCTCAAAGTATTTAGATCAAAGGGAGCATTCACTTCATTTAATCAACTTCTTTTAAGGCTATGAACAAGGGTTATATGTTCGGTGTGCGGGTGCATATTCCAAGCTACTAGCCTCATCACACAAGGCTTTTTGTTTATTATGGGTTGATCCGGTGTCGCCCAAAAATTTTGAACTGGATGCATTGGCCGACTTGGACGCTGAAGACTTGGTGGACCCAGAGCCTGAAACAGTGGAAGACTCGGAGCCATACATTGAGCCCATTTATCCACTAGAGTCAGCCCCATTTGGTGAGCCTATCAGTGTGCTGTCCTCATTAGACTGGAAGGCAGTGACTTTTTAAGGTTCACCATCTGGGTATGCCCCTACTTATTTCGGATGTTGTCATTGGTGTTCTTATGCCCGAAGGAATTTAGGTTGGGTCCCTCTCCAATTTGGTGTCTTCATCAATTAAACAGAGGGATGGGGAAACTAACTTGAATATGCCTCTTTTCGAGTAGACCACTTGCCTCTTGGTTGCTATGGCACCTGTGGAGAAATTGTTAGTACCAAAATATCTTAATAACACACTTGAAATAATTGTAGGATAATAAGAACATAACAGAAAAAAATATAAAAATTTCATTGGCTGCAGTTTCAGGTTGACGGGCCCCATCGACGGTCCGTGAAACTCTTTTGTGGTTTCAATTGGGTTAAAACATACTCTCTAATAAAAATGAAGGATATATATAATAGCACATCGATTAATCAACAGACCATATTTTACATTCATCTTTATATGCATGGCAAGTCATGGACCCAATCGATAGTCCGTTGATTAAACGACAGTACGTAGAAGGGGTCTCGTGACTAATGTCTATGCCACATTTTAGGCCTCTTTCAGTTCAAGTTCAAATTTTAGGGACAAATTATAACCACAACCTAGTATATTCATGTATTTCAACATAATATATGCTACTTCCTCATTCCTATGGTTCTAATTTCGTAAAAAAAATTACCCCTTCTTTGTATAAAGATTGAAACCCTAGGTCAGAACTGACATGTAGACTTAGATACATATATTACGAGTAATTATAATTCTACACGATCACTTTATATCATACCAAGGGTGAACACTACTTAACATTTAGCATGCATGTTAGTTGATTCAGTCCTATGGTCAAGATTTAACTCTCGACTTCCTATATCCAACTATGAATGAGAATTCAAATTGAGGGGATGTTGAATTACCTTTCATGTGATGAAGAGAGTTGTGATTGTGTGGCTACTATAGTGTGTGACCCAAAGAACATGTCGACACTTGCTGAACCCAATCACTAGAATTATGGGTATGAAAAAAGATAGAATTTTGGAGAGAGATGATTGGAATTTTGGGAAAGTTATAAGACATATGATTTTTAGAGATGTGTTTATGATTTAAGAAGGAAATTAAGGAGGTGAGAAAGCTATGGAAAAAAATTTGAAAGGGGGAAGGATTTGAATGGTGGTGTTTTCAATAATGGAGACCGGATCAGGTCGATTAACTGGAAGACTAGATCCATGATACCCCATTGACGGTCTATGGATTGATCAATGGTTAGTATATTAGGATCGTCAATCACTCTTATACTTAGAAAAGAGTTTAGGCTTACCTTGATCTATGGCCACTATTCACGCTCTGTCGAGTGATCGACAGACAATCGATGGTGTTTGTAGACCTCTACAACAGGCCATTTTCTGCAGATTTTGTTTTGTCCTCCTGCACAAGTTGAGGTTAAAGTTCAGAAGATGATGAAGAGGTTTGATTTGACTGATGAGAATGTGAAGGAGATGGGAAACAATGTGTCTAGTCTTGGTTAAAAAGTCCACGCCCATACAGTGTTGATCAAGCATCTTGAGCAGCAGATGAATTATTAATCTACTACAGTAAACCCGCATCAGCCTATTACACCTCCTAGAAACACCATCAAAAATTTGAAGAATGATGGACATTGTATAACAGTCACAAATCGATGAGGTTAGCATACATATGATCCTCCTATGATCTGAAGTGTACTGTCATACTTTTCTAAGGCGCTATGTTATCTAGGTTCTAGCTTTAATATGATACCATTGTATATTTATAAGAAGTTGGGCTTAAGAGATCCAAAAATGACTACGATGCGATTTCTCATTGCCAATAGAACTGTGAAGAGGCCCATTGGTGTCCTTCATCATGTATTAGTGAAAATAGAATTTTTATCTTTCCGTGGATTTTGTGATAGTTGATAGTGAGGTTAAGTTTGAGGTTCTCATTATCTCTGGGCGATCATTCCTTGCCATTGTGCTCGCCTCGGTCGATATGAATAAAGGAAGATGAAGTTTTATTTTAATAATAAAGAGCTAACTTTATATATTTTGCAGATCCATGGAGAAAATTATTGAGCTAAAGTCGGTATTATTGGTGAATCTGTCGTGAATCATATTGTAGAGAGTGGTTCTAAGATGCCTACTAAAGAGAGGTTAGGTGATGATGCACTAAAAGCGGTAATGATGAACCTTGAGGGTGATTGTATTGAAGACTATGATTAATTGGTCGCTATAATTGATAGGTTTGAATTACATCAAAAACAAGATATTAGAGTTAGACATGAAAAATTGTGACTCTACACCTACAACACCGTTTGTTGAAGATGTTTTGAAATTGAAGCTAAGGCTCTACCATCACATTTGAGGTATGTATTCTTGGAGAGAGATGGTACTTTACCGGTCATCATTGCGGAAGATTTGAATGTGACACAAGTTGAGGCAATGGTTTCCGTGTTGATGGGGTTCAACAGACTATTCAGCGGACCAGACATTTTTTGGATATCTCCTTATATTAGTTCTCACAAAATCCAAATCATGTGTGATAACAAGCCTAATATTGAGTACTAAAGAAGACTAAATCTACCTATGCAAGAGCAAGTTAAAAAGGAAATCATCAAGTGGTTAGATTCTCGAGTTATTTATCCCATTGCATATAGTAGTTGGGTTTTGCCATATTTAGTGTGTTCCTAAGAAAGGCGGGGTGACAATAGTTTTGAATGGAAAAAATGAGATGGTTCTGATGCGTCCTGTGACTGGATGGAGAGTCAGAATAGACTACTAATAATTAGATACTTGGACAGAAAAGGACTACTTCCCTATGTTGTTCATGGATCAGATGTTGAAAAGACTTGTGGGTAAGGGTTGGTATTATTTTGTTGATAGTTATTTGTGATACAATCAGATTTCTGTAGGTCAAAAAGACCAAGAGAAGACAACCTTTACTTTCCCTTATGGGACTCTCGCCTTCAAAAGAATGTTTTTTTGGGTTGTTTTAATGCTCAATTGACTTTCAAGCGTTGTATGATATTGATGTTTTTTACATGTTGAGGACACTATTTAGGTGTTTGTTGATGATTTCTCTGTCATAGGTGACTCTTTTGATCATTGTTTAGACCATTTGGGTGAGGTACTAAAATGATATGAAGAATTTAATCTTGGGCTCAATTGGGAAAAGTGACACTTTATGGTGAAAGAGGGTATAGTTTTAGATCATCAAATTTCAGAAAAGGGTATTGAGGTTGATATACAACATGTAGAGGTAATACAAAAGCTTCCACCACTTATATATGTTAAAGGTGTTAGATGTTTTCTTGGGCATGCATGCTTCTATAGGAGGTTGATCAAGGATTTCTCTAAAATTGCACACCCGTTGTGCAAACTGCTTCAAAAGGAGTGCAAATTTGATTATGATGATGATTCTCTGAGAGCATTTGGAGAGTTAAAAGGAAAAGTTGGTTTCTACACTTATCACTATTTCACAAGATTGGGGGCAACCATTTGAGGTAATGTTTGATGCAGATGGAGTGGCGCTTGGTGTAGTTTTGGGTAAGAGGCAAGGGAAGATTATTCACCCTATTTACTATTCTAGAAAATCACTAAATACTGCTCAAAAGAACTATACAGTGACAGAAAAAGAACTATTCACGATGGTTTTCGCATTCAAAAAATTCCCATCCTACTTTCTTGGTACTAAGGGCATAGTGCATACTGGCCACTCTACATTGAGGTATTTGATGGCTAAGAAGAATGCAAAACTGAGGTTGATTAGATGGGTGCTCTTTTTGAAGGAGCTCAACTTTGTGGTGAAAGACAGAAAGGGGACTGAAAATTAGGTTGTTGATCTCTTGTCGTGATTAGAGGAAAACGCTATGCTCACGCTTGGTGATAGGGCTGAAATTACTGATGCTTTTCCGGATGAAGAAGTATTGTCTGGTACTCATGTTCTAATTCCTTAGTTATCAGACTTTGCTTACTAATTAGTAAGTGATGTGGTGCTATAAGACTTGTCTTTTCACAAAAGGAAAAAGTTTATGCATGATGTGAAGAAGTTCTTTTTGGATGAGCCTTACTTGCACCATAGTTGTGCTGATGGGATTTTTTGCCGCTATGTGCCCAAGGTTGAGATATTGAGTATACTAGAGGTGTGTCACTCAGCACATGTTAGTGAGCATCACAGTGGTATTCAGTATGAACATAAAATCTGTAGTGTTGGTATTACTAGCCTACTATCCACTAAGATGCTCATCATTTCACCAAGTCATTTGATTATTACCAAAGAGTTTAGGAATTTCAAAGACGCAAGGACTTCCTATGAATCTGATATTAGTGATAGTTTTGTTTGATGTATGGGGAATTGATTTTATGGGTCCATTTGTAATTTTATATTGGATGAAGTCTATTCTTGTTGCGGTTGTGTATGTGTTAAAGTGGGTGGAGGGAATTGCATTTTTCAAACAATGAATGTTAAAGTGTCACCATTATCCTGAAAAAGTATCTTCTCTAGATTTTATACACTTAGGGAGGTTATCAGCAATGAAGGTTCCCACATTTGTAATATATTTTACAAGGCGCTACTTGAGAAATATGGCGTCCTCCACATTGAGGCCACTCCTTACCATTTTTAGTATAGTGGCCAAGCTGAAGTGTCCAATGGAGAGATCAAGCAAATTTTTGCTAAGACTGTAAATGCTAATAGAAATGACCGGTCAAAGAAGCTTGATGATGCACTAAGGGCCTACTACACTGCATTCAAGACTCCCATAGGTGTGTCTTCCTACCAACTTGTATATGGAAAGTCTATTTATTTGCCGGTAGAGCTAGATCACAAGGGTATGCGGGTGCTATAAAAGCAAAATTTGGATTGGGGCGCCACATCCAATCAAGGAATTAGTGACTTGAATGTGGTTGATGCTTATGAAAGTTAAACCTTTTTCAAGGAGAATATGAACAAATATTAGGATCAAAGGCTTAAAAAGGGAGAATTTATTATGGGTGATTTTGTGCTTCTGTGAAACTTTAAGTTGCACTTATTTTCGAGCAATCTCAGGTCCTCGTGGAATGGGACATTCTTAGTTATGCAAGTTCTCTAACATGGAGCGGTCGAGCTCTAAAATAGTGAGGGGACAAGGGTTTACGGTATAGGGGTAAAAGATCAAGGTCTATGCAGGAAATGCGGAAAATGTGCAAGAAGTGGTTGATTCCTACTATCTTGATAAAATCTCAGTAATCAAAAGGACTGTGTCATGCCGCGACGTTAATGAAGCACTTCTTGGAAAGAAACCCAAGATGTAAAATCTAGCAAACTATTTGTTTTTATTTTTTTAATTTAGTAGTTTTCTTTGTTTATTTTCTTTTCTATATTCCTTTAGGTAGGTGCTTTATTTTTTATTTTAGTGTTGTCTAGATATAGCATAGGGTCTGTGCCTAAAAAGTGTTCAAAAAATGTAAAAGGAAAGGCATAACGGTCGCTATATGTGCAAGGTCAAAAAATGCAATCTATTGAATGTGTGGTGCAGAGGTCTACGGAGTCCACCGATGGTCCGTAGGTCAAACCACGGACCGTGAATTTTATAGGTAGACTCTAGGTAAGTCTTCTAATAATTTCTAAGTGTTTAGTGACCTACATACATGATCTACGGTCCGTAGGTCGACCCGCAACCCGTATATGGGGTTTTATGAATCCAAAGCAAGTGTTGTTCACCCTACCTTGACCCCCTCTTTAATAAAACTCTTCAATTTAAATTTCATCCCACACGTCCCATATCCCCTCCTAACAGTTTCTAACCCCTCCAAATCCCATATCTCCCTCATTATATCGCCAAATAACTTCCATCTCCTATACATACCCTCCTTTCATTATTTCCATTATTCAGTCTGATCATTCCATCGCCCATACATATCATCCCTGCCGGATTTCCACTCCTTTCTTCCCCACAATCTAATCACTCCCATTTCAAAGAAGAGTTCAAGGTCTGTGTTCGGTGACCAAAAGGTTTAAGGAGTTTAATCATGACAAAATCACCCACTTCCATTGCTTCTAAAGTAATCGATTTCAACTTAACTATGAATTTTGATTATCATTGTTCATAATATGAAGTCATAAAGTGGATCTTGACCTTGGTTTATTGTTATATGAAAATACATGTTAAACTAATGTTAGAAACACCCTTGGGATGATAGAATGTGAATGTATCGTATCTATAAAGATTTAAATTTGAGAAAAAGAGTCTAAATGCAAGTTTCAAGTTAGGGTTGCTAGTTTTGTATGCAATGTCTGTTAAAAATTGAGTAATTAGAACCTAGGGATGACAAACTACCATAAATTGTGTTGAAATGAATGATTAGACTTAGATTTATTATTTGAATTAGTAAATATTTGTTTAGATTTGAAGGATGTCTAAAATCAAGCATAAACTTGACCCATGAGACATCGTCTATAGACCACAAGTCAATATACGGATAGTAGATTAGGTCCGTGGATCTGCACATAACAAAAATTCTAAGTGTGGAGCCATGGAAGTGGATTATGTTCCTTAATTCCTTCTCAACATTTGTGGTTCACATTAGAGACCCCTATTTTGGGTACCTCCATACCTACGGACTGTGGATCCTTCTATTGACCGTATGTACCCAATGTGGGTCAATAGTTTAGCTACTGTCCAGAAATGTTTTGATTTTATCTTTTGTTCATTCTTAATTCTACTTTTTTCGAGTATCTTATTATCCTACATTGGTACTAATTTTTCCTCCATGGGCACCATGGCTCCAAACAAAGCATAGAGCATTGCTACAAAAGGCAGGTCAGAATTAGTGGCACCACCCCACCAACTCATAAATAAAGATAATGATGCGGAGAATGACCCCGCATTTGTCCCCCCCCCCCCCTCCATTACAGGAAGGACATCCCCCACAACACCTAAGACTACCTGGAATAAATCCAAGCATGTGGTTCCTGACGTAATCAATACATCTCAGTCTAATGAAAAGTATAAATTGGTAAGATCACATGGTATGTATGCTTCTACATCTAAGCCCGCCTTTGCTTCACGATCCTTTGTGGCTCTACAACAGACTCGAGTTCATATGGTAGGATTGTCTCGTCTGATAAGTCTACTAGTGTGGGGGATTTTTAAGTGCCACCAAACATCGATCCTACTTTGCTTGTTGTCACGACTGGAATCTAGACCCCAGACGAGACCGGCATCATTGACCTCTCAAAGATCGCAGACAAGCCTACTTTGTTATTCTTACTTTACATAGGTTAATTTTAGCAGAAAATTTGAAACTCTTTATTTCTCAACATACTTATAAAAACATTCTCATTAATACGTAATTATTCACCATCAACTATCAAGCACTAAGAGATAAGAAACTAAAATAAATAGTTCAATTCTTATTAAGTGTATCAATGCCAAATGAAAGAAATGCTAGTGGAACATACTCCACTAACTCAACTCTAAAACAAAGCTAGAATATAAAATAGTAGCATCCTCGAAAGCATGAGGACCTACCAACTCCAAATGAATGTTAGACGTCCGGATGACTGCTGCGATGATCCTGTAGCTCTATTTTCCACCTGTGCTTGCACCTAAATAGTAGAGTTTGTATAGTGTTAGTACACACTTGTACTAAGTATTGGTATATTCAAGCACACACCAAGGACATGCATGAGAAAGAATAGCTCTTTGCTAACAACATGATTTTTGGAAGTCAAGTCAGTGGACTTGTCAAATTGACATTATGAAATTTTCCAAATTTAGATTAGAAAAGTCAATGAGCTTTCCAAATTTGGATTAGGAAAGTCAGTGAGCTTTCCAGATTTGGAATTGGAAAGTTATGCCATGAGAATAACATATTTGCAAACAGCACATAACATTTACACATAGAACATATCATATAGCATACAACACATTTTGTATGTAGCATATAACTTCTTTAATATCATTCATTCATATGCCATGACACCTTACAATCATGGAATTAACAAAAAGACATCCCATAAATGAGGGCTCAATAGATGGGACCTCAACTAGGGAGTCTTCATTAGCAAACACTGAGTGGGCGTCTTTCATTCGTACGTACTCTATTTCATTTCATTCATAGAGCAGTGTAAACACCAGCTATACGTAGGATTTAATTTAAGATTTTCATTAGTTTCGTTGTGCAATGACCAAGAATGATCTAATGTCATTACTTGAATATAATTCACCTTTTGATTATCCTATTCTAACACCTTTGGTATCATTCATTTCATTATGTACATAATTTGAGGCTGGCCTCATTCATTCATGGGGAACTTTAAATTTAACCGACATAGATCATGTGAGCATCATGAAATCCAGTGTAATGAAACCACACACCTAAAAGAGGTGGAATCACCAGCCAAAGTGACCCCAAACATGCTAGGGTACATGGGAATTGAACCCCACTAGATCCTTATATTGGCAGTATAGGTTCGAAGACTAGGAGATATAAGGAGACTCATACCTGGCATGCCGTACAGTCTTATCTCATGAGAGTTACGTGAACCTCCACCCTTCCCGAAAGAAGGCATTACAACTCATAGATAGTCTATCGGGCTCAGTATAAAGTTCCATTTCATTCATCTCATACGTCATGGAAGATGGCTTATAATATGAGAACATCATAGCTTGTCAGATGATTTCTCATCTAATAGTTTGTATTAAGTTTGTTGATCTGAATACCTCCATTAGAGTGTTCATAGAGACTGGTCTTTTCATTAACTTACACTTTCAAAGGTGAATACATTTTAGTAACATTTACTTAGGCTCATTTGAGATTGTTCTCATCTTTTACATTAGTCGCATGTTGTCACCACATTCATTAACATTTGCACATTTTCTCTTCATAATTACTCACCCCTTTTTACATGAATGTTCATTTCCTAACATGCCGATGCACTTGGATATTTGTGTGTTTCACACTCTTACTTAACTTTTCTAGGGTTTCATCATTTCATTACATAATAATCATTTCATCGTATGCCAATGCACTTGGCTATTAAGGGTGTTTTACACTAGTACTTAACCATTCTAGGGTTACATCATTTCATTACATACATCTTAGATTCACTTAAACGTATGCTAGACTTATGAGTCTATACACACAAGCCATGAGGCTTCATTCATAGTTCGCTAAGTAATTCATATATTCCTAGGATTATGTAGTACAAGACTTATGTATCTTGTATATATGTCAAGATCTTGATGTGAATCTAAGTAGGTGGCATTATTCTTGGATATTCTTGGATAGCATTTACATTTTTTATTGATTTTATTTGTACTCTCCATGACATTGGGACTCTAGATTGAACCCCAACATTAACATTGTATCTTTAATTTTCTACTTGGTTTTCTTCTTAATTTGGCCGAAGGGTTGTGGGTTCGAACCCCCACAACCCCTTTTTATTTTTCATTAACATCTCATTGCCCATTTTCGCCAAAACCAAGAGGTTGTGGGATAAAACCCCCACAGCCTCTTTCATTTTATTCTTTTTTTTCTTTCACTAGTCATTGATGGTTGTGGGTGAGAACCCCCACAGTCTCTTTATTTAAATTTTAAACTAAAACTCCCTAGTATAAGGCGTTTCTCAGTGAGGTCGTGGAATCGAAACCCCACACCCTCACCTAATTTTTCTTATTTATTTGCCTTCTCCTATCCAGCCTTGAGGTCGTGGGTTCGATTCCCACGCCTCACATTTTCCTTTGTTTATTTTAACTTCGTTAACTCGCTGCCTGGAGGTCGTGGGTTCGATTCCTACGCCTCCCATTTATTTACTTAAATTATTTGTTCTCTCCTTACCCAACCAATAGCTGACTTCGATTCCCCCCAGCCCCATTTTCATTTTTTTTTCGTGAATCACAGTAGCTACACGGGTTCGATTCCCCTTAACCCCGTTTTCCCCCTTGACGTTTTTAGCATTATTCACATATGAGGTCTTGAGTTCAATACCTAGTGACCTCACCTATTTTATTTTCATTTTAAAAACCCAGATTCTTAGACTTATTTTTGACCGAAACTAGTGTACACCAAGCTTGAAATTTAATCTCAACTTTATCTTCCTTTCATTAACCTTTACATGTTAGTTTCCTTGGGGCATTTCACAAAACATTTATTCTATTGTTAGGTGTAGTTTAGTAGTTACATTAGTCAAGCGTTTTCACTCAAAATCAGTAACATCACACCCCATATGAACATCACGTTGTGTACAACTTTAGAACATAAAATACACAGATTAACATGCCATTACACATCTCCAACAGTGACTAACTTCACTGCTAGCACGTTGCACACACACATCACTTTTTCACATGATTTCGAACAACATAATCAATATTCACAAAATTTTGAACATGCATACTTAAACATAAACATCACAGAAACACATTTCATTCCGATGTTGTACTAGCAAATATACTCAACCTATGATTCAATGGGAGCTAGTGATAGGGACATATAACGGGGAACCCTAGTTTTCGGAATAAATATCTTGAATCTTAAGGGGTCTCTTGGGAAAGGGACCAAGAGAGAATAAAACCATACCTTAATTGATGTTCAAATGTTTATCTTGCTGCTCAAAACCCTCTCCAGAATCAGTCCAAGATTCCTCAACGTCCACACCACTCGACGGACAACTTCTCTTTGCCTTAACATTTTTGGCTACTTTGTTTTTCGTAATTTCATATGAGTTCATAAAGTGTGAAGAACTCTTAATATAAATTTTGTTATTGTAGTTGTTTGGGCAGAGAGCAATGTGAAAGAGATGGTGAAACGTGAGAGAGAGATCATGAGAGAGTGAAACGCGTGAAGTGTTTAGGCTTAGATAATGACTTAGTCAATTTAGGACTCTCCTTAATACTTGAATAATTAATAATAAAAATCTGATTTTACATTTTCTTAAATCAGCTAAAAATATATTAATTAATTAAATTTATTTATCAATTTAAATAAAAACAATTTAAATCATTGCTTCCACCTAGGTTTGAACCCGGGTGGAGGAACACTTCACTTCAAAAGCTCAATTTCGTCTCTCTCTCCCTAAATTTCCCCTCCATCTTATTAAATAATTAATTAATTATATATTTATCATAATTACGATACCACCCTTAGCCTGGTAAAAGATCATTTTACCCATAGACCATCAAAACTTAAGATTTCCTCTTTTAAGTCTGGTAAAGACTCCTTCGATTAAATCTTCGTTTTCGAGAGCCCTATATGGTTGGTTCCAACCTTACTAAGCTCATCTAACTCCCCAAGTTAGTTGGCTTGGCAGTAGTAAGGGTTCTAAGGTCTGGTTCTGCGCGCATCAATCCGTGTGAACCTTGGTCTAATCGCAAGCATTCTTGACACATTAACCTTTTCTTACTTATTCATTTTTAGGGATGTTACACTTGCTTAGAAGCCTAATATATGATGCTTTGAGGGAGAGTAACAGATCTACACGGTTTCCTGAATGATCTCGAATAAAGAGAGATTGACCTTGATGATTTCAGAGGAGGGAAGGGTACTCACAGGCAGCTTGCATACTATGCACGACATCCACTGACTCTTCAAATAGCATACGTGTGAGTCGATGTCTCGGGAACTAAAGACATATAGCGAGGAGATTGTAAGGGAGTTATAGTCTTCCTACGCAGCCACTATATGAGGCTCTATTTAAATAATTACCAAGCCTACAGACTAGCAACTAGACCACCACTCAAAGCTTCACTATTGCGTGGTGTTTCTGTAAATATATCTGAGATCACCATATGGTTTTTCCTCGATGACCCATCCAACACTTGGGCACTAAAAACAGTCGAATTGTAATACATATGAGACACTATGCGAAGCGACAAGTTCCAACAAAGTACAGAGAAAAAGGAGATTGTTTTACACTGGCTGGCGAGTCACATTGTTACATACAGAGAGCAAGCCGAGTGGGTCAGTACTTTGACTTTATTAATAAATAAGGCCAATATGAATTTTTTAACAAAGTTCTTCTGGCTATTACTGCAAAATCGGATGTCTCCTACTTCTGCAGACAATGTTCTTACATAGGACTATGTTGTGATGGTTGTTGCTTTGGTGGCTGGGTTTGAGATAGACTTTACACGCATGCCAATTGAGGAGATTCATGAGAGGGCCTTCAAGGCCTCCACCACTTACCATTTCCCTTGTCTCATCTTTCCATTATGCGGGGATTTTGTAGTGCCTATATTGTATTGATATATGTTGATATAGGCGATAAAGACCCTAGATATAGGCCTGATTCAGGATAAGGAGAATGTGGCGGCACACACATAGAGAGCCACAAGTCGATATATCTCTATTGGAGAATACTTAGTTGCTGATGTGGATTTAAAGCAGAATGCAGACCCCACCCTTCAAGTCACTTTGGATTATGTCAGGACCTATCCATCTCAAGCCACTAATCGGTCTCATATCTCGTCTAAAGACACCACGATCCTACGCTTGTTCGCCTTACTCATATTCAAAAATTGGAGGCACAAATGGAAATAATGTTTTAGCATGTGAAGCCTAGGATTAGCGGTCTATATCAAAGTCTAAGGCCAGGATGGAAAACATGATCACCCTGAAGGTCAAGTCCATTAATAAGTGCATGGACACTTTTCAGTTGAGAGTCCTTGAGCGACCAGACACCAAAAATGATGTCTCTTTCCTCGAGAAGGAGTTGGACGATCTACTAGCCGATCTTGATAATATACTTGTTCCACCTACGGATGGGCAAGATTTCACTCTTACTATATCAGTCGATGATACGATTTTTGATGCCTTATTTCGAGATTACTTACCACAGCCCAAATCCAGCCATGCTCAAGAAAAGAGGTATTTCTCTTGTCTCACTTCTTACTCTACTAATAATTCAAGGTCACAGAAGAGGGAGCGCCAGTAGGATGAGCATGCAAAGAGATATTCCATTGTGGATAAGGAGTTGCGCTTGCAGAGGGTTTGTGAGAGTGATGTTGGTGCCTCGAGTTATGTTTCCACTTCATAGGCAATTGCTACTGTGAAAGATGATCTGAGCACTACTAACGGTTCTAAGATGATAGACGGTAGTGCTACTGATGGCGTTCCCCATGTTGATTTAGCAAGCTCAAGGGAAAACCAGACCTACCCACTTATTGATAATTATTTGGGGTTATGCACCAAAGATTTTCTTCACCTGATCCTTTAATCTTTAATTTGTATTAACTGAAGACAGTTGCACTATATTTTGTTAGGGGTGGGGTTAATGGAATGTGAGTGATAGGGTAATGTCTGAGTTGCCACACTCATAATCCTCTGTTGGGGTTTTCTTTCATGTGTTCTTTTTTCCTAAGAAACTATTTTAATTTCTGTAAATTTGAATGTGTTAGGATTTTATGTGCAGAAGCATGAGAAAGAAAGCAGCATGATGGCATAGTTTTATTGACAAATGATACCTATCAAAAATAGAGGTATGTCCTAAAACCTATAAGATAGATTGAGTTGAATGTGTTGGCTCTTAACATGACATGATAATGAACTATCTTGGCCATCATGACTTAGCTAAACTTGAACTGAGTTCATAATATGTTAATATAACAATGTGCCGAAAGAGAGTAAGATGAGTTGAATTGTTCAGACAAGTTTGTGTCTATCTAGAACTTGCCCGGTTAGTCTTGCTAAGGAATCTACACTAGAGGATAGGAAGTAATCATAGGACCTTTCCTAATTAGTCCATTAGTTGCCTCAACGAATAAAAAAGATGTTCCCATTGATCCAAATATTTTGACTCTGAAATAGACCATTTCTTTCTAAACCCTTAACTCGCTTTCCCTTAATATAGTATTTGGTCCTCAGTCCCTCCTTGGAAATTTTAACCTAGACTTAGGCCAAAAGCCTAAGTTGACGATGGCTAATGCAAAAGTGACCTCAATATTTAACCTGGTCCGACATCGAATATTGTGCACCTTAATTTTTGGAAAATCAATAAGTTGAGGGTGGCTATGAAAAAGGAAACCAAAAGAGTTTGGTGTTGAAAGGAGAAAAATAAATAAAGAAGAGGATGTTACTTTTTGCTCAAGGAGCAAAAGATGATGAATAAAATTGTTGAGAAATAAAATGAAAGAAAAATAAAACACAAAAAATAAAGTGATACAAAGTAAAATTTTGCATATATAGTTAAAAAAGAGCAAAGAGATAGAAGGTAAAAAGGTAGGATATCAAAAAAGGGCAAAAAGAGGTAAAAAGCCTAATGTAAGGTCAAGGAGGGTCGAAAGTCAATAAAAAGTACCCAAATGTACAACACCTGACCCTGAGCCTACGTTACAAGTCAAGAGGACTATAGTAATCCTAGCAACTACTTTGGAGAGACTAAGCAGTGAAAAAAAGGGCAAGCCTATGACATTGAGCACTAATTGTACTTGAAGTTTCTTCTAAGTGTGAGTGTGAAATGAAAAAGGGATTTCATTTGAATTAAGGGCACTAGTTAAATTATTTGAGCGTTGGTACTTTGTGATAGTCAAATAGTGGATGTCATGTGGCTATTGGCCGTTCTTTGTCATCTCTTGATCCGCATGAGTTTGCATGTTTAGTCTAAGAGAAAATATTTGCACTTGAAAAGGGAGTGGGGAATAAATATTCATGTGAGTTCTTGTGCTTGAATGTTTGCTTTTATAAAGTGTCATTTAGAGTCTAAGTGTGTATCTTGAGGACAAACAATGAATTCAAGTTTAGGGTGTTGATATATCATGATTTTATGATTTTTTAATAAATTAAACTTAAGAGTTGTGTGTTCTAGTGCCATTTCTTATCTTTATTAATTTGATTTTCTCATGTTTGCATGAAATAAGTTCCCACGTGGAAGTGTAGAGACAAAACAGAGAAATTGTGCAGAAAAGGGAATCTACAGAAATGACCTACGTAACGTAGGTCCATTTAGTCTCCGTGGATGGTAGGAGTAGATGTTTTTATCTTTCAAACAAGGGAACCTTTTCAATCCATCCTCAGAAGGTCTCTAACAATTATTCCAATAATTACATATCTGATTTGGCCTATGGACAAATATGCAAGCATACGTTGTATAGTCAAGGCTTGAAGGAAATAAAGGAATTGTTGAACAAGAGCGGAACCATGGTTCCAAACGACGGACTGCAGGTAAACCTAAGAGTCCTCCTGCAGTTCCATCAAATGATTCAGAAAAGGGGTTCCACAACAAATTTTCAAAAGTCTTAAGTGTGGAGCAACAAAGGAGGATCCACACAGGTAGCTACTAGTACATAACATAAAGTTCTTTAACACAGGTGGCTTATTAGTACATAAACATACAGTTCTTAACAAGAAAACTTAAAAACACACACGCACAAACTTGAAAACACAAACATATTGTTACTCCAGATAGAGTTCAAATGATAAAACATACTTAAAAACATTATTATTTCAGCTGGAAAATACCACAACACAATGCCACCTGCTTGTTCACATCATCAGTCTACTATCCCAATTGTCCAAATGGATAAGCAGGAATAACAGTTGAAGTAGAAGACTTAGAAGGACTACCATCATTGTATCCTAAAAATTATAGAATGTGATACAGAAAGGGGAATGGACAACATGTAAGAAAGATGTTGAATCAAGATTAGAATTTTCTAGAATCGAGAGTTACTAAGACAAATAACTATATTACCCTTATCTCGAAGGTCCTTATTCCTGAAAATGTTAGCCATATGCTAAAAAATCTATTTCCTAAGAAAGAAAGTCAGAAATAATCTTTTTGTTGCTTTACATGTAACAACAAGAAAATACTTACTAGTTTGATTTCCCTTAGAACCTTGAGTCACTCCAACCACTGTTTTTGATTTTCTAGATTCAAATGGACCTGCAAATTTAAGTGCAAGTAAAAACAATCAAGACTACAATTCAACTAACAAAAACAAGTTGCACAAATAAAATAAAATTGCAGTATCACTTTTTTATCCTACTCGAGGCACTTCAATCACTTTTTTGGACTAATCAAATTCTACTGGACCTACAAATTTTGATGGAACTCAACAAAAATAAGAAGTTTATTTTAAATTAGTAACAAAAAAAATGAGGGATATAAAGTAAAGAAAGTTAAGCAGAATTTCTTGATTAAACAGATTAACCAAACTAACTCTTTTGGAAGTGATCACTTCTTTGAGTATCTCAAGTAACTTCCATTTCTCGAAAGAGGGTGTCATTTTCTTCCATTGGATAAAAATCAGGAGGCACATGGATACTTTTCTTTATAGGCTTATTTCGACTAGAAGTTGGTGTAGTCAATCTATTTTTGCCAATCATAGTACTTTTTTCAGCATTAATCCTTATCCTTTGTCCCTAACCCTTTCCAACACTAGTCAAAGTGTATTGATTCATTTCATCTTCTTGATGGAGGGGAGCATTGTCTTCATTTTCCTCAAAACAAGGATGCACATGAAAACTAATTATCTGCTAGCTTATTCAACTTAGAAGTAGTTGTATAATAACTTCTATTTTTTTATAATCGGAGTCCTTTGTTTAGCATTAACTCTGATAGTGCTCATAGATTTCAAACTTTGACCTAGTCTTTTTGCTAAGGCACCTGGTTGAATGAGTTCATGCTTGGGAATTTTTGAAGCTTGTCCCATTTCATACTTCAGAGTTTTTGAGGGATTCATCTCAACCTAGATATTAAATAAAAAATAAAAGTTAAGTCTTCAAAACAAAAGTTCTAATAGGTTAGGAAATTTTTCATAAGAAAAAGTGTGAATTGAAACTCATTAAGAAAAGAGACACATGTACATGTAATATAGATTCCTAGCATGAACCATTACTACTATAGTAAGATCAAGGTAACATTAAAAACCAAGTGCATTAAACAAATTTTCATAGGAATACTATGTATAATCATTACCATAAAAAATTAATAAAGTAAATGAAAGCACGACAAAGCTACAAACCGTAATAAGTTCTTTTTCTTTTCACTTGTGTAGAGTTATCTAAATCTTCTAAGTCATCATCTTTTTTTTCCAAATTATCAAAAGAATCAAGAGGTTGAACCTTTTGCACTATCTGCCAACCTTTATTGGAATGATCATAAAACACTTGTGATGCTTGGCTAGCTAATACAAATGACTCATTTATTTTCAAATATCGCTGACTGTAAACACTTACAAAGCCATATTCATCCATTTAAACTCCCGTCTTTTGATCATACACATCAAACCACATAAATCGAAATAAAATCACTCTTCTTCCCCCAACAAATTTTAATTCAAGAACCTCGGTTAACTCGCCATAATAATTCATATGGTTTTGTTCTTTACCGGTCTCACCTACTACAACCACTAAAGAATTTTGAGTTTTTAGATATTCATCATACTCTTTCACATGAAATCGATATCCATTAACAATATGGCCTTTTAATCTTGTGACATATGGCATAGGCCACGTAATAAAGATAGTAAAATTCCATTCTCTTACTATCATCATATTTGTATAATCCTGAAACCCAACAACATTAATAGCTTTTTAGAATACAATATTGAATTGCATTGTTGATTTAAGAAAACCAGTTAATTTCTACTAACCTTTTCTTGTAACCAACTAATGAATTTTCTATTCAACTCCACATCTGAACTTTGTTGAGAGGTCTCACTATGAATTTGTGAAAATTCTTTAACAAAGAATTGAAGGTTTACATGTTATATATTTTAAATTAAATTATTAGATTAAACCAATACTTGCTCGAGGAATGGTTGAATTTCATTATAACTCTTCAAAATATAATAGTGTGTGTCCTCCAAATCGTTTGAATTAAGTTTGTCTAGTGTGCTACCCTTTAAAATTTTTCCAAGTTCACAAAATATTGCCAAACCACCATCACATTCAATTGCACCACTCATAATTTCTCTCCGGACAATTAAACTTTGTCTTTATTATATTCAAATGTTAGAACAAAAATACTCAAGAAACTGATTTGAAAAAATAAAAATAGAGTGAACTTATGCAATTCCTTATGTATATTAATTTTCAGAAAGTCTGAATTTATACAAAGAAAAAACATAAACATTAAAACTAAAATAAGAAAATGTGCCACTACCATAAAAGGGGGCCACTAACAGCCATAATGGGGCCACTAACTTAAGAAATTTCAACAACTAAAGTTGACTAAGTCTAGAAGAAAATAGGATACACTAAATTGAAATAAGTAAAAGACAGTAAAAATAATAATAAGCTGAAAAAATGGTAAATGTCTAACACTCCTCCTTGGCATTTTTGTGGCAAACACCAATTCTTTGCCTCAGATCTTCAAACCTTTCCATTGGCAATTACTTGGTGAAAATTTCAGCTAGCTGGTTCTCAGATGAACATTGAACTAGCAACACTTCATTAGATTGTTGGACTTCTCTGATAAAATGAAACTTGATCTTGATATGTTTAGTTTGACCATGAAACTCTGGATTTTTTTAGATTGAAAATGTTGAACTGTTGTCACACATGATCTTGGTAGCTTCTGTTTGTTCATGGCCTAAGTCCTTCATCATCTTCCTTAGCCAGATAACTTTGATTCACAGGATATGCAGCAGCTATGTACTCAGCTTCTGCTGTTGATTGAGCGGTAGTTTTTGTTTTCTAGAGCTCCAACTAAAACTTGTCCCCAAACAGAAAAGATACCCAGATGTGCTTCTTATATCATCAACTCCACCACCCCAATCACTATTAGATTACCCGATCAGGTTCATAGTTACTTCGAAAGATGTTGGGGAAAAAATTCCAAACTTGCTAGTTCCTTAAATAAACCTTAATACTCTTTTAGGAGCTGTGAGGTGTGTGTCTCTAGGTGAATGCATAAACCTAGAGAGCAAACTAAAAACAAATAGACTGTCAAGCCTCTTTGTGGTTAAATATAGAAGATTGCCAATGAAGATTCTATACATACTATCATCCACTTTTTAGGAATCCTCATCCTTGCCAAGATTCACACCAGTAGATATTGGAGTACTCATAGGTTTGCAGTCTTGCATTTTGAACCTGTTTAAAATATCCAAAATGTATTTCTGCTGGCATTTAAAAATTCCATCACCGGACTGCAACACTTCCATGCCGAGAAAGTACTTCATGACTCCAAGATTAGTCATTTCAAAGATTTTCTCCATTTCTTGCTTGAACCTTTGGATTAGTTCAATTTTGCTTCCTGTCACAAGCATGTCATCCACATAATTTAAGACAATTAAGGACTCACCTGCAGCATTGACTTTCACATACAAAGTGGCTTCACTTTGACTTCTACTACAGCCAAGTTGGATGAGATGATTGTACATCCTCTCATACCATGCCCTTGGGGCTTGTTTTAGGCCATACAGGACCGTTGTTAAGAGATAAACTTGATCCTCTTTTCCAAGAGTTGAGAAACCATCAGGTAGCTCTACATAGATCTCTTCAGCAAGCAAACCATTCAAGGAAGCCGATTTGACATCAAGTTGATGACTCTGCCAGGAACTATGAGATGCAAATGCAAGAATAAGCTTGATTATGTCATACCTTTTCTACAGGAGCAAGTGTTTCCTGGTAATCCACACCATATTGTTGTGTGTATCCCTTTACCACCAATAAAGCCTTATGTTTGCAAATTGTTCCATTATCTTGTGATTTCTATGTTTGTCAACAAGATGCCAGGTTCCATTCTTCTCGATCATGTCTAGTTTTTCTTGCATAGCTCTCCTCCATGCCTGAGAGTCTTATGCTTCAGCATAGCTTGTTGGTTCAGAGCTAACCTAGTTACACCACTGATAGACATCTTTTAAGGATCGAGTTCCCCTCATTGGTACATCATCCACTAGTTCATCTTCTTAAAGTTGAGGCTGCTCTATTGAAAATGAATCAGAATAAGAGGTCTTCTAATTTTTCCAATCCCTACTAGCTGCTTCATCAAACTTCACTTCTCCGCTTAGAATTAGTTTGTCTGATTTCAAACAGAAAATCATGTAACCTTTGGATGAACTATAGACCATAAATATGCCTTTATGAGCTTTGTTATCCAGCTTACTCCTTTTTTTTTCTAGAACTCGATAATAACATATACACCCAAAGATTCTGAGATGGTGTATTGATGGTTGGTTACCACACCAAGCTTCATATGGAGTAATGTCCTGCAAGGGCTTAGTAGGCAATCTGTTCAGCAAATCTACAGAGGTATTGACTTCCTCAGCCCAAAACTTATTTGGGATCTTTCTTTCAAGCGAAAGACATCTGGCCATCTCCATTACTGTCCTGTTCTTCCTTTTAGACACGCCATTTTACTGTGGAGTGTATGGTAATGTCAATTGGCGTTCAATTACCTGTGTTATTACAAAACTCCACAAATTGAGAAGAAGTGTATTCTGCTCCATTGTCAGACCTTAAAGCCTTAATACTAAGATTACATTGATTTTCTACTAAAGCTTTAAATTGTTTAAAAACATCAAAGACTTCACTCTTTAGTCTTATGAAATAAACCCAACACATTCTGGTGTAGTAATCAATAAAGAGGAGAAAGTATATGTTACCACTCAGCGAATCTATTTTCATTTGGCCTCAAACATCCATATGAATGAGCAGAAGTTTCTGGTTAGCTCTTCGTACTTGATTTGCTTGAAATGGCAATTTTGTTTCCTTTCCATGTTGGCAAGTTTCACAAACTTGAGCATTAGAAAGAAATTCATGAATATTTTCCACTAGCTCTTTTTTTTCATCTCGGCGATGCTTCTCAGATTGAAGTGACCAAACCTTTTGTGACATAAGTTTGTACATGTTTGTGAAGTAATAGTGTAATCCTGCTCAGTTATTTTCTCCCAATCAACTGAAAACATTTTGTTTCTCATCTTGACACAAAATAACTCTACTCCAGAAGGGTCAGAAACAACACATTCACTATTCTTAAAATGCAGAGAATAATTATTTTCAAGCATTTGTCCAACACTCAACAAATTGACTCATATCAGGTGTGTACAAAACATCAGAAATGGTTTTGATACCTGATATTGTTGAGATAGACATTTTATCTCTGCCTTTGACTTTTACTGCCTCACCGTTTCCCACTTTTACTTTAGATTTGTAAGTATCATCTAGGAATTTGAACAGTTCAACATTATTGCACAAGTGATGTGTGCAACCACTGTCAAGAAGCCATGAATCAGAGGATTCGCTGATTGAAAAGTATGAAACTGCAAATAGTTGCTCTTCATGTGCATCGTCAGCTTCTGCTACTTGTGCTTGCAAAGCACCAAAGGCCTTTGCTCTTGATTTGCAGACCTTGGATATGTGCCCCGTCTTCTTACAGTTTCCACATATAGCATCGACTCTCCACCAACAATACTTCTCCAGATGTATATTTCTTTTACAATGTTTGCAAGGAGGGAACTTCTGCTTCACATATCCACTATTGTTTCCTCAATCATTTTTGCCCTTATGTTTCCTCCTTCAATGAACTTTTCCCATCTCATAGTCCTCTTTTGCTCTTGTGCTTGAAGAGAACTCATTAGTTCACCTAATCAAAGTTTGCTCAGGTCTTTTGATTCTTCAAAAGAGGAAATCTTAGATTCAAATCTCTCAGGAAGAGTCACAAGAACTTTCTCCAGAATTCATTTATATGTAAATTCTTCACCAAAAAGTCTAATGTAATTAACAATTAAGGATATTCGATCAACATACTTACTGATAGTTTCATCCTCCTATTATTAAAGGACTCAAACTCCTTTTTAGGTTCAACACTTGCATTTGACGTGTTCTATTGCTGCCTTGATATTCTTCTTTCAACCTATCCCAAGCTTCTTTTGCAGTTTTGCAACCTATGATTCTCTAAAACACAGTATCTGCCACAGCATTCTGCATAAGCGACTTGGCTATAGATTTCTTAGCCTTCTCTTCATTGTTGGATTTGATCTGAGCCAAGGTAGGATTTGTTGGTAGAGCAGCAAGTGGTTTATCTTCAGTCATACTTTCCCACAGTTCATAGGCTTCCAAAAAAGCTTACATCTTCACAGACCAGATTTGGTAATTTTCACCAGTGAAAGTGAATGGTGGATTTAAAGGTAGGTTGTTGGATGCCATTTGTGTTGTAGGTTAAACCTTTTTTTGTCCTGTAAGATCAACTAGAGGCTCTGATGCCACTGTTAGAACAAAAATACTCAAGAAATTGATTTGAAAAAATAAAAATAGAGTGAACTTATGAAATTCCTTGTGTATACTAATCTGCAGAAAGTTTGAATTTATACAAAGAAAAAATAGAAACATTAAAACTAAAATAAGAACATGTGCCACTAACTACCATAAAAGGGGGCCACTAACTTAAGAAAATTGAGCAACTAAAGTTGACTAAGTCTAGATACAAAATAGGAAACACTAAATTGACATAAGTAAAAAACAGTAATAATAATAATAAGCTGAAAAATGGCAATTGTCTAACATCAAATACCTTGAACATAATGTCATACATTCAACTGCTAAATAACCCTCTACAATTGAACCTTCAGGGTGAACCATGTTACCAATAAAACACTTCAAAAAGTGTAGGTATCTCTCTATTGGATACATCCATCGATACTGTATTGGTCAAACAATCTTAACTTCATCAGGTAGATGAACAGACAAGTACACCATGACATCAAAAAATCCAGGAGGAACACATTTTCGAATTTGCATAATGTTTTTGGTATTTGAGCTTCTATTTGTTCCAACTCCTCTATGCTAAAACATTTTTCTCTAATACTTTGAAGAAAATAGACAACTCAATAAGAGGTTCATACACTAATTTGCAAAGCATACCACGCATGGCAAGAGGGAGTAAATGTTGTAAATTTATATGAAAATCATGACTTTTTAATCCTGAGAATTTTTTATCCTTAAGGTTGACACATTGAGAAATATTTGAGGAAAATCCATCTGGGACCTTTAAATTCTTCAAAAATTTGAAAATTTTTGCTTATCTTCATCAGATAATGTGTAAGGTGCTGCTGGCAACTCATATTTATCTCCATTTTTTATCGGATGCAATTCTTTTTGTATTTTCATTTTTTGTAAATCCAACCGAGTTTCAAGGTGTCTTTTGTTTTCCCTGAGACATCTAATATTGTCCCCAAAATACTATCACATACATTCTATTCAATGTGCATGACATCAAATTATGTCGCAACAATAAGGTTTTCCAATATGGAAGATCAAAGAATATACTCTTCTTATTCCAATTATTTCCCCTTTTCTTGTGTGATGTTTTAATCTTCTTCTGTGGATCCTTTGTTAATTGTCAACCATCTAAATCAGCAACCAAGATCAACAATATCATCACCGGACAATATTTCAGGCGGTAGCCTGTGCTCAATAATGTTATCAAATGACGCTTTATCATTTATCCATTTGTGATTAAGAGGAAGATATTGTCTATGGCCCATACAAAAATCTTTTTGGCCATTTGTTAGCCTTGTATGGTGTGTCTTTTTATTGCAACATGGGCAAGAGTTTTTCCTTTTGTACTCCATCGTAACAAATTTGCATATGCTAGAAAGTCATTAATGGTCCACAACAAAGATGCATGTAACGTAAAATTCTTTCTAGTTGATGCATCAAATGTCTTGACTCCTCTTTCCCATAATTCATTAAACTCCATTATTAAAGGTTGCAGATAAACATCAATTGCATCACCAGGACTCTCAGGGCCAAGTATAAGCATTGACAAAATAATGTTCTCTTACTTCATGCAAACCCAAGGTGGCAAACTATAGGGAGTAAGTACCACAAGCCAAATCTTGTACGGACTTTTTGACATTCCAAATTATTGGAAACCATCACTGGCAAGTCCAAGTCGTACATTAAATGGCTTTGCATCCAAATATGAGTGAAGTTCATCAAATTTTTTCTATGCCATTGAATCAGCTAGATGGCTCATTATTCCATCATCAAATCTTTTGTCATGATGTCATGAAATCAAAGAAGATATCTTTGAGGATATAAATAACCTTTAAAACCTTGGATTTAGAGGAAAATAACGTAAAATCTTGCATGGTATCTTTTTTCCCTTTTTCAATTTTGTTTCCCCGCTATGTTTACCATCCTTCCATCTAGATACACGACAACATTGCAAGATTGAATACAATTAGCATACTTCCAATATAACATGCACTCATTCTTACATGCATCAATCTTCTTACAAGTAAGCCCAAGATCCCGAATAACCTTCTTTAATATGAATCTGGCAAATTTGTTCCATACAACAATAGATCATCTTTCAAAAACTTCAAGAACAGTGTAAATGACTCATCACTCCAATGTCTAATACTTTTAATGTGAAGTTATTTAACCAAAGTAGAAAGCTGAGAAACTTTTGCACTTTCATATAATGGTTGATCAAGATCTTTCAATAGCCTACAAAACTTTTTTGCTTCATCATTTTGGTTCCTCCTCTAGAAAATCATCACCACCATTATTCATATTATCTCCGTTAAAATCACGGTACAAATCTCTAAGCAAACCAACTATTTCATCCTCACCATCATCCTCTTTAATGTCATTATCATCTATTTTTTCAAAATTTGATTGTTTTTCACCTGACATCTCCCCATGTTGATACCAAAAAGTATGACTTGGTATTATCCTATGTATTACTAAATGTGGCCTAACCATAACAGGTGTTTTAGAAGTTACATTACAAGATTTAATACGTGGACAATGTATGAACTGCGGGTCTCCTAATTTTGTAAAAGCATACTCAAAGAAAGTCTCAACCCCATCTATATAAGCAATAGCAAGTCTATCTGTAATGAGTTCCATCCATTGTTTATTAGGCTCCATTATCTCCATGCATGTAAAATAGATATAATAATACATTAGTATAACATCAAAGTAGTGCTAATTAGATATTAAATTTTAGAGTTATAGATTCACACACCTAGATGCATATTGTTATGTATGTATTGCAAGAAAAAGTCAAGAAAAAAACATTTAATCTATACTTCAACAAGTAACACAAATAAATATTCACAAGATGATAATAAAAAGATTATAAAAAAATTGGAACAGTCCAAATTACATCACAAAAGACCCTAGCAATTCAAGAAAATCCAACATATAATAGTAAAAGACAAAATATTTCAAAATAATAATTTTTTTACAGGTACATTCTAAACATTAATAGTAAAAGACCAAATAATTTTTACGTTTATGATTATGAACTGAATATACAAAGCAAGTTCACAATTAATTTATAAAAATATAAGTATAGGTTAGAGAACTCCTACAATCTAATCTGATTATATTAAAAGAAGAGTATTCAAAGTCTTAAGAGAAAAGGTGAAAGATTTTATTTTTGTTTATAGCATTTAAATTTTGTTACAATTGTGCACTTTCTTGTTACCTATATGGAAAACATCAAAGTTTTGATAGTGTATGATAGTTTAACATTTTGTGATGCTCATACCATTGTTCAAAAATTTGTGAAACACAGTAAAAGATCGCAACCAACAATACCTCTTAGAAAATAGCCAATAAAACTTGATTAATAAACATAGCAAAACAATTGGCCACAAAAATTGAGACAAATATTTGAAATATTTTCAAAAGCACATCAGTAAAGAAGAAAGTTTCAGAAAAACAAAACAACGTACCTTAAAAAAATAAATCAACAAAAAGCCTTCAAAATAATAGTTCTGGAGACACTTTCAACAATAATAGCAAGCACCACCACCGACAGATTTTGAACCAAATCCTACAAAAACCAAGAAAGAAATATGTGAACATGAGATACACTTCAAAGAAAAGAAAACATGAAATGCAACAACGAACTTACAAAAATCAACAACCCACATGAAACTTACTAGACATAATTTCAGTATAGTCTTTCCAATATTATTTATTGCCTATTTTAAAGAGTTCATCCATTTTCAATTATACTATATGTAGGTGATACTATATGTTTCTTTTGCCATGTCTCTAATATTTTCCTTTTATATTTTCTATATCTCGCTACTTTCATTAAAGTTTAGCCTAAATTACAGCACCAAATGAGTTGTCTCACATACATATTGGATTTAGAGGATACATAAAATTCAAATATGATTCAACAGAAACAAGAAAAAACAAAATAGTGAAAATTGCAAATGTGGTTGAAATAATAATTGTTGCCAAAGAAACAGAGAAAATACGCACATAAAGAAAGAAGAAGAAAAAGAAAGATGAGAAACTTAACTTGCAGTCACTTGAAAGAGTGTCATAGCATGAGAAGTAAAATAGAGGGAAATGATTAGAAAGAAGGCACGAAATGCTTTTACAAAATTGAAAAAAATCCCTAGTTACTATCAACCATAGTTAAGGAGAAAAGCAAGAAATTGATTCCCCGATTCTGGACTACAACACCTGCTTTTTCTGCCATAGTTTCACTTCAATGAAAAAAAGCAATACATCTTCACTTTGCTTCTCACTTTGAACAATGAAGCATTCGCTTTTGGTAACATTAAAAACAAAAGCCAACAATTGGATCAAGGAAAATTGTATTCAATGGAGATGCAAGTGGAGAGTGATTTCTGAATATCGAGAAATTTGTCTTATTCACCAACAAAACTATTTCTAAGGGCAAGGAAACAACTACAAAAATTAAGCTACAAAATGAAGGAAAATAGAAAGATTTGAGATGCTAGCCAGAAAGGGAAGGGGAATTCCAACTAATGATCTGATTACAATGATTTTTACTTTTATATACTAGTAAAGATATAAACAAGGAGGTTCATATATAGACACATCAAGATGTTTCTATCACTCCTATTAGAACATGAGTTATTCATTGCCTCACAAAGAAGTGACTAAATATATTTCTAGGACACCACTCTTACAGTTGCAAGAAAAAGACTCATCTGCATCAGAAAAATCAAGAGATTCATCACTACCCTCGCAGTTCTTGCAAGATTCAACAACATCATGGTTAACAATATCTATCTGAAAGAGGGGGATTGGTAGAACTACAACCCTCCACACAATAGTTGTTGGTATTAGAAGAAAATATGTAATGTCAAGAACAAATTTGCTGTTGGATTCAGGGGAAATGGTTGGTTGAGGTTTAATGGTATGTACACTATTAATAGTGGATATTGTTGGTAGAAAAATGATGGTCAGCAAATGGACTGGTGGAGAGCAATGTTAAACTGTACTAAAATCCCAAAACATAGTTTTACACGCCGGCTAGCAATGCGATGAAGACTACTAGAGAAAGACGGTTGAAATTTGGCAATGGACAAGATATAATATGTCCACTATGTGGTCTCATTCGAAAACTAATGCTCACTTATATTTTGAATGTGTTTACTCCAACACCTGCTTGGATGATATTTTGAACTGGCTAAACACTAAACCAAGGAACAGTGGACCACAGGAACTATGCAAAGGAATGACAAGAAAAGTAACAAGGAAAATCCATAGAGGACTTATATGGGTAATACTGGTTGCGCTAGTGTATTATATATGGAAGACGAGGAATGATGCAATCCGGAAGCAGAGAATGCAAAGAACACAAGTGATAATGCAAAAAATATAACTTCAAAGTAAAGTGAGAATCATTGAAGTACTAAAGAGGAAGCATAAAAGGAAAGATTGGTATAGCATAGAGCAATTATATATATAGTGAATGTGTAGTTGTAGCTGTTGGAAATGCTTAGGATGGACTAGGTTGTTTTATTATTATTTTCTTATTAGCTTGATATAACTTGGTTCGGTAAGTTTGGGCATAAAGTGTGTTCATTCAATCAAGAAAAATATGAATCATTATACAACAAAGAATTCTCAAACTCCCATTTCATAGGATCTCCTTCAATACCTCCAAAACTATATATCGATGAATACGAAGAACTCAGAAGACAAGACAAGTTCAAACCATAACCTAAACAATCAGGTTCTGGTGGATCACAAACGAAACATGTTCAAATTGGATTATTTGGTTCTAACCCAGTCCCATTCACCCCTTTACAAGAATACATTGCCCTGCATACCCACAAACATATTACATAATTTAAGAGTGTGTGGATCAATAACCTACTAGAAAAACATATGAATCATACAACATAAACTCAAAAATGGTCAAAATCAAAATACCCACATAACAATTTATGGTCAAAATCAGAATACCGACATAAATTTTATGGTCAAAATCAGAATACCCACATAACAATTATGGTCAAAATCAGAATACCCACATAAATTTTATAGTCAAAATCAGAATACCCACATAAAAATTTATGGTCAAAGCAGCCTAAGCTTAACTTGAAGGGAATGAAAGTCCAAGAATATGTCAAGTTACAACCACCCGCAACAAACACCAGCAAACTTAGGTGAAATTTCAGTAAGGAGCAGAAAACTCAAGTGAAATTTGAAGTAAAAAGAAAGAGGCGACTTCTGCAATTAAAAAAATAGACTTTGATTTCGTTTAAAAGACATTCAATATAGAGAACTGTAGCTTAATTTTTGCAAACAAACCTTAGTTTTAGAACGGTACCACCATTATTGTGGTTTATTTTGCTGATTTTGCTCCAACGATTCAAGATTCTGCAATTATTCACTCCCGCAGGTATCTCTTTTGTCGCAGAGAAGTTGGAAGAAATGTTTTGATGAGTTGGGTTTTGCAGTGGAAATCTCGATGTTTTTTGTTGTGTTTTCTTACGGAAGGAACTGTAATGGGGTGGCCTTTGTTGGGAAAGACAAGGCAATAACAAAGAATGCCTGACAGGATAACAGCGGAAGAATACCCAAGTCTATACTTTCCCTTTTCGATTTGAACCAAGAGAAGCCAAAAAACCATAAGCAATATAATAATAAGGCAGCAAGTAATTCAACCAAACAAATATAAAAAGGCAATAATAAACCAATCACACAAGACACCAAGATTTACGTGGAAAACCCTTCGATGTGAAGAGTAAAAAACCACGGGACCAAAAGCTCCACTATAATCACCAAGATTTACAATATTGTTCTCCAAAATTGTCCACAAAACAAGTGTCAAACAATGAACAACAACAAAATAAGATTGCACCAAATCTAGAGAATTAAAGAAGCAAAATCACCAATTTCGCAGCTACTGTTCATGACAGCAAAACTGAAGCTGCAGGCAACCAAATCCAACTTTGTCAGTTCCTAATCAAATATTGAGATGAAGATAATATGCTGTCCAAAAATCAGCTCAATCGGACAAGAAACGAAGCAGGAATCGCAATTTGAAGTTGACTGTTAGGGCTGAATTTTGACTGCGAAAACTGCTCTCTTTATCTCTTTTTGGCTGCTGAAAAAACACTCTGTGTATATGAAAATAAGACCTAAATAGGCTTATATTTGCCTCATAAGAATGGGCCTATGGGCAAAAATGGGTTGGTCCAAATTGGGCTTTTATTTATCCACATAGGAAGGGAAAATGACCCATAACCCAATAATTCTCCCCCTCGCGACTATGTGGAGGAGACCGCCATCCCGGCGACCATGCAACAATCTTCAAACTTCCCTCTTGGCAAAGCTTTAGTCATCATATCGGAACCATTGTCATTTGTATGAATCTTTTCAAGCTCAAGCAACTTAGAATCCAACACATCTCGAATCCAATTGTATCTCACATCAATGTGTTTTGACCGACCATGGAACGTAGAATTCTTGCCAAGATGTATAGCACTTTGACTGTCACAATAAAGCACATACCCCTCTTGAGCACAACCAAGTTCCCCCAAGAATCTCTTCATCCAAAGCAATTCTTTACAAGCTCCAACGACAGCAATAAGCTCAGCTTCTGTTGTAGATAGAGCAACACATTTTTGCAACCTAGATTGCCAAGACACAGCTCCCCCTGCAAAAGTAACCAAGTACCCTGAAGTAGACTTGTGAGTGTCAACATCACCAGCCATGTCTGAATCAGTATAACCACAAAGAATAGGCTTCCCTGTACCAAAACATAAACTAAGACTAGAAGTGCCACAGAGATATCTCATAACCCACTTCACAGCATTCCAATGTTCTCTTCCCGGATTAGAAAGAGAACAGCTAACAACTCCAACAGCGTGAGAAATATCCGGTCTTGTACAAACCATCGCATACATCAAACTACCAACAGCTGAAGCATAAGGAACTTTCTTCATATCTTCCTTTTCATCATCACTAGAAGGACACTGTTTCGTGCTCAATTTGAAGTGCATAGCTAAAGGTGTACTGACAACCTTAGCTTTGTCCATGCTGAATCTGCGAAGTACTTTCTGAATGTACTTCTCTTGTGATAATACCAATTTCTTGGACTTTCTATCACGGACAATCTGCATGCCAAGAATTTGTCTTGCTGGTCCTAAGTCTTTCATAGCAAAAGACTTACTCAACTCTTGCTTCAACTTCTGAATCCTGCAAGTATTATGACCAACAACAAGCATGTCATCAACATAAAGCAACACAATAATAAAGTCACCATCAGAGAACTTTTGCACAAAAACACAATGGTCTGAAGAAGTCTTCTTGAAGCCCTGCTGACTCATAAAAGAACCAAACTTCCTGTACCACTGCCTGGGAGCTTGTTTCAAACCATACAAGCTCTTCTTCAATTTGCAAACATAATTCTCTTTACCCTTGACTTCAAAACCTTCCGGTTGCTCCATATAAATTTCTTCATCTAAGTCACCATGGAGGAAAGCAGTTTTAACATCCATTTGCTCAACCTCCAAATCTAGACTTGCAGCCAAGCCTAGAACCACACGAATGGATGACATCTTCACAACTGGAGAGAATATCTCATCAAAATCAACTCCCCTTTTCTGATTAAATCCCTTGACAACTAATCTAGCTTTGTACCGTGGAACTGGATTACCATCTTCATGTTTCACCCGAAAAACCCACTTTCACCCGAAAAACCCACCTGTTTTTCAAAGCTTTTCTGCCTTTAGGTAACTTAACCAAATCAAAGGTATGATTCTCATGCAAGGATTTAATCTCATCTTCCATAGCATCAAACCACCTTTCTTTTTATTCACTTTCCATGGCCTCATCAAGACTCTCAGGTTCTCCCCCGTCAGTCAAGAGTACATACTCATTGGGAGAATAACGAGATGAAGGAATTCTCTCTCTACTAGATCGTCTGAGAGAACTCTCAGGAGCATCTATAATAGGTTGTTGGGCAACCACATCATCTTGCACTGGAGCATCAACAACATCATGCCGGTCATTCTGAACATGATCACCATCTGCATTATCAACTTGATTTTCATCATTATGAAGATTTTCTTCCTGTGCAATAGTCAAAGGAACTGGATCAACATCAACTAAGCTCTCACTACTCTGAAAATCAGCCTTGTCAGCTTTGTCAAAATATTCGATTGTTTGGTCTTCAAAGAACACAACATCACGGCTTCTAACAAGTTTCTTCTCAACAGGATCATAGAAACGATAGCCAAATTCATCTTGACCATAACCAATGAAGATACAATGCCTAGTTTTAACATCCAACTTTGACCTTTCATCCTTAGGAACATGTACAAAGGCTTTACACCCAAAGACTCTAAGATGATCATAAGAAACATTCTTACCAGTCCAAACTCTGTCAGGGACATCACCATCTAAAGCAACAGCAGGAGATAAATTGATAACATAAGCAGCAGTATTAAGTGCTTCTGCCCAAAAGGAATCTGACAGCTTAGCATCTGAAAGCATACATCTAACCCTCTCAACTAGAGTTCTGTTCATCCTCTCTGCTAAACCATTTAACTGAGGAGTCTTTGGAGGAGTTTTCTGATGCCTAATACCCTGCTCTCTGCAATATCTATCAAAAGGACCAATATACTCACCACCATTATCTGAACAGATGATTTCAATGTCTTTCCTGTTTGTCTTTCAACCAAGGCCTTAAAACTCTTGAACACATCAAGTACTTGATACTTGGACTTCAAAGGAAATACCCAGAGTTTGCGAGAATGATCATCAATAAAAGTCACAAAGTAAAGTGCACAACCAAGAGATCTTACCTTAAAAGGACCACACAAATCAGAATGTACCAACTCCAGCAAATCAAGCTTTCTTGAAGGAGGATGACTCTGAAAAGAAACTCTTTTCTGTTTACCGGCTAAGCAATGAACACATTTCTTTAACTTTGCTTGTTTCACACCAGAAAGCAATTTTTTCTTAGCCAAACTATCAATACCCTTCTCGCTCATATGACTCAGCCTTCTATGCCATAACTCTGATGAAGTATCATTCTCCACCAAATTTACTGAGTGTCTGGAAATGGGGCCCTGAAATACATACAAGTTAGACAACTTGTCACCACGGGCCACAACCATCAAACATCTAGTAAGCTTCCACCGGCCAACACCAAGTGTATTAACATAACCCTCATCATCAATATATCCCACAGAAATCAAATTCAAGCGAACATCTGGAGCATGCTTGACATTATTGAGAACTAGTTTGGAACCATTGTTACTTTCCAAACAAACTGTCTCAATGCCAATAACTTCAACTTCATGATTATTGCCCATTTTCAACGTTCCAAAATTACCTGGAGTATAAGAAGAAAATAATTCCTTCTTTGGCGTGACATGAGAAGTAGCACCAGAATCCACAAACCAACTAGACTCATCACGAACAAGATTAATGATATTTGCATCACACGAAACAAGAAGATCATCATTAGCAACAACAACAAACAATTTTCATTATCGCCTTCTCGCTTTTGTTGTCTCATATCTCTCTTGTGCTTATAACAATATTTCATGATATGCCCATTCTTGTGGCAATAGTCACATGTAATATTCTTGTATTTAGACTTTAACTTGCTTCTACTTTTACCTCTATCATTCTGACCTCTGGACTTGTTTCTCCCCCTATCTTTAGTAACCAAAACATCAGAGTGTGAAGCTGAAGAAGATGAGGCTTGAGATCTTCTTCTCATTTCTTCATTCAAGACACCACTCTTAGTATATTCCATGGTTACAACACCACTGGGAGCAGAATTAGTCAAAGAAACTCAAAGAGTTTCCCAAGAGTCTGGCAGAGTATTAAGAAGCCAAAGTCCCTATATCTCATCATCAAACTTTACACCCATTCCGGACAGCTGGTCAAGAACACCCTGAAAATCATTAATATGATCAGAAATAGGAGTGCCCTCTATATACCTGATATTCATTAATTGTTTTAATAGGAACAACTTGTTGTTGCCAGTCTTCGAAGCATAAAGTGTCTCGAGCTTGTCCCACAAACTTTTGGCATGTTTCTCATTCACAATATGATTTCTAACATTATCTTCAACCCATTGTCTAATATAGCCACAAACCTGCAGATGCTCAAATTCCCATTCTTCATCATTCAAAGACTGAGGCTTATTAGAAGCAAACACAGGTAAATGCATCTTCTTGACAAATAAAAGATCTTTCATCTTGCCTTTCCAAATATGATAGTTACTACCAGTTAAACACACCATTTTGCTCATATTTGCCTCCATCATTCAAAACGACAATCAACAATAACCAATGCTCTGATACCACTTTGTTGGGAAAGACAAGGCAATAACAAAGAATGCCTGACAGGATAACAGCGGAAGAATACCCAAGTTTATACTTTCCCTTTTAGATTTGAACCAAGAGAATACAAACAACCACAAGAAATATAATATTAAGACAGCAAGTAATTCAACCAAACAAATATAACAAGGCAATAATAAACCAATCACACAAGACACCAAGATTTACGTGGAAAACCCTTCGATGTGAAGAGTAAAAAACCATGGGACCAAAAGCTCCACTATAATCACCAAGAGTTACAATATTGTTCTCCAAAATTGTCCACAAAACAAGTTCCAAACAATGAGCAACAACAAAATAAGATTGCACCAAATCTAGAGAATTAAAGGAGCAAAATCACCAATTTCGCAGCTACTGTTCATGACATTAAAACTGAAGCTGCAGACCACCAAATCCAAATGTGTCAGTTCCTAATCAAAGATTGAGATGAAGATAATATGCTGTCCAAAAATCAGCTCAATCAGACAAGAAACGAAGCGGGAATCGCAATTTGAAGTTGACTGTTAGGGCTGAATTTTGACTGCGAAAACTGCTCTATTTCTCTCTTTTTGGCTGCTGAAAAACACTCTGTGTATATGAAAATAAGACCTAAATAGGCTTATATTTGCCTCATAAGAATGGGCCTATGGGCAAAAATGGGTTGGTCCAAATTGGGCTTTTATTTATCCACATAGGAAGGGAAAAAGACCCATAACCCAACAACCTTCACTCCGCAAATATCTCTTTTGTCACAGCGAATTTGGAAGAAACGTTTTGATGAGTTGGGTTTGTGTTGCGGAAATCTCGATGTTCTGTTGTGTTTTCTTATGGAAGGAATTTTAATGATGTGACCATCAGTTGGGGGTGGGGTAATAGAGGGGACTGATAAGTCTTTTTGTGAAAAAAAAATGATTAAAGTAAAAATAAGTGTAATTTTTTTATAATTTACGTCCGGGTATAAAAAATTTTGAGGTGCGGATATTGTTGCTTTACTAATATTACATTAAATAGTCTTTTAACGACTGAAACTTTTTTTTTACGTTATAAATACACTTTTAACGACCGGAATTATATTGTTTCGTTAAAATTTGGTCGTTAAAAATCTATTTTCTTGTAGTGAAGTGGAGTTGTTGAACTTTTGGAAATTGCCTAAGTCCGTAACCATGTAATGGACATATGGACCGTAGGTGAGTCTCCGGTTGTACATCAGTTTTGTAGATCTAAACCGCATCCAGAAACTTTATTTCCTTAGTTTATTTCCTTTTTATTTGGGAAATGTTTTCCTATATATAGGGCATGTAAACCTCATTTTTTAGCGTTAGGCACTATTCTTTAGTTACAGTTTTTCGCTTTGGAGATTAACTTGCAACTTTAGCGATTATTGATTTCCTATATTCGTTTTGAATGTTTTAACTTGGAAATTCAAGTTGGATTTTTGGATAACTTCTTCTCATTAATAAGTTCATGATTTCTTCTTCAACAAATATGAATTGTATTTTTGCTATGATGGGTAACTAAATCCACAACTAGGGTTGTAGAAACCATAAAAAATTAACAGAGTATGAACAGTAACTATGTAAATTTTGAATAGTGTTATTGAATGCATCAATAATTCCTTCCTTTAGAATTCTTTTTAGCTATTTCAAACGGTAGAAATCGCCTTGTTGCTACATGCCGATTGAAGGAGGTATTGAATGAGAATAGAATTATCAACATAGATTTAGTGTGATACTATCTAATTGTCTAATGTCAATATGTGTGAGGGTGAAAACTAATCCATACAATGATATGATGTCTAATATGAGGTAAAGGTAAGGCTTAGTAAAATTATACAAACGTAGCTGGACCAAGGTGAGGAGTGAAACTTTCTACTTGCAAGATCATGGAATTAGAGATAGATAACTTATCACTTTGTGTGTAATACACTAGGAAATAATTACTATAACTAGAATTACCGCGTTATGAGCTTATTGGGAACACGTATCCAGTAGTTAATTTCTCTCTTTGATAACAACAAAGGTGGAATCCTGCTCACTTGTTACATAACAACAATAAATTATTCATTTCACAAATCCCCCCATTTACTTACTTGTCTAGGAAATACGTTGACTAAATGAATATAATAATAATTTAAGTTTAAGTCTAAATCATATTCCTCATGGAATCGACCCCAACATCAAAGTTGGATTCTTTACTTGAAAACAATTGCTTATACTTCTTTAAGGAGGTGTAATTTGAGTTTATCAGTAAGTGTTGCCAACTATAGACTGCATACTAACAACTATTTACAACAAGAAAATATATAGGGATGTCATTTAATCCATCATACAACAAATTGACAATGATAATGAATAACGATATCAATATCTTATCTTTCTTCGTGAAAGTTTATTTAACATAGTCGATTCATCTATCATCCACTGTTGGAGTTGGGTCTAATTTCATGATACCAACACTTCTTTTGTTGCATTTCAGTATATCCAATGGTTAAATACAAAGCTAACACATCCATCATTTTGGAACTTTACTTTCATAACTTATATGTCCGAAAGCCATTTTCTTCCTTCTGTGTGATTTAGCAGCACTTATTAAAACAGTTACACTGTTAGTGTATTAGAGATCGACTCCTTCGAACTACGGGTGGACCCTCGAACAAGAAGTTTGTGGTGCCTACTTCCACAGCCTCAGGCATAGCAAATAAATTCAAAAAAGTCTATGATATGTTGTAGCCTTTCTTGCAAGCTCTTGGTATAATGTTCCGCAAACTAAATGTAACATATGATGCAATATAAATATGTGTATATTAGGCATAATCATCTTTTCTATATTTACGTCTAAATACTTAAAGCACGGGCCTTGCACGGGTATTCTTTATCTAATTCTACTATAAATGATAGCAAAATTTCATAGAAAATGGCTTTTCATTTTATTCATTTTTTTAATTTGTTAGGGTGTTTTATATCAACAATGAAGACTAAATGATTCTTTGCCTCCGTTAGGGCCCATATGGGGGTAATACTCCTACCAAAGATTTTTCTTACTCAAAGCTAGATCTAGAGACTTCTTGCTAAGAGAGAAGCAATACTATCAACTAGACAACATTTTTTGTTGGTCCACCGAATTGTAATGCCTTAAATGGATGTGTGGTAACAGGTAAAAACCGAAGGTTTATTCCATCCTTGTAGAGGTAAATGAAAACTAGCTCTCCTTTTTAAGAGCACAAACCATAAGTTAGGGGACGATCAGCTATTTTTTGTTCTAATTTATGGCTGGAACATAATTAAATTTTCATACCAAGTTTTCATGAAAAATAAAAAGAAATGTCAACAAAACTAAGAAACAAACTAGGTATAGAAAACATAATGACTAATTGGTTCGAAGGAAATAATTGCACTTGTTGGAAAAACTAACAAATGTCTCATTGGATATGAGGTATTAGTGGAACAAGTGTTGCAGTCCTTATGCTCTGGTACTATAACAAGTTTCTCGGGATTTTCTGCATGCTCAAGTAAGAACTTTCATAATTGATAGAGATTTATTACGTTAAAACTACACATACAACTACAAAATGGCATAACCTTCATATTCTTCAAATTCTGTAAGGAAACTTTGAATATGTTTAGTTCAAACGACAGATACTTGTGTTCCAGCAAATCAATGTATTTTCCCTAAAAAAAGAGTGGTTCTACAAATACAGAACAAGGAAAAATTGGGTTAGGTGGTAAGCTTCACAACTATAGTAATGAAATTAAAGTCGTTGATGTTGTAACGGATCAATTTACATTTAAAATAATATGTTGTGGCATATTAGGAAATATCATTAGGTTTTCCAAATTACGAAGCAACATTAAGAGGTTGTCTAAGGAAGGAATGTTTTGAAATACAAGATTTTATAGTAAACTGTCTGCATTCCAGCAAGAATAAGGAGATGTCTTTCTCTTTAAGTATCAAATAATAAATCACCTAAATAGAAGAATAAGGCATAATGAACGTACGTACATTGATTTGCATGGCTTACAAACTAAACCAATTGTGATTTCCCATACATGTAACACCTGATAGATTAGAAAAATAAAAGGAACTTATATTTAACCTCACACACTAATTAAAACTATATGAGTTAATTAACAAGAAGTAAACCAATAGATAATTAATCACGTTAATTGAAATAATCATAACCCCTATCGTACAATCCAAGTGATAGGTAGAAAACAAGAGCTCTATTCACAATATACATAAAGACTTGGAGACATTTGGGACTTATAACTGACTTAAGTTAACCAAGATGACAATATTATCTCAATACCACAACGAACACTTGGAAATAGATATTTCTCTATATTTTCTTTCATTTCATCTAATTCATTACAGTAGAGATCCAGATTTCTGAGGTTCAAAGATGACCAAATCCCTGAGCTTAATTTTCATAAGATTTAAACCTAGGAAATCGTTAAATTTCAGCATATGGAGTAAGAATTTCAAACCAGCATGTATCTCCTTCGAGTGAATTCCCCCCAGGATGATCATGAAGAATCAATTGGAGTCATTATTAATCTTGCCAGTGCAAAATTTCATTTCCATAACTGAAAATGTACTGCTCTCCTTAGCTGCTTTACAATTAAAAAAATTAGTCAAACTAATGATCAAATGCAATGATTGTGGTTCTTATTTTCTCTTAATTGACAAGAGGATTGAATTTGTTGTGAATAAGAAAGTGGAGGATCGACGCGTGAATATATTTTATTAAATTGCCTATCCAATTGGGCATCATGATCAACCCTATGGCTTGCTAGAAGTTCTCAATAGTAGTTCAGTGATTATAAAACTCAGCTGCAATAAATGCAGAACATTAGAATAATGCACACTAAATTGGACATCTCTTAAGAGTTTAACGGTGGAAAGTTTGTTAATCCAGAATGAACACATCAAAAAAATAATGTCAAAGTGTCCTTAATTGGGATCATCGAATCTATATGGATTTGGTGGTATTAATTTTGTGCAAATGATTAAAAGCACAAAATCATTATAGATTCAATTATTTAAAAAGATGACAATTTGACATTATTTGCTTAATGCCTCCATCTCGGAAAAAGAATAATTTCAGTATTAAACTCATCAGAGGTGTTTAATTCAGTACACAATATCCTCATATTATGCAATCATTGTAGATAAGTTTTATAATCGATGAACTACTACAAAAAATTTCTAGCTATAGGGTTGGTCATGCTCAGTCAGATAAACAATTATGTAATGTATATTCAAGCCACTTTTCAATTACAAGAAAATATGACATACCATCATCATATCTGAACACAAAGTTTAGACTGAAAATTTTAATGGCTAAGGAGAGGTAGTACATTATCTATGAAGGAAATGAATATTTGCACTGCTGAGATATCTAAGCGACGATACTCCTCATTGTCATAAACAACATTGTTGATAGAATTCCATAAGTATTGGAAATCTTTAGAGAGAGTAGATGTTCTGAACATGTCTGTTATGGACAATAAATAAAGAATTTGGACAATAAGAGCATAAGTTCGCTTACTAATTCTATCAAATTTTTCACATTCTCAATATTTGGTTTTTTTCTAAGGATGTTTTAAATAAGCAGACTTTCGTAGGTGCCATAATGGTGGGTCATGTGGTTCAAAGTATATTACTATTGCAATCTTAAATCACAACATCAACTAACCACTCAACAACATAGAAGACATTAGAATTTTTTTGCGAAGAATAAGAGGAATTTCAGAAAATTTGTTGTTAAAAAAAGAGCAAACACATATAAACAAAAAATAATAGCTTAAACATGTGCTTATTGTACTTTATTGTAAAAGTCACAACCGCTTGGAAGAGCCACAATCCTTTAGAATTATTACAACCTTTCCCAGAAGTCAACAAAGTCACCATCTTTCAGAAAAATCCCAACTCTTCATTTTCCTTTAAGAGCTTTTCAAACCCAAATCATGCTACTTCTCTTTTATTGAAAAACAACACAAGGCTAAGAAGGTGTGGAAATTATCATACATAAATACTGAGAATAAGTTTACTTGTAACTATAATTTCTTTGGTAGGAGATTAAAATAAGGTGAGGAAATGAATGATCACACCAAAAAAGTTAATAACACATACATCAGAAGTTTCTTTTGGTGTTAAATGTATCTTACGACAACAAGACCCGATATATTTTATATTTTAAGTTTTTATTATGGTTCATGCATTTTCCTAGTGATATCCATTTGCATACAACCAAAATAATTGTGTAATACATCAAAGGAATCATCATGTATGGAGTCAAGTTTCAAAAGAGTCAACTGTGTGAAGCTTTTTGGGTATTTTGACAGTGATTGGGATGATTCCGAGGATGATGTTTCACGCCCCAAGTCTACACATGGACATTGCTAGAACTCGAAGGCCATTGTTGGCCTCCAACAAACCCTTGGTCTAACATACTTATTTCTATGGAAGAAAAGATTCATATCTATAATGATCAATAAAGTTAACTAAACTGAATATTAAAATAATTCGAATATTTAAAGATTAAACATTCAACTGGATAAAAAATGGAAACCCAAGTCTTAACAATAGAACTAATAATGAAAATCCCCAAAGGACTAGCATCTGACTGTCTATGTAGCCTCTAACATGAATAAGATGGATTTTGGGACAAATGTCACAACATCCTAATGAAATAAACTAGAAAATAAGATAAAGAGTCATCATGAATGCAAGGGAGGCTCACCAACAGACTCTAAATGCTCAAGTTGTATCAGCAAAGCACTGATGTTGATCTTGTTTACCTGCTCTCTAGCACAATACTATGCAAGCCAACTTACATTAGTACATTAAATGTACGACTTTGGCGAGTTGGTATGCTAACAAACATAGGCTGAAAGAGATTCTGAAAGAAACACTTACCTGACTCTTCTCAACTCATGAATACTTAACTAAACTCATTTCATTATAAGTAGTTTACAACAAATGCAATATCAAGAAATGCTTGTTTTAAAAAAATATGATATCAACTTTGTGTATATACAAAGATACAACATAACTCTGAACTGTATGTAAAAATAAAATAAAGTGATGTATATAAAAATACAATAACTTCTGCAGTAGATTCTCTAACCGACAACCATCAGTATGAGAGTAAGTGGTGATAAAATGTTTATATCACGTTGCCAAGAACCGTCGTATACCTTTCCATCGTTATAGAACCTAAACTACTAAGTTGATAAATTTGTCTACGCTAAAAATCACTAAAGAATCATCTAAAAAGTATGATCTTTTCTTTGCCTATGATGGATAAATGATTTATGGGGGCTTGAGTTAATATGAACTCGCGTCTCCATATCGGTGCTAAATACTACTCAAAAATATACTTAGCTCATATGGTTTTTAAACAAACATCATTCTTTAGGTTGAGATAATTACTCAATGCATAGCTTAAAATCTCCCTTCGAATTGATGTTCCCTTTTCTTGCTCAAAACACTTTTGGAAAGCTCAGTTTCCTTTTATCTTAACTTTGAAAACATTCATAAATTCTTTGGGAACACATAGCTCCTTATAGATTTTTGAAAATTGAACTCAACTCTTTACTCTTAGCTCAACTTGAAACTTTAAGTCTTAAAACAAAGTCAAAACGTTTGTAAACACCCTTAAAAATTTTTATGAACTTCATTTGACTTGACTCTTAACTTTAATTGGATTAACTCTTAACTTTACTTGGATTGACTCTTAACTTTACTTGAATTTACTCTTAACTTTCCTTGAATTTTAATTTTAGATTCAAGGATTATGATTTGTGATAAGAAGGGTCTCTTGATGTATAGGAATTATTTCAAATACGAAATCACCATCTTAGAACAAGTCCGCGAGGCGGAGATGTTCCTAGAAAAATATTCGTGAAATTAAATTTTGAGAGAGAGGAGTGCACATCCTATCCACGATGCAGAAGAAAAATTTGTTCATTAACGAAAAAGTCCGCAACACGGACTTGTTTCAAGGACCCTGCTCAACTTTTTTCCATCTTGGTTTTTCATCCCCCATTCTCGTAACTCGTCTATTTTTCTCATCTCTTTTTTAATTCACGATGACCAGCATATATAGTGAAGAAACTAACCTAAAGCAACCCTAAAACTCAATGTAAGGATCTGATAAACATCTCAACTCATCCTATTTCAATAACAACATTCGAATTAAAGAATACATGTCAAGAACATCAATTTTTCAATTCATTTAGGATGAATTTCACTAACATAATCATTCTTGGCGCGTGGGTGAATGAGACCAAGAATATGACATACTCACGTACCTTGTGGGATCAAATCCTTGAAGAACTCACAGTAAAATCCAACGAAGCGATGAATCTTGCTTTTCCTCTTTTATTTTCTCTTGTGTTCTTTCTCCAAAACCTTAAATCTATTTTTCAAAAGCATATATTGAACCCAATTCAGCACCTAAAAATATTACCAAAAATGCATCAATTAAGTTGGGTAAGGAAAAGACCAAATTGCCCCTTAAAATCCAGATTGGACTTTCCTTATTGCAACAATCCAACTTCCAAAGGGATTAATTCACACATCAAAAACTTGGATTTGCACAAACTTGGTGGATTTCGAAGGATTATTGCAAGAGCTTTCAAACCATATCTGGAGGTATACCTAAATCATTCTGAGATAGAAGTTATGGCTGTTTGAAATTGAGCAAAACTCACTTTTCCTAACTTAAACAAAATTTCCAGATTTTAAGTCTTTCAAAATGACTATTTCAAAATTTAAGCTTCTTCCTAGTTATTTCAATTTTAGAGATATTGAAATATCATCCCCTTGGGATAATTCGTACTCAAATGAGATTACTCTCACTATGCTAAGAGTGGTAACATCTAGTTCAAACACCCAACAAGCAAATGCACAAACAACATGCTCACTCATAATTTAAAGAGTATTGAGATGAGAATTAGTACATTAGTGTCACGACCCAAAATGGGCCGCGAGTGGCACCCACACTTATCCTACTATGTGAGCAAACCAACCAATCTAAACCCCAACAGTTCAACCATAAATAATCATAATATAATGCGGAAGACTTAAAACTCATTGACAAAATCAATTAAATAACTTCTAAAATTCAATACTTATCATCCCCAAAATCTGGAAGTCATCACCACAAGAACATCTATCCTCAAATACTAAATCTAAGAATATCTAGGAAACTAAAATAATAAACAGCTAGTCCATGCCGGAACTTCAAGGCATCAAGACATGAAGAAGAAGATCCAGTCCAAGCTAGAAGTGTTAGCTCACCCTGAGATCCGACGTGATGAAGACTGGCTAGAGTTGCGGTTGAGTTGAAGACGATGGTACGTTTGCTGCACTCCACAAATAACAAAGAAAAATAATTACAAGTAGGGGTCAGTACAAAACACGAATACTGAGTAGGTATCATCGGCCAACTCAAAATAGAAAATAGTATATACAAGTTAATATCATAAAATCAACTACAATACTCAACATGTAGCAACAATAAGTACTGTAATCATTAATAAAGTACGCCAAGTACACCCATGAGGACTCAAGCCTCAATACCATACTCATTTGGGAAAATAGGTTCATTAATTTGAGAATATTATCATATTTCAAGATTCATTCTCTTTCTATCCTAGTGTCGGAACGTGAAACTCCGATCCTCATCATAATATCCTGGTGTCGGAACTTGACACTCCGATCCTCATTCTATTCTAGTGTCGGAACGTGACACTCGATCCATATTCTATCCTGGTGCCGGAACGTGACACTCCGATCCTCATCGTACTATCCTGGTGTCGGAACGTGACACTCCGATCCATATTCTATCCTAGTGCCGGAACGTGACACTCCGATTCTCATCATACTATCCTGGTGTCGGAACGTGACACTCCAATCCATATTCTATCCTGGTGCCGGAACGTGACCCCGATCCATATACTATCCTGGTGCCGGAACGTGACACCCGATCCTCTAACCTCATTCTTTTAGTTCATCAAGCCTTCTTTTATACTAAGGAATCATCATTAACAAGAGGTTTTCAAGATTAGGATTCAATGGACTCATCATGTTTATTTTATCACAATTATATATAAACACATCATGCATACACACAATTAAGCATATAGAAGGGTTTACAATACTACCCAATACATATCATTCGCTATTAAGAGTTAACTATGAAATAGCATAAACCATAACCTACCTCCACCGAAGAATCGCGATCAACAAGCTATCTTCCCAAAGATGCGTTCTTCCTCTCTCTCTCTCGATCGTTTCTCTCTCTCTCTTTGTTCTTTCTATTTTTCTTATTCAAACCCTTTTTCTTTTACCCTAATTAGCATATAATTAAGTATAAAAGATGATAAAAATAACCCACTATTTATTTCAAGGTTATCACTTTTACCCCCAAGTAATTGAATTATTAACATTAATCCACTAACTTTATAATTATAAGCAGGAATAGTCCAAAACGCCCCTTAAAATATTTAATAGAAATTCGACCCAGTCAGGGTCACGCAGCCTGTGACGGCCCGTCGTGCCTGCGACGGTCCGTCCTGCTGCTTCCGTCACAAAGTTCAGAGACTCCAATTCATTAAAGAGTCTGTGACGGCCCGTCATGCCTGAGACGGTCCGTCCTGCCATCCCGTCGTGACGTTCAGAGAGTCGATCTCAGTACCCAAATTTTCAGATTCTAAGTGTTTTGGAACGAGACCCCCTCGACGGTCCGTCGTGCCTATGACGGTCCGTCGTGGGATCCGTCGACTCAGCCAGTTTTTCCAGAAATAAAATCTGCTGCTCAAAACGACTAAACAGGTCGTTACAATTAGTCAACATTTTCTACTGATTAAAAGACACGTGGATATCTCTTCTTCATATCCTCTTAAGCTTCCCATGTATCTTATTCAAGAAATTGTTTCCTCCAATATATTTTGACTGAGGCAAACTCTTTTTTCCACAACTTGTGAACCCTAGCAATCTAAAATATGAACCAGAATCTCTTTGTCACGCCTCAAGCTACCCCCGAGATGCGGACACGAAACCTAGGACCACAAGTGATCCCAAGCTAACCCTGCTGGCATGATCATGAGCATACTAAAGATAATAAACTAAATGCGGAAGCTAAATCATAATTTAGACTGAAAAGATGTGGAAATACCCATGTGCTAAATTTGAGATATATGAAAACTGATGAGTTTAATACAAAGAAAATATTAACTCAGTTCTCAGATGTAACTGACTATCTCTAAAAATAGCCTCTAAACTCGGCTAGAAATATTGGGACAAACCCCAGCTAAGTCTAGCAAAAACTAGAACTAAATGACTAAAAGACTAAAATGCACTCATGACTATTGTCCTCAGAGAATGAAGACTCGCCATTGACTCTGCTGAAGTGGAGATCTGGAAATCAATCTATGTGTGATATGGATGCTGAGAACCTGAACCTACATCACAAGAAGATGTAGCGCACGTATGCGTCAATACTTAAAGGGTACTGAGCATGAAGGATAGAATAAAGCTGAAATAAAACATAAATGACAAACACAAAAGCAAGTATAATAATCTGAACATGATGTAGTGAAACCTGAGCTAACTGAATGGAATGACCAATTTATAACATGTTGAAACTAATGCTGAATATACTGATAAATGGTCAATGCGTTAGAGTCTGACTGAACTGTGGGAGCTACTAATAACCGATAATAAAATCACATTAGCTAAATGTGGTGTTTGATGCATATGCCCCATCAAGTGGACCCAATATACACTACCAGAGGTATAAATGCATGGTGGCGTGATCACTAAACTGATGCCCACAGAGGGGACTTATAACCTACTTGGCTAGTAATTCTGGGATTAATTGGGTACTCTACACCCTAGTCCAACTTGGAATTATGCTACTCCCATTAATTTATGTAGTTAACTGATTATGTATTAATTTCTGTAAATAATGGATAGCTCAAAACTGAACATGCAAACTGGAATGAAACATTTAACCTGACAATGATGCATTTATAATTGAGGCGTGTATAACTGAAGTTACTGAAATATATGACCTAGCATATGTAATTCAAGAAATAAAGAAATACATATCTAGGGTTCGGAAATTCATGCGATAAACTAAATAACAACTTTACAATCTGATTTGAAACTTATATCTAACTAATTTACGATGATCCGATGTAATTCTAGAAACCCTAGCTTTAGTCATTATAAGAGAATCAAGAACTGACTGAAAACTAGGGATCTAATGGGTGAAAGGAACCCAGTAGTAAAATCCAACATGTTTGGTGATAAAGTTCATGGAGAAATATTCAGATTTCAGGGCTGGAACTTCTGGAACCTTGTTGCATTCTTTAACTAGGATTCTTGACCTTTTTCTCCTTTGTTGCTTCTAGTTTTTCTAAGTTTTGATAAATGATTTGACTTAGGTAAGTTTTTGTTATGTTTCTAGGCTTAAACAGACTAAAATCTGATGATCTAGTGTCAAAACGATGTATCTTAAGTCTTAAACGAAGTGGGAAAATACCAAAAGACCCTTGGGTTAATTGTTGTCGAATCAAACGACGACCTGGACATATGGTACGTTGTTCAATCTACGGTTCGTTGTTTGGGTCCGTTGGTTGGGTCAATTCAACAGGCCTTTACTAATATGGGCATAAATTTTTACTCGAAGTTCTTATTTTATCAAGGTCGGTGGTACTGGAAAACTACTCTAATTATCTATCCATGGGTATGTCATGTGACACCTAATTCATTTTCTGCTCAAAGTTATGACCATCTGTTGTTAACCCAACTGTATTTCCTCCTAAACTGACTACTAGTTTCCATCTACAATCAGACCTACAGACTGTAGATCGAATGACGGTCCGTGCTGGTCAACCGTGGTTCATATTAGAGAATAGGTGAATGAGGTGTTCATCGACAGACTCAGACTGTTGACCGTTGTCTAACCTACGGACCGTTGGTCCGTCCGTCGTTCGACACTTGGTCAAATTTTCTGGACTAAAATTTTTGGGGGGTTTCTGGCTCAATCGATGAATGTGCAGGACGGACCATGGGCCAGGCTACTGTCTGTCAATGTCAACCGTCGATGTACCTGCAGATTTTTCTGAAAAGCTAGTTTTTGGTTTATTTAGGATACGTGGTGTTATATTATCTCCCCCTTGGGAACATTCGTCCTCGAATAAAGACTAAACTAGCTGAAATAGAGGGAAAGAGTTCCAATCCCTACTACTAAACACTGAGAACTGAATTTCTGACTGAATTGAGTTCCTAAACATGCAAATACACTGAAAATACAAGTACAAACTGAGGGAACATGATTCTAAGACAGAATTCATGCATGAATGACTGGAAAACTTAAGATGAACTATTACCTCAAGCTGGAGTGGAATCAAAAGGAAAGAGGTTAGGATACTTGACTTTCATGGCTGCTTCTGCTTCCCAAGTAGCTCCCTATATGGGCTGATTCCTCCACAAATCCTTGACTGAAGCGACTTCTTTGTTCCTCAACCTTCTAACCTGACGACCAAGAATCTCAACTTATACATCCTCTCATAAGAAGACTCTTTCACCGCCACACTCTCTATTGGAACTATAGAGGCTGGATCACCCACACACTTTTTCAAGAGTGAGATGTGGAAGGCTGGATGCACTGCTCCTAATTCTGCTGGCAACTCTAACTCATATGTCACCTTGCCAACCCCTTTTGAGATCTTGTAAGGAACAACATATCTAGGACTGAGCTTTCCATTCTTGATAAACCTCATCACTCTTTTTATAGGGGACACTTTCAGGAAAAAACTCAATCATCAACTTGGAACTCGAATTCCCTTATCCTTACATCTGCATAAGATTTATGACGACTCTAGTTGTCTTAAGTCTGTGTCTAAGGAGTTGCACTTTTTCCATAGCATAAAGGACTAAATCTAGCCCTATCAAAGTTGATTCATCTACTTCAAACCAACCAATAGGAGATCTACATCGACTCCCATACAAATACTCATAAGGGGCCATCTAAATGTTGGAATGGTAGCTATTGTTGTACGAGAACTCAATCGGAGAAAGGTGATCATACCAACTATCCTTGATATCGATCACACAAGCTCTCAACATATCCTCTATTGTCTCAATGGTACACTCTTCCTGCCTATCTTTTTTGTGGATGAAATGTTGTGCTAAGGTTAGCTTGAGTATCAAGACCCTTCTGAAATGACTTCCAGAAATGAGAGGTAAACAGAGGACCTCTATTTGAGATGATAGAATAAAGAACCCATGCAACCTCACAATCTCATTAATGGAAAGCTTAACATAGTCCTCTACCGAATCTTTAGTCTTGACCACCAAAAAGAGAGAAGACTTAGTCATCGTATCAAATATCATCAAAATGGAGTCACGTTGTCTGCAAGTACGAGGTAAACCTGTGATAAAATCCATATTGATCACATCCCACTTCCAAGTAAGAATATCAATCTCTTGAGTCATACCTCCCGGTTTCTCATGTTTTACCTTGACTTGCTTGAAATTGGGGCACTTACTCACTAAGTATACTATGTTCCTCTTCATGCCATTCCACCAATAGACTTCCCGCAGATCGCGGTATGTCTTAGTGGCACCTGGATGAATAGAATATCTGGAGTTATGGGCTTCTGCAAGAATAAGTTTTCTAAACTCACCCACATCAGGACACACAATCTACCTTGGTAGCGAAGTAAACCATCTCCCCCTTGGGAGAAAACCTCTACTCTCTGATTGTGGACTGCATTCTTAAGTTCAAGCAAAATTGGATCAATGTCTTGCTTTTCATTAACGTCCACTACCACAGTTGATTTTTCCCCATTCTGAACTATTACACCACTATCTGATGTGCTCATAAGGCGAACTCCTAAGCGAGCAAGCCTGTGAATATCCTTCACTAGATCCTTCCTTTCTTACTCAACATGGGATACGCTACCCATAAATAATGTGCTACACTACTACCCATAGATAATGTGCTAAGAGCATGTACTACTATGTTATCCTTTCTATGATGGTAATGCACGCTTATATCCTAATCCTTAAAGAACTCAAGCCATCTCTTCTGGCGAAGAATCAACTCTTTCTGGGTGAACACATACTGAAGGCTCTTATTGTCAGTGAACACATCTACATGAACACCATACAAGTAGTGTCTCCATATCTTAAGTTCAAACACCACTGCTGCAAGCTCGAGGTCATGAGTTGGATAGTTCTTCTTATGCACCTTAAGTTGTCTAGAAACATAAGCTATAACCTTATCTCGCTGCATCAACACACAACCTAGGCCAACTCTAGATGCATCACAATAGATCACATAAACATCTGAACTCTCTGGTAGAGTAAAGATAGGACTTGTAGTCAATCTAGTTTTCAATTATGCAAATATTTTCTCACAATCATTTGACCATTGAAACTTGACCATCTTCTGAGTTAACCTAGTCAATAGTGAGGCTATGGATGAGAATCCTTCCATGAACCTTCTGTAATAACCCGCTAGACCTAAGAAACTTTTGATATCTATAGCAGAGGTAGGTCTGGGCCATTCCACTCGGATCCCTTCGCTAGATACAATGTGACCAAGGAAAGAAACGGATTGCAACCAGAACTCACATTCGCTAATCTTAACAAATAATGGTCGATCCTTGAGAGTCTGTAGAACAATTCTTAAATGACTCGCATGTTCTTCCTTATTCCTAGAGTAAATGAGGATATCATCAATGAAGACGATAACGAACAAGTCCAAGTACTGCTTGAACATTCTATTCATCAAATCCATGAAAGCTGCAGGAGCATTGGTTAGTCCAAATGACATAACTACAAATTCATAATGACCATACTGAGTCCTGAAGGCTGTTTTTGGGATATCACTATCTTTGACTCTAATTTGATGATAACCCGATCTGAGGTCTAACACCTTGAAGTTGGTCCAACAAGTAATCAATCCTACGGATGGGACACTTATTCTTGATTATGACACTGTTCAAATGTCTATAGTCAATGTACATTATGAGAGAATCATTTTTATTCTTTACGAACAACAGTGGTGCACCCCATGGTGAAATACTAGGTCTGATGAAGCTCATATCTAGAAGGTCTTTCAACTGCTCTTTCAATTCCTTAAGCTTTGCTGGATCCATTCTGTAAGAATGAATATAAATAGGTTGGGTATTTGGACGGAGATCAATTTCAAAGTTGATTTCCTTTTCGGGAAGGACTCCGGGAAGATCTTTTGGAACACTTCTAGAAACTCACTGACTACTGCAACTGTCTCAAGAGTTGGGGTTTCAGAGCTAGATTTCTCAACCCAAACTAGATGATAGAGATGGCCCTTTGAGATCATTTTTCTGGATTTAAGGTAGGAGATGATGTCACACCCCTTTTTCACTCAGCGGCGTAAGGGTTTTTCCAATTTAAATGACGTATTTAATTAGGGGATTATTTTAGTTATTTAGAGTCGCCACTCGGAATTGAGTTACGGTGTTCCAAGTCACCTTTTATTTAATCCCTAATCAAAAGGAAATGACTCTTTGTTTGGTCTGCGAACCAGTTCGGGTAAGGAATTCTATTGACTGGGGGAAGGTATTAGGCATCCCTCGAGTCCCGTGGTTCTAGCACGGTCACTTTATGGACTTTTATGACTTAAACTAATTTTTGAATATTCTATTGTTAAAACAAATGTATTTACCCTCATTCTTTAATTGATTTAAATATATTAAAACTACCTTATTTTATTAATCTATGCCCTTTAATTAAAAATATATATATACGCATATAAATTAAATCAAGCGAAGCAGAATAAAATAAGATATTCTTTATTTCTACTTTTTCTTTTGTTATTATTATTATTTTTTAATTCTATTTTTTACATTTTTTTTACCTTCTCATCTTTTGCTATTATTATTATTTTATTGTTATTATAATTTTTTTTACTTTCAAGGTTTTATTTGTTTTTTTTTTTTATTTCAACTTAATTTTTTTTTTGTTTGGACAAAGAAACTTTCAAAAAAAATAAAAAAATCTTTCCTCTTTAATTTCATAATAGCTACACATGTTATCATTATAAACTAAATATTAAACATTACATGAATTGGACAATAATTTTACTTTAATATAAAATAAACTATGGATTATTTCAATATAAAATAAATCATGGTTTGTTATAATAATTTCACACTAAATATAACTATACAAAGGATCTAAATATAAAGTTGATATGAATGTTTGAACATATTTCATACAATAACATGAATAAATATTAATGGTTTAAACACATGCGAAATTTAACAACTTTAATAAATATTGCAATTCATTCTCGCATTATCACGACGTAAAACTAATACAAAATAAAATTAGTATTACCTCTTGTGGAAATTATTTCACGAAAAGAAAGAATTTAGGAACCACGAACTTGAAACCTCGAACTCCACTATTTTTAGTTGTGTTTTTCTTTGTGCGTGTGTTCTTCGGAAAAAAAAATTCTTTGGTGTTTCTTCTCTTTTTTTTTTTACTTGCAGATTTTTTTTTCCTCTTTCTGCCTCTTTTCTTTTTTGATCTTCTCCTCTCCTTTTTTTTTCGTGTTCCTTTTTTTCTGATCTTTTTTCCTTCTTTATATGTTTTGTGTTTAGTGTAGTGTGTGTGCAGGTCGTGGGGGTGAATGGGGAGTGGGATCGTGTGTGTGTGTGTGTGTTTTTTTAATATTAAATATATATATAAAATGATAATTATACAATTATTAATTGCTTTGAGTAAATAAATAAATAAAAGATAAATGGGTAATTGAAACAAACAAAAAAAAAACATTATTTAGAAATATTAGTTTATTTAAATAATATATGTATATATATATATATATATATATATATATATATATCCTCTTTTTTTAAACAATCAAAATAAACTTATCTAATAAAATTATATTTATGTTGTTTATTTTTATATCTTTTAAATAAACTTGATGAAAATAATAAAAAAGTCAAAAATATATTTAATTTAGATTGATAAAATTATTTATGCTCTAAAAATTGGTGTTAAACTTTAAATTCGGTCAAAAATTACGTGTCTACAGTTTGCCCCTCTTTGACTGGAAATATAAAGTGTTTTCAGACAAAGAAGTAGACAAAGTGACAAGTTTTTACCGAACTCTTATTTGAAAGACCAAAATTTGTGCGACCGAGTCCTTGTTTTGGACATCCTACATATCCCGGGTGATAAGGGAATCAAGCCACATGTAGTTCGAGGAGATAAAGTGATGAGTTGGAAGTTAAGTGAGGTTCCATTGAGGCTCCAGATCGCGGCTCTTATCCTTACATAAAAATTGAAAACTATTAGTCAAAAGAAAAACAAATGTACAAACTTCTATCCATGCAACTTTTCTTGAATCTTCACTTGAATTTTGACTTTAAGATATCACCTTAATTTTTGAGTGAATATCTTAACTTAGAATTGGAATGGAGGCTGAACTTGCCACTTAGATGGAACTTTTGACATTCTTCAAAATGACAACTTCAAAAATGCTCATGAATGAATGCGTGTTTTCTTGATCAAAAGTTGACTAGTAAAAGATGTGTGGAAATCATGCCGCTACATGCATTGAAGAAGCTAATTCTAACCATCATGGAATTGATTATTCTAAAAAAATTTGAAACTTTGTTCTTGAATTTCAAATCCAGGTCTCGCTTGAGAAAACCTGAGAACTACCACAAACATAAAAAAAAAATCCCCAGTTTTCACTGGGAAAATTTTTGTGAGTTATTAGCAAATATAAATATAAAACATAAACTTCGGCTAGGAAGTGTTTATTTCGGGAGAAAATAAAACTAAAAATCTAGACTATGAAGTGTTAATCATATGAGAAAGTAATCTAATCCCATTATTCAGGAGGTTCCTGCTAGTCCCATTATCCAGGAGGGTCCTGCTAGTCCCATTATTCAGGAGTGTCCTGCTAATCCCAATCCAGGAGGGTCCTGCTAATCCTATTATCCAGGAGGGTCCTGCTAATCCCATTATCCAGGAGGGTCCTGCTAATCCCATTATCCAGTAGGGTCCTGCTAATCCCATTATCCAGGTTGGTCCTGCTAGTCGCATTGTCCAGTAGGGTCCTGCTAGTCCCATTATCCAGTAGGGTCCGCTAGTCCCATTATCCAGGAGGGTCCCGCTAGTCCCATTATCCAGGAGGGTCCCGCTAGTCCCATTATCCAGGAGGGTCCCGCTAGTCCAATTATCCAGGAGGGTCCTACTAGTCCCATTATCCAGGAGGGTCCTTCTAGTCTCATTATCCAGGAGGGTCCTGCTAATCCCATTATCCAGGAGGGTCCTGCTAATAAAATTTTCAACAAACTAATAATACCAACGAACATTGTGAATGCTATCTTCATTATTTGGAAGTTACTTCAATAATAATAATAATAATGAATAAATAAAATAAATATTCCAACATTCAAGTAATTGCTATTTTGATATATATTAGTCAACTTTCATATAATATTCCACAAGTCTTTATTGTAGGGTTTTCATTTCGCTCGCTGCAGACTAGGGTGAACATCTAGGTTCCTCGAATCCTCAATCTTGAAACAACTAGTGTCCGTGCTTCAACAAAGAAAATTTGTGAGTTTGAAAAGGTGGTGGTTGGTTTGTGGTTCCATCTTTCGACAAGGGCGGATCAAACACTTATGACGCTTTGGTTGTTTTCCAACGGTCAATACTTCTTATTGATTGATAGTACCTTCATCCAAATTTACTTTTTTGGGGGACCTAAATCCAATGTCTTTATCTCACAACACTAATTGTTTAGCCTTCATAGGATCAGAGAATTTTCAAATTCAACACTTAAAGACAGATTAACTCAGTATCCTGATGCTTTGCCTAGTACCGTTTAGAGACTTGGTAGAGAGTCTTGAAATTCCTTCATATTTTTTTTTGACAAAGACTCGACTAAAATACATACCAAAAAAAGTGACAAAAAAAAGTATAAGAAAATTGCGAACTATATGAGAATAAAAGAAAATATTCGATGAAGACCTTTTTTTTTTGTAAGAAGAAGAAAGAAAAACTTATCTGAGTGTGGGAGCCGAGTCTACTGATCATGCCATGCAATTTGAATTGATTTCCATACTTGGCTATCCAATCTATTCATCTACCATTATTGATTATTCAATCTTGATGTCGAATCCCAACACTTAATGAAGCCATAAATAATCTGAACCCTTATAAACTTTGTGATATTCACGAAGGCCTTTGCCGCTAAAACTCAATCATGTTAATTGCTCCAGCTCACGTCTGCCTTATGGTGCATGTCAGAATTTTCACCAATAAGACTCTCTTATATTCAACTCCTTTTCGCCTTACGGTGCCCACTTAGGGTTTTCACCAATAAGACTCTCTCATTTTTATTCTTTTTACTCACATTTGTCTTATGGTGCCCATTCAGGATTTTACCTACCCTTAACCAACTTATTCTCGACATATGAAGGGTTGATGCAAAGACTTTTTTTTTACTTTAGAGGATGGGGTTGATTTTGAGCTTTGAGATGAGAGATCGAATGAAGAAACAAACGACTTTTGCCCCAGTATACTACAATACGAATTTTTGGATTTGTATTTGGTTGAACCGAACCCAACATTAGGGCTGCCTTCGTATCTTGCTGAAACAAGAATCAGGTCAGACGTAGTTCATACAATTTGTTTTTTTTTTTTTGAAAAGTCAAGGAAACAGCATAACCAAGAGATCCCATTGAATCAACCCTTGAAATGTCGAGCTCAAACATAAGGGTTTCTAATGTCGAAACTCAATCATATGTAATATCTTTTCACAGCATCAACATTGACTACCGTCTCTGTCACTTTGCCTTCTATATCTGCTAAGTAAAGAGCACCATTGGGTAATACACTTTTAACAACGAATGGTACTCTCCAATTTGGAGAAAATTTGCCTTTGGTTTCGGCATGATGTGGCAAAATACGTCTCAACACTAATTAACCCTCTTTAAAATGTCTGGGATGCACTTTTTTGTTGTATGCCCGTGTTATTCTTTTCTGATATAATTGTCCATGACATACTGATGTCAGACGCTTCTCATCAATCAAACTTAATTTCTCTAACCGAGTTTTGATCCACTCATCATCTTCAATTTCAGCCTCCACAACAATTCGTAAAGATGGGATCCCAATCTCTGCAGGTATAACTGCCTCAGTCCCGTATACCAGTGAATGTGGGGTAGCGCCCACTGACGTACGGACTGTAGTGCGATAACCCAACAAAGCAAAAGGCAACTTTTCATGCCATTGTCGAGAACTTTGCACCATCTTACGAAGTATCTTTTTTATATTTTTGTTAGCAGCTTCTACAACCCCGTTTGCCTTTGGGCGATACGGAGTCGAATTTCGATGCTCAATCTTAAATTGGTAGCATACCTCTTGCATTAAGTGGTTGTTGAGATTTGTGGCGTTGTCAGTTATAATCACCTTTGGAATACCAAACTGACAGATGATGTTGAAATGGATGAAATCCACCACGACCTTCTTGGTCACCGACTTAAAAGTTACTGCTTCCACCCACTTTGTAAAATAATCAATGGCCACCAAGATGAACCTGTGACCATTCGATGCTTTTTGTTCTATCGGTCCAATCACATCCATTCCCCATGCCACGAAAGGCCATGGAGCAGACATTGCATGCAACTCAAAAGGGGGAGAATGTATCAAATCACCATGTATTTGACATTCATTACATTTACGAACAAATCGTATGGAATACCGTTCCATGGTGAGCCAATAATATCCTGCTCGAAGTATCTTCTTGGCTAGAACATATCCATTCATATGAGGTCCACAAACTCCTGAGTGTACTTCAATCACGATTGTGGAAGCCTCTTGAGAAGTTACACACCTTAGAAGACCTAAATCGGGTGTCTTCTTGTACAGTATGCCTCCGCTTAAGAAAAAACCCCTGGCTAGTCGTCAAATAGTCCTTTTTTGATTACTAGTTACATCTGACGGACATTCTCCAGACTGAAGATATGTTTTGATATCATGAAACCAAGGCTTAACATCAAATTCCTCATCAATCATGTTGCAATAGGCATGTTGATCACGAATTTTTATGTATAAAGGGTCGATATGGGCGTCATCAGGGTGTTGGAGCATCGAAGATAAAGTGGCCAATGCATCTGCAATCTCATTGTGCATTCTGGGAATGTGTCTAAACTTTATCGACACGAACCGTTGACAAAGACCTTGTAAAAATGTTGATATGGTATGAGCTTTGGGTCTCGAGTTTCCCATTCTCCTTGAATTTGATAAACTAGTAAGTCTAAGTCTCCTAACACTAACAATTGTTGGATGCCCATGTCAACAGCTAACCTCAGATCCAAAATGCACGCTTCATACTCAGACATATTATTAGTAAAATAGAATCTAAGTTATGCTGATATAGGGTAATATTCCCCTGATTCAGACATAAGAACAGCTCCTATTCCAACTCCTTTCCTATTAGATGCACCATCAAAGAATAACTTCCAACCTTGATCGTTATCGTGAATAACTTCATCGATACAATATATCTCTTCATCTGGAAAATAGGTTTTAAGTGGTTCATATTATTCATCAATAGGTTTCTCTGCCAAATGATCTGCCAATGCTTGAGCTTTAATTACGGTCCGCGTTATATAGATAATGTCAAACTGTGTGAGCAATATTTGCCATTCCGCAAGCCTGCCTGTGAGCCTGGGCTTTTGAAAAATATATTTCAACGGATCCATACGAGAGATGAGATAAATAGTGTAAGATGAAAGATAATGTTTCAACTTCTGTGCTACCCAAGTTAGGGCACAACACGTTCTTTCAAGAAGGGTGTACTTCGCTTCGTAAACGGTAAACTTCTTGCTGAGGTAATAAATCGCCCGCTCTTTCTTCCCAGTGTCATCATGCTGACCCAGTACACAACCAAAAGAATTATCCAGTACTGACATATACAATATCAAAGGTCTTCCCAGCTCGGGAGAAACCAACACAGGGGGATTCGATAGGTAATTCTTAATTCTTTCAAAAGCTTCTCGACATTCTTCGGTCCACTCGACTGTGGCATTCTTTTTCAACAACTTAAAGATAGGCTCACAAGTTGTTGTGAGTTGAGCAATGAATCTACTGATGTAGTTTAACCTTCCTAGAAGGCTCATAACCTCAGTTTTGTTCTTTGGAGGTGGGAATTCTTGAATTGTTTTTATTTTTGAAGGATCCAACTCTATACCTCTTCAACTGACTATAAACCCCAAAGGTTTCCACGATGGTACTCCAAATAAACATTTTGCAGGATTAAGCTTGAGATTATACCTGCGGAGCCTTTTGAAGAATCTCCTTAAGTCTTTCACATGATCTGAGTGTTTTTTAGATTTAATGATAACATCATCCACATAAACTTCGATTTCTCTATGCATTATATCGTGAAACATGGTTGTCATTACTCCCATATAAGTTGCCCCTGCATTTTTTAATCCAAAAGGCATAACACGATAACAATATGTACCCCATGGAGTGATAAAGGATGTTTTTTCTACATCTTCATCATCCATAATAATCTGATGGTAGCCCGCATAACAATCCACAAAAGATGCAACCTCATGTTTAGCACAATTATCTAATAAAATATGGATGTTAGGCAAAGGAAAATCATCTTTCAGACTTGCCTTATTCAAATCACGATAATCAACACACATTCGAACTTTGTCGTCTTTCTTAGGGACGGGTACAATATTGGCTAACCAAGAAGTATATTGAGAGACTTGAATGACTTTGGTATCAAGTTGTTTTGTGATCTCCTCTTTAATTAGTACACTCATGTCGGTTTTGAGTTTTCTCAACTTCTGCTATATCGGTGGAAAATTAGGATCAATTGGCAACTTGTGAACAACCATGTCAGTCCTTAATCCAGGCATGTCATCATAAGCTGACGCAAAAACATCTTTGCAATCAAACAGGGCCTGGATTATATCGTCCTTTTGATGTCGAACATGTACACTTATCTTAATCTCCTTAACAATTTCCTGATCCCTCAAATTTATCGTCTCAGTTTCACTCATGTTTGGATTTGACTTATTTTCAAAATGATTGAAATCCCTCCTTACTTCTTCAAATACTCTGTCTTCATCATATTTGATTTCTTGACTTATTATTTCAATATTAGGTCGAAGATTAGATTGGATATTAAGATCTGGCAAAAAATTCTGCATGCATGTCATATCACTTGAATCGACATAGAAAGAACTGTATAAAAGAATATGAACAAATATATTAGACTGAAATAAAGATGCAATTACATCCTATTGAAAAGGGAAATAGAATGTTTGAAATAAAACGACAAGATAAAATCCGAATTACAATCCTTGAATGGATCGGACGACAAAAGAAAAAAATAGACTACCAAGACTCTTCTTTAATGGGGAGAGGGTTAGAACTTGACATCGACCAATTTGCACATTTTAGTGCCATTCCGATCCGATGATCCAATTTCCACAACTGATTTGTGCTTCTCTCCGAGTTCCATCATATCAACCTCGACAAATAAATCTTGAAAATAGTTGATCATTTCTTCGCTCACTTTCATCACTGACTCTGGAAAATATAATTGATAAGATTCTGTTGCGTGGGCTTTGATGAAAGATTTGTAGATTGGTTGTATAGACTTGGTAAGTGACCATACATCTCTTCTCTGCTTCTTTGCCTTCATTTTGTCCTCGACTCTAGGTTGGTAGCCTAAGCCAAAAGTACCGATGCTCTTTCGTAGACTAACATGATAAGATCTTCCTTGCAAGCAGATTCTTAAGCCTTTACCCGGCTCAAACCCATGTTTCAGCAATACATTCATCACCATTACAGACGCGATGGGCATATTTGGTTTTGAAATGACACTCCCCTCGGGGACATGCTCAATAACCACTACCTCGGAAGCTTGATAAACTAGTGCCTCATTCTCATTATACGCCTTGATAAAAGGGAAGGAAGAGTCTTTGTAGATTGACAAATCCCCCTCACCATGAACAATTACCTCTTGTCGGTCGTATTCAAACTTAATCGTTTGATGCAACGTTGAGTGGACTACTCCAGCCCTATGCACCCATGGCCTCCCCAACAATAGATTGTAGGACGCGTTGATATCCAACACTTGAAAATTCACAACGAAATCCACAGGCCCTATGGTTAGTACGAGCTCTATCTCACCAATAACATCTGTTTTTGACCCATCAAAAACTCTAACACATACATTGTTGGGTCGGACCCTTTCAGCACTAACATTAAATTTCTGTAGAGTTGATAAAGGACAAATATTTGCTCCAGATCCTCCATCAATTAGAACTCAAGTGACATATGAAAGCTCACACTTTACAGTGATATGTAGGCCTTGGTTATGTCCTGTACCTTCCTTGGGTAGTTCATCATCTGAAAAGGTGATGCGGTTTACCTCAAATATTCTCCCAAAAATCTTCTCTAACTGACTCATTGTAACTTTACTAGGAACATGTGTTTCATTCAAAATTTTCATTACAGCCTTACGATGTTCATCAGAATGTATTAGCAAAGACAACAAAGATATTTGGGCTGGAGTTTTTCTTAATTGTTCCACCACGGAGTAGTCTGATAGTTTCATCTTCCTTAGGAATTCCTCTGCCTCTCCTTCAGTGACCGGACTCTTTATTTGTATTTGGTCATTTTTAGTTTTCCTTAATTCCGTCGGGACATAACATCTTCCTGAACGGGTTATTCCTCCCACTTCATCTATTTCTTCATCAACTTCTTTTCCTTTGTATGTCCCGAAAGTAGGTTCATAATTCCAGGGAACAGCTTTGGGGTTAGTCATTGGGAGCTGGGATACTGGCCTGATAATCACAGGAGGAATATGGGCCCCTTGCACGATCAAGATAGGTTTGTTTGGCCTTTTTGGAACAAACGATTTTGCCTTACTCGGACTTGCCCAAACATCTTCAAGGGCTCCTTTCACAGTTAAGATGGGTGTGTTTGATGGACTCAACTTTTCTAACACATTTTCCGCCCCTCAAGTCATTATTTTTGTTAAATCGACAACATTTACTGACTTGTCAATGCCAGTTCCCACCCTAAGTATTGGCTTATACGGAGATGCAAACTCTTCATGACCCTTCATCATTTCCAGCATGTTTGTTTCAGTATGCCTCGGCAATGGATTTTGATTGATGTTGGGTCCACTCGGACTTTCAACTATAATTCCATTAGAATCGATCAAATCCTGAATGGCCCTTTTCAAATAGCAACATCTCTCTATGTTGTGCCCTGGGCATTAGAACAATATGCGCAATGTTGAGAATAATCCAAATTTCTCGGGGGAGGATTCGACATCTTTCTCTCAATAGGACTCAAAACATTCAACGTCCTTAATTTTGGAACAAGCTAGCATACGACTCCCCAATAGGAGTGAACTCATCTTTAACGCCATTTCTATTTTTGTATTGTGGTCTAGGACGGAAAGGAATTCTAGCAGTATTTTGACAAAATTGTGGGGGTGGTGGATGATTTTGTGGAGTTGGTGCACGCCATTGTGGATAAGAAGGGGGTGCAATTGGTTGTGCATTAAAAATATGATATGGAGTGTATGGGACAGAATATTGTGGAGCTTGGGAAGGAAAATAGTGTTGTGGGGAATTACCTAAAACATGAGTCCTAGGCGCTGATACAATAGTGGCCACATCCTCCCTTCTCTTCTTGCCTCCAATATTTCCAGAACCATTTTGAAGCACTTGTTTTGTGGCTTTTAAGGAAGCTTGTCCAACCCAAACGAATCGTGAGTGACATCCACACTTAACTACCTAGGTGGACGAACCAAGAAATTCAAATCCCAACATGTACCAATAATTCAACTGTAAATAACAAAATATTGCGGAAGCTCCAAAATTTATTAACTATCGTTTCCCAAAACCTGAAAGTCATCACAACAAGGACATCTAATATCTAATTACTAAGTCTAAGAGTATCAAAGACACCAAAATAAATGAATAAAATGGTATGTGTCCGAAAGTATAGGATATCATGTCATGACCGAAAGAATCCAACACGAACATGAATGAATAGCTCACCCTGGAACTTGATATGCGGGAGGGTGGCTATAGCTGAGGGAAATCTGAAGTCATAGGTACACTCGTTGCATTTCATAAAAGGAAAACAAAGAAAAACACAAGTAGGACTTAGTACGGGGGCAACATGTACTGAGTATATATCATCGACCAACCCAAAATAGGAACTAACATACAATAAATAATAGTATGAACTCAACTATAGCACTTAACAGGTGATAAACAAAAAACAACATGAACAGGTATCAATAACATTAAAGTAAGCTCGTAATAAGTCAATGATATCAAGATTACACATGAGGACTCATGCCTCCAAACGAAACCATTTTGGGAGTTGAGATCTTTGAGATTGAGTATCTTCCATTAATTCAACATATTTTTCCTTTAATATTATTGTGTCGGAACGTGACACTCCGATCCAAGAATACCGTGTCGGAACGTGACACTCCGATCCAAGAATACCATGTCGGAACGTGACACTCCGATCCAAGAATACCGTGTCGGAACGTGACACTCCGATCCAAGAATATTGTGTCGGAACGTGACACTCCGATCCTATAATATCATTAGTTTATCATTTAGTATCACCATTTTTCCATTCGTTAATAATATTTCATCTAGCCTTCTTTATTTAAGGCATTATTTCGATAGAGATGGTTTAAGATTATACATTCCACGGTCTCGGGATTTCAGACCAATAAATAATACGACCAAGCCACACAATCACACAATCAAGTACATAGAAAACTTCACAATATCATTCAATGCATATCAGTCACTATTAAGAGTTTACTATCAAATAGCATCAACCATAACCTACCTCCATTAGAAGCACCGAAGTGAACAAGCTACTTCTCCACTACTTTTCCTTTCCTCAATGCCTCTGAACTCTTCCAATCTATCAAGTATATATATAATTTGTAAATTAACAAGTTCAAGGACATCCATCATTCTATACTTTTTGCCTATATCCGCAAAAATCATCAAGAACAAATCTATATTCAAGTTCCTAATCTTGAGGTCAATTGGTATATCAAGTCTTTTATTTTTTTATTAAAGCTTAAGGTTAAGTCTTTGTTTCTCCAATAGATTTATAAAATGACATTCATATAATATAGTACACGTAATATTTAATTACCTATACCAACATATTAATACTAGAGTCATAATGTGATAACCATAAAAAAATTCCATACCTAAAACCAAAGGCATAACCCATAACTTAAACACTGGAATAACGCCTAAAGCTTTGATCGAAATTCCAAATTCATTATAGAATTCTAATTAACTCTTAATTGATCACAAAAAATCATTAATTAGTCATTAACTTTCTTAATTTTTTATTGGCCATAATGTTTCATTTTTAAAATTGGCAATCACGAGTAGAGAGAGGAGTCCTCAATTTGCCTCTTTACAATTAACACTATAATAATCTAATTCTAACATTAACATTAAAATAATATAAATTCCCTACCCCAACCATTAACTATCCTCTATTTTCCTAAATTTGACCTTCAATGTGACTTACCAAGTAAGTGATAATCCTATCAATAACAACGTTACAGTGCAACAACCGACCTTGACAATTAAGTTTACAATTTCATCTCTATCCACAATTTAATATAAATAATACTCACTATATCCATGAAATTTATCAACATAGGCAGGGAATAAAGTTCAATTACAATTTGCTTACCTGGTGCCGCACAAAGTAATTCTTCACATTGTTCGTCCACATGTGAGTTTCTCTCACCTAAAACCCTTATTTTTTTTCTATAGAATATCTACAACCTAATTATTATATTGAAACAACTATAAAAATGACAAAAGTTACCCACTATTTGTTTTAGTAGTATTTCTTTAACCACTAACTAAATAAATTATTAAAACTACCTCTCTAATTTCATAATTATAATTACAAATAGTCCAAAATAATCATCTAGACTCTATAGGAAAGTATTTTAAGAAATAAACAACTCTAGTACTCATAACGACCATAAGGGTCGTTACAGTAGATACCAATTTACCCATTGTTCTGAAAGGAAGGTAAGGTTAAGAAAGGGTAGCTCATGCCTCAACAATTCCTTCAAAATATTAGTACCCAAGATGTCATATCAAAAGTATCAATCCAACTAATGGATATCTACAACTCCTCTCATACTATGTCTCAAATAGGGTTATATCACTAGTCAACTGATAGCTATTGTTGTATGTAAACGCAACTAACAACAAAATGTATTCTCATAGTAATCAAAGTTAAACGTACACACATATGCAATATATTCTCAAGGACCTTAACACAACCATTAGGTAGAATATTTTCACATAACAATGATAAAATCTCAAAACAAATACGGGCCATAATCAGTAGTGAACATGTAACAACCACCACACAGTCATAGTGCACACACCATCTTAAACCTTATCAATATGTCTTTCTCATAACACAATCTCATCACAAGCTTAAGTGATAAAAATATTATCTTTACACATCTATTATTCATCAAGAGAGGATCAACATATCTAACCCAAATAAGAACAATATCTGGTAAATACCAAAAAGGGATACACTTCAAAATGCAGAACATCTAACCATACTCTTAGGCAAAAATTAAAACAACCATCAACTACACCCCATGGATTTATACGAGAGGTCTTATTCCTTCACTCTTCTCAAATTTTTTTATGGTGTAAATTCTAAATATCTCGATCCTTCAATATATCAAACTCTTGTTTATCTAGCTTGCTTACCGATCTCATGTTTTACTAATAATCCATGACATTTTACTTCACACTCTAAATCAAAACTCTGAGGGTAAACCATTCTTTAGATCCTTTAACAATCAAAAGTAACAAACATTATGGTCCAAAGCATGCATAAATTCTTTCACGTTCTCAATACCGATGCAATCAATCATTTCTCATTTTACTAATTCATAACTTGACCAAATATACCATCAGAAATTCAGACTTATAACAAAAAAATTTGAATTATAAGTCCAATTGTGTAACACAATGCCCTTAATTATCTACATTTTCTTATACTTTGAAGACTTTTATTAATTATTGTACCTTAACTTATCATTGATCACCTCTCCAACAACCTTACATATCCTTCACTAAAATCCAATCCTACTCATTTAATAAATTCAACCCTACAACAGAACTTATCACCCAACTCAAGATGAACGTCTATACACTCCTCTCTTAAGTTTTATCCAATAACTTTGAGCCAATATGATTAACCTGTTACATTATTGCCTTAACCAAAACAAAATAGATAAAACCACGCTCTCTTAAACCCATATGTGCTCCAATAAGAATTTTTTTTTTCACCTCCCTGGAAGCCAAATTCTACCAGATTTTAAAGTAACAAGTTTACAAATTTCTTAGCTTAGGACTAAGCATCCATAGACATGGGACACTCTTCCACATGTACCAAAGGTAGACTACGTATACACACTGTGTTTCAACCTAAGACATCTACTATCACATTCACTTTGTCAAAATGATAAACGATTGTCATTTCATCATTCTTGAGAACTGCAATCACCTCCATTCTCTTAAATTAAGATTCCTCCTATTAAATATTATATTAAAAAATCTCATAATACACACTATAAATACAATGCCTTTATAATTTTAATGCAAGCACCACCCAAACGCAGCTGTTGTTCGAGACAAAAAAAATATGATCTTTCGTTACATCCTAATCCAATATCCACCGTTAAAATCAACCAGTAAGATGTCAGGTAAACGTAGCTCAAATTTTAACCCGATCCACGGTCAGTTAATTGAGAAACACAATCTTAAGGTTGCTGGTCAAAGAAAAAGTATGCAGCAAAATAAATCTTTTTCTTCTCTCTTCCCTCTTCTCTCTTGTCGAAAGCTCTCTCAAAACCTCTCTTATTTCCCAATGTTTTTCAAGGAAAAAAAAACTAATGAGAAGTTCAATTTTTCTCTCAAGACCATCCTCTATTTATACAATTGTGCCTTTCCTCACAAAGTCAAAACCAACTACAAATAGGATTACAATTACAATCTTTTTCCTAATAAAATTGGAAACAAAATAAAGAGAATAATTTCAATCCTTTTTCAAAGAGTATTAGGCCTTGTGTCCAACTCTAAGGCAAATACTTAATTCGATATCAGAACCGATGAAACACTTTCAAGACTTTGTTGCCACTAAAACTGATTCTAAATGAGAATTTTCGATACTAGTACAAACAAACATAAATCATAAAGGTCATATATCACTTTCTCTTTTTACCATCATGCTTAGCTAGACCTTTTCATCATCAAGAAGTGAACCTTTTCCTCGACATGACACCTTAAACTCAGGTATACCAATCAAATTTAAGGGACTAACTCAATTTTATAAGCATTTTCTTACTTAAATCTTCAATTTAGTTCACCCAAGTATACTCAATAAGACTTTCTTTCCCTATAAGTTTGTCATCCTAGTATCAATCTACCTTTTGAAGCTTAAGATAAAATTGTCAGTCCTCATTCAGAACCCTCAAGATACATTTCACAACCTAAATATATTAGTATTGTACCAAAGATCCACCGTTAAAATATTTCTTAAAAATAATGCAATCCAAATAGATCACACATTTCTACCATTAAATAAATCCAAACTATTATTAAATTCATTCTTAGATCAGGTCGATGACAAAATAACATACATCATAACTTTAACCAAGCAAACATCGATATTATTGTAGTAGTCATCATGACCTTTTATATATATATATATATACACACACACACTTAATCTATTAAATCGTAGTAGAGATTTTTCCCTCAATTGACTCAATAAAATTTTATTACTCACTAAGCAATTCATATATCTTATGAGAACTTTACTAACTATATTTTTCAAAGTAATGATATTCATTACCTAGTCCTCCTTACAAACTTTTGGAATGTTGTCACCTTGACAAAGTCATCTTACTTCACCACATCGACCTCATATCCATTTAGATCCGGAGAATCTACGTCTCCATAAAAAAGCTAGAATATGCTACCAATGAAGAATAGTGATTTCAACCTTAAGAACTTAATGAAAAGATCGTACTAGTCACTAGTAATTACATGTTTATAGTGAATCATGTAACTATATCTATTTTTAAAGACGCATACTCTCTTACTGGTGCTTGGTGTTTCTAATTCTACTACTCTAATACTAATCATATGCGAAATAGAGTGACAATGGCCAGATACCAATTTGTATCCCCTAGATACCAATTGGACTCAAGTAGTAGCACGAAAGAAAGAAATAATGGAGTTTTGCTAAAGTTCTATAGCCTCTCGAAGAAAAGTGAAGGTGTGCCCATAACGTTCCTCAAGACTCTACTAGACTTGTCCTTGTGTGATGAGACCAACAAACCTAAAGCTCTGATACCAAGTTTGACACGACCCAAAACGAGTCGTGAGTGACATCCACACTTAACTACCTAGGTGGACGAACCAAGAAATTCAAATCCCAACATGTACCAATAAATCAACTGTAAATAACAAAATATTGCGGAAGCTCCAAAATTTATTAACTATCGTTTTCCAAAACCTGAAAGTCATCACAACAAGGACATCTAATCTCTAATTACTAAGTCTAAGATTATCAAAGACACCAAAATAAATGAATAAAATGGTATGTGTCCGAAAGTATAGGATATCATGTCATGACCGAAAGAATCCAACACGAACTTGAATAAATAGCTCACCGTGGAACTTGATATGCGGGAGGGTGGCTAGAGCTGAGGGAAATCTGAAGTCATAGGTAAACTCGCTGCATTTCATAAAAGGAAAACAAAAAAAAACACAAGTAGGACTTAGTACGGGGGCAACATGTATTGAGTAGATATCATCGGCCAACCCAAAATAGGAACTAACATACAATAAATAATAGTATGAACTCAACTATAGAACTTAACAGGTGATAAACAAAAAACAACATGAACAAGTATCAACAACATTAAAGTAAGCTCGTAATAAGTCAATGATATCAAGATTACACATGAGGACTCATGCCTCCAAATGAAACCATTTTGGGAGTTGAGTTCTTTGAGATTGAGTATCTTCCATTAATTCAACATAATTTTCCTTTAATATTATTGTGTCGGAATGTGTCACTCCGATCCAAGAATACTGTGTCGGAACGTGACACTCCGATCCAAGAATACCGTGTCGTAACGTGACACTCTAATCCTATAATATCATTAGTTTATCATTTAGTATCACCACTTTTCCATTCGTTAATAATATTTCATCTAGCCTTCTTTATTCAAGGAATTATTTCGATAGAGATGGTTTGAGATTATACATTCCACGGTCTTGGGATTTCAGACCAATCACAAAAAAAAATACGACCAAGCCACACAATCAAACAATCAAGTACATAGTAAACTTCACAATATCATTCCATGCATATTAAGAGTTTACTATCAAATAGCATCAACCATAACCTACCTCCATTAGAAGCACCGAAGTGAACAAGCTACTTCTCCACTACTTTTCCTTTCCTCAATGCCTCTGAACTCTTCCAATCTATCAAGTATATATATATAATTTGTAAATTAACAAGTTCAAGGACATCGATCATTCTATACTTTTGGCCTAGATCCGCAAAAATCATCAAGCACAAATCTATGTTGAAGTTCCTAATCTTGAGGTCAATTGGTATATCAAATCTTTTATTTTTATATTAAAGCTTAAGGTTAATTCTTTGTTTCTCCAATAGATTTATATAATGACATTCATATAATATAGTACATGTAATATTTAATTACCTATAACAACATATTAATACTAGGGTCATAATGTGATAACCATAAAAAAAATTCCATACCTAAATCCAAAGGCATAACCCATAACTTAAACACTGGAATAATGCCTAAAACTTTGATCGAAATTCCAAATTCATTATAGAATTCTAATTAACTCTTAATTGAACACAAAAAAAATCATTAATTAGTCATTAACTTTCTTAATTTTTTATTGGCCATAATGTTTTATTTTTAAAATTGGCAATCACGAGTAGAGAGAGGAGTCCTCAATTTGCCTTTTTCCAATTAACACTATAATAATCTAATTCTAACATTAACATTAAAATAATATAAATTCCCTACCCCAACCATTAACTATCCTCTATTTTCCTAAATTTGACCCTCAATGTGACTTACCAGGTAAGTGATAATCCTATCAATAACAACGTTACAGTGCAACAACCGACCTTGACAATTAAGTTTACAATTTCATCTCTATCCACAATTTAATATCAATAATACTATCACTATATCCATGAAATTTATCAACATAGGCAGGGAATAAAGTTCAATTAGAATTTGCTTACCTGGTGCCGCACAAAGTAATTCTTCACATTGTCCGTCCACATGGGAGTTTCTCTCACCTAAAACCCTTATTTTTTTTCTACAGAATATCTACAACCTCATTATTATATTGAAACAACTATAAAAATGACAAAAGTTACCCACTATTTGTTTTACTAGTATTTCTTTAACCACTAACTAAGTATATTATTAAAACTACCCCTCTAATTTCATAATTATAATTACAAATAGTCCAAAATAATAATCTAGACTCTATAGGAAAGTATTTCAAGAAATAAACAACTCTAGTACTCATAACGACCATAAGGGTCGTTACACAGCTTGACTTACAATCTTCCCAGACTTGATGCCATTTTCCACCATTTCCCCTACCTTAATAACTTCAGCGAATGTCTTCCCTACAGCCGAAAGTAGATAGTGAAAGTAATCAGGTTCTTGCGCCTGGAGAAAAACGTCAATCATCTCTGACTCCTTCATCGGTGGTTTAACCCTAGCAGCTTGTTCCCTCCATCTGATAGCATATTCACGAAATTTTTCCGTGGTCTTTTTCGTCATGTTGGCTAACGAGGAGTGATTTGGGAACAATGTCAATATTATATTGGAATTGCTGTACAAAACATTGAGCCAAATCATCCCATGTGTGCCAGTTGGTGATATCCTGATCTATGAACCATTCAGATGCAATCCCTACTAAGTTTTCCCCAAAATTGGCCATAAGTAACTCTTCTTTTCCCTCTGCACCCCTCAATTGGTTGCAATATCTCTTTAGATGAGCTATGGGGTCTCCGTGACCATCATATTTTTCAAACTTTGGAGTTTTAAAACCAGCAGGTAAATGGACGTGATGAAACATACACAAGTCACTGAACGAGATGCCTTTGTGTCCTCCTAGTCCTTGCATATCTCTTATACTCTGTTCCAAACTCTTCATTTTCTTAGTCATTTCTTCATGTTCCTAATTCTTGACCATGTTCTCATTTTCGACAGGGGAACTATACTGATGAATGTGGGGATGAGAGCTTGGAATTTTAATGGCCTCTTCAAGAGTGTAACTCTGATCACGCCGAACTTTGGGCGGAGGATCGCTTTTGGATTTGGGCACCATCGTTGGCTGCGGGATGCTGTTAGTCGGGGCAGTTGACACAAAGAGTGGATTACTTATCACAGGCGTATTCGAAGGGCGCACCATAGAAGTTCCAGCGACATTGAATGTGTTAGCATAGGGGCTGAATCCAAGGGGATATATCGGATCGCTTGTCGACACCTGGATAGGGTGAGACATATTTGTATTAAAATAGTCTCGGATTGAAGATGATGGAGGTTGTCCACTCATCCAAGCCTCGTACATCTCTACTATTTGTTGTTTTAACGCCCTTATCTCTTCTGTTGTCCCTATTTCTTTGAAGTCATCTGGTCTTGGATCTCCTCATCATTGTCCGATTCATTTCCGTCTTTGGGGGCCATTTTCTGTTTCTCTTTCGATCTTGTGTTGTAAGGATGTGATGACAGTTTAACCACAAACAAACTACCTTTAACATAGTATGTCTCTCTCTCTTTCTCTCTCTATCTCTCTCTCTATGGATTCATATTTCCCTATATTATGATATTGACAAACTAGGCTTAATAAAATATAAATTTTTTAAACAAGAATAACGGAAAAATCATACACACAAAAAAAGTAATTTTTTTTAATAAAATATATATTTTTTTTAAAAAAGAAGAATAACGTAAAAATCAGACAAAAATTTTTTTTTTTAATATTATTTTTTTAATAAAATGATCATACACATATAGACACAAAAAAAGCAATTTTTTTTATTTTATTTATTTATTATTAAAAAATAGTTATTAGAGGAAGAATGAGAAAAAAAATATGTATATAAATAGCCCTTAAAAATTTTCCAAAACAAAAAAATATTAATATATTCGATTGTATTTTATATTTTGTTGATTAAATTTTCAATCTTGTTTTTTTATATAGAAAAATTTTGATGGTAATAATAGATTTTTTTATTTGTAAAAGAAATATGAATTTTGATAGAAAAAATGTGTAATAAAAGGATTACGTCAAAACTTTAATTTGATATTTTTTCGTTATAATTAATTTTTCATTATAATTCATTCATCTAAAGCCGATCAACATTTGTATAGTCTTTCCAATAATGCAACAAATAATACAAATAATGTACATGATAGTCTCAAGTATGGATACTTCTCCTAGACAGGCTCGACCCTTGTGTCGAGCTCCCCATTAATTCAACATTATGCATGATGCAGTTAAATCAAATCCAATTAGGGATAGCCATTGTTGAGGCTTGTTTTACTAGGTAAGCAATCTAATAGGGAAGGTGTCTAGACTTGCCATAAAACGAGCGGACTACTCGAGTCGATAAGGGACAACTTACCAGTAGCAGGACTTTCTGGCCTCAGTGTTAGTCCTTCACTGTTACTATAGAATCCTTCCCAGGAGTGTTGTTGCATCTCTGGTATCTCATGGATCGTTAGCGTAATCACATCTCCAAATAAAGTATTTCAGAAGACTCAGATGGATGCGTGAGGAAAGATAGTTATATGATAATTAACATATTATCAAAAGGGTAAATAAGCAAGCAAATAACATATTATGCAATTAAACACAATATTCACAAATCAATAAGTACGTAAATACATAATAAAGTCATGTAGAAGTCCATGTTTACAAGCTTGAACTCAACTCCCCGGCGGAGTCGCCAGAGATGTCACACCCCTTTTTCACTCAGCGGCGTAAGGGTTTTTCCAAATTTAAGTGACGTAATTAATTAGGGGATTATTTTAGTTTTTTAGAGTCGCCACTCGGAATTGAGTTACGGTGTTCCAAGTCACCTTTTATTTAATCCCTAATCAAAAGGAAAAGACTCTTTGTTTGGTCTGCGAACCAGTTCGGGTAAGGAATTCTATTGACCGAGGGGAAGGTATTAGGCATCCCTCGAGTCCCGTGGTTCTAGCACGGTCACTTTATGGACTTTTATGACTTAAACTAATTTTTGAATATTCTATTGTTAAAACAAATGTATTTACCCTCATTCTTTAATTGATTTAAATATATTAAAACTACCTTATTTTATTAATCTATACCCTTTAATTAAAAATATATGTATAAGCATATAAATTAAATCAAGCGAAGCAGAATAAAATAAGATATTCTTTATTTCTACTTTTTCTTTTGTTATTATTATTTTTTTTAATTATATTTTTTACATTTTTTTACCTTCTCATCATTTGCTATTATTATTATTTTATTGTTATTATTATTTTTTATACTTTCAAGGTTTTATTTGTTTTTGTTTTTTTTTATTTCAACTCAATTGTTTTTTGTTTGGACAAAGAAACTTTCAAAAAAAAAAAAATCTTTCCACTTCAATTGATTTTTTTTTTTTATATTATTTTTATACTTCTTTTCTATTTTTTTTTTGTTTCCTCTTTTTTGGTATATTCTGTTTCACTGTTTATTATTATTTTTAACTTTTCCCTTTTTCTTTTTATTATTATTCTTATTATATTTTTCTTTTCTTCCATTTTTATTCGATTTTTTTTACGTCACTAACATTAAACGGAAATTCTACTAACTAAAATTAATATATTTGCATAATAGCTACACATGTTATCATTATAAACTAAATATTAAAAATTACATGACTTGGACAATAATTTTACTTAAATACAAAATAAACTATGGATTATTTAACTATAAAATAAATCATGGTTTGTTATAATAATTTCACACTAAATATAACTATACAAAGGATCTAAACATAAAGTTAATTTTTTTTGTTGACCGCAATGTTTTATCTACTTTTTGTACATGTTTAAACTCTGAAAGCAGATGGCTAATATGATATCCGACTAAAACTGAAAATAATGCATGCATATGCTATAAACTGACAATTGTGTTCTCTAAGCCGGTAATCGTATTACACCATTGCATACCCTAAGTCTTTATCAAACTAGTTGTCAATGATCTTGTATAGTGATCATGTTAATGAGAGTGAGTAAATTTGTTAATAGTCCCCAGCTAGATTGTACTGGATCTAGAACTTGCCTGGTTAGGTCCTGCCTAAAAGGAAGCTGTGACAAACAATTAGGAAAGGTCATAGGCCCTTTATTCAAGAAAGCCCCATTTCTAACCCAAATGAAAAAGAACCAAATGACGTTATCCGTCTGTGATCAAAGCATTGAGCTTAATTAGTACCTACTTTCTTCAACAATTTTCACCCCCAACTGATGCTTTTCTGGAACACGTTTTGGCCTGCGTTCCTGTCCTAGACATGTGCCCTCAGCTTTCATTGCAAAACAAGTTGAGGGTGGCATGCAGTGAAACATAACCTTCGTGATCTGGGCCCTGCACGCCAACTTTTGGTATTGTGTACCTTTGACTCATGGCAAGCCACTGAGTTGAGGGTGGCTATTAACGAGATGCTCTTAAATGGGGGTGAAAGAACGAAAGAAGAAGAAAGAACAAACCAAGTAAGTGACTCAAACAGTAGTTTGAAAGAAGAAAAGAAAAAAGGAAAAGTATAGCAGAATTATAAAAAAAACAAAAAGAGAATCATACCTTACACAAATGAAGAAAGTAAGAGAAATTGAGCAAAGGGAAAGAATATAAGGAAGACTTTGGCGAGAGATAAGATGGATTAAAAAGGGAAGGTTAGTTAGCTGATTAGTCAAGGAAGGTCAAAAGTCACCTAGAGTTACCTAACATGAGACCTAACCGACCCCTGAGCCTATGTTACACCTAAAATCATATCGTGATCCTGAAGGGTTGTAGACGAACTAGGGCAGTGAAATAAGGGCAAGTTATGAACGAATAGTATACAATGAGTGTGACGCTTTGTTCTGATTAGCGAGTGTTGAAATGTATCCTTTAGCTCAACTGAAATCCATGTGTGATAAACATGAGGATTTTGTTCTAGATGAGGAGTACATTAGTTGCAATACCAGCCTTTTAGCACCGATCGGTGAAGAAAAGGACTAGGATAGGTGTTTAGTGCATGGTGATTCTGTGTCAATTGTGCGAATCCCACAAAATTGCAAAGCCTAATAGTGGTAAGCATGGCATAATTTGATAGATTAATCGGGAATGTGCAAATGATTGCAAGGACAAACTAGAATCTTTGTACAAAGAGATTGTGTAGTGAGTCATATTTCCGCTTGATACAAACAACGAATTTAAGTTGAGGGTTGTTTGATATACCGTGGCTTCACGGTATAATTAATGCTTTTTCCTTAGTTTAGTGCGTCCAAAAGCCCTTTGTGCTAATTTTATACAAGTTTTCTTTGTTTTGCAGGAATCTGTCCAAAGCTAATGCGGAGATTTTGAGAGAGAAATGCAGAAGAGACCACCTACGAGCTTATGACTTCCGTCATGCCTTGTGACGGTCCCGTAGGTGGCCGTGTAGTGCAGCTGCTAGGAAAGATGGGAAGGTCTGACAAGTGTTGGGATTACGTAGCTTGTTGACGGTCCGTCATGGCCATGACGGTCCTTCCTGCAGGTCCGTCGTGAAGATCAGAGAAGTGATCCCAGTACCCAATTCCAAGAGTTGAAGGTCTTTTGAAACGAGACCCTCGACGCGTTATGCCTATGACGGTCCGTCACACTTGCCGTTGAGGGATGAATAAAGCAGCATGAGAGGAAATGCACGTATGGACGACGGATTCCACGACGGTCCGTCATGACCACGACGGTCCGTCGCGTGGTCCGTCGACCACAGCCGCGTTTTTTGGCAATTTCCAGTATTGAATTCTTGTTTAATTAGATTTTTTATTTTTTATAAATAGTTCGAAAAACCTCGTTTTTTGAGGTTAGACAACCCTGATAGTTTAGACTTTGCATATTAGAAATCATATATTAACTTTATTGATTAGTGTTTGATTCTTTTGGAGATTCTTACAAGTAATTTTTGGTGATTAATCAAGCAATCTTTTGGACTTTATTCTTGTCTCATTGAAGTAAGTACATGAATTCTTCTTTAATATATTTGAATATTGTGTTTATGGCGATGAGTAACTAACACCATAACTAGGGTTGTGGAACCATAGGCAAATAATGAATAAACCCTAGCTCAATTAACAATTCTAGAATAGTGTCTTGCATGTATTAATAATTCTTTCGCTTAGAAGTCTTTTTAAAACGGATGACAACGTTAAAACTCCGCCTTAATTGGCTACTTGCCGCGGAACCAGGAGGTAGATACATAGGAAAAGATTATTAACATAGATTTAGTGTATACTATCTAATGGCTAGTATGATTGGTACGAGGGTGTACTATTAGTCAAATATCGAATACCGATGCTTATATGGGGTAACGATAAGGGTTGGAAAGCAACACACGTAGCCGGACCAAGGTGCGGAGTGAGATTTTCTAGATGGCCGGACCAAGGGTTTAGAAATCCTAACTTATCACTTTGCATGCAGAATCCTAGGAAAGAATTGTTATAGTTAGAATTATCAGTTATGAACCTATGGGGAACACGTAACCCCTAGTTACTTTAATTTATTGTAAAACCCAACATTAGAAGTTGTTAAGTGTCTCTTTCAATTTCGTTAGTTCTTTTTACTTATATGGAAGTACAAACCCCCCCCCCCCCTTTTTTAATTTTTATGATGTTTTTTTACTTTCTTTTAAGAAGTTATCAACCGAACAATAGTAAACAATTTAAAGTTAAGTCTAGACTATTTTCCTCGTGGGAACGATCCCAACCTCACTAGTTGGGTTATTTACTTGACGCGACCGCTTTACTTCTCATTTGAGAAGTAAGTTTGAGCGTATCAAGAATCCTTATTATTTTTTGATCCTAAGAACTCTGGTGGATTCATCCTAACAAAGTCACGGACCCTTACTGCTACTGATCCACCATTTTCTTTTACATGAGCATGAACCTGATTATTCTGGTTAGTCATACTCTAATCCAACATCTGTATGGCATTCCTGAACTCAGCATTGGAGACTTCTTAATCTGGGAATGGAGGATCTGCGTTTGCATTCCTGACATTTGCAATCCTAGTGTTAGCTCTACGAGAAGGCATGATCTGAAACGTAAAACGTCAAGTTAGAATTGAATAATATCACACCTTACGCACGATAAGAGTAACAACAAAAAGTGAAGTTTTCCTAAAACACTTCATAGCCTCCCTCTCATTAGATGTGGTGCACTTCACACCCATGAAAAGGACTCTACTTAGTGCGACTTTTCACACATCCTAGGACTCGTGAACCTAGCGATGTGATACCAAGTTTGTCACACCTCGAGCTGACCCCGAGACAAAAACACAGAGCCTAGGACCACAAGTGATCCCAAGCTAACACTGTTGGCATGATCATGAGCATACTAAAGATAATAAACTTAATGCGGAAGTTAAATCATAATTTAGACTGAAAAGATGTGGAAATACCCATGTGTTAAAACTGAGATGTATGAAAACTGATGAGTTTAATACAAGGAAAATATTAAGTCAATACTATGTTAAAACTTACTATGTCTGAAAATAGACCCTAAACTTTACTAGAAATAATGGGACAAGCCCCAACTAAGTCTAGCAAAAACTGAAACTAAATGACTGAAATGAACTCATGACTATTATCTATGAGTGGAAATGGTAGGTAATGAATACTGTTCTTGCCTCTGGAACTGGAGATCGGAAATCATCTATATGCGTGATCTGGATGCTGAGAACATGATGCTACATCCCAATAATATGTAGCACACGTATGTGTCAGTACTTGAAGGGTACTGAGCATGAAGGATATAATAAAGCTGAAATGAAACATAAATGAATAAGCACAAATGCAAGAATAATAATCTGAACATGATATAGTGAAGTCTGAGAAAATTGAATGCAATGACCAATATATAACATGCTGAAACTGAATACTGAATATACTGATAAATGGTCAATGCGTTAGAGTCTGACTGAACTGTGGGAGCTACTAATAACCGATAATAAAACCACATGAGCTAAATGTGGAGTTTGATGTATACACCTATCAAGTGGACCCAATATACATTGCTAGAGGTATAAAGGCATGCTGGAGTGATCACTAAAATGATGCCTACAGAGGGGACTTATAACCTATTTGGCTAGTAGTTCCGGGACTAATTGAGTACGCTAAGACCTAGTCCAACTTGGTATTATGCTACTCCCATTGATCTATGTAGTTAACTGATTATGTATGAATGTATGTAAATACTAGATAGATCAAAACTGAACATACAAACTGGAATGAAACATTTAACCTGATAATGATGCATTTATAACTGAGGCATGTATAACTGAAGTTACTGAAATATATAACCTAGCATGTGTAATTCAAAACTAAAGAAATACATGTCTAGGGTTCTAAAATTCATGTGATAAACTGAATAATAACTTTACAATTTGATTTAGAACATATATCTAACTAATTTATGATGATCTGCTGTAATTCTAGAAAGCCAAGGTTTAATCGTGATTAGAATATAAAGAATTGACTAAAAACTAGGGATCTAATGGGTGAAAGTAACCCACTCGTAAAATTCCACATACCTGGTGATGAAATTCACAGATAAATATTTAGATTTCGGGGCTGGAACCTTGTTGCGTTCTTGACCTTTTTCTCCTTTGTTTCTTCTAATTTTTCTAAGTTTTGATTGATGATTTGACTTAGGTAAGTTTTTGTTATGTTTCTTGGCTTAAACTGACTAAAATCTGATTATTTAGGGTCAAAACAATGTATCTTAAGGTTTAAACAAAGTAGGAAAATACCGAAAGACCCCTGGGATAATTGCTGTCGGACCATACGACGACCTGGACAAATTGTCCGTTGTTTGGGTCCGTCGGTTGGGTCAGTTCGACAAGAATTTATTAAAACGAGCATAACTTTTTACTCGGAGATCTGATTTTATCAAGATCGGTGGCTATGGAAAGCTAATCCAATTATAAATCAATGGGTATGTCATGGGACACCAAATTCATTTTGTGCTAATAGTTATGATCATCTGAATTTGAACCAACTATATTTCCCCCTAAACTGACTTCTAATTTCTATCTACGTAAGACTTACGAACCATAGGTCCAATGACGGTCAGTGCTGGTCAAACGTGGTTCGTATCAGAAAATGGGTGAATGGGGTGTTTATTAATGGACTCATACTACGGACCGTAGTCTGACCTACAGGGAACGTAGGTCCGTCCGTCGTTTGACACTTTGCCAAATTTTGGGGACTAAGATTTTTGGTGGGTTTCTGACTCAATCGACGGATGTACAGGACGGACCATGGGTCAGGGTGCAGTCCGTCGATGGCAACTACCGATGCACCTGCAGATTTTTCTGAAAATCTTGTTTTTGGTCTATTTTGGATACGGAGTGTTACACTCTTCGTAATATAAATTATCCATGATCTCGATATTTTAAGTTGGTACGATCATTGATCGATTTCTAATGCACTTCTTAAACATAGAGATGTGAAATATCGAATGTGCTACTACTAATTCTAGTAGAAGCTCTAACTCATAAGCTACATTATTAATCCTCTTGGCTATGAGATAAGGTCAAATAAGCTTACTTTTCTTAACAAACCTCATTACACAGTAAATGGTTGAAACTAGTAAATATACCCAATCATCTACTTCAATGTCTAAAAGCTTTTCCCTAACATCAATATAGGTCTTTTGATAGCTTTGCGCCCTTTTCAACCTCTCTTGAATCACCTTCAACTTCTCCATAGCTTGGTGGACTAAATCTGGTCCTATTAACACTGCTTCACCAACTTCAAACCATCCAATAGGAGATCTGCATCTTTTCTCAAAAAGAGCTTCATATGGAGCCATTTGGATGCTAGAGTGATAGTTGTTGTTGTAAGCAAACTCAATGAGAGGTAGGTGATCATCCCAAATTCCTTTAAAATAAAAAACACAAGCCCTCAACATATCTTCTAATAACTGAATAGTATGCTCTTCTTTACCATCTGTCTAAGGATGAAAGGAAGTCCTCAAGTTAACCTTTGAACCTACACTTTTTTGAAAACATCTCCAGAATTGTGTAGTAAATTGTTCACCTCTATCTGAAATGATGGAGATTGGAATCCAATGAAGTCTTAGCACCTCCTGAGTAAATAACTTGAGATAATCTTCTGCTGAAGTGGTCGGATTTCGTCATTATGTCGAAAATGACACAAATAGAATCATGTTGTCTTTGAGACCTTGGTAAACTTTTGATGAAATCCATATTAATCAAATCTCACTTCCATTTCGGAAGTTCTATATTCTAACCCAAACCAACGGGCCTTTGGTGCTCTACTTTAATTTGTTGGCATATTGGACACTTAGCAACAAATTTTGCAATGCCATTCTTCATGCTACTCCAGCTATACACCTCTTTCAAATTACAATACATCTTTGTTTAACCCGAATAAATGTAATATCTTGAGCTATGAGCTTTCTCCATGATCTTCTATGGAAGTTCATAAACCATTGGTACACACAATCTATGTTTATACCTCAATACATCATCTCCCCCTCGTTAAAAAGCTATAATCTTTTCTTATGCACATTTGCCTTCAATTAAAGCAAAATAGGATCATGGACTTGCTTTTCTTTAAATTCTGACACTAATGATGACTCAGCTCCATTTGTTACCACTATTTCTCTATATGTGAAATCCATAAGTTTGACTTCCAGGTATGAAAGTATGTGAACATATTTCTCTAAATCTTTCTTTCCTTCCTCAACATGGGCGGTGCTNGGCCCATTGACAACCTCCTTAAATAATCTGCAACCACATTAGCCTTACCTAGGTTGTAAAGAATATTCATGTCATAATTCTTGAGTATTTCTAACCACCACCTCTGTCTGAGATTAAGCTCCCTCTCTGTGAACACATAGTGCAGGCTCTTGCGATTAGTGAATATTTCAACATAAACACCATACAAATAATGACGCAATATCTTCAAAGAAAATTCTACAACAACCAACTCTAAGTCATAGGTTGGGTAATTCTTCTCATGAACTTTCGACAGTCTAGAGGCGTAGATTATAACATTTTTCGTTCTGCATTAACACGCAATGCAACCCAACTCTTGGTGCATCAAAATACACCACAAAACCTTGAGTACCTTCCGGTAAAGTCAAAACTAGGGCAGTAGTCAACCTCTTCTTCAATTCCTAAAAGCTTTTCTCACAAGCTTCAAACCAATTAAAATTCATTGTAATATGAATCAACTTCGTCAAAGGATATGAAATTGATGATAAACCCTCTATAAACCTTATATAATAACCCACTAAACCGAAGTCACATCCAAATAATCAAGTTGGAGACTTAGTCTAGGGCTAATATTTGCTTGTCCAATTTTTGAGTAACGAACTTTAACTAATCTCAGACAATAATCGACCTAAGAAGGCCACCGACTCAAGCCAAAACTCATATTTAGAGAACTTAGCATATAATTCCTTATCTTTCATAGTTTGAAGAACCATTCTAAGGTGGCTAGCATGATCTTTTTCATTCTTTGAATAGATTGGTATGTCATCGATGAAGATGATAACAAACATATCTAATAAGGTTTGAAGAATCTATTCATAATATCAATGAATGTTGCAGGAGCATTGCTCAACCCAAAGGACATGATCAAAAACTAATACTGACCAGATCGAGTTCTGACAAAGTTAATTTTGAATAGATTGGTCCTTGTTCTCTAAATACATATAAACACCTATGAAATTCGAAAGTATGTCTTCAGCCGCCTGGTTCCATCTCCGTAAGATGAGACTTACGTTTTTATCATGGAAGTACTAATATCTTTGCAATTTTCCATTTTTTAATACAATGTTGTAAAATATCAGTTGTATAGTCATTAAGCTAAATATCAAGGCCTATTAATTTCTACTCCTATAAAATAAAAATGTAAGGTGGACACGTGAATAACATCTCATTTAACATAAAGTTGTCGGCATGATGATGCATGAGAGTTTGTCACGTCTCTCCTTATCTTTTATGGATTCAATATAAATAAAATAATAAAAAGGAAAATAATCATTTTAAAAAGATAAGGGAAAAAAGAATGAAAAATGATACAAGGGATTCTATCGTTTCAATAGTAAGAAGCAATTATTACGTCAATGAATGATTTTAGCATGGCATCTCTAAAAAACCTATGAGATAAATCTTAACTAAGAAATCATTCATGACATAATAATCTTGAATGTTAATCAAGAATTAATTACTCATATATATAATATCTCTTATATAGAATATATATTATATTGATGAATATATATATAGATATATTATATAACATCTTTCTAATGATCTGACCAAAAATAAAATAAAATTAAATGGTCACTCCATGGCCCTGATATAGTAGTTGTGATTTATCCCTTTCATGACAATATAAATAACTTCACTACATCAAAACAAAAACAATATTGATTTTTAAAGGGAACCAAAGTCTCATTGTGAGTATCCTATATCCTAATTTTATTTCTTAAGTTTTATGTTTATTGTTGAATGATTTTTTTGTTTACTAAAGCTACAGGCTTGGAAAATTAATTTAAAATTGTCTGTTCACTTTATATGGTTTAAAAATTGTCGGTGAAAAATGAAAATTGTAACTATATTAGTACATGTACAATAATTTTAGTAGTACTGATATAATATTTCGCATCTAGAAAGAAGTAAACGGAAGTGAAAAATCTGGAAAAAAAATTACTTTTGGAAAATATAAGGAAATTTAGAAAATTTTAACTAAGTTAAAAGAAATATTTGAGTTAAATTCAAATGATTGTAACTTCTAGCTCAGAATAAGTTAGGTGTAGTTCTAGAAATTGTTGGAAATCTCTTGGAACAATCTCTCCAACACAACCAAATTTGCGCAAATCTGAGTTCATATCAGTGAGTTATTCCCGTCAAAAGTTGAGTTGTTGGATTAAGAAAATGTCCAAATTCAAGATTTTACGAGGTATTTTAGTCTTTTCACTACCATATTGTTTTAATCTATTTATAGTAGTCTAATATGTGTCAAATCACAACTTAGTCAGTTTAAGAAGTTTGGAATTTTACGCTAGGACTATGGAGATAGGGGAGGAGAAAAGAATATGGAGAAAAAGGGCAAATTCATCAAAATCGATCAAGATAGTTGGGATTTTCGCCAAGAAATTATTCCTATCAGTTGAATGAAAAAAGTTGACGTATTTGTGTAGAATACTAAGAACAAGAAATACTATAATCCAACAGGTAAAATAACAACTAAAAGTCGCGTGGGTATCATTTAAAACTTTCGTTTTACTTTCCTAAATCGCCTTGTATCACATCAAATTAACTAAATGGATACCATTTTATTCGATACATACAAGGTACATAAATTAATATTAAAAGATTTTTTAGAAAAACTAAAAATGTAGTTCACATCTTACCTTTTTCAAACCTTTCATTTGTGTCACACTAACATGGGAGAAAAATACTAACAATACTTTGGGCCTCTGCGCTGGCGCGGAAATATGTTCTATAAAGGAATGTAAATTGCAAGAAAGCTATTTTTTTGTCTCTTGCATGAATTTAAAAATACTTCTATTAAACGCGGGGGGGAGTCATAATTAAGAATGAAAATATATGGTGTTTTATTAAATGAGCTTTCATTATATTCCTTAAAAAATTCTTTTGCTCTTCCTTCTACTAATTCGGTCATATTGTGAGTTTTAAAGATTTGGATATTTCATATTATAAATAAGTAATTTGAAACCTTTGTTGGTTCGTTTTAGTTTTTTTGTTTTTATATTTTGAAATTACAAAAAACGCTTAAATCACCATGTAAAACTTAACAGTTTGTTAGCAAAATATAGTGTAATCATAACAAAATTTGTTTGATTCCTTATGTGTTTTATGCAATAGAAAAAGTTTACATATATTGTTTGAAAATAATTTAAGAACTAACAAATTTATGGCTTATAGTAATCTGACACTGAATATATGTGAGAATCATATACGAAATTTGTTGACTTTACCCTACAAATTGGGGATTTGTGTCACATTAAATGGGCCACTTGGAAGAGCGACAATAATTCCCGAAAATGACATAAAATGTACTATAAATTAGCAATTTCAAAATATTTTAAAAAAACTTTCCCCCCCCCCATTAAAGATTTAGTCCACATGTTCAATTCATTTGTGTCAATCATTAAGAAGAAAAAACTAAACATATGTGGGCTCCTCCGCGGCGCGACTTAGAACACCTAAAATCTGGTCTAATGTATAGAAGAGTGAAGCCGCAAAATTTTAACTTTCATGCTACAAAAATCTATTAGAAAAATAAGAAATGTTCTAGCAACATACTTTTTATATATGAATAAATAATTGATGTTCTGATGCAAAATGTATTTCACACCAACATTGGAATCTACCAAGAATGTAACATGAGACTTATATTTTCACAAACCTCTTACTTATTGTTATATTTGTTATCTACTTCAGGTCCTTTCATTTCTGATTATGAATATATATTTTATTATATCTTCTATTTTGGCTATAATTTAATTCAAATTCTTAATACTTTTTCAATTCCTTATGCTTATAAAGAATGTTAATGTTTCTCTAAAATTTCTCATGAATTATTTTGTCCATCCTTTTATCAATTTTGGGTTCTATTAGTATATTTTGAGACATAACTCAAGTGTATTGAATTAATAAATAATATTAGATTGAGATAAAGAAAAATGTTAAAATTACCTTCACAAAATAAAATGAATAGTGATGCTCATATTTCGCATTAAGAACGCAGAATAAAAAATGTAATTGCTTCTAATAAATCTTCAAGAGATGAATAATCTAGAAACATCTATTTACTATAAAGTAAATTATGACACAGGTAAGATGTAACTTCATTCAACCAAAAATCTACGAAAATGATACGCCGGAAGATTAATATTCTAGACAAGTCTTCATTTTCTAATTAGTATTTCTCTTATTCTTTGAATTCATTTTATGAGTTTATTGCTGATATCTTTATTATTAATATAAAGTAAATATATTATGATACTCTTAGCTCTTAAAAATTTAGTATATCCAGTATCATATTGAGATAAAATTCAAATCAAATTAAAACTAAAAATATATTTATATTTAAATGTTGTGTATTAAATATTTTGTGATTTTGTGGATTGAAATATGCTATATAAAATAAATTGAATTCGGAAGTTTATTTTCTTTGAAGAGTTAAAAATAAGTTCATATGAATCAAAAAGTATTGAGTCTATATTAAAAATGAAATTAATGATTTGAAAACTTATACTTCGTTTGAGTTTTAATGTGTTCTCATATTGTGAAAATTCCTTAACAAAAAAACTTAAAAAAAACACATGTAACAATTTAAGATATTGCTCGTAAAACTGTTAAAACGTATAAGGGAAATTTGGTTGAATTCCCTTATTTTATTGAAACAAAAACTTAGCTGATGGTGATTGAAAAAGTAACGTAATAACTAAAAATACTATAACTTACAGTAAAGACGATTAAAACTATGTGAAAACTATATAAGAAATTTCGTTGATTTTCTAATTACTTGTATCACATAAAATGAAAAAAATAAGATAACATATAGTAGTGTCCCGATAAATGACACGTGCACTAATAGTCTGCTCTTGATTCATATGTACATTAAAATATTTTTTTTAAAACCACATAAAAAATATGGTTCGCGTTTTTTCAAATTTTATTTGTGTCATTAAACTGGAAGAAAAAAATTACCTAACTTAAATCTTCGTGCCTGGCGCGGGCACGATACTATGTATAATTGTGGAAGAGCCCAGTGGAAGGACGACCAAGAGCAAATTTGTGATTCATAACGATGTAGAATGTTTGTTTCTATGTTTATTATACCATGAAAGTTGTATAGAAGATTTGTAAGACAAGAACTCAAAGTTCCGTGCGCTCGCTCTCTCTCCTTTCCTTAATGCAGTATATTTTTAATGATGTGACATTTAATATGGCCCACACATTTTCAATATATTATAGTCTATTTTAATGAGATATACACTTCGTACAAAGTATTTATTAATACAATTAAATTTTTCAATAACCAATAGTAGAAGACAGTGTTATTTTTTAACGTATACTAATAGTTTTTATAGGTCTACTAAAGTAATTCAATTAATGATTTGTTTCACGACTCAAAATTGATTTACGTGATTTTGTCTAAAAAAATTAATATAATATTTCCAGTAACTGGTTATTGACGTCATAACTTATTTTGAGTAATGTTCTCTAAGTTTAAAGTACGAACTTCTTACTATGAGGATATACAAAAATATTCATACCAATTTTTCATAAAACGTATAATTTGTACTTTTTCAAATAATAAAATAAATTACATATTAAAATAAGTACATAAATTTGTAGTGTGAAATTTCTATACACTAATATGTATATGACATAAACATATTAAAATATATAATTTGTACTCCATTTTTCATAAATAATTTTTAACTATAAATAAATTCTCTTATAATTTCTATGTTGTTTCATTATGACAATTAACATATGACATATATATTTCCAATAATGAGTGACAATTTACTCATAACGACCCTCTTATAATAGTGAGTTGTATTTTTTAGTCTTGATTTATACTTCTTACAATCTTGAATTATAATGAATTAGTGTCATTCGTCGAGAGTTAGGAGCATATTAACTATTAGATTATGAATGTTTTACAACTCAAAATTAAGTGTTTTCTCAATTGATATCAATACTTGATTTTCAAAATAAAGTTTCTTTTTTATCTTTTTCTTTTATTATAGTTTTGCTATTATCGACAAAATATTGTTTAAAATATAGTATAAAAAATTATTGTGAAAAAGCTTAAATATTATCATTTTAAATTTTGTTAGAAGGCAAATAGTTATATAAACTTAAATTTCATAAATATAATATGGATCTAAAGTTTGTACTAACTTTATTTGATTTATGTAATGTTTTGTTGACTTAACATGATGTTTTTTTTAAAAGTACTTTTAAAACTCGTAGTCTAAAACAAATCATAGATGTTCATATGATTATAAATCATCTTACTAAGAATAAAACAAATATTTTGAAGTCAAAATGTTATTAAATATATTAATATATCATTCTTTTGAAATTGACTACAGAGAAAAATTACATAAATTTAATAGTGATATCCCTACTTTATTACAAATTACAAAAATTCTTAAATTTAAAATTTTTTGAATACATCAACAGAAATGTAGATACATCGGCTGTGACACTATTCAATTTTTTTTTGAAAACACACATATCTGACGAACGAATCCGAGAGGGGAGGAGTGTATTCGAGAGGAAATATGGGTGTATCTGAGAGGTGAGATGTATCTAATAGAGGATAGAGATGTATTCAATAGGGGATAAAGATAGTATTCGAGAGAAGATAGAGATTTATCCCATAAGAAATAGTGATGTCAGGAGCGACTCAAGCATATTAGTGGCCTAAAGCAGAAATCAAACGGGGCCTTAAATTTGAATTATTAATAACTTTTAGATAATTTATTTATTCTAGTTTTCAATTGATAATATAATCATTCTTATTTTAAATTATTTTTAATAAGATATAGTACTCCAAATATGTCAGATTTCTTCCAATAATTTTTTCATTTTCATGAAAATTTTACTTTTTCTAAAAATAGTATTCAGTACTTTTAAAAATAATAACTTATAACCTATTATTATTTAAAATGAGGTCACTTAAATTTGGGGGCCTAAGGCGTATGTTTTTTTTTAACAGTGTCGAGCCACCCCTGAGTGATGTATCTGACAGAGGATAGAAATGTATCTGAAAGGTTATTTTTGTAATTTTTTAAAATGGAAGAAATTTAGAATCTATTATTAACCAATGTGATTTAGGTAAAGAAAATATATATAGATATATATTATATATATATACTATATATATATATATATATAATATACTATATATATATAATCTATGGGCTAACACAACACCTATAGCATGTATGATCGATTAACATGGTTCTTTCAGATATCCTCCAGTGTCTAGTTTTTCCTCTCAACAACACTATTTTGTTGTGTGTTTCTATGTGCGAAAGTTATGCTCAAGTCCATTTGTAATACAAAATGTAGAAATTGTAGTTCTCAACCTCCACCCATGATCATCAGATCTGCTGATTATTTCTCTTCTTGTTGAATTTGCTTTTCTTCTGAACCAACAGCTGTGCGAAGATTTTCAAACATGAATGTCTCTTCTTTGTTGCAAGAAACAAGGTCCAAGTGAATCTTGATTAACATCAACTATTACAAACACATATCTTTTCCACCCCTGCTTTTACACGCATTGGTCCCCACAAACTCCAATGTGAAGCATTGTGTTCTAGTGGCTTGGTAATACTTACTTATCAACTTTTGTTTGAAGGATACCTAACCTGTTTTGTCCTGAATACAGGTTCCACAACTTGGTTGTCCCTGACACTAACCTTTTGTTGCCCGTCCCCTAACCAGGTTTTGAGATAGAGACTTGTTTATATTGCCATGCTATGTGTCCCCCATTCCTTTTGTGCCATAGCATAAGCATCATAGAATCACTTAACATTTAAGAGTATCTTCGTTGGACTTAACAAGCTTCTTTTTAGCACATCTTGTGTCTCTTTCCTAGAGAACCAGGTTCCCAGTATCTAGCTGAGTTTTGTTACTCTGCTTCTTTTTCTCTGTAAAATGAGACATTGTTTCCTTTATCGCATATTGAGATACGCTTAATATATTATGCGTAGGACATTCACATAATAAACGTTCTCAGTGCTGAGTAGTCCATTGATCCAAACCTTGCCCAATTCCCTAAATTTCACCCTTTTTTTCCATTACCAAAGCAACGTTTCCCTCCTTTGATGTTCTTGATTGGAGAGGAAATTCTTTTATGTCCAGTCCATGTGTATGGAACATGCACTATCTAACTACCATTGTTGTTGCTTCCCTTCACTTATTCCTGAAATTTAATTTTGGGGTAGATTTTGGTACCCAAATCCACTTTGATTTATGCTTGGGATGGATGGGATAAGAAGTCTTCTGGCACATTTCGAAGATATTTAAACTGTGGAATTTTTGCTCTTTGGGTTTCTCCATGATTTAAGATTTCTCAAAGATTGCAAGTTTTTTGTTATGAGCAGTTTGTTTCTTTGACAATCATGACTTTTATGCCCTACCAGCCCTAGTGCATGCATAGACAATCTATGTTGGGATTTTTTACCTTGAAAGCTGGTTCTAATCAACTAAATCAAACCTATCCCATGTCCTCTCAATGTGCGGTTCTTGTGAATTTGTCAGCAGTTATTGGAGGACCTGGTCCATCTCATTCCTTTTTAAATGCTTTCAGTTTTAGTCACAAGAAGCTCTTTGGAGATTGCTTCATTCCTTTTGGTCACCATAGCTAGGTCTTTAATCTAGTTCAATAGTTTTTTGGATAAAAGAATGAAGATTTTATTTTTCACTCAATATTGTTTTCTTCTCTTAGTGATGCATCGTATTCCATTAATCATTCCCTTTTTGAGTCTATGGGTTTTATATGCATCAATGATAGGTAGAGTACAGATTCTAGCTCCCTTTTTGTGTAAATGATTTTTATAATTGTCCGTATGTATGAAACTTATCCTTTTCATTCATATGCTTCTTCTTCTTTATCCTCTCAGAATCTGCTCACAGCCATAGTGCTCGTATGGTTTCGTGTTGATCTACAGGTGTTTCCTTTTCTTCCGTGGTTTTCCACTGCTACAGCAAGAAGGGTCATAACTATCTTCTTGTTCTAGAGGTGCAAGAAGGGACTTGTTTTCTGTCTCGTCACCCTCAGACTCTTCATCCGATTGAGTACCCCATTGCTGCAAGGCCTTTTTCATCTCGGAGTTGCATTCTCTGTTTGAGGGGACGAACTTATCTTTCCTTGATGTCTTCGCCTTCTCAAGTTTGCCCTTTTTCTGCTCTAAAGCCCAAAGTGGACAGAATTGATGAAGTGATTCCGGGCTCCCCACACTTATGACAAACCAGGTCTTTATGTTTTCAGATGGTTTTGAAGAGTTTTCGTGTGAAAGGCCGTGCCCTCTTTTTAGCATTCTGTTGAAACTTTTGGTTTATGAGGGCAATATTTTCATCTTCAAAATCATGATGGTAGTAGCCTTTGTGAAACAGGTTCCATTTCCTTCTTTTTTCCTCCAATTTCCTTTTCCTGGTTTTTTCTTGATCGTATGTGATGAGATTACAATAACCTCATCCATGGCCAGTGATTTCTAGGTCACGGTCTTCAGTGATCGCCTCGACTGTTGCTTTCCCAAGTTTCAGAAAGGACACTCAAGAGTTTCCTCCTTACGACTTTACTTTTTTTGTTTTACTGCCTTTCCATAGGAAACATTCTCCCTAAGGAGTACATTTCATTAAGATGGAGGTGAACCTGGTGTGCCATGTCTGAATATCTCTTCCTTTTCCATCCTGAACAACTCATATGCTGGTTCAAGTATAAATTTTAGATTCTTGACTTGCCGTTTTCCCTCATGAGCGGTTTGTAGTGGTTTCCCATATGGGCTTGGCATCTTGACCAGAACGAGATCGTTGTATTCGTCTGGTCCTATGCCACAATCACAACTTTTTCTTAGCTTTGGCAATGTTTTGTTGAAATTACAAGCTTGTCTTCAGCATCCATTCTTTTTTCTTTCTTTGGATTGTGGTATTCCATCATTGCGGTTTTCCATAGTATGGTTTGGGCCATCTCAGATTACTCCCCATAATCAGGGTTCTCGCCAATAAGTGGTCTCATCATACGATTTTCCACCATCCTAATATTTTCATTCATTTGAACATGGTGTCGTTTTGTGTAAGCTCCTTCTTGTGGGTAGTTTGCTGCCATTTAGTCTTTGCAAGGTGTGAATCTTTTAACGAAAATACCTGCTCGATACAATTGAAGAAACCTTACCCGACACAAAACCAGGGTTGTGTAGTTGCTTTAAGAAGAACAGAGTAAAGACACAAACACTTATTGAATTAAAAACCTTCCTCACTCAGGAACGAAAAACCTCGTTTTAAAATTACTTCACTATAATAGTTTTGTGATAACAACTCAATAATAAAAACGCCTTTATCTCTACTACCCCTCGATTGACCTCCAATCGATCTCTCCCAAAGTCACACCCACCTTTTGTTACAATTCTCACAGAACTCAACCCTACAAAGAGCCAAACCCAGCAAGTGTACACTCTTACAAGAAACTCAACCTACAAGAGTCAAACCACTCTTGACAATAACTCGAACTTACAATCAAGACGAAACAGAAGATAGTTTTCACGTTGAAAACCTTCTCACTCAAGAAATGTTTTCAAACGTAGTATCCTATCAACCTTGAAGACTGCAATTTGATGAATAATTCCTCCTTGTTCACTGTCGTGAAGTCGTCTCTTCGTCCTCTGCCTCGTGCTTTTCTTATAGAGCTTTGTTTTAAATTAACCTTGTGCAATTCCCTAGTTGATATAGGTATGAAGTTATGTTTTTAAACAAGGATTCCCTGTTAAAGTCCAACCCTTATTATACACAACTTCCTTCCTTAATAATATCTTTTAAGGTTTTTCTTGTATTTGTATCAACTTATACCTTAATATATTATTTTTTGGGCTTTTGACAAAAAATAACTAACTCTATTTTCGTGATGACTGGCTGACCCATGTTTACTACTCGATCTTGGACTCGAGCTTGGCTTCTTTTGCTGCGTACATTTGCTACTGATTATTTGCGCTTCTTGGCTATCATCAAAACATGAACTATCGATTCTATCATATTCTATCAATTTGCATTTATTAAGTAGAAAATTACTTTGAAATACTTACATGAGATATCAGAAGTTTTCTATTTTGTTTTATTATATGACTCCTTCCTTGCTTAATATATATTCCAAATAATTTTATATTTTTAAATTTAGAAGTTTATGAGAAGTAAATATAAAAATATAAAAAGAAGATAACTATCAAGAAATATATGTATCAACTTTCCAATTTCACACTAAAAACCTCCACAAGTTCTAGAAGCACTTGTGCAATGATGGGCCCTCCAGTCTCTTTTCCATCAAGGAAAGTTCACATGCTTCCCCTATATATATAAAACCCAGCAGTAGAGAAAACATACCATTCTCTTTCCCTCAAAATAAACAACAAAACAAATATGAAGGCACTTGGAGAAGATGAACTTTTATGCTTCAGTTTCAATAATTTTGAATTTGTATTAGATATTGGTGTAAAAATCTCCGATGAATTTCAGGCGGAGGAGAATCGTAGCTAAGAAGATTTTGGATTCTCTATAGTCTTTGAGAATTCAGAAAAAATTATCTATGATGGTCAGAATAAATTTCAGCAGTCAATTTTTCCTCTTTTCAACCGCGATCTATTGCTAAGCGAATCAGATTTGAATGATGTTGATAAATCAATTCTGATTCCGTTGAGGAAATTATTTCCAGAAAAAAGTAAATCAACGACGGCGTCAGAGGCAGAAGAGTTGAGACGATACCTGTCGGAACTTACTGTATGTGGAAGCCAAAGATAAGTGAGTCATTACCTTGAAAATGCAAGGAGATCAAATCAACTGGATTTGTATGGAAGCGATGGCCAAGGATCCGAGATCTGTTATGAAGGAGTAATAGTGAAGGCAAAGAAGAGAATAATTTTGTATTTCTCACACAAAAAAAGACAATACATTTAATCCTACACCTTTGTCACTTGAAACTCCAGGGCTAAAGTTTTATAAAAAGAACCTCATGAAGATGCATGAGCCGAGAAATATCGGGATCACGACAATTTAATTCACCAGTATTCAGTCATACCTGCATAATGTTAAAAATAGCAAATTTACTTTTACATGGAAACTTATAATAAAAAAGCTTCAACCAATGTACCTTCAGGCTTTATGAAAGTGGCGGATGCAAGATTTTTTGTTGTTGTTGATAAGCTCTTGAGACTGGAACCTTGAAGATCAAAAAGAAGAATTTGATTTTTTTGGAATCAAATTGGTACCACAGTTAGAAATAAAAAATACTAATAGAAAAATAAAGCAAGATTATCGTACGGAGGTTCAGAGATGATGCCCAACGTCAATCTGTGGACAACAATTGTAGAGACGTAGAGCTTAGCACAAATCCATTGCTTTTATTCCCCATTGTTGTTTGATAAAGAGAGTTCGAGACATGTCTCCCTAATCTTCATTATAATCCCATAAAAAATATAGATATAGCCATATAAGATTCATTTCTTGAATACACTAGAATAGATACAAAAATATATTATTTGATCTATTTTTTAAAAAAAAATTCTGAAACTTTGCCCTTGAGGAATTTGAAAAGAATTTTAAGAGGATTAAAGCAATAATTGAGAGAACAATTACCTGCAATTAAAATACTCAGTTAAGAGTGAACTCAAAATTTGTACTTTGTTGAGTAGAGCATCGACTGTGTTAGTGGTAAGCAAAGAAGAGAGTAGAAGAGTGTAGAAGAAAGGATTGGAAAATAAAATGCCTTTAGAATATAATAAAATTTCTAGACTGCCCTTGGTCTTCCTAGTTATGGCCTTTTTATATATTAGGACAATCACATAAATATACTATCTTATAAAAATATTTACCATCTATGTGAACATAATTTTCTAACTAAATATTACCTTTTTTAGAATTAAGAAAATTGTACGGTCTTCACTTGTTTCTCAACCCTTTTTCCTCTTCTTATTTTCACTCTTTTGCTTCTTTGTCTCTTTTTTTTACGCTTATGATTCTTCGTCTGTTTTTTTATTATTCTATGTCCTTGTCTCTTTCTTTGGCGTTATTTATATTCTTCCTCTTTTTTTATTCTTCTTCTTGTTCTTCGAACTTTTCATCCAATAACCATACTCAATAAGTTTTTGCCCATATGTCGTTATTTTTATCCAAAAACAAGATGAAAAGAGGAACAAAAAGATCAGAAATTTGTACAAAATCACATTTTAAAGCAAAAATTTCAAATCGTTAAAATTAGGGAAGCAAGGGTTCATCATTGATGGTCATTAGAAAGCTTCAGATTTTGAAATCATTATTTGATTTATAAGAATTTGTGATTAGTTTGGATAGGTAGTTCCTACAAATAATTGAAAATGGAGTTTATATCTCAAGTCTAAGAGTGTTTGGTTAAGTTTATGATTGATTTAGTAGAAATATTAGGTTGAAACTTGAAGAAAAAAAAGTAAAGTTTATGAAACTATATCGTAATTGTACTAAAGTTGTATTAGATCTGTTTCATAATTGTATTAAAATTGTATTTAAATTATGAACAATACATTTATAATGCATATTACAAATTTCACTCCTTTTTTATAGTGGTATGAACCAAAATAATTTAAGAAAAAACTTGTAATACATTTATAGCATAGGCACAATACATATTGCAAACACCACTCATGTTCTCCGAGAAACAAACAAAAATAATATATAAAACACCTATAATACATAATTAATTCATGAATAATACAAGTTTATTACAAATTATTGTCTTGTCTTTCATCAGTTACGTTTTTCATTGTTAATTTTCTCTTCTAATTTAACTTTATCATTGTGTAATATACACTTTGAACGCAAATATAATTCATTTTGTAGTTTATTATGTGTTATTATTAAACTACTTGTTTAATTCATTATTGATATAAACTTAATTCACTCTATAGATCATTGTCTGGTGTTTCATTAGTTACATTTTTTCATCCATGCATAATTTTCTCCTCTAATTGGTTGATTTTTTTATAATTGAATTATTTGTTTAAGTTTTATTCAGTTTACAAATCGCATAGTGCTCTACGTTTACATTCATGTATAATTCGCTTCAACAACTTTAAAATGAGTGTAATACTTTTTTAATGCAAGTTTGATTCATTTGACAATTTATTATGTCTCTTCATTTATTATGATTAGAATACTTGTCTAGTTAATTATTGATAAAAGTTTTATGTAGTTTACGAATTATTAACTACTCTTTTATTTTTTATTAGTTTTGATAGGTTGTTTCAAATAATTAAAAATATCGTTTGGGGTGTATATCTCAATTTTAATAGGGTTTGGTTAAGCTTAGAATTGAAAAATATTAGATTGAAGCTTGAAAAAGATGAAGTTTATAGAACTATATCACGTTTATATTAAAGTTGTATAAGATATGTTTCAAAATTGAATTAAATTCATGAACAATACATCCTACATTTATGATACATATTACAAACTTCACTCTTTTTTTAATGATATCATCTAAAATAATTTAGGTAACACACGTATAATACATGCACGAGACATCTTAACACATATTGCAAACATTACTCACGTTCTTAGTAATACAAACCAAAAGGTTTTTATAAGACACATATAATACATGTTTAATTCATGACTAAGACATTTATAATATGCATTGCGCACTTTACTCCTTTCTTGTGGATACCAACAAGAATAATTTAGGTAACACACTAACAATACATTTATAAGACATGCACAATACGTTTTTAATACATATTGCAACCATCGCTCATTTTCTTAGCGATAAAAGCAAAAATAATTTATAAGATACATACTTTATAAGTTTTATTCATGAATAATATGTGTCTAATTCCGTTTATAGATAGCATTCATTTTTAACTCTCCCTTATAATTCAACTTTAATATTGTTTCATACAATTTTAAAAGCAATTTTTTCACGCCTCGAGCCTACACCCTAACGTAGTTGGAACTCGAAAACCATTGTTGTTCCCAAAGCAAATCCTTCGTCTAGCTTACTTAACTCAGCAGAAGACTCTAGCATGATTAAAATGATCAATTGTACTTACTCAAGTAACTGAATAATATAACTCAAAATGTTAAAAGGAATAACATTCACATTGGCCAAAAATGGCAACCCATGTATTTAACATGAAATGATAATGTAGAGAAAAATGAACTACTAACTATCTATTATTCCTCTTAAAACAACTGAGATGGATGTTGGAACAAACCCCACAACATCAAATGAGCTAGACTAGAAAACAAATAAAAAGTGGTCCTCCGGAACGCTAGAAGGCTCACCAATAGACTCTGAGTGCTCAAGCTGGATCAACGAAGCGCTGAATTATGATCCTGATTACCTGCGCCAGCATCATAATACGATGTAGGCCAACTGACATTAGTAAGTTGAATGTACAACTATGAGATTTGGAATGCTAAAAATAACTTAAGCTTGAAAAAAGTAATAAGGAACACTTACCTTGGATCTACTCAACTCATGAATAACTTAACTCAACATAAAGCAATAATACATATGAAAGCATGTAAAACTATGTAAAGAACTTAGTTTGATAACAGAATGCAATAACAAACTCAATTTTACTTTTACGATAAACTAATATAATTTATGTGGGAGACTCTCTAACCGACAACCTCCACTATCAACCTAAGTGATGATACAATAAGCGTGATACTTCGGATCCTGCTTGGACGAAACGGAAGATATTGTCAATAAATAGAAGTACGTCTTGCTCATTAACATCTCGGAAATATTCCGCCATAGTTAGGGCAGTCAAACCAACTCTCATACGAGCTCCCGGCGGTTCATTCATCTGACCGTAAACTAGGGCCACTTTTGATTCTGCAATATTTTCTTTATTAATCACTCCAGATTCTTTCATTTCCATGTAAAGATCATTTCCTTCCCGAGTACGTTCACCCACTCCGCCAAATACGGATACGCCCCCGTGAGCTTTAGCAATATTGTTAATCAATTCCATAATGAGTACTGTTTTACCCACTCCAGCTCCCCCGAATAGTCCGATTTTTCCTCCACGGCGATAAGGGGCTAAAAGATCTACTACTTTAATTCCTGTTTCAAAAATAGATAATTTTGTATCCAACTGTATAAAGGCGGGCGCAGATCTATGAATAGGAGACGTTGTACTAGTATCTACAGGCCCTAAATTATCAACAGGCTCTCCGAGCACGTTAAAAATTCGTCCCAGAGTCGCTCCCCCAACTGGAACACTTATAGGAGCTCCTGTGTCAATCACTGCCATTCCTCTCGTTAGACCTTCTGTAGCACTCATAGCTACAGCCCTAACTCGATTATTTCCTAATAATTGCTGTACCTCACAAGCCACATTAATTGGTTGACCAACACTATCTCGACCTTGAACTACCAGAGCGTTATAAATATTTGGCATCTTGCCCGGGGGAAAGGCTACATCTAGTACCGGACCGATGATTTGGACGACACGCCCCGGGTTTTTTTTTTCAAGCGTGGAAACCCCAGAACCAGAAGTAGTAGGATTGATTCTCATAATAATAAAATAAATATGTCGAAATGTTTTTTCCAAAATTATCGAATTCAAAATAAATGTCCGCTAGCACGTTGATCGGTTAATTCAATAAAATCGGAATTAGCACTCGATTTCGTTGGCACCATGCAATTGAACCAATCCAATTGTTTACTTATTCAATGAGACTGAGTTAATTTGGCAGCTCACCCAACCTATTTTCATTTAACAATCTCAAGTGGATGAATCAAAATCTTGAGAAAGTCTTTCATTTGTCTACCATTATAGACAAGCCCATCCATATTATCGATTCTATGGAATTCGAACCTGAACTTTATTTTCTATTTCTATTACGATTCATTATTTGTATCTAATGGGCTCCTCTTCTTATTTCTTTTTTATTTCAATTTCAGCATATCGATTTATGCCTAGCCTATTCTTTTCTTTGCGTTTTTCTTTCTTTTTTATACCTTTCATAGATTCATAGAAGAATTCCATATATTTTCACATCTAGGATTTACATATACAACATATACCACTGTCAAGGGGGAAGTTCTTATTATTTAGGTTAGCTAGGTATTTCCATTTTTGAAAAAAAAGAGGTAAAATCTAAAACCAAACATTGGGGTGTGCAACAATAATATACTATATAAATATATATATACATATATATTTATAATATACAGAATATAATAGTATATATACTATACTATATATATGAAAGAGCATATAATAATGATGTATTTGGCAAATCAAATGACCAGGGTTAATAAACAATCATCTGAGTAATGACAATATTAGGAATTAGTTTGATTATTTCGTGAAAAGATCAAGTGAAAAGTTTCATTAATGCGGAATCATGCGAGTAGACCTGGTTGTTGTGAGAAATTTTTAATTGAGGTAAAAAAGAGGATTTTATGTCACCACAAACAGAGGACACTACAAGCAAGTTTTGTATTCAAAGTGGTGTTAAAGAGTACAAATTAAAGATTATAATCCTGATTAGTACCAAAACCAAGGATACTGATTATATAGCAAGCATTCCGAGTAGTGAACTCCCTCAACTGGAGTTCCACCTAAAGAAAAAGGGCCCGCATTAACTGCCCCAAAGATCTTCATACTCGAACCCATGCGACAATTGTATGTACTGACTGTGTTTGATCTTACAAATCTTGATCGTTACAAAGGGAGATAATACTGCATCGAGCATGTTTTTGGAGAAAAAGATCAATATATTGCTTATGTAGCTTACCCTTTAGACATTTTTGAAAAAGTTTCTATTACCAATAATGTATTTGGGTTCAAAGCCCTGCGCGCTCTACGTCTGGAAGATCTGCGAATCCCTCCTGCTTATGTTAAAACTTTCCAAGGTCCGCCTCATGGGATCCAAGTTGAAAGAGATAAATTGAACAAGTATGGTCGTCCCCTGTTGGGATGTACTATTAAACCTAAATTGGGGTTATCTGCAAAAAACTACGGTAGAGCTGTTTATGAATGTCTTCGCGGTGGACTTGATTTTACCAAAGATGATGAGAACGTGAACTCACAACCATTTATGCGTTGGAGAGATCGTTTCTTATTTTGTGCCGAAGCACTTTTTAAAGCACAGACTGAAACAGGTGAAATCAAAGGGCATTACTTGAATGCTACTGCAGGTACATGCGAAGAAATGATCAAAAGAGCTGTATTTGCTAGAGAATTGGGCGTTCCGATCGTAATGCATGACTACTTAACGGGGGGATTCACCGCAAATACTACCTTGGCTCATTATTGCCGAGATAATGGTCTACTTCTTCACATCCACCGTGTAATACATGCGGTTATTGATAGACAGAAGAATCATGGTATCCACTTTATGGTATTAGAAAAAGCGTTACATATGTCTGGTGGAGATCATAATCATTCTGGTACTGAAGTAGGTAAACTTGAAGGTGAAAGAGAGATAACTTTGGGCTTGGTTGATTTAGTGTGTGATGATTTGTGCAAAAACTGTTTTAGATAATCTTTGGTTGGATTGGAAAGCTGTTCCAATCTTTTCAGTAGCAATGATCCACTTTATCAGGTTGTGAGTGGATTTGTTGAGTGACAAGTTCTCCAGAAACTCCAAGGGCAAGCAACGTCTCTAACGATCAGCAAAACTCTCTTCTCAACGTCGGTACCGATGCTGATATTGATTGGCATATCTCACGAGCCCTGCTAATGGTGAATGCACAGATCTCAAATTGTTGTGGTGCCAGTCAGCACTGTAGTGGTCGCAATGCCTTTTGAAATAGTGAATTTACTTGCTCAAACATTGCCTTGCATGAATCTCGAAGGTACGGGGTCACTGAGAATTCCAGAGTAGATTTCAGTTTTGTTTCTTTGTAGATTCTGCTGCCATAGATTGGAATTGTGTTGGAATTATCTCGTATGGTAGCTTCAAAATTGATTTATAAGCTTCTCTAGTTTGTTTTCTTTTTATTGCCCTTGTCACACAAACTATTGTATGCAACCATAACTAGATAATTTCGATTGTTTTGTGAATATCTAGTCAGACATGCTTCATCTATAATTAAGGAATCCGAGCTCACTCTTGATCTATCAATCCTCAGTACTATCTTACCTAAGTGCAAGGTGTTTCATTTTCAGCACACAACTGGTTGATAGATGTGTTGTTAGCTTCGGGAAATAGCTTGTCATACACCATGGGCTTTGATATTAGTAAGTTTCCAGGTCTAGTCCTAGTTGACTTGACCTCTTCTGTAGGAGTAGTAGTCAAAGATGCTTCAGCCACATTAAGTAAGGCAAAACATGTAATGCAGGGAGGGAATATTTCTGGACATGACTTCATTTAACAGGAGACTTTCTGGAACTTGTTGTTTATTATGAATGTGAGGCTGATGGGGTAACAGAGGGATTATGGTCTTGCTTCACTTTTCTACAATAGATTACTAGATGACTCTCATTGATGTTTGGTTAAATTGGATCTTCTTGCCTGGACAACACAATGGCAAGGATTGAGATGTAAGAGGGAGACCATTTGGTAAGGAGTCTATGGAGATTGTCTGGTTAAAATGGGAGGAAGATGAAATTTGAGATAGATGAATTGCGGACAAAAGAATAGGTGGTAATGCCAATAATAAGATACAGAGATTGGTCATTTGAAACATTAAGAGTGCTGAGATTCACTTTGTAGTCTCATATGGGGTCTCCTGTTGGTAAGCTTTATTCGAAGCTCAGGCGTGTTCTACGGGCGGGAGAGCTTCAATTTTTCTCTATTGAATATAGGATGTTTAAGTATCAAAGTATGATTTCGTTGAAATTATTGGAGCAATCCTGAGACTTTGACCAAGTGATGTCTTTTTCAATAGATGAATACTTTAAGTATGGACAGATTATATCGTTACGAGATGATGAAAAAGACTTCGGTTTCTATGGTGGTCATGGTTATATCTTGTTGTATGTTGTAAATGGTTATGTAATGATTATTGTACTTCTTATGCGCTTTGTTCGACTATAATATGATTATTTGAATAAGATAAAGTAGTTAGGTTACCAGTGCAAATTATTATTATATGTAGTGATAGTGTCTAGTGAATATTAACTCTCCTCCACCACTCAACTTGTTTTGTGAATGTGTGTTTGTTGTTGCATCCCCAGACCTCATTTAGTTTTCCTCGTTCAACTTTCCTCATCATAATTTGATACAGTATTTCTGAGAAAACCATAGAGATGTGATGAACAAGGTGTGAAGATGAGGATAGGTTTAAAGAGTATGAAGAATCGTTTCCCTCTTGCGATACATGCTAAAAGAGTTGAAGCCATCGAAGAAAGAAGAGATGAGAAAGAGTTGAATCATCAAAAAAATGTTGTTTTAAGGTCGTCTTCTCCAATACAAGATTTTTCTCTGAAAAGTAAGTATGTTCTTTTTTCCTGAACCCATTTCATCCAAGTCTTAGTACTAAACAGCTTCTTGTTAGATGAATTGATTGATTTATTTTTGTGTTTAAACAGGAATTGAATACTTTTAGGTGTTCGGTTTTTGTTGGCCATATGATAAACTAAGCTATTAGTCTTGGTCTTACTTTTCTCTAAGATCTCACTGTAGAGACTGAATTTCAGACAAATTTTGTTGGGATGGGCTGGATAGGGTTGATCAGGTGGGGTAAGAAAAAATTCTATTTTGAAAGTCAAATATTAACTTTACAGTTTGGGATTCTTGTGTTGTTATACGGAATTTCGGAGTGTGCTAGTATTAGCTGCATCTAGTTGATCTCCTTTGGAGTGTAGCTATTATTTTAGCCTCCCTCTATGAAACTTCCTTTTCCCCCTTTAGTGTAACAGAGTTGTGAAAAAAGTTTACTAGTTTCGCCCTCCCCTATATAGCGTCCCTAGTACTTGAGTTCTTAAAATTCTGATTGCTTGTGATGCCAAACTTGCCTTATTTCATATTGACTTGTTTTCCGCTCTTAGATTAGTTGATATGTCTAGTATTGATGCACCACAATCAATGTCCATAAAGATTATTTCACTATCAATTTCCATCAACTTTGATTTAAATTGTTGCATCTTTGATCTAATGCAATATTTATAATAAATGCCTCTAGAATAGAACAAAAACAATCATGCATTACATTATGAAATTGTTGAGTTGAGAATGTTGTAGAATACTTCAGAAATTGAAAATAGGGACAAGTTATAATATGTATAATACCTATAGAGTAAAATAAAATATATTATTAATATTACCTTTTGTGGTGTGTAATTGCCTTTTGGTTTTGTACTAATTATTTTCCTTAGAAGTTCATTCAACATTCAAAAAATATTTGTGGGGATTCAAGATATGATTTGCCATAGAAAACGTTTATGATAGGTAAGCAACTTTTATCATCTACATAACAATGATGGTAATAAAATGACGTCAGTAACTCGTGAAGTAGTTTATGAGTTACTCAAAAGATCGTAAATATGATATCTTCTTTACGAAATTGACATTTCCTATCCAAGGATTGGATTGGAATTTAGCATAGGAATAGTAAAGGCCGTTATATTGATGGATAGTTGTTGAATCTTCGAGATTTGCTTACTCTTATGGGATCCTCAAGGAGAGGAAATTCAATTTTCATGTGCAAACCATATCTTGTAATATTCAGTGGACTCAAATTGAAACGACGTGCATGACTCATCCTATATGCTAGGATTCGTTAAAGGCTATACTCAATAGGATCAATCACAGCGAAATGGGATATCAAGTTGACTATTGACGATGATATGGATACTTGGGTGCCCTGATGCGATATGATGGGTCTGTTGAATAATCAATTTAGATGAGTTGTAACCAGGATGATGAAGGAGCAGTTTTACAGTTTATGATGATGCCAAATAAATGTGCAAAGAAACAGAAATTTTACAACTTAGCTTGAAGAGGAAGCCAGAATTATCTCCTGGTCTGTACATGATTCTCTAAATTATCATTCACACATCATTCTATATTTGTTGAAATGTCTTTATGATGGAGCAATTGCATCATTCACTTCTCTTTCTAGATGTTATTAAAAGAGGCGATTGCTCCCCGTAGCTGAACATTCCCTTTGTCTTACAATAAACAATAAGTCTATGATTAAATATTCTTGATCTTGATTTTGAGAAATTGATGTATGTCCCCATGATTGAATGTTTTCAGGAATGATTCCATAAGGATGAGATTTTTGCATATTGTGGAGGTCAGATATATTAAATCTCCTGACGTTGATACTAGCTTGAGCCTTCAAAAAAAGCACACTTGAGTTTCAGCAAAGGACATTGACGACACCGTTCCATTAATTTCCTAGACTAAGAAAGGCTATTTATGGGCAAAGACGACAAATTTCTTGACGGTCGGCATCGAGAGAAGTTCTAAAATTGAAGTTAAGGCAACCTGCGGAGGTTTAGCAGAACAAGACTTGATACGGGTGCATTAGATTTCGCACAAGATTGTCGCAAGTGAGACTTTGCTTGTCAAGTGATGGATTCCAATCATTCGACCGTGGAGTAATATCCATTACAAATGAGCAACTTATGTTGATGGTGTATAATATGGCCTCTTGGATGTGCTATAAAATTTGAATATTCTATACTTCATTTAACTTATACCTGGGCCGCGAGCACCTGGACCTGACATTGATATTGGCCTTACAACGTCGTGATTCAATGAAATTTTACAAATTACTTTATGCAGATTGTGGGATTGAAACATATGCATGCTTCAAGAAATGAGACTTCTTCAAAGGCGGGCACCACTCTTTATGTGACAATCAGTGACATTTCCCTGCATATGTTAGGTTATCTGGTTGGAGTACAAAGTAAAGTTTGCTTGCCTTGTTGAAACTATGGCACTATTCTCGCTATCGTTCTAAACGTAGTCGGAACAAATGTTGTTATATGGATCATCGTGTTTTTGTAACCATGGATGATCCATGGAGATCTAAAAAAAGATCTTCAAGGAAAAATTTAAAAAAAAATTAATTCAGGCTCATCTACCTCCCTTAAAAGGGAACTGATGTTGTTTAATAGCTAACATGATTTAAAAATGTGTCTTCTGTTTGGGAAAGAGAAAGAGCATCAATTTGATGGCCCATGAAGAAAAGGCAATTTTTTTGAGTTACCAATGGTAGCAGGACTTGTCTTTACACCACAACCTTGATGTGATGCACATAGAGAAGAAAACATATGTGATACTCAACTCGGCGAACTCTGCTTAGATCATTTCTGGAAACCAAAGGATCATGCAAAAAGCCGGTTATGATTGAAAGATATGGGAACTAGGAAGAACCTTCATCCAAAATGATACACAATATTGTAAGAGAAACAAAGTTTGCATAAAAGGGCGTGCTTATTCATGACAAATGACGAAAAATATCTAAAATCTTTTGTTGAGTTTTCAAAGACTAGCCAAGCTACCTGATGGTTAATGCCTCCAATATAGGTGTTCCGTGCACTGGCATGAAAGAGAAAGAAAAGTGCTGCCTAATTATGAACACCCAGATGCACAGTTATGTACATTACTCGCTTCCAATCACCAATCAAAAGCTTTCTTTCTGATTATGATGGCATTCTTTTGATTTGTTCCTAAGTTCCTTTTTCCATCGTTTGTGTCAAACAGTAATCCACTCATTGGAGGAACTGGATTTGCTCAGATGTATGAGATCATAGGAAAACAGTAAATTCAGTGGACCGAATTTTTCTCCTATTTTTGATATCATTGATTTATTTGCCAATTCATTGGCGAATAAAGTGAGATTAGTCTGCGGTTTAGTCTCAAATCGATGAATGTCTTCCACTGACAGAGACAATGGATTACATTCGAAAGCCATATCATTCGAAATAGGCGTTTTTCAAAAGTTGCATCCAGAGACACGGTGGGAACAAATTGCAGGAGTTATCTCCAAAATGCCTGACATCGGGGTGCGGCATACCTGATTTAATAGAAGAGTCGCTAAATAATGATGACTGAAGTAACTAAGTGATGACATAAACAGTGAGTTTGTTTCTAAACAATAGGAGTTCCGTTGTAGGAGCAAAGATTAAACAGATCAAATTATTTTAGATGAACGTCACTAAGTCCAGGAACATGCAACTTATTGCGATAGTTTTCTGTGATGATGTTCAAGTGATATATTAGGTAGCTAAATTTGAATATATTGTGCTGTTGACTAATATTTTTTAACTTATTTTATTTGTTTTTTAAACAAAAAAAAAGGGGTACTGTTGTGGTACAGAGCATGATTCAAGAGGTTCTAACAATTCAATCAGGGAAGATATAATGAGCAAAGCCAATAACATTTTCAAAAACATATCTCAACTGGTTTTGAAACTCGTGCTTTTTAAGAGGATGTTGGCGTGATTTGATACAACATTGTCTAAAGGGACCAAATTTTGTTGCAAAAATATATTCTGGGTATCTCATAAGGGGATATAGATCTCCATTTTAGGAAAGCATTGATGCAAGGTTGAAAACAAATAAAGAGTGGTGTTACACGTAATGACTCAACTATTAGCTTTGCAAGCTCACAAAAGGGTAAAAAGCAAATTGCTTGCAGATTGATTATGGAAGAATTAATAGAATAATTGATATGGTTTGAATTAGAATATACGGTCATTTAAGGTTTTCTTTTTTATTGTGATTGGTATTAGGTTGAAAATGATGTTTATGGTCTTACTTATGTAATTAGACAAGAATGATCAGCCTCTCTAATAAGAGCCTTTGTGCTGGGCATCTCAAGTACACACAATGCTTCTATGTGGCACGACTCATTATATCAGGAAACATTATTTATGAGTATGTTTCGAGGAGGGAAGTGTTTACAGGGTGATGAGTTTTGCATCGAATCTCCCAGATAGTGTTGAAAAAAAGATCCATGAAAATAAAAACAAAATTTGATGGGAACCATCTATTACCAAAATATAATGGTGAAGTACTCTAAAGAGGACTGATGTACCGGAAACAATATTGATCGTGCCTAAGAGCGAGGAACTGGTACTCAACAACTGGATGTTGAGTATGAAGAGAATTTTGATCAGAGTATCCTTTACCGATGAGTTTGAAGACGCGTCCCCGAAAATGGTATGAAGTATGAGTCTAAGATAAGTAGAAGAGTTTGAACCGATGACGATACCATGAGTTCTTTATTAGTGTTGTGATGATCATATAATGCTCACTTATGTGTTTTGGAAGTAAGTTGTTGTTTTGGAACCAAACACATTAAGATATCTAATATTGGGGATGAAGATTAGATCGCACAATGATTAAGTATTCTGTTGGCTTTTTCATGTGCCCAATTGTTATTGTTAAGTAATTTATGTTGTCTTCCTTTATTATCTGATTATATGTCTTATTTGGACGTTTGTTATTTCGATAATTATTTGTTCATTTTCAATGTTTTGATCAGCTGTAGGCAGTAGAAGCAAAAAACAGTAAGATCTGTAGTTTGAAGTCGCTTCGTTTTGTCACTGTCAAAAGTTCGTCGCTCCCAGAGGTATATAAAAAACTCTTATATTTTAAAAACTAATGAAAAGTTGTCCAGTAGGGGAGCTCTGATCTGCAGAATGTTTTGGTGTTAATGAATTATGTCTGGCTTTTATATTGATTATTAATATATTGAAGACATGTATGAATAGGTTTTAACTACAGGATACAATTCTTCAGAATCTTACATTTTAACAGAGGTGACTATTTATACATAGCAAACTCAAAGGGAGGCATTTGGCCAACGAGTAAAGGTTCATTTAAACTGGAAAATGAAAAAAGTTACAGACTTTTTACCACTTTAAAATACTATATTTAGCGAAATGTCCCCCAAAGTCAAAGATTACGTTGTTTGTATAACTGTTCGTTTTCTTAATCTCTGCATCCAGCTAAGCCTACAATCATAATCTAATGGGGATCTTGTTGTAAATCACTGAAGAGGATTTTTCAAAATGAAGGGAACTAATGGACTTAATCAGTCTTTTGCTTACACTTTTGATATATCAATAATGACTTAACTAGATCAGGAATGGTTGGTCTAGGGTATGGGATTCAGTTTACTTGTGTCTTCAAGTCACTATTGTGTTTTTTTTTGTATCATGTTATAGACTAAGTCTTACAGTACTGGCATTTCTGGAAAATTCGTGACTGTCTGCAAAATACACCAGTATGGACAGTCATGGAAAAATAAGATTGCTGCCAATATGCTATAATAAGAGACATCTGTCACCCTTTTTGTTTCAGAATTTTATATTGCTTTATCTTTCCACTTATAGTAAAAGCAACCACCCACTATAAACATCCAATTACTTTTTTGTTGTTGCTGCTTAATTCTTAAATACGTTGTGTGAGATAGATATGTAAGTCAGCTCATGAGTTGTAGATGGTTAATGCTAGTGAACTTTTTCATGTTTAAAGGTTTGAAATGGTTTGGTTTGCCAATAAATCCCTGAGATCTTCACGAAATTTTGTATGTGCATAGAAAAAACTCTAGTTTTGTCCTGCTGAACTGGATGATACAAAAATTCACATTTTGTTAACTGACAAATGCGTATGGTAAATTGGAAAAGTGTGAAAATTCACCTGCATTGGAGAATTCGTATCAGTCAAGGAGGTTACAGTTGTTTGGTGTTAAGACAACTTCTTGTTAATTGAAGGGAGAGATATTAGAAGCCGCTTTGACTTGCAGAGATCATGTCAATGCTTGTTTCACTTCTTATTGGCAAGCAACATGCCCAAATCTCCATGACTTATTTGCAAGCAATAATGCCCCATGTCCATGTTGCTTTAACAAACATAGTCAACAACTTTTGTTGGCGTATTGACTATAGAATTGTCTAAGTGCACAAAATTTGGTTTCTTCTCTGCTAATCTTTTCAGTTTGATGCCTTCTTTTAATGTCTAGTGCATGCTTGTCCGCTTACCATCAAAGACTATGTGCGTTAACTTGTCATATTACAAGTATATGTATTTATATTTTTAAATAGGCATTACTTTACCAATCAATTAGAATCAGACGGCTTACGTATATATTTCTTCTGCTAGGCAAAGCTACCCAATAATTTTTTGTGGGTACTTATCCAGGAAAGATATCAAAGAATTAGGAACAAAACAAGAAGAACTAAATTCAATCAAAAATATTAAAGAAAAAAAAGTCAAATCCAAAAAAAACCTCAAAGTCATAGAAGAATTGGATATATTGATATTGCTATACATGCAAGTGTTGAATTGGCCAACATATTCAAGATTAAGATGCAAACAACTTGCAAACGTACGATAACGACAAAGCTATGAAAGAGCAGGCACCGATACCACACTAAAAGGAAGAATCACTGCGTGTTTCGTTCCACCTAACAAGGGAAAGACTAAATTGATTGGCGCACAAAGTCAGTAATTCAATCGTCTTTCAAGGAAAGAGCTAAGAACCTCCACATATGATTGCAGGGGAAGGACAAATAAACAAGGTTTCTATTTTTCATCTAAAGAGTCCATTCAAGATAATGGACGTAAAACTTCTTGTGAACTCTAGGTTCCTAAAGTCACACTGAAGGAAGGACAGGTGTTATGCTTACAGTAAGGGTGACCGAACAAACACTAGGTAAATCCAAAGTGGTAAACATTGATATGAGCGACTTCTACCGAACTTCAATAATCGTAAGAGGAGTGGTTGGACCAGCCCACCCGTTTGGTCAGTTTAGGTATAGCAACAACAAGGGTAATGGACTGGTACATAATGAAAATGGATAATTGATGTTACAAATTGCAAGCAGTAATAAGGAAGCCGATCATACCTAGCTATTTACTATTGATCATTTCTAAAAATTCAAGGGATACGCTGCGATGATAAATTTACCTGAACAAAACGTGAGAACTACACAACAGCTAATGCTGGAATTTATGCATACTCCTATTATTAATGAACACAACAAGTATTGATGATTGTGATAACGAAGGAACTTGGTGGAGATGAATTGTGATGCCGAAGAGGAAAATTAACTTGATTGTAATCAAAATGGTATATGTCGTAAACCTGGTACGATTTCATACTCTTTATGAAAGAAATATCTTATTCCTATCTTGTTACATCACTTCTATAAATATAAAGCCAAAAAAAGTTTGTAGGACAACAAAACATGTAAGGATATTGTGTGGGAAGAAGAGAAAGATAAGGACCTGGTGATATTTGATAAAGGACAGAAGTGGGACCAACTAATAAGATGTGTACAATTAAGGCAACTTTATAGGAACCATGCATGCAATCTAGGTTCATCAGCTGATGTAAACACGTTTGGCATGTGGTGCCAAGGACCTAAAAAGCGCATCATGTTTGAAACTATATCAATGGACAGACAAATCAATCTTCAGATTGCCCACATTTTATTTTTATGTGATTTTAACTTTCTGACAGATAAATTATAATTGTATCGTTTGCGAGAGCCCACAATGCCGCTAATTCCCAGTAGAAGGAAAGAAGTGGGTCATTCTTTACTCTTATAGTGGCGGTATGTATGACTGGTCCTTCATTTTTCTTGGAGGAGACACAAACAAAAAATTGAAAAGAATTTTTTGATTAAAACAGTACGTTGAGGAGATGTTATGAAAACGTTCTGAGGCACGGACTATTTGAAAGAACCAATGTTCAAGTAAGGATAGAATTATTGAAATTTACTCATCAACATATTTTTTTTTATCTATCTATTATTTTATTATTTATCATTCAATTATATTCTTTTTATTAATACATAGGTCATATGTGCAGATGGATTCTCAAAACAAGAAAAAAAACAAAAAGTGGGGCATCGAATGGGACCGATTTAATTTGCTAGAGTTGCCGTGGCATTGGTAATACTTAGCTAACAACGCTTCGAATATTTGAATTTCATTTTTTTTAAGGTATTAGGAACATGCTGATTTTTAAATTTCTTGAATTATCGTAGCCTGCAACCAAAGACAACAACAAAGAATCATAAGTCCTGAAAAGTTTATTGCAAACTCGTACCAAGACGGGAAAGGAAATCCAGGAGGATGATACCCAGTTGCTCTAGTAAGTTTTTTAAGCAGGATTAGTAGTGCATTTGATTTAGACTTAAAATCAGATATTGTAGGGAGTTTAACTTCCATGGAATTTTGTCAGTCTGGTTTCTTCTTTTTCTTCGTGCAAGTGCGATTTATATTCAAATTATTTGTCTATACTCGATGGAATTGTTTGCTAGGAAAAGTTTTTCACTATTTGAAGTTCTTATCACTATCATAGGACTGGAAACTGAAATTGTACTTACAATTCCAGTATGGATGCCAATTTTGATTCAAACACGATAACTTAGAATCTCCAAAATTGCGGGGGGAAACAACTGATGAGGAATTTAGGGACGTGTTTGGCACAAGTAGCAACCTCGTGACTCTAGGTTGCTATGGTAGATTCAGTGACAACAAGTACTTTGCAAAAGAACATGAGGAAATTAACCAATCTAAAACAAAAGCATGCATATGAAATCAATTCTAAAAGGAAGAATTGAGGGAAGAAATGCGACAATTTATTCACTCAATTGTTCACAAAACAAACCCTGGGACATGAATGTTTAAGATTAGGTCAGCTGTCGGCTTTGTGTTGCGATCTAACCTTGCTTCACTATCGATGCAAGTAGCGCACAAGCAGTAGAGGCACAAATCTCCACATCTTCGGGGTCAGCTCTAATCGGTTCTTTAAAAGGTATATTATATTTAATATTCTTGTTGATAGTCTGCATATTATTTTTCTTCTACTTGAGTTGGTGTTTGCTGGAATGTATATTCTTAACTTATTTACTATCTTGAATATTGAATGTTCAGTCTGTACTTTGTTTTTAGTGTATCAGCTGCTTGGATGTGTTGAAGGAAAACTTTAGTGATTTTTTTCTGTGTTGTGCAGTTTTTTATCATTGTTTTACTTGCTTTGATAGTCGCATATGGTTTTACGGCTTTAACTTTGAATGTGCGCTAGACTATGTCAACCACATGTGAGTGTTCTAATGCATTACTTCTTCTTTTGCTACTTCTTGATTGTTGCTTAAATCATGCCATGAAAGATCAAGGAATTATTAGAAGTAGGGACTGTAGTATGTAGCAAATGTAGTTAACCTCTGTGATGAGTTGTTGTGCTGCCAATGTTTTGTTAGGAGATTTGGTCTGCCTGTAATGTTGGAATAGAATCTTGAAAGAGACGATGCTTCAATTGATATGTTATTTCTCATGTAATAATAATCACGGTGCATTATATTGATATTGTGGCTATCCCATGCTATGTTTGCCCTCTATCATACGATAACAACATTGTTGCGTCCCAACGAGGATTTTTGCTTGCATTTTCTTGAGTAGGGTAGACATGGGGTAATAAATGAAGCTTTATTGTACAACTTTCGTTGTCCATGTCTTGCTGCAATACACTATAGTGCGGGAAGTAGAATTCTACAGGCAATGAAATGTTTTGTATATGGTTTGTGTTTTGTTTGATCAAGTCTTGGCGATCCCCCCATAGATCCAACACACCGGTCTGTTGGTGTGTTGGCATTCGCATGGCTCCACTAACTAGTTTATTCCCTGTTGGTTGTCCATTCATAGTGGCTATTAAATATTCCCTAGTTGCATTGCGACTGGTTTGGGCTCAGACTATGTTTTGCCATGCTGATTTTTATGTTCACGTTAGAAATTATGCCTCCTTTTGACGAAGTGGGTGAGAATTCGCAAAGACTCTCAATTATCTCTTCTTGTTAGTTACCTCTGGTTTGATCTTGCTCTAGTGCCATTGCTGATATTTATGAGGCAAAATTTCTCTTGTTTGGACACTTTCCTTCTCCTGTGTTGTTCTTTAGGTTTGGATGTGTTTACTCACAATCATGTCCAACTTGTATGTAAACATGTTTTCAAGGCACTCTTGAACCCAATCACATACCCAATACCATACCTCTGGCGGAAAAACTCTACCTAGTAGGATCTTGAATTTTGACATTTATGAAGAGGGACTGTGAATCCATTATCTATAAATAAGACCTAAGATTCTCATATTGCTTGTACATTCATCTGCCATTCCACTAGACTGCTTAGGTATTGCATATTCTTCAAGGTAGTCAAACCCCAATAGTGAGGGAAGTTGGATGGGAAACTTGACCTAGAGTGGTATGCATTCTGCATGTCTAAGGTATGCATTTTTGCATAGACCAAGGATGCATTTCTACAGATGCCGAAGAGTGACTAATATTCTGAATATGCCTAAGGTACTTCATCACTATCTTCTTTGTTGCTGACTCTAACTATGAAGTAGTCATCACTGTGTAATAAACTTTTGTTTAGCTCCTGTAGTTCCATTGACTAGCGTATTACATCGGTCAATTCGTGCCACTTATAATTTATTTTGAATGTGCAATGAACATGCGGTAATTGAATTGAAGTGCATGAAGTAAACTAATCTACAAAGCGACTATGATGAAGATTTTTTGTACAATATTTCATATACGTTTGAATCATGCATTGTTTTAGGAAAATTTATTGAGATTAAAGATCTTAGAAACACTTTCTAAGTTTTGATTGGACAAAGAAGTTTCTTAAAGTCGTATTGAAAATATAGCTTCACATTATATTATAGTTAATTTTTTATGTATATATATTTACACTTTATAAGTGTTTCTCTAGATGAGATATAAAGTTACACTTATAAGCTGTGTTCTCTACATTGAGATTAAACGTACACCGTTCTAAGTGTTGATCTAGATGAGACAATAAATTTACTACTTTATAAGTGGTTCTCTAGATGAGAATAGAAATAGAAGTTACATTTTATAAGTGTGTGTTGTAGATTGAGGGACTAAAGTTAAACTTATAAGTGTTTACTCTAGATGAGATATAAAGTTACACTTTATACGTGTTGCTCTAGATGACCTATAAAAGGCCAAAACACTTGTAAGTGTTGCTATAGATGAACGATAAAAGGCAACCACTTTGTGAAAGTGTGTGACCAATAACACTGCAAAGCAACACTTTAAGTTGGCATTTGTCTAATAAAAAATATTGTTGTGCGGTTAATGCCTCCGCAACAAAGCGTGCCTCTTATTACCTCTTTGGCTACGCTTTATAAGTGAACCAAATATGGCAAAATTTGAAACAGGTTGCCTAAGGTTACGCTTTTATTAGGCCACCCCTAACATAAAAGGTCTGTTGAAACGTCCAAAAAGCGTTAGCCTTTTATCAAAGGCATAATTTTTTTCAGTTTAGCGCCTACAATGTAGTGGTTTGTTGCGTAGGCCTAAAAAAATGGTTTGTAGTGTGACTTCAAAAATGAACATTAACATATAGAGAAACTTAGGGACATAAGGAGTATTATATTGTTAAGTCTTGCTCAGTTTACTCGACACAAGGTCTTGTGAAAAACACCACCAAAAAATATGAGTAACAAGTGTTAGAAGTCTTTAATACTCACATCTTGTAAGTTCAATGTTCCAATCAGTCCCAATTCATCATAATCATTTTTTCCTTAGTATTAGTGGAAACATTGGGCCCTCATAATGCTACCAACAACAAAAACGTCATATCCGCTAGTTACAATATTGTATCACTTTTTCCAATAGGTGGAATAGAAGTATCGATGTGGATTTTCCACTTATTATACTAAAAATTGTGAAAAAATATGTACAAACTACATTAAAATGAATTTCAAGTGCATAAATTAGCCATTTCGCTAAAATAGTATTTAGTGTTAACTAGCACTACCTGAACTATAACGTGGTGGTTTCACCCCGATATTTTTAATGTTTTTCCCTCTAAATTTAGTGGTGCCCAAAAGCATTTTGATGATTTTTAGGTCGTTTCTCTTTATTTGCAGGAAATCTGTCCAAAGATTGAACGCGGAAAAGTTATTTGAACGAGAAATGTCTAATAGAGACCACTGCGGGAGCTTGTGACGGTACAGCGAGCTTGATGACGGTCCGTATGGTGGCATGGTTAGTGACAGCTGCTGAAGGAAGAGGGGAACAGATGACCTAAGGTGGCATTACGGAAAGCTCATTGATGAACCCGTCATAGGGCCAACGACGGTTCTGTCTGCGGTTCGTCGCAATGTTTAGAGACGTATCAGTACCCAAATCCAAGAAGTTAAGGATTCATGGAATGGAGACCCCCGACCGACGCGTGCTTGGAACGGTCCAAATACCGGTTCGTCGAGGGTAAGAGAGAGCAGTTAGACGAATTTTGGAAGTATGGGAAGACGGAGGACCTGACGGCCGTTGTGACCACGACGGGGCTCCGTCACGAGGTCCGTCATCAGCTGCATTTTGATTAGATTTCAGGTCCCAGTAATTAGATCCTTCTTTTCTTAGGTTTTGTTTTTATTATTAAATAGTTCGAAAAACATTATGTTTTGGGGTTAGGCTCTTTGTAGTGAGAGTTTTGTTATAGGACCTTGATAGTAGACTTTGGAGAGTTGGACTTTTTGAAACTTTTTCGTTCTCTTGTTAAGACTGAAGGATTCAATTTCACAATGTTACACTTTTTACTGGAATTGATTTGTGGTGATTTTGTTGATAATCAAGGGAATTTTGGGATTTATTCTTCTCATCAAAGTAAGTGCATTAATCTTATAATAAATATCTATGAATATTGGGATTCTGACTATGGGAACCAAACTCCATACTAGGGTGTGTGGGAACAATGGGTGACTAATGATCCCGGTACACAATCTAACTAAAATAACAATTCAACTATTAGTGTCTTGCATGTATTGATCATTCTTTCGTTTAGAAGTATTTGATTGGATGGCCACGTCCCCTAGAATCGCCTCTTAATGCTACTTGCCGGACCAAGGACGATAGATAATAGGAAAAAAAAGAATTATCACATGATTTAGTGATAATATCTATAGGCTAGTGTAAGATCTTCACGGATCGAAAGGAAAAAAAGACAGTTCGATCGAATAGTGATTTTAGTTCTTTTTCTGTAGAAGAGATAATGACTATTTTGGTTTATGTCTGGAAAATCGAAATAAAATGACACACTTTCACATTGTAGGTATTCTGGTAAATAGTAACATGTTACCATACTCCAATTAAAAAAAAACTAATCAAAATAAATGAAAAGCCAAATATTATCATACAATGCTTAATATGAGGTAAAAGGTAAGGGTTAGTATAGACAACACACGTAGCCGGACCAACGGTGCCAGAGTGAAAATTTCTCGATGCCGGATCAAGATTTAAAACATACAAACTTCATCACTTGCATGCAAAGATACTCAGGAAATCAATTGTCTCAGTTAGAATTTTCAAGTTAGGAAACTGTGGGGAACACTTAAACCGTAGTACTTTTATTAATTGATTAAAACTCCAAGATTTGAATCTGTTCGTGTTACAAATTATTTAGTGTTATTTTCATACTGTAGAAATAAACCCCCCCTTTTATTGTCTTTGTTTATATAAGAAAAAATATTGACCTAATAATAGTAATGATAGATAAAGTTAAGTATGAAACTCATTTTCCTCGTCGGGAAAGAATCCCAACCTCATAGTTGGGTTTCTTTAATTGATACACAATTTTACTTCTATTTTGGGAAGTAACTTTGAGCGTATAAAATTTTGCGCCGCTGCAGGGGAATTAGATCACAAAGACATGGGGCTATGAAGACAATTGAAATGGATTTCACGATTAGTCCAGAGAATAGAAAAAACGGTTAACTGGGTTTTGATATGACTTGATGAATTTCGCCTATAAACTGATGAAAGCTCAGCCCTCTACCAAAGAAAATAATGAAGAATCACCATGACATGAAAATTTGAAAAACGAGAGTTGATGATTGGGATTGGTGCGTTATACAATTCTAGTTGCATTGTTTTTCGGGAAGCTCAAGTCAAAAGACTGGACCTTGACTTGATTAATCACTATTCCATCATGAAGAAAGTCTTAGTTGCAGAACACATAAGGAGGTGTGTTTGTGCGATAAGGTGAGGGGACAACGAACAAAAATCTATTTTGGGCATGCGGGATCGGTACATGAGTGATCGAGGCATAACCATCTTGATGACATGTCCGAGCTAATCACAGTGTCGTCAGTTGTCCGCCGATGTTTAAATCAGGGCGCTGGGATGGAAGGCAATTCCAATACTTATAGTGTCTTTCTAGTAATGGTTAGCATTATATAATTGGCGTTTTCAATTTGCACCAAATCACCTGAAAATTCTGTAGAAAATACACTCCTATACAACAAGTCACTGACGGATATACATCGACGGACTATCACGCATGCGATGAGACCCGTAGCATTGAAACGTCGTGCCAGGATGTCTTTTCATTGATGGTCAAATAGGGCAACCAGCGACGGAACTCATTCGGACCGTAGCATCTGCGACAGACCCGTCATCGGGATCTCGTTGCGTCATTAACCAGCATACCCAAACCACCCATGATGGTTGTATTTAAAATTTGTCAACATGTTAATAAAACACTACCCCTTCATTTTAACCATTACTTCCTCACGCTTTCTCACCCCCCATTTCCAGCCCTTTCCACAAACATCAAACCTGCCTACCTATCTTCTGTCATCAACTGATCCTTCCTCGAATCCCCAACATTCCCGAAATCTAATTTCTTAATGGTGGAGTCTGGTGCTGTGTTCTACTCGTGATATTACAAGTGCCTCATTTGCTGTTTTTCCTCCTTTCTCAGGTATGTGTCTCTGATCTCTACCCATCTTTAATGGCATTTTGCTTCTAATTAGTATTAGCCTATTTTTTTTGGTGGCTCTTCATTCTTTGATAAAGTTTTGTCTGACCTGGGTTTAGAATATCGAATTTCCTGTTAAAAAAACCAAGAAATAGGTTCTTTATATGATAGTTTGTAGGTTATTTAGGTTTAGAAACATGTAGGATAACACTAAGTATCACATTTGAGTCACAGGGGAGGATTGTGGCAATCATCAGGTCTCGATAAATAACCCACGAACGACGACCACCAGATGACGGACCATCGCTACCCAGGACAAACCGTATAGGGTCTATTCACCACCCCACTATTCATTTTCTCTGAGTGGTTCACCAACGGCACAAATGCGACGGAACGTCCCGTCCCACGATGGGCAGTCCCACTCCTACACAACTTGTTCTGGTTCAGAGCCCTATTCCTCAGTGTCTTCCAACTTTTTCTAATGTTCACTGACGGCATCTAAGACGCACCCGTCATAACACGCGGTCAATCTGCACAACCGTCATAGTGGTATGAGAACCCTTTCCGTAAGGACTCTATATGTTTTTCCAAGGGCCTTTGACAGACATTACGACGGACAATCATACCTTCGACGGTCCTCCGTTCCTGCAGAAATGTTCTGTTTCTGTCAAAGACCGATCATAAGGGTCATCCAACTTTTATAAGTGTCCTCTGACGCTAAATACTAGACGGCACTTCAGTAACACAAGACGGTCTTCCCTGCACAACCGTTCACTGAGTGGTTTTAGAGACCCGTCCTAAGGGTCTCCATTCTTTTTCCAAGTGTCCTCGGACCCCGGACATCTACGAACGGACCTTCATACCACACGAATGGTCCATTTTGCTATCAAAACCATCATGACGGTCAGAGACCTCCTCTAATAAGGGTCATCCATACTTTTTCTAAGTGCCACAGGCGGCATCGAAGATGGACCTCATTGTCATGACGGTCAGTACGGATTATCCCTCATAATGTCAGGACTTTCCTTCAGGGGTGTCTCCATATAAAAACATAGTGATTCGTAAGACATGACGGCTCCCATGACCGGTCCGTCAACTCACGACGAGCCATCACCTTTCCAATCGTGCTCACTGTTACTCCAGATAGGTTTCATTACAACTTTGCTTCTTATGTTTATTGTGTCATTTGTTGCTTGCTCTTGTTGCTCCTTCTAGTACTATAATATTGTTTACCAATACCACTATCTCTAATGGAATTGAAAACAAGACCTCGAGTTTACACACACGTGGGCATTCAAAAGTCTATCAACTCGTTCTGCTTCTTTCGGAACTTTAGTTATAGTTATAGGCTCTGATGCTTGATGAGCATGATCCCGAGTAGTTCTCCCAGCAATGCCATCAATCACGAGCTGCACTGTGAAAACTTAGAGCTACCGCCCAAAAAGGTGGGCTACCCGGGCGTAGTGCAACTGGCCTCCCAGTAGATGAGGATTGCGCAAACTGACCGTTAATCACCTTCTAAGTCAGTACAAATGAAGAAGGTCTCCCCTTCGTTTCCTAGCGTCTGGTTTTTAGGAGTGTCATGGGAGCGAGGAAGACCTCTGGGTCCGCCTAGAAGTCCCTCGAACCCGGCCAAAATCACACTCTGCTCGTCGATTGCGGCTGTACTATGTCTGATTCTCACCCAGGCTCACCGACTGGTGCTCTCACACCTCGATTTGTCGACAACCAAACCTGGTGGTGGTGGCGAACAAGAAATACCTTACGGTATTCAGACGCCAAGTTCTTAAATGAAAAGGTGTCATGACACAGGGACACTTACACTGGAGAGGCGGGTCCTTTGAGAAGTATCCCCACCATGTCAGAGATCCAAATTCTCACAGCCATACCAGCTAGAGTATGAAGCTCGGTCTGTAGGCTGCTATAGTGAGGAGTTGGTTCCTAAGGAGTTTTATGACTCCTTACGTGGTTACTTTTCGATACATATAGATAGGACCGCGGTGGCCCTGCCAAAAACAGGCCACACTTGAGCACATTCGAGTAGAGGGATACTGGTCAATATCTCCCCCGCTCCATCCGTCGGTATATGTACGGAGAGAGAGGATGTTGATGCCCAAACTGGACCCCTCTTACCGCGCGTTTGAGTTTGACTACCGGTGGAAATTGTAAAGATGGCCAATTCATCGATGCCCATCGTTGAGCCGAGACCACCAGAGGTGGATGGATGGCCCGCATGTCTATCGAAGGGATCCATCAAGAAGGCTAACTTGACCTTCACGGCTAAGTTCTTATGGTTGATTGTCCGCCACTGCCTTTCCCCCATGATTGCTGATAATATAGTCACATGGGATCGCGCAGTTCTGATCGCGGCGATGATAGCCGGGTTCGAGGTGGACTTTGCATGGCTTCTACAGGCGATCATGCACGAGAGGGATTTCAAGGTCACAACTACTTAAATTTTCCCGTGCATGATATTTTCCATATGCGGTTCCGCAGGTGTGCCCATCTGGCACATTGATCAGCTCAAGACACCGCTGGGCACTGTTGATATTGGCCTCATCAGGGTTGAGGCCAATGAGTTGGCTCCACGCAGAGGGCCCCGTCTAGAGTTGCCTCCACTTGGTTAAAATCTGGCTTATACTGTAGCACATGCTCGAACGACTACGTAGGCTACTTCCGAAATCACTAACACTACCCCGGTCGAGTCTATCCCAGGTAGTAGGACTGCTCCTAGCTCCTCTCGCTCAACACCTTTCCCCGCTCTGGTCGCACTTGCTAGGGTCCAAAAAATAGAGGCTCAGATGGCCACACATCTGCATCACATCCAGCCTTGGATGCAGAGGTCTATTGCTGAGGCAGAGATGCGCTTGGAGCGTAAAATGGTCCAGCACACAGAGCGGAAGATTGCTGAGGTTCATCAGTTCTTGGACGCTTTTGAGTTACGGGTGCTAGCCCGACCAGCCCCTCACATGGACATGTCGACCCTTCAAGCTGCGGTTGAGAGTTGCCAGAGCGGATATGGATATGAGTGCTATAGGCTAGGGTGCTGCTGAGTATGAAGCCCCCTTTTAGAGCCCTCTACGGGACACCAGTGATTGGCGCAAGAATTATTCGCCACTTAGAGATTCCACCACCCCTCCACGATAGAAGGCCAAGAGGTGCAAGGGTCAGAGAAGAGGACGAAGCTGAGAGCATAAAGAAGATCGTCGTAGTGGAAGATGCGGGAGATCCTCGTTGCTGATGAGGAGGAGGTCAGGATCCGGGTTGTAGAGCACTTGATGAGGCATCTAGATCCAGATATGTGGATTTTTTAAACGGGGAGGCCACACTGATAGTGTTTTTGCTGATGAGGAAACTACTGAGGGGTTTCCATTACTACATAGTTCGTGGGTTCAGGGAAACCAGACCCCCACAGCTTGCTGATCGCCGGTGTGCTTTGTTCCCCAGGTTGCTTCACCTAGAACTATCGTATTCAATTTTTTTTATGCATTGGGACAATTGCATATCTTTTTTTTTTTTTGGGGGTGGGGAAATGGAAAGTGAGGGCTAGGTGTGAGTATGAGTATCCCAATTCACGATCTCTTTGGGGTTTTATTGCTGTTTTCTTGTTCCCCCAAGAGACTGTTTATTTATTGTGAAACCGGATGTCTATATCTTGTGTGCATTAGTAGAACTTAAAGAATGATGGCTTTATTAAAACACAAAATGATATCCTGATGTAATGAAAAATGATGCAAGGCTAGGCATTACAAATTGATAAATTATGGCTAAAGCATGAGATAGAGATACCACCACTGCTGACCCTAAGTCTAAGACTCGAATAAGGTGTCTGTAATCTTGCTAAGGTAATGAGCATTCAAGTGAGTGTGAGGAAAATTTGCATAGTCCACGATTTGTACTAAGCTAGCACTGGCAGGTAGTCCTGCTAGAATAAGTTGTAATAGACAATTAGGAAAGGATAATATGCCCTTGTTCAATAGCCAATTTTTTAGCCTAAAAAAAACCCGAATGAAAAACTAATCCCTCTTTGATTTTAACATGATTCGAGCTTAAAAGAGGAACTTTCTTTTTACCCACAACTGATTCTTTGTTCGAATAATGTGTTGATTCCTGGTCTTGGTCCCCTCCTTGGATGGTACACATCAGCTTATGCCACAAAGCATAAGTGAGGGTGGGTAATGCAGTAAACAATCTTTCGTGAATCTGACCCAACTTTGGGGCTTGTACTTGACTCATGGCAAAAGCCTGAGGTTGAGGGTGGATATTATGAGGAAGGCTCTGGAAAGTGGGGTGATAGAAGAAAGAGAGAGAAAGAGACAAAAGTAAATGACCAGCCACCAGTCAAAGATAAAGTGAAATTATATATATATATATATATATTATAGATATATATCTATATATATATATATATTATATATATATATTATATAGATAAATATTATATAACAAATACAAGCAAGAAAAGAAAAAGAGTGCACGTTACACAAAGGAAGAAAAGAAGGGAAAATAGCAGGGTAAAGAAATGAGAACTTGAGCGCGAAAATAAAATGATAAAAGGTGGATGTCCATCCGAATATGTCAAGGAGAAAAAAAGTCACTAAAACTATACCTAAATATACCCTAACTGACCCGAGCTAGTAAGCTAAGAAAAGTCCTATCGTGATCCTAAGAGTTGATTAGCGAACTTAAAGTAGTGAAAAATAAGGGCCAGATTATGGGAATAATATAATTGAGTTGTGAATTGTTCGAGAGTGAGTGTTTGAAAGTAATCCTTTATATTCCAATACTAAAATATTGTGTAAAAAATGAGGATGGAGGTTGTTTGAAGTGAGGAACTAGTTGCAAATACCGGGCAATATAAGAACCCGCAGAGGAACTCAAGAGGATGGGTATCAGTGGGTGGTGAGTCTGTGTCATTGTCTGATTCCACATAATTCAAGTCTACTAGTGAGAACATGCATAAAAGATGAGATTGCGGGATTGATGACAAATGATGCGAAAGCTCTAATATGGATTCGATGTACAAAAGATGTGTGTAGTGAGTCATAGTGCGTCGCTTGAGACAAACAACGAATATTTAAGTTGAGGGTGTTGATATACCGTGGGTCACGATATTTTGAATTCTTTTTACTTAAATTTAATGTGTTTCCAAAGCCTTTTTGTATTGATTTTAGGTAAGTTTCTCTTTATTTAAGGAAATCTGTCAAAGATGATATGCGGAAAGTTTTGAGCAAGAATGCGAAGAAGAGACACCTATGGACTTGTGACGAGTCCGTAGTGGCATCGTAGTGAAGCTGCTGACGAAATATGGGAAGTTGACCTAAGTGTGGGATCCGATTCCTAACGGACCGTAGAGCACGACGGTCCGGTCCAGCTGGTTAGTCCAATGATCGATAGTAGTCAGTACCCAAATTCAAGAAGTTTAAGTATTTATGGAACGGAGACCCTCAACGGACCGTCGTGCTTGGAACGGTCCATCATTCCTGTCGTCGAGGGTAATGAAGAGAGCAGTAGAAGATTTGTGAAGTATGGGACGACGGAGGCCAGACGACCCGGTCGTGACCACGACGTCATCACGAGGTAGTCGATCAACAACATCTTTGACAGATTTACAGTAATTAGAATCCTTCTTTTATTAGGTTTTGTTTTTATTATAAATAGTTCGAAAAACCTTCGTTGTGGGGTTAGCCTTTGTAGTGAGGACTTTTATTATTTAGACTCTTTGATAGAAGAATTTTGGAGAGTTAGACTTTTTGATTAATTTTAGTTCTCTTGTTCAACGTCTTGAAGGATTAATTCAGTACGTGTGACACTTTTTCTGGGAATTGATTGTTGGTGATTTTGTTGATTAATCAAGTGAATTTCTGAGATTTTATTCTTTCTAATCAAAGTATGCAGCAGTGCTTGAATTTTTATATTAAAATATATGAATATTGTGATTAGGACTAGGGTAACTAAACTTCATACGTAGGGTTCTGGGACCCATGAGTGAATAATGAGGTAAAATCTAACTAAAAGAAACAATTACAATTCGTGTCTTGCATTGTCTTGATTAATTCTTCCCCCTCGTTTAGAAGTATTTTAAGGATGCCAACGTTAGAACTCGCCGTAATTGCTACTGGCCGGACCCAAGAAGGTAGATAAAGGAAAAGAATTAAACATAGATTTATTGTATACGGATCTAATATGGCTAGTGTCGATGGTACGACTTGGTGGCGGTAATAACTAAGTCACATATCGGAATACAAGCATATATGAGGTAAACGTAAGGGTTAGTTATAACAAACACACGTAGCCGGACAAGTGAGAGTGAAATTTTCTAGATGCCGGATTCAAGGATTTGAAATAATAATTATCACTTTCAATGCAAGAATTAGGAAAGAATTGTTATAGTAGAAGTATCAGATAGAAACTTGTGGGGAACACTTAAACCCGGTACTTTATATTGATGATTTAACTCGAAGGAATTTCGTTAGTTATTTTCATTACTTTAGAAATAAAACCCCCCCTTGATTGTCTTTGTTTTATAAGGAAATAATTGATTAAATATAGTATAATAGACTAAAGTTAAGTATGAACAAATTTTCCTCGTGGGGAACGATCCGACCGCTTTACTTCGTCATTTGAGAAGTAAGTTTGGCGTATCACACTCTTTGTATATAATCCTAAATACTTAGCAACCATTGGATTAATTACACTTAACTATACCCGTATCCACTTTCGCACCTCTATATAAGGTGTCTATTATTGTTTCTAACCAAATGTCACGATGGGTCTGACCTAGCTGAACCAGCCGGATTGTTGACTCTCGAGGTCGCAGCAAGCCTAGACGTCCGTCATTACATTCATTAGGTTAATTTTAGCGCAAAATTGAAACTTTTATTTTGTTTGAACGTGTTACATAGGAGTTCATCGTGTATAACATGCATATGTGTAATAAAGAAGTTCATTGCTCATGTGTATCAACCATCTAATAAAGAATCATTCAATCTTGAAATAAAGAGTCTTATAGCATAAGTAACAATTGCAAAATGGCCACAATACATAGTCTGACAAAAAGGAAAGGAAATACTGCTGAAGGAACATGTCAACTAGCTTAAGCCTATTTAAGCTACGAAACATAAAAGGGCATGCATCCTCCGAAGCCATGTGGACCTACACAAGTCCAAATGAAAAGCTTGATGTCCGAACAGATGCCAATGAATGCCTTCAACACCCTCTGAAACATGCACCTGAAATGTTTAATTATGGGCATTAGTTACAAATTCGTTCTAGTATGGGTGATGCAAGTACACACCCAGTACATGCATGAATAAGACAGAGCTTCTCCTAACAATTCAATATGGAAAGCCTAGTCAGTTGGAACTGCAAATCACTTAGGAGAGTCATGGTATGAGAAGTAACATGCATCATCATCTTTTAAGATTGCACCATACCACATAACATATTTCATATAGACGTACTAACATATATTACATATCATTCGTTCATAGCGTGCGACTTGGAATCACAGACTTAACATTAGAATTCCCAAAATGGGGCTTCCACATATGGGACCTATAGGGTGCCTTCTTTAGAAAAAAACACAGCGTTCGCTTCATTCATTCATACGTATTCACTTTTAGTCGTTGCTAGGATGGTGTGAACACCAGCTTTACTAGGAGTTGTTTAGGACTCTCAGCGGGTTACCTATGCCAATGACCAAGAAGACCTGTGTAATTACTTGAGTCTAGTTCACTTTTCATTTCGGCTCAAAACACCTTTGGGTATCATTCTTTTATTATCTTTTCAACTTTGCGGAACTTAAACTTTAACCGCCATAGATATGGGCTCAGGAAATTCGGGTCCTACCCACAACGAAAAGAGGTGGGGAAACTGGCTAAGGTATGAAACCAAAACATCGCTAGCTCGCGTAGGTGGAAAAACCACTAGCTAGGTTCCCTATTTTGGCAGAATAGTTCAATGACAGGTATTTAGGGAGACCCATAACCCACTTGGTGGACATTCTCATCTCATGAGAATTACGTGAACCTCCGTACGTCCCGAAAAAAAGCATAACCACTCATACCTAGCCTATCGGTGCTCCATTTAAAGTTCCTCATTTACATTCAAACTCATACAAATCGAGCTTGCTTCTTGAGAGCGTATGTAGTCATAGGCACATTAGATGATTTATCATATTTTTTTACGTATTAAGAGAATTTTCCTTACCCTTACATATTAGAGTGTGATTGAGAATGTCTCTTAATGTTCAACACTACTCTTAGGTGAGTCCTTTGGAGGACCTTAATTGCGTACGTGCCAACTTGTCTCAATTGTACAGCCGCTTATTGTGATTTCACCCTTTCTTTCTTACATATTTTCTTCATCTTTACTTCACCTTTAATTATTTGTTTTGATATAACATATATATGCTCTATTGGAATTTACATTAAGGGATATTGATTCTAGGGTTAGATACAACTTGTCTCTTGCGTACTGTCTATCCTCATGAAAGACATCTTATTTGCCGTATTCATGGTAGCATATAACTCTCTTAGAAATTTCATTTATGACCATGATTTTTAGGTAGATTGAACTTGGCTCACTTGCGCTAGCCTATAGTCATGTAGTCACTCTTCTGCTTATCTAACTATGAATTCATTTTTAACATTTCTTTGGAGTATGCTTGAGATTTGACTCTACATCATTCTACAATTCCATAGGTGAGTACATTGGATAGATTTTTCGTAGGATGGTTGTTGTGACTGCCTAACATTCATTTTAGCCTCTTATGAGGTTGCCAAGATTGTCATAGCTTAGAATATTAACTCTTACATAATACTCACCCCATTAGTGAATGTTCATTTTCGCCATATGCAATGAATGGGCCGTTGTAGTGGTCTCACATCTTACTTACGCCCTATAGTCACATCAATTCATCACATACATCTTAGGTTTTCACGTACTTTTAACGTAAGCTGAAACTTATGAATATGTACAGTAAAAGCCATAAGGCTTCATTTATAATTCGTCTAAGTTACTCATAATTACCAAAGATTATGCTGGTACAAGACTATGCATCTTATAAGTATGCAAGGGACTCGAGTTTGATTCCTTAGGGCAGCATGATTTCCCAATTATTTATTCACGTAAGATTAGGCATCAATACGGAATTAGCGAAAGGGAACTCGGTTTCGATTCCCGTGAGATACACTTAGTCCCTTTTTTTTAATATGGAATTTTTTATTTATATTTTCAGTTGGGGAGACTTGAGGTCAAATCCCAACACCTGTAAACTTATATTTCCTTTTGTTTCCTTCCTTTATTTTGAGATGTATACCAGAGATGTGGATTCAATCCCTCACGAACACTAATTTTACTTTCTTTCATTTTTATCGGAAGATTCCTCAATATCCGAGGAGGGTGTCGGTTCGATTCCCAACCCATCTTCTTTTTTTTCAATTTTCCTCTATCTACCATCAATTATCCAAGAGGTTGGGTTCGATCCCCACAACACTCATTTTTTTTCTTTTAATTCTTTTCTCTTTCACCTCACATAAGCCAAACATTCGAATCCCCCTTACCTCATTTTATTATTGAATTTTCAAGAGCCTTGCATAAAGGTGAGGTCTGAGTCATCTCTAATGACGTCACACTTCAAAAAAACAAAATTCAGAAACCACTTGTTGCTTTGAGATGAAAAAAATTCCCAGATTTCTTGAAATTTAGTCACGTTTTTAGTCCCCCTTTTTCATCATTTGTACGTTAGATTCTTAGGTAATTCGCTGGATATTTCGTTACCTTATATGTGCATTCTTTTCCAAGTAATCTATACAAAAAAACACAAGGCTTTACATGTACATTTTAATTGCCCTCCAAAACATGGCCCAAGAACACGGCTAAACACACATTGCACCACATTTCATCATCAAATTAATCAGAATACATACATGAACATAATAATCACGAAAACACATTATATCCTAATTTCTTACAGCAACATATCCAAACTACAAACAATCGATGGGACGTTAGTGACACGGAACATGCAAAGGGATTTTCATATTTGAATTCGACCTCATCTTAGGGGTCTCTTGGAAAAAGACGAAGAGGAAGAAACCTATACCGTTTGGCGACAAAAACACCCTCCAACTCTTCACCATGGCATTATCAAACTCCACGACACCAAAGCCTCACCCACCAAACATCAAGCACAACCCATCAAGTAATAATGTTATTGCTTTCGTTTTTTAGTAGTTTTATTTTGAGTTGTGTGTGAAAATTCTTCAAGTGAGGCAACTTTGATTTTTTTTTGTTCTTTTTTATGATAAATTAATTTGAGAAGAGCGTGTGGAGAATCTCTTGAGAATTGAGTGGAGAGAGAAGATGAGAGTACCAGATTTAGGTAGAGGAGTTTTTAGTTGAAGACTAGTCAAACTAAGGACTCTTGTTATTATTATATTATTAGTAAGTTATTTACAAATATGATTTCCCTTACTTAAATAAGAAATTAAATAAAATTGAATTAACTTAATCTAAATACCAATTATCAATTAATCATTTGCTTTCACCAAGGATGAACCCGGGTGAAGCCCCTCTAACGCGCGAAATTGGTTAATTAGGGTCAACCCTACCCAAAGTGTGCACTATTTTATTATAAGTACTATTAAATATTTAGGGTAATTACAATACTACCTTAGCCTAAAAGAACATTTTTCCCTTAGTCCCTACAACATAAGATTACCCCCTTTTAAGTCCGCTTAAAACTATTCGGGTGAATATTAATATTCGGGCAATACATGGATGACTTAAACTTGCGTCGCTCAAAAATAACATACTAAGCTGGTTGGCTTGGATATGATAATTTCAGAGGTCTGGTTCCACGCGCATCATTCCGTGTTGAACCTGGTCTAACCTGGCGTTCATGCTAGGTACATTAAGCTGACTTAGCATGAGTCATTTTCGGTTGTTACCAGTAACAAGGTTAAAAAATAGCATAAGAGACAAACTAATACTAACTTGGAAGATTGGGTTTTGGTTTATGATTGTTAGAAATTCCAAATAAAAATTGCATAACGTTGTAATGATTCTTAAATGATAGGATTCTCAAGCCTGAACGTACCCTAACTATTTCAGAATTGTTAAATGACGCATCTTAACATTTTATGATTATATAGATTCATGGACAAAATAACGCTAAAATTTATCGCATTCCTACAACTTGTGTGCTGATTGAAGTGTCTTCTTGTCATGGGCAGATGATGAAATAAAATGACATCATTGTATTTATTGCTTATTTTTGTTATCCTCAATTCACTTGGTCATACAATAGTTTCCTCTTGAATAGAACTGTGGTAAAGAATGAAGAAGAGGTTGATGAAAGTTGGCACAGGATGAGGAAAATAGGATTTCCAAGTTCTACTTATCATTGTATAATATCTTAAAAGAATGTTTAATTACTATAGTATTTTCAACTTAAAATACTAATTATTTTCCATAATTTTATAATATATATAACTCTTAATATTTTTATGGGGGGGAACTTCTCTTAACTTGGACTCTTTAATCTCTTGACTAGGACTTTTAACTTCTCTTCACTTACGACTTTTAACTTTTTCTTTACTTAACTCTTAGCTTCTCTTGAACTGACTATTAAATTCTCTTAATTGACTCATAACTTTCCTTTAATTAAATGATGGAAATCAAGGTTGTGATTAGTGTGAAAGAAATATCTCTAATATTTTAGGAATAATTTTAGGTAAGCTATAATTTATGATAAATGGCAAGAATTATACCTAAAACTAGTCCAGAGAACACCGCCGAGGTATGTAAAGTTTTAATGAAAGTCTTTTGAGATTAGAAGGTCCGTGAAAGATCTAATATTTTAAGCGATGATATTTTTTCCAAATGGAGGAGCAAGTCCGCGACGCGGTTCCCACACGAGCCAGATTCGTTCCGACCTTTTTTGTTCTTTCATTTTCAATCAAAATCACCTAAAATCGACTATTTTTCTCAACTTTAATGTTGATTCAAACACCTAAAATATGTACCATGAACCTAACTAATATAAACTCTAAAACTTGACGTAAAGATCTCAGAAAATTCTCAATTTCGGCCTAATTCAAGGAAAACGAAAAAACAAAGTTAAGAACACCATTCAAAATTCATCAACTGTAGAACTTATAGAAACAAACTTCGCGTTTTAAATAATGTGATTGGCGCACCCGAGGGGAACGAACCAAATACAATTGGAAGACTCACGTACTATGTAGAGATGAATCATTAAATTACAACTAATTCTTTACAAAAATGAATCATATTGTTTTCCTTCTCCATTTCTTCCTTGAGTCTTCTCTTTGAAAACCTAGCGTAAAATTCACATTTGCAAGCCTGAACTAATTTAGTTTTCACCATTAACTTAATTCACTAAAATGAATCAAAATAATAGGGTATGCAAAAGACCAAGACCCTTTAAAAAATCCAAATAGTAATTTCCTCAGTTACATCACAACTTGAAATGGGGTAGACTCACTCATTATGCAACTCGAATCAAGCAACTTGACGGGTTGGAAGATCATTGCAAGAGATCCGCCTACCATATATAGAAGTACACCTAAATCATCATGATTAGGAGTTGAGTATGGACATTGAAACGTTGACGAAAAACTCAACTTTTCCTTATCACTAACAAAATGTATAGATTTTTATCTTTCAAAAAAAATGACCTAATTACCTATTCTAGCTTCTTCCTAGTTATTAGTTGAAAATTGTGACATATCTCCCCCTTGGTAAAATTTCTTGAATGAGATTACTTTTAACTAGGATCAAGGGTATAAAATCAAGATTAATTCAACACTTCAAACAAGCATGCACAACACAATATCCAATCATAACCGAAAGAGTAATGAGAAAAGAATTAGTACCTTGCGTCAAATTTCTCCGATCAAAGAGATGTGGATATCTCTTCTATATCCTTCTGAACTCCCCCCAAAGTAGATTCCACAATGATATCTTCAAAGGAACTTTTGCTGGCCCAATCGTGGTCCTCAACTTGAGAAACTTGAGAGCTAAAATTGGACACAATCTCTTAATAAGATAAGTTATCCTTGATCCCAATATCTTTAGTTGTATGATCAATAAGGATTCGCCCATGCACTTCTTTACATGGAGATGTGATGAAAACACCAGATGAACCGCGACTAACTCTTTTGGACGCTACAACTTCATTTAAGCCACACTTCTAAAACCTCTGGCTATTCAATATAAGGGCCATCCACTAGAGACTTAGCTTCTCCCTTCTTAGTAAATATCATAAACCCTGTATGGCGTGTGAAACTTTACAACTTATACCAATCATTTACTTCAAACTTAAGTCTCTTCTCTTAATATCAATGTAGGATTTGTGAGACTCTGCGATGTTTCAACTCTCTTGGAACTTTCAAAATCCCCTGCACTAATAGTGACCCCTATATGGTTTATAATCAAAATGGGGGTCTATAAGTATTACTACCTCTTGGGTACATAACTTGAGATAATCCTGCTACAAAATGGGTACTCTTTACGGTAAAACATTAGAGGATTAGTCATTCCAGCCACAACCAACCAATTAGGAATCATGTTTCCTGTGAGGAACCTTGGCAACCTATTGATGAAATTCCTCATTAATCATCTACCACTGCCATTTTGAAATATGCTAACTCTTAATCCCTTACCACCGGGAACTTTGTTCTCCTACTTAACATGCTGCATTTCAGACTCTTACGAGAAATTCTTACAATGCCCTTCTTCATAACCTCCCACCAATAGACTTTTCTCAAGTTAACATACATCTGTAGGTACAGATTGATATAATTTCGGAGCTATGAGCTTCCTCCATAATCCATTTGTGAATTTAATTACCCATGGTGCACACAACCTACATTGATAAATTAATACACCATCTTACCTTGATTCAAAGCCATGACTTTTTGCTTATGAACAATTTGCCTCCAATTTATTAAAGCAAAAATGGGATATTTGTTTTGCTTATCTTTGACTTCCACATAGTGAGATTCAGCTCCATTCCAGCACCACCAGTCCTACTTCTGTGCATCCACCATTCAGACTCCAATCATGCAAGTCTATAGACCATGCATCTTGGATTCTAAGAACTTCTGTATTTCCCGCTATGGTGGTACTACATAGAAAAGATTCTCAAGGCATCAACAACAATATTAGCATTACCTAGTTTGTAAAGAATACTCAGTCATAACCTTGAGTAAGTCTAACACTTCTTTGATGGAGATTAAGCTCTTCTGAGTAAACACATATAAAGAGATTATTGTGAGCGGTTGAACATATCAACATGTACACCATGATCATATAACTGAGAGAGTTCTAGGACTTGTTGATAAGTGGAAAGAGGTTAGACACGTGCACATATGTGAGGTTGGTCCTACTTCTTTGAGGAAACTTCTGGGGAGTTTCTTTTAACAAGAATAGAAAAGGAAACTGTACGTGAGGTTCCTCACACTTAGGAATGATAGTCTAAGTGGCATGAGTATGGGTTAACTTCACCCATTTTCTCATTAGGCTCCAGCAATTTTTAAGGACATGATGAAGTAGGATGATTCTTGTTGTCGCTGGGTCGGGACGGTTATCAAGCCAAAGAAGCAGAGCAGCAATGTGGTTAGGTGACATGGATATTCAAGGTGGAGATTTATGGCTAGGTTAAGGAAGAGGAAGCCAGAGTGTGTGAATCGTTACGTCCTTTCAGAAGCAAAAAGGGACCTGCAAAATAGCTACCAAGTGCACCAACCACCCATAAAAAAAAGGTGAGTATAGTGACAAATAATCACAGAACTTCCAAAGGCTAGAACAATAAAGTCCAAATTAGTGTGGCCCAGGAAGTGTGATAGTTGGGATCTTGTATTGTGGTATGTGGGGTAGAAACCACTAGTTTGTGTAAGTGTCATGATGCCCAAAAAAAGGTTGTTTCAGTGTAGAAAGTAAGGGAACATTAATGTATAGGGTTCTAAGATAAGCAAGGTAGTAGAACTCCGGGAATGGTAACGCCCTTATCTTCATGAGTTGCTCCACCAGAAAGGGTGACACGTAGAGAGCTAGTCCGATACTTCAGAGGACCAAAACCGCTTCTATGAAATCACTTGTCGCAAAGAGAAATAAATCTTTCTAGGTTTTTCATGGTATGGGTAAGTCTTTGCTTTTGATTGTTTGATGCTTTGAAGACCCAGGAGAAAGTTGCTCCTTGTAACCAGGAGTATGTCCAAATAAGTTTTTTTATATATATATATATATTATATATCATATATATATATATATGTATGGATCGTATGTATATTAATGTACCCGTGGTTCACGGTATTTTCAATGCCTTTTCCTTAAGTTCTTAGTGTGGTCTAAAGCCTTTTTGTATGATTTTTATGTAGGTTTATCTTATTGCAGGAAATTTGTCCAAAGGAAGAACGTGGAGGATTTGAGCAGAAATGCGAAGTTGACCACTTACGGAGCCCACGACGGTACCTGCCGTGGCCTATGACGGTCGTGGTGGGTGGGCACCGAGTGAGAAGAAAAAAGAAAATGGCGGCTAAAGGAAGTTGTGGAAGGCTGGACCAAGTGTGGGAGTATGGAAGATCATGATAGTCCGTCATATCCACGACGGTCAGTACGGCATTAAAGTCTGGCTGTTAGACAGTAGTTCCAATTCCCAATTTTAAGAAGTTCTAAGTGTTGTTAAACAGAAACCTCGTGTGGACCAATCCTGCTAGCCAAAGGTCAGTTATATCTGTCCGGCGAGGCTAACTAGAGTTAATGAAGAAAGCAGCAGAAAAATTATGCAAGATGAAATGACGGAGGCCTCCGACATTCCATCGGTGTCCATTGGACGGTCCGTCGAAGGGATCAGTCGATTCAGATGCGTGTTTGGATTAATTGCTTAAAATAGAGTCCTTCTTTCTTTTATTAGGGTTTTATTTTTTTATAAATACTTCAAACAACTTCATTATTGGGGATAGCCCTTTTTAATATTTTTTTAGTTTAATTGATTTTGGGGGGATTTGAGTAGTGTTTTCGAAATCAATTATGGGTGTTTTTGGGTATTGATTCAAGTACATTTCTGGATTTTGTCATTATCAATCAAAGTAAGTGCATGAGTTCATATATTATCAATATGAATTGTGTGATTTATTAGCATGGGTACTAAAATCTAAAACTAGGGTTGTGGGAAAAACCATGGGTAAATATAGCGAAATAAAAATTCTAGATAGGTCTTGTATGCCTTTCCAATTCTTTCGTTCAGAAGCTTTTTAACGGAGGACAAACATTAGAACTCACCTTATTGCTACTTGTCGGACCAAGGAGGGTAGATAATGAGGAAAAAAGAAGTTCAAACATAATTTAGTGTATACTATCTAATAGGACTAGTTCGGCTGGTACGAAGTACAAACTTAGTCAAAATATCGAATATGATGCTTAATATGAGGTAAAGATGAAGGTTTAGGTAAGCAAAAAAAGTATTCCGGACCAAGGTGCGAGTGACATATCTAGATGCCCCAGACCGAGGATTTCGAGATACCTAACTTATAAACTTACATGCCCAAGATACATGAAAGGATTGTTATAGCTAGAATTACCGAGTAGGAGCCTTGTGAGGAACACTTACGCGTTAGTTTCTTCATTACTTGATTAAAACTCCAATACTTGAACCTGACACTTGTTTACTTTTACTTAGCTAATTTCTTTTTAATAATCAAAAATCCCCTTTAGTTTTTGGTTTTTGGGAAATAATGGAATACATGATAGAAGTAACAATAGAATGTAAAGTTAAGTCAGAACCATTTTCCTTGTGGGAACGATCCCACCTCACTGGTTGGGTTTCTTTACATGATGCGAACTCGTTTATCTTTTCGAGAGTGAAATTGAGCCATATCAATTGGTGCCACTGCTGGGTGGAGAAAACGCTTTTAGATTAACTTTAAGCTTATTACCGACAGTTTAGTCAACAATTTCCTAATTTTTCTTTTTGTTTTTATTTTGTCTCCTCTAGGCCTAATTCCTTACATGCCAAAAAACGGAGTGAGAGGAATTTACGATCTTATGAATGATTCCTAAGTAGAGCCTACTTTACAAGATAATGGAATCAAGAATTTGGGGCATCCAGGTGATGAGTCGACACGCAAATGACACATTGGTCGACGTCGTGGACACCTGTATGGATTACTATTGTACAAAGATTTTGTAGTGAGTCATAGTGCATCGCTTGAGGACAAACAACTAATTTAAGTTGAGGGTGTTGATATACCATGGTTTCATGGTATTTTTAATGCTTTTTCCTTAAGTTTAGGGTGTGTCCAAAAGCTTTTTTGTATTAATTTTTATGTAAGTTTCTCTTTATTTGTTGGAAATCTGTCTAAAGATGAACGCGGAATTTTTTTAGCAAGAAATGCAGAAAAGTTACCACCTACGGAGCTTGTGACAGTCCGTCGTGCCTGTGACGGTCCGTAGGTAGCATCATAGTGAAGCTGCTGAAGGAAGATAGGGAAGTATGACCAAGTGTGGGGTTACGAAGTGAGTGACGGACCGTTGTAGTCATGACCGTCCGTCCTGCTGGTTCGTTGTGATGATGAGAGAAGTAGTCCCAGTACCCAAATTCCAAGAGTTCAAGTGTTATGGAAAGAAGACCCTTGATGGACCGTTGTGCCTGTGATGATCCGTCATACCTGCCGTCGAGGGTAATGAACATATCAACAGAAGAATTTGCAAAGTATGTGACGACGGAGTCCATGACGGCCGGGCGTGACCATGACGATCCGTCACGAGGTCCGTCGACCCAGCCGCATTTTGACAGATTACCAGCAATTAGAGTCCTTCTTTTATTAGGTTTTTGTTTTTTATAAATAGTTGTAAAAACCTCATTTTTGGGGTTAGACTCTCATAAAGTTAGACTCATATGCGGTTAGACAATTTGTTGTTAGACACTTTTATGTTAGATTCTTTGTGAAGAGATTATTTTGATCAGTAGACTTTGGATTGTTACACTAATCTCTGGAGTTTATTGTTGGTATATTTTTCAATTAATCAAGTAAATGTTTGGATTTTATTCTTTGTCATTGAAGTAAGTGCATGAATTCTTATATTATATATATCAATATTGTGATTATGACTATTGATAATTAAAATCCATAACTAGGGTTGTGGGAACCATGAGTGAATAATAAAGTAAAATCTAACTAAAATAAAAATTCTAGAATAGTGTCTTGCATGTATTGATAATTCTTTCGCTTAGAAGTCTTTTTAACGGATGGCCAACGTTAGAACTCGCCTTAATGCTACTTGCCATACAAAGGAGGTAGATAATAGGAAAAGAATTATCAACATAGATTTAGTGTAAACTATCTAATAGGCTAGTATTGAGTGGTACGAGGTAATAACTTAGTCAAATATCGAATACAATGCTTAATATGGGGTAAAGGTAAGGGTTAGTATAACAACACATGTAGATGGACCAAGGTGCGGATTGAAATTTTCTAGATGCCGGACCAAGGATTTAGAAATACATAACTTATCACTTGCATGCAAGATACTAGGAAAGAATTGTTATAGCTAGAATTATCAAGTTAGAAACATGTGGGGAACACGTAAACCCTAGTTACTATTATTAACTGATTAAACTCCAAAATTTGAATCTTCTAGCTGTCTAGTTTGATTTAGCTAATTATTTTCATTCATTTAGAAATAAAAAAACAGCCTTTTATTGTCTTTGTTTTTCAAGGAAATAATTGGACTAAATAGGTAATAATAGATTGAAGTTAAGTTGACTATTTTCCTCGCTGCGGAACGATTCCTAACCTCATTAGTTGGGTTCTTTACATGATACGACCCCTTTACTTCTTATTTGAGAAGTAAGTTTGAGAAGTAAGTTTGAGCGTATGATAGACTCAGGCTGTGACATTTCTAATATGCAAATAGTTCTAATTAATTAATTTGAATTATTCTTACCATATTAAATTACAAATCATTCCATTAGAAATTTTTAATTGCACTACTGTATTATATTTCAAAATTCTCCATTAAACACATGAAATGTAATTCCCCATGTTAAGATTACAAATACGAATCAATGTATAATTACTCAAGAATTTTATTCAATGGTCAATTTCCTTTAGAGCACTGCTTAACTTATTTAATGTAACACATTAAATAAGTTTATTTGCAAGGTTTCACACAATGAAAACTTATAAGATTCTCAAAAAGGCATATCATCTATCTCTATATCAAGACATTGATTACGTCAACTAACTTATTATTTCACAATATAAATGATCATCATCCAATCTACCGAACATACTGACTCATCTTGGAATCTCACATTTTAATAAATCAAAACCATAATTAAAATATACATATCATAATAGTTATATCGGGATTAGGAATTCGTTCAATACATATAAAACGCACTAGCACAAGAATTTGAGACTATACCATTCTCATAATAAAGACAAACTACACATTATCTTGTAGTACAATCATATTGATGACATGTCTAATTCTCAACTTACATTGTGAAGAAAAATTTTACACTTACAAGATTCAATGACTTAATCAGTTGTATATAAGCTAAAAGTTTATACACTAAATCATCTACTATATAAGTAAATAAATGGCATAAATGAGTATATGATCTATTAAAAGCGAATAAATAATTATTCTATATGAAAAAATATGTTCAAACATATATGTAATAGTATAAATCTCAACAGGAACAACCACAAAGCTTGTGTTGATTTATGATCACATGAGAGAACTAGCTAAGTAAAGTACAATTTACTAGCTTTCTTTATAAGTTTCTAAGAAAAAATCCTACAATTGGGCTCTTGCTTGAAATTAGGAGCAGTATTTTTTACTTTTAGTTAATATCTCACCCTTAATCTTCAAATCTTATTACTATCTAGGAGTAACATATTATTAACTTCCAATATTGAATATTTTTTGCTTGTATTATTATCTCCTATATTACAAATTTTAACTTTATTTGCAGTCATAATTTTTTCGACAACTAAATTTTGCTTCTAAATATTTATCATTCTTATTAAAAAAGCTATTCACAATATTTTTCATTTCAAAATTCAAAACATAATAAATTATTTATTTCTTTCTTTACACTTGGTCATAAATATAAAAAAATATTAATTCGATAAAAAGTATCAATACCGATAAATGTAATAAATAAGGATAGTAGGGAATATCTTTGACATTATTGTTCGAAGTCCAAAAATACCTATTTTGAAAATGATATTAGTTTTTTTAAAAAAAGGTAAAGTGTTTAACAAATCAATAAATTTTTTGTTGAATAAAAGCAGAAACAATTTTTGTTGTTAAAAGGAAACTAAAAATTTCAGCTTCTTAAAGAAAGGAAAAGTGGAAAATTATTGTTACAAGACCAAAATATTCTTTCGTACTTAAATATTTACCCATTTATCCCTTGTTAATTAATGAACATATCTCATAACTTTTGGTAAAATTTTGATTTAAAAATTTCTTTTTTCTATAATAATTTATTATCATTTTATGTTTATTGTTATTACTTTGTATTTGATATTTTAATTATATTATTATCATATTAAAATTTTATCAATATTTAATGTACTTTTTCACTTTTCTATTTATAGTAATGATTGAAAAAATAAATGTATAAATTATAATTGAACAAAAATAAAACTTTGATTAATTTTTTTATAATAGATATTTCGAATAATTTCTATCTATACTTAAAAAAATAATTTCATATTAAAAACAGATAGATAATTGTCCTTTTTTATAATTTGAGAAACAAACTTTTTATCAAAAAAACTTTTCAAATAAGTCAACCAAATATGAATAAAAAATTTCAAATGCATTTTTTCTAAAAAACTATTTTAGAAAAATTACTTCTAAAAATAAGCTGATTTAGGTAACAATACCAAAGATTCTTAGCTTTTAGTATTAAGTGACTCAAGCATGAATGTTATCAAGAAATAATGGTCATTTCATTTAAATTACTCTAAGCCTATTCTAGATCATCTTCCATTCTCTTCTCTTATTCCATTTAACTTCTGTAATCAGTAAAGTATCAAAATTTCCATAAAAATTATATACAAGCAATATATTTACAGTAACCTCTCAAGAAAATGTTGTACTAATGATTTAAATGTTATTTCTTGCATTTTTTATATCTATATATATAATAAGATAATATATCTTAAAATATACCTATACACACTCTATACTCAAATTTTCAAAAAAATGAATCTAAACCCCAACATTTCGATAGAGAGAGGAGTTTTGAAAAATCTTTTTAATCTCAGAATTAGGAAATAAAAAATAAAGACGCAACATCCATTTTGAAATGATTGGTAATAGAATACCAATAAAAGAACTCCATAACAATATATGCTAAAAGCATTTTCATGTAAAATTGGCCGACTTTTACTCAAACTAATAACAAAATATCAGTGAGTTCTTTCCTATAAGGTAAATATGATTTTCTCCTATTCTTATCACCTTCTCTATTTCCTACATAATACAATGCCTTCTAAGAAGTCTCCGCCGGTGAACCCGTCTCTCCTCCACTGGTTTTTGCCTGCTTCAATTTTCCAGTCGTCCTCACTGCCTCAGTGGAATTATTTTTTTTACTTTTCTTGTGAGAAAGACAAAAATGTCCTTTACCTTATCTTCACTACTACTCCGCCATAAGAGATCTCGTATCCTCAGTCATCGCTTGGAGACAAATCCTGTTGATTTACTTTTCTTGCATTTTGATGGTAATGGCTCGCTTATCTCCGATTTCCACGTACAATAAGTTCAAGCAGGTATCTTCTTCAATTCTTCTGCCTTTGGCGATGCTATTGATTCATCTAGAAAAAATTTTGTCAACGGAATTAGGATTGATTTATCCATCAAATCTGAATCACTAAACAATAGATCGCAATTGAGCTGAGGGAAAATTGGCTGCTTGAATTTAGTTTGACCTTCATAGATGAATTCCGCAATTGATTTATCCAAATTCACAGTGACTAAAGAGAACTCAAAATCTTCTTCTCTATGGTTATCCTCCGCCTGAAAATCATTCTAGAGTTTTGCATCGATATCCTAAGAAAGTCCATAATTGTTAAAACCGAGGAATAAATATTTGTCTTCTCCAACTTGGTTCATATTTATTTTAAGTGAGAGAGTATTGTGTTTTTTATTCTACTCTTCTGTTGTGGTGCTGGATTTTATTTATAGGGTTTGCGGAAGCGTACTTTCCTCGATGGAAAAGAGATTGGAATTACAAAGGTGCTTCCACAATTTCTATCAACTTGGGAAGTTATCAAATAGATGTATTTTAAGTTCATTTGGTAGTTACCTTCTTTTATTTTTCTATATATTATATATATATATATAATATATATAATTCATTGTGGTGGGTTTTTCAAAAGAGTGTTGAATAGAAAATAAAGAGTTGCGATTTTTATGGAGTTGTGACTGATTAAAGATTGTGATTTCTGAAAACGTTGGACTTTTAGAAAAGTGGTGACCTTTCCGAAAGATTGCGAATTTTATGAAGAGTTGCGACTTTTATAAAAGGGTTGCGACTTTTATGAAAGTTGGTGACCTTTCCGAAAGGTTGCGACTTTCATTAACAATTGCAACTTTTATTGAAGGTTATGACTTTTATAAAAGGTTGCAACATTTATGAAAGGTAGAGATTTTTATTAGAGGTGGTGACTTTTCCTATAAGGCATAATAAGAACCTTTTTCACACTATCCTTTATTTTTTTTATAAATTGAGAGATTCACTCTCATTTTAATAAAATAATTTTCTAGACTTCTTTTGTACTAAATGTAAGTAAATTTAATAAATTTGTGTGTCATGTAAAAATGTGGCAAGTAAAATTGAACGAAGGAAGTATTAGGAGAATTAATAGTTAAGGGAATAAGTAGTATTAAAATATATGGCAAAAAGAAAAGAAAAATACTTTCTCCTTTCCTATTTACATGTTTTCTTTAACAAAAATAGATATCATCAATATTTATCATGTTGTCTCCTACTCAATAAAATGTCGTACTATTGATTTAAATGTTATTTGTTGCATTACTTTATATCAATATAGATAATAAGATAACATATCTTGCAATATTAGTACAAGTAAAAAATAACTTGGAGAGAGTAACTTATATACAATCTATAGTCAAAAATTTTAAAAAAATGAATCTAAAAATCTAACATTTTGATAGAGAGAGGAGTTGTAAAAAGCTTTTTAATTTCCGAATTGGGAAATAAAAAAAATCATTTGGAAATGGTTGGTGATAAAAATCCTAAACTAGAATACCTAAAAAAGAACTCTATAACTATCTATGCTAAAGGCGGTTGCATGTTAAAATGTCCGATAACTTTTACTCAAACCAATAGAAAAAAATCCAATGAGTTCTTTCCTATAAGGTTAATATGATTTTCTCATATTCTTGTCGCTTTCTCTATTACCTACATAATACAATGCCTCCTCAGAAGTCGCTGCCAGTGAACCCTTCTTTCCTCCGTTGTTTTTTTTTTTCTATTTTAATTTTCCGGCCGTCTTCACCACCTCACTGTAATTTTTTGACTTTTCTTTTCCTGTAAGAAATACAAAACTGGCATTTCCTTGCCTTCACTACTACTCAACCATCACAAATCACGGATCTTCAGCCACCGCTTCGATATAAATCATGTTGATTTACTCTTCTTGCATTATCCTAGTAATGGCTCGCTTATCTCCGGCTTCCATATACAGTAAGTTTCAGCAGGTATCTTCTTCAATTTTTTTACCGATAAAGACACCGTTGATTCATTTTATTCTAGAAAAAAATTCTTAAACGGAATCAGAATTGATTTATACTTCAAATCTGAATCACTTAGCAATAGATCGTAGTTGAAATTAGGAAAAATTTGTCACGACCCAGATTCTAGAATCTGAATCGCAACCGCGTTCTGTTGAACTTCTCAGAGGTAGCAGACACGATCATCTTGAATTTATCACATTCATATGGTAATTTTAGCAGAAACTTTATAAACTTTTAAAGTATGAAGTTTATACATAGAACTTCATACTAGTTATTTCATGAATTCATCATAGACATGTTCAAAATACAGAAAAAATATCGAACAATTTCGGCATCAATTCCAATACAGAATAACATTAATCATAGTGTATGCCCAAATGGTTTATTACAAAGCTTCGAATAAATGTATGAAAGAAAACGCTAGGGACAAGATACACTAGCTATTTCTATAAACTAAGGATAGACTGGAATCGTAGATCTCAAAACCAATTGGACTACCAAATATTCCGAGAAAAGATAGCCCGTCGAAAGAGGTTTCTGTCCAAACATTTTGATGTGTCCAAAAAAACCGTGCAGAGTCTCAATCTCTCCTTAACCTGCATCTATAAAATAGTAAATAGTAAAGGGTTAGTACACCACTTGTAATAAGTAGGGTGTATGCACACCATAGACCATAAGGTATGCATGATCAAAGAAAGTTCTTTCCAAACAACATGCTTTTCTGGAAAGCCTAGGGACTAGACTCCCTAAACGTTAGATGTGAATTGTGGTATTAATATGATGTATTTTAATGCATTCAAGGCACACCAACTCATTTTCTATATGATTAAAAATCATTAGTATAAATCCACATTAATTTTAGAACAACTAGGGCGAAGATTTGACGATTTTCAATCCTCTTCGGACGAGAGCTCCTCTTTGTACACTTAGATATTTTTCAGTATTTTGGTTCTAGTTGTGTTGCAGTTCAATAATTCTTTTGTCCTATGTTTTACATAAATGTAATGATTCATTTGTCAGTCCATAACCCACAAGAATGGATGTAATAATCCAAGGACTGAAGAATGATTTCCCTACCTTTATAGTGAGCTATCATCCTTTACACTATATATTCTTACCTTTATAAGAAATTCTCGATTGCATATGTCATTGATTTCATGACTTTAAATGACTTTATATAAATACATTTCATATAACGGGACTGTGAATCGTTGATGTAGCATAGCATATAGTGAGGGCCAATACGCCGGGACCTCTACCAAAGGGCCTTCTTAGCAACATAGAGCTGATTCATTCATTTTTACTTCCATTATCATTTCATTATTCGTACGGTGATGTAACACCAGCTTACACTCAGATGAAGTTAAGACTCATCGGGCATATGAAGGGCATGACCAAATGACCCTAATGTAATACGTGAATCTGATCGCACCTCCTGATTGTCTTGCACAAACACCTTTGGTATCGTTCATTTCATTATCTTTCATACCTTGAAGAACTCCAACCTTAACCACATAGATCATGTGAGCATCATGAAATCTAGTGTCTACCCTACATCGAAAAGAGGTGGAATCACCGGCCAAAGTGACCCAAAACATGCTAGTGTACATTGGAATTGAACCCGCCAATTCCCTATAATGGCAGTATAGGTTCAAAGACTAGAAGATATAAGGAGACCCATACCCGTCATGCCAGACACTCTCATCTTATTAGAGTTATGTGAACCTCCGCCCTTCCCGAAAGAAGGCATCACCGCTCATAGCTAGACTATCGGTGCTCAATATAAATTTCCAATTCATTCAACTCATACGCCATGGAAGTTGGGTATAACAACCCTGAAAATGGATATACTAAGTGATGCTTAACCTGTCAAGAATTCCTATGATTAGACTAGGGTTCATACGGATTGATGCGCGTAGAACCAGACCTCGGAACCCTTTCTAAAGCCAACCCAAGTTAGTTGTCTTGGTTGAGAAAGGGTCCGAGGTCTGGTTCTACGCGCATCAATTCATATGAACCTAGTCTAATCATAGGCATTCTTGACACATTAAGCATCACTTAGTATATCCATTTTTAGGGTTGTTACATCCAGCTTCCATGACATATGAGTTGAATGTAATGGAAATTTATACTAAGCACCGATGGACTAGCTATGAGCGGTGATGCCTTTTTTCGGGAAGGGTGGAGGTTCACGTAACTCTCATGAGATGAGACTGTTTGGCAATGCCAGACATGGATCTCCTTATATCTCCTTGTCTTCGAACCTATACTTGCAATATAAAATCTGGCGGGGTTCCATTCCTATGTTTGCTAGCATGTTTTGGGTCACTTTGGCCGGTGATTCCACCTCTTTTCGGTGTGGGGTTTCATGATGCTGGATTTAATGACGCTCACATGATCTATGTCGGTTTAAAGTTAAGTTCCCACGAAAATGACGGAGGTAAGCTCAAATGAGCACATAATGAAACTGAAACGGCATTAACGGGTTAGGCTCGGACACTTAACAAGATTGAGAGATTAAAGCAATGATTTTAGGTATCTTGGTCATTGCACAACAACCCGATGAAAAGTTCTTAACTAATCCTAGGTATAACTTGGTTGTTTACTAAACCCATGAATAAATTGAAAATGGAGGAAGTATGATGAACGCAAGCAAACTATGTGTTTGTTAAAGCAGACTCCCTATTTGGGGTCCCATATGTTGAGCCCTCTTTAGAAAGTCTTAATGTTAAGTCCATGATTTCCAAGGTTTTTATGGCAATATGAATGAAAATTATAAAAGATGTTATGGTCTTATGCATATATATGTGCAAGTGCTAAGATGTATTTTGTATGTTGCAGTATGATAAGGATAATGATGAATGTTATTCTAATGCCATGACTTCCTAATCCAATTTGGAAAGATCATGAACTTTCCTAATCCAAATTAGAAAGTTCACAACTTTCCTATATCAATTGGAAAGTCCGATGAATTGGCTTTCCCTAATCATGTTGTTTAGCAAAGGGTATTCTACTCATGCATTGTCCTTAGTGTGTGCTTGCATATACCTATACTTAGTACAAGTGTGTACTAATCCCATACAGCTCTATATTTTTAGGTGCAGGCACAAGTTGACGATAGAGCTCACAGGTTCACGTTGCAGCTATTCGGACATGGAGTTTTTCATTTGGACTTGGTAGGCCCTCATGCTTCGAGGATTTCTACCGTTATTATCTAGCTTAGATGTAGGCTTTATCTAGTGGAGCATGTTCCACAAGCCTTTCTTTCCACTTTCATTTCAGACTTTGTATTGGTGTCATTTTGGCAAAAATACTTTTAATGCAATTATGAATTGTTTCTTTCATTTGATTATCTCTATTAGATGGTTGATTTGTGAACGCCTATGATGTTAGGTTTAAAATGTTTAGAATGAAATAAGGAGACAAAAAGTTCAAATTTTCTGCTAAAATTAACCTAAATGAAGTAAGGGTAACATATGTAGGCTTTTCTGCGACCTCTGAGAGGTCAACGACGCCAGTCTCTTCTGTGATCTAGATTCTAGTCGTGCCACTAGCTTCTAGTATGAGGAAATGATAGATAAATAGATGATTTCTAATCTCATCATTAGTATTAAGTATACATCAGTCTCAATACTTTCATCAGAGTGTACATAGAGACTAGTCTCTTCATTAGCTTTACACTCTCATAGGTGAGTACGTTTTGGTAACATTTACTTAGGCTCATTTGAGATTGCTATCATCTTTCACATTAGCCTCTTATCATATTATCACCACATTCATTAGCATTAGCACATTTTCTTCTCATAATTATTCATCCCTTTTACGTAAATGTTCATTTCATCATCTTTTAGTGTTGACTTACGCATTATAGAGGCTTTCTTCTAGATTGAAATCTACTTACTCTAGTGATGACTGGTCATCTTTACTTTACATTGATGAAATGTGAATTGTTCTTTCATGTCATCCTTAATTTACATTGGCGAATGTCAATTGTCCTTACATATCATCATTAGTTGATAATGAGACTAGTTTCACACATTCTAACACCTTCATTTGTGAGTATTCTTTTAACAAATCAGCTTTGGTGTAAGTAAGACTTGTCTCACTTCCTTTAACACCCCTTCTGCTAACTTACTTAATTCAGACCCCTTTAATTATGTTATAACTCATGTTACTTACTTACTTTAGTGTATTAGCTTCATATCACCGTTTATGGACGATGAACACTTCATTCAATGTGTTTTAGGTGTTCATAGTTCATTCATGTGGAGCATTTTGGGAGTTGTCCCAATGAATGTCATGCGCTTGGTTATGGATTCATTGATATTACTTTAGAAGTGCTTAATATATATTTGATACTCTTACTACACAAGAATAAGCATATTATTAGTATTGGCTCAAGATTTGGGATGTTAGACTAGCAAATTCATTTTTTTTGGCATAAGCCAATTTTTACGTATGTTCATATTTAAATTGTCACATGTATGAACCCTTAGCCAATATTTTAATCATTTACATAAGTTCCTATCCATTAGCATATATTAATTTTGACCACATAGAGTTAGCCCACTTTATTGGAACTAGATAGCCAATTTATTCAAGATATGATTTCATAGATGTCTTTGAGCCAATTCTTAGTTTATCGATTTTAGCGTAGCGTTTTAAGAACATATTGGATAGCATTATATTAACATTTTATGTCTTTAACATCTTCATAACATCACAATAACAGCAAGTCAACATTCATACAAAGACACATATTCACTTAACACATGACGGGCTTAACTTAGGATATTATCGATCCTTAATTATCATGATAAGATTAACTTTACGCAATTACAAGTTCATAAGTTCATTCGATACTCATAATTCAAGAACAATACATGTTAAGAACAGCAAGCACCACATATCAACAACATGATTTCTAACCTATTCAACATTGAAATTATAACAAGGATACTAGGGAAAGGAGTTCGAGAAAAACGACGGGAAACAACTCTAGTTTTCAAGATCTTTGAATCGTTGGAAATAAATTTCTATTGGAGGAAGAAGTCCACCTTGAAGAAACCTTGAAAATTGTCTAAGAAATTTTTTTTTCTTGCGTTTTGTTCACTGTTTTTCTCACGCTTGTTTTCTGGTTTTAGTAGTATATTTGTTTGAGTTTGAAAGTGGTTTTTAGGTTTAGGAAATGACCTTGTCTTATTCAACCTAGGTTTTAATAAGTTAATTAAATAAATATATTAACTAATTACTAAAAAAACCTCCTAAGTTGACTAAACATAGGAGAATCTTGACTTGACCTAAAATCTGAAATTTTGGTGTTGACTATGGTTTAGGTCAACATTTTGTCTTTTTATATTAATTAATTAAATCCTTATTTTAATTAATTTAGGGACCTATGGTAAGTACTAAAGTACCTCTAATTCATTGGAACCATAATCAACCCTTTAGAACCATCCTAGGTTAAGTACTAGAATATTTCTTGCATTATACTAGGTTAGCATAATAATTTTTGTTCGAATCCTTTATTTTATTTAATTCAATAGATAAATTTAATTAATTAAGTAAACTAGGGGTAGTACTAAAAGTAACATTAATTCGTGTTATTAACTCATAATTAATCCTTTGGGACCATCTAGGTAAATTACTAGGTTTTCTTTTCTCGGTGTCAACCAAAATCTTGAAACTTCTTTGTGATTTCGGTTTTGACCTTAAATTTATAATTTAATCTTCCTTCCGTATAATTGGTAATATACTAGGGTACTTTACTTATAGTATCCCTAAAGTTGGTAGGACATTAAACTAACTTTTGGGACCATCCTAGTTAGGTACTAGGTTTCCTTTTCTTGTCTTTACCAAAAAATCTTAAAATCTTTGTTGTTTTGGTGCAATTTTAAATTAATTGTATTAATTAATTTCTAATAAAAGTAATTTACGGGTTAAAAACCTAGGGTACTTGACTAAAGTTACCCCTTAGTTTATAGGACCATAACTAAACCTTTTGGGACCATCCTAGGTTAGGTACTAGGTTTCGCTTCACACTATGTCTGGTTAAGGTAAACCCAGTTTGGGGTCCTAGGTTGTCGGGTGCAACAGTGGGTCACCATTCGGTCGTTCTAGGTTATTTAGCTTTTTCAGGGAAAGTATGTTAGAGTCTAAAACTTTGGAGGCAAAGTTCAGGCCCCACATGGAGTGTTCCACCCTATGCACCTTTTGTGTTCCCTTAAACTACCTAACTGAATTAGTTATGGTTGGTCCTTTCCTTTGGTGCTTCTCACGTGTCTTGTACATGTGCTTGCGCATGAGTTTGTTGTACTTTCTCACTAAATAAACTAATGTTTCTGATTCCTTTGGGGGAATGTTTACTATTGTCCCAAGGATCCTCACTATGTCCTGGCACGCTTTCTCTACATGATCATTTTAAATGGTTATGTTTCTGTGGGTAATAGGCTTGAAACTTGGATTCCTAGTACCGATATTTATGCAGGTAGATAATTATCACAATTTATTTTTCGCTTGGGTCTCTTTCTTTGCAGGTTAATTTCTAAACACGCTTGGGACCACTATTTTGCTTTATTTGGGTTATAGAAATTGGCCAACACCCTCCTTATCCATTTTCGTAACTATGACCAAATTTATTTCTCAATATTGGGCATTGAAATGCCTTTGTATCCCCAATACGCATTCTAACGAATTTACTGGCTCTTCACTAGACATATGATTTTCCGGAATGTTGCAAAATTGGCTAATGGAATTTTGTTTGACCTTCATAGATGAATTCCTCTATTGATTTATCTGAATTCTCAGGGACTACAGATAATTCAAAATCTTCATCGCTATTGTTCTCCTTAGTCTTAAATTCATCAGACAGTTTTGTAGCGATATCCGATGAAAGTCCAATATTGTTAAAACTGAGGCACAAATATTTGTTTTCTCGTATTTTCTTCATATTTGTTTTAAGTGATAGCGAATAGTTCATTTTCTTCTACTCTTCTGCTATGGTGCTGAATTTTATTTATAGGGGTTGCGGAATTATACTTTCCTCGATGGAAAAGAGACTGCAATTACAAATATTCTTCCATAATTTGTATCAACTTGGAAAGTCATTAAGTAAATTTATTTATAAGTTCATTTGTAATTACTTTCTTTTATTTTTTCATATTTAAATAATTTTAATGTGGTGTGTTGTTAAAAGATGTGAATGGAAAATGAAGATTCGCGATTTTTATGAAGAGTTGTGACTTCGATTAAAAATTGCGATTTTTATGAAATATTGTGACTTTTATGACAAGTAGTGACCATTTAAAAAGATTGCAACTTTTATGAAGAGTTACAACTTTTATGAAAATTTGTATTTTTATGAAAGGTGGCGACTTTTATGAAAAGTTGTGAGTTTTATGAAAGGTGGTGACCTTTCAAAATGATTGCGACTTTCATGAATAACTGAGACTTTTATGAAAGGTCGCGACTTTTGTGAAAAGTTGTTACTTTTATGAAAGGTGGTAAGGCACACTAAGAACTTTTTACACTACCGTATTTTCGAGCTACATGAAGGATCACTCTCAGTTTTAAATAAAATTATTTTTCTGGACTTCTTCTACTATAAATGTAGTATTCAAGGGTGTACTTTATTGCATGGAAAATTTAATAAATTTTGTGTGTTCAAGTTGTTAGTTGTACTATTTATTCTCAATTTATTCTCCTTAATAAAAAATACTTGATTTAATTAATTATAATACCCCACCGTCGTGGAAGTTTACTCCACAAGGGTGTTCCACGAAATATTTGGTTTCAACTTCTTGATGGAACGATTGCAGTTTCTGGAAGATGAAGATAGAAGATAGTATTCTGTACCAGAATGTCTTAAAGAACCGTCGACGGGGGGAAGCCCGCAATCACAACGGAGGAGAAGTGGAAACTCAAAAGGATCGCAGGATCTTAGGGGATTGACAATGACTTTGTCAAGAAAAAGGGCCGTTCAACATCGTGAAGGAGAAGACTACGTCCAGTCTGTTGAAGGCACTTGTCAAACATGTATGAAAACCTTGCGATGAAACAAGGTATATTTTGATGCGTAGATTGTCAGGACAGGGTTGTATCAGATCTGTCGTTTTCTGGAATCATATAAACGCGTTCAATATGATGTGAGTCAAACTTAATTATGTGGTCGTAATTGAAGATGAAATCTAAGGCGTTGATTTTGATGTCAGCCTCTGCCCGAGTCTGGGATACTGTTGTTGCTGCGGCTTCGCCAGTTCCCGTTGGATCTGAGAAATCGAAAAGGTAATGAAATCAGCGGATGTTGTCTTAGTAGGAAAGTATTCGCAAACGAGAAGTGGGAGATTAATCGGCAGATCTCAGCGTTGACGAAGGGGGAGAAAGTAAGATGAAAGTCCAAATCACCTATGGTCGATCAAAATAAAAAAATGAGGAAAAAATATACCCAACGATCAAGTGCCTTGTTGGGAACTTGTGGAGAAAAAGGGCACTTACGGAAGAACTGTACAAAAGAACAAAAGAGAAAAAGAATCAGAAATTCAGGCGATGACAATACTTCTGTACCAAGTTCAGCAGGAGGGACATTGGGGATGATTTAATCCCTTAGTTAAAAAAAAACCCGGTTTTTGGAATCATTGGATCTTGTGATTCTGGGTGCATCTTTCATTCTCCTCCCAAGCAAGGAGCTTGTTTTCAAATTTCAAAGGGAATTTTGGAAAGGGTGGTTCTTGACTGACATAAAAGCCTTATAGAGTTGAAGGAAGGAAAGGGGGATGTTTGCCATAAAATACAACCTCGGGAAACCAGTGACATTGGAGGAAGTCAGATATCTTCCTAGGATCAAGAAAAAATCTAATCCTATTGGTCAGTTGGATAGCATGGGATTATGCAGTAGAGTTTGGAAAGAATTCGTGGAAAGACTGTGAAAGGGAATGGTAGTAGATCGTGGACCCAATTGGAACCTGTACACCACTGCAGGGTGTCATTAACATGGCCGATGTTGAGAAGGTTGCTTCGGTTCATGTAGTGGCACACAGACTTGGACAGATGACGTTGCTAAAGGAATGAAGATGTGGTTGCAACAAGGAGCATTAGAGGGTCTAAAGGATTTTGATATGGGGTCTTTGTGAGAGCATGTGTTATGGTAAACAGAAAAGATTAAGTTTCCACAAAGACTCCTAGAGAGCCAAAGAAAGTGCGGTGGAATGGGTACATAGATGTTTGGGGGACTATCTCGAGATAATCACTTGGAGGGATGCCAGATTCTTGTTACCCTTCATTGATGGATTTCAGAGGAAGGTATGGGTTTACTTCTTGAAGCATAATTCAAGATGTGATTTGAAACTTTAAGAAGTGGAAAGCTGCAGTGAGATCAGACCGGTTTGAAAGTCAAATGCCTAAGATCTGATCATGGAGGAGAGTAGTAAAACAATCAGAGTTCCAGGTATTTCTATGAAGCTGAGGGAATCAGATTGATGAGAACAGTTCTTGGTAAGCCAAGCCCAGAAAAGAATTGTCTAAGAGGATGAACAGAACATTGAATGAGTGTTGCAAGGAGTAGAGGATTACTTTGTGGGATTCCAAAAACATTTTGGGACGCAATGCTGTGGAGCGCAGCAGCATACGTTGTCCAAACAGGGGACCATAGTTCCTTTAGGGTCCAAAGATTCCAGAGGAGGTGTGGATAGGCCAATAACTTCAAGTAACACACTTGAGGACTTTTGATTGCACTTACTTATGTTCATGTGATCAAAAAAGAGAGACAAGCTTATGCAAGGCTTTGTGAAGTGTTACTTCATAGGCTGGTGTGGTTTTATTTGTTTGGGGACAGGTTTTGGAATGAAAAGAACCAGAAAGGATCCTGAGACATTGTGACGTGGCATATGATTAAGTCTGTCCTTACAAGGATAGAGAGCAGAAGGTTCTAAAGAATTACCAAAGCAAGTGGGGAGGTGAGTTGAGGTGAGTTAGACAAGAGAACCCCTGAGATGTCGAAGCAGCTACTCAACCAACTCCTACTGAGAATCTGAAGTGGAGCACGTGCACCTGAGCAGCGGTGTTAAGGAGATATCCAGACCTGCAGGGCCCAGATAGGTAATTCACCTTCATTACATCTAATTTATTTCTGACTGATGGGGGGACCAGAGTCTTGATGAGGCCCTACAGGTGGAGGATTCATCAAGTGGAGCAAGCCATTGGATAATGAGATGAGGTCATTGTTTGAGAAGAACGAAAATTGGTGTTGATTAAGTTTTACCTGCAGGGAAGGAAGAGAGCTTTGTGAAACAAGTTGGATGTTTTAAAATCAATACATGAAAAACCAGATGGAAAAAGAAGGTTCAAGGCTCGATTAGTTGTTAAAGGAATAGTCACCCAAGGAAAGGTATGATTACTGCTGAAATATAATTTCTCCTGTTGTGAAGTAACCTCCTATTCGAATTTTTGGTGATGTATTTTAGCAAGAGCAAATAGATGTAAAAAAACAACATTTTTACAGGAGATTGGACAAGGATCTATATGCAACAACCGGAGGGATTTGTGGTTCCCGGCAAGGAACAACATGGTGTGTAAGCTCACCTGGAAGCTTGTATGGACTTAAGCAAGCACAAAGGAGTAGTAAAAAGAAGTTTGACTCCTTCCTGACCAAGAGGGATTTCTTCACGCTTAAAAGGATCCTTGTGTGACTTCAAGAAATACCACTGAGTATAGTCTTTCTTAACTTGTTGTATGTGGATGGATATGTTGATTGCAGGATATAGTATGAGGGAGATTAAACAATCTGAAGACAAGGTTGTGTTGCCAGCGTTTTGAAAATGAAGATTTGGGTCAGCGAATTGATTTTGGGATGGAAGATTTATCGGGACTTTAGGGATCGCTGGCCACTTTAGATCTATCTCAGGAGTTTTACATTGAGAAGGTGTGATTAGATTAAGGGTAATGATGCAAAAACATCAGGACTTTACTCCTTGGCAAATCACTTTAAATATCAAAAGAGCAGTCCACCAAGACTGGCGAGGAGCGTGATCATATGGCATTGTTCCATATGCTTCAGCAGTTTGGAGTTGTATGTATGATATGGTTGCTAGACCCTTTAATAGCACATGGTAGTGGGAGTTGTTAGCAGGACATGGTGAACCCGGGAAAGAGCATTGGGAAAAGCTATGAAGTGCTGTTCTGAGATATCTGAGAGGTACACCAGTACCCTTACTTTGTTTTGGCAAGGCAATGTCCCTCACAGGTTTATGTGGTTGCTAAGCTTGGGGGGCTGGGGAGTCGAGCAAGAATACATTCGGGTACATTTACCCCCATCGTTGGAACAATAGTGAGTGGAAGTCAGGGCTTCAGAAGGTGTTTTCTCTTTCCCTACTGAAGTTGAGTATTGTGGAAATAGATGAGCTGGAAAGGGAGTAATGGCTGGAAGATTATCTAGCGGATAAGGCAAGAAGCAGATCGAGAAGATTCTTACTCAGAAACCAGAGTGCCATACAATTGGTTGCCAAATCCAGGTCTATCATTTCAAAAGACAAAGCACATTAGAAAGTGAGTACCATTCACTGAAGGGCAGTGTAGGATGTGATATGTGCTTGGAGAAGAAAATTAGAGGTGCAAATAACCCAGCAGACATGTTTAACGAAAATGTGTTGATGTTGGGAAAACTGCGGGTTATGCAAAAATCTCGGTTGGTGTTCTGTAGTTGTTGCTAAGATTGTTGCCGGGTGTGGTAAAGAGTTGACAGATCTGAAGAGATTGTTTTAGGATGTAGTTTTTGATGACTGAATAGTCTCCAAGTGGGAGAATGTTAGGTTTATGGGCCGGATTAATATAATATAACTGTTTACGCGGTTAACCTCCGCGGGTGAGGTTGCCAGGGGGTTATGGGGGCGGGATCCCCCCATCCTAGGAGGGGTTCTTGGGCCGCGCCCCCGACCCTAAATTTAGGTTGTATAGTGATTCTTCAATTATCTCTGATAACTAAAAATTACTTGATTTATTAATATATATACCTCCAACGTAGTGGAAGTTTTACCAAGGGGTGTTAAACGAAATATTGGTGCTCATCTTCTCTCTCTTAGCATATCAAAATTTTTTTTCTCTATAAAGTCTGGTGTTCTTTATTAATCAAGTGTAGTGTGTGGATTTGATCCTAACAAAGTCAAAATGTGACAGTAAATTAACCGAAGGAGTATTAGAGAATAATAGTTAAGGATTACGTAGAGTAACAATATGGTAAAAAATAATAGAAAAATATTTTCTCGTTCCTATTTTTAACCTGTTGCTTATTAAAAATAGACCATTTATTAAACATTTATCATTGTTGTTTCTACTTCAAGAAAACTGGTGTCCATTGATTAAAAGTTATTTCTTGCATTTTTTTATATCGATATATATAATAAGAGAATAGACCAATATAAGTAGAGTAAAAAAGCAACGAGGAGAGAGTACTTATATACAATCATGGTTCTAAATTTAAAAAAAACACCGGATCTAAAATCCAACAGTTTGATTAGGATGAGGAGTTGTCAAAATCGTTTTAATTTAAGACATTGGGAAATAAAAAATAAAGATGGCTGGCCAAACATCCATTTAAAATGGTTGGTGACAAAATCCTATTTACTAGGAATACCCCCAAAAAAAAAGAACTCTCTAAACCAATCCTGCTAAAAAGCATTGATGTTAAAATGACCGATAACTTTTACTCAAACCAGTAGAAAAAAATCCATTGAGTTCTTTTCTATAAGGTAAATATGATTTTCTCCTATTTTTATCACCTTCTCTATTTCCTACACAATACAATGCCTGCCCAGAAGCCATCGTCGGTGAACCCTTCTCTCCTCTTTTGGTTTTGTCTGCTTCAATTTTCCGGCCGTCTTCACCACTTCACTGGAATTTTTTATTTTACTTTTGTTGTGAGAAGTAATAAAATGCCCTCTTCCTTACCTTAACTACTATTCCGCCGTAACAAATCTTGGATCCTCAGCCATTGCTTCGATACAAATCCTGGTTATTTACTTTTCTTGCATTTTCCTAGTAATGACTCACTTATGTCCGGCTTCCACAAACAGTAAGTTCCGGTAGGTATCTTCTTTGATTTTCTGCATCTGAGGACACCGTTGATTCATTTTTTTCTCGAAATAGTTTCAACAGAATCAAAATTGATTTATCCATCAAATCTGAATCGCTTAGCAATAGATCGTGGTTGAAAAGAGGGAAAATTGGATGCTGGAATTTATTTTGACCTTCATAGATGAGTTCCGCAATTCATTTATCCGAATTCTAAGATACTAAAGAGAATTCAAAATCTTCTTTGTTATGGTTCTCCTCCACTTGAAATTCATCTGCAACGACATCCCATAAAAGTCCATAATTGTTAAAACTGAGAAACAAATATTTTTCTTCTCCAACTTTCTTCATATTTATTTTTAAGTGAAAGAGAATTGTTTGTTTCTTCTTCTCTTCTACTGTAGTGCTGGATTTTAATTATAGGGGTTGCGGAGGTGTACATTCCTTGATGGAAAAGAGACTAGAATTACAAATATTTTTTCACAATTTCTATCAAATATATTTATTTATAAGTTCATTTTTAGTTACCTTCTTTTATTTTTACATATATACATACTTTTCATGCTGTGGGTTTTACAAGATTTGAATGAAAAATGAAGAGTTGTGAATTTGTAAAAAAAAATGCGATTTTTATGAAAAGTTGCTACTTTTATGAAAGATGGTGACCTTTTCGAAAGATTGCGACTTTTATGAAGACTTGTGACATTTATGAAAAGTTGTGAATTTTATGAAAGGTTGTGACTTTTTAAAAAAGTGGTAACCTTTCCGAAAGATTGCGAATTATATGAAAAATTGCGACTTTTATGAAAGGTTGCGATTTTTATAAATAGTTGCGAGTTTTATGAAAAGTTGTGAGGCACAATAAGAACCTTTACCACACTACCCTTTGAACTATTTTTTTTAAGTCAAAAAGTGACAAATGAAATTGAACGAAGGGAGTATTAGGAGAATTAATAGTTAAGGGATTCAGTAGTGTTAAAACATATGGTAAAAAGAATTGAAAAATACTTTCTCCTTTCCTATTTACATATTTTCTTTATGAAAAATAGATATTATTAATATTAATCATGTTTGTCTCTACTCAAAGGAAAAAGAAAAATGTGTTTTTGTGTACTAGTATTAAATTTATTTGCTTGAATTTTTTTATATTAATATATATATATAATAAGAGAATATATCTTACCATATAGTATAAGTAAAAAAAAACACGTAGGAGAGAGACACTTATATTACCATTATATTAAAAATTTCAAAAAAATAAAAAGGAATCTAGAAATCCAACATTTTGATTGATAGAGGAGTTTTCAAAATCTTTTTAATTTCAAAATTGGTACCAAAAGAAGAACTCTATAACAATCTATGCTAAAAGCGGTTGCAAGTTATAATGTCCGATAACTTCACTAAAACCAATAGCAAAAAATCCAATGAGTTTTTTTCCTATAAATAAATATAATTTACTCATATTCTTATCACTTTCTCTATTTCCTACATAATACAATGTATGTTCATAAGCCCCTATCGGTGAAACCTTATCTCCTCCGCTGATTTTTTTCTGCTTCAATATTCCGGCCGTCTTCACCACCTCAATAGAATTTTTTTATTTTGCTTTTATTGTGAGAAATATGAAACTTCCCTGTTCCTTACATTCACTACTACCCCACCATAACAAATCTTGGATTCTCAACCACCGCTTCGATACAAATTCTGTTGATTTACTCTTCATGCATTTTCCTGGTAATGGCTCGCTTATCTCCGGCTTCCATATACAGTAAGTTCCTGTAGGTATCTTCTCTAATTTTTCTACCGACAAAGACGCCGTTGATTTCTTTTCTAGAAACAACTTCTTCAACGGAATCAGGATTGATTTATCCTTCAAATCAGAATTGCGTAGCAATAAATCGCGCTTGAAAGGAGGGAAAATTTGCTACTGGAATTTCATTTGACCTTCATAGATGAATTCCTCGATTGATTTTTCTGAATTCTCATAGACTAAAGAGAATTCATAATCTTCTTCTCTATGATTCTCCTCCGCCTAAAATTCATCGGAGAGTTTTGAGTGATATCCGATGAAAGTCCAATATTGTTAAAACTGAGACACAAATTTTTGTTTTCTCCAACTTTGTTCATATTTGTTTTAAGTGAAAGAGAATTGTTTTTTTTTTTTGCTCTTTTCTTCAAAACAATTTCTACAACTTGGAACATTATTATTATTATGATTATCTCCTTCTTCCTTCTCTCTTCGATTTTAGTAAGATTACGTGCTCACTATAATCATATCTAGGTATGCTATGTATATAATATATATTATGTATGTGTATATACGGGAGTATGTAGGTACTGTATGAATCGAGGAAGATTGCTCTATTTCAAAGGGGAGAATTTTGTCGTACCCAAATGAGGGTGGACTGCGCAAAAGGAACTTGATGAAGAAAAGCAGTGTGATTCGTCTGGGCTGGACATCCGGCTGTTGAAAGAATGTTTGCTCTAACTGTTCAATGTATTTCGGCAAAAAGTGGAAGATCACATAGAAGCATACGTGAAGACCTTGTTCATGTCTATCAAGTAGACAGACTGAACAGGTAAAAAAGGTGGAAGGTTTTTACTACAGGACTTTTGCTATTACTAAGGGCCTTCGTTATTAATCAAGTATGGGATGTTATTTCGAGATTCCTAAGTAGACGACTGAGCATCGATAATGGTGGTAGGTAGACAGGTTTTTTTTCAAAACATTTTTCTATTTTCTTGATGCCCCGGAATTGTGTTCTTGTTAGGTTGCTTCACTAATTTATTCTAGAAAAATAAGTGGTTAAATACTTTGTGTTTGTTCCATGACACTGTGAGTGATAGGGTTACAGGTTCCAGGCAGGTTTTGGAACAACATTGTTCATATGCTGGGAACCAAATTAAGTTTTCTAATGCAAAAGCAGCTACCAACAGACTGAAAAGACGTGAAAGGGGTAACCACCCATTAGCGGAATACTTGAGGCAATGACAGGGAATTCAACAAAAATTGGGTGGCATTGTTAGACATTGTGCAGTTTTGTTATAATGGCGTAATAAGTCTGTCTGCAAAGAAAAATGAGACTTTTGAAAGCGTTTTAGGCAACACCAGCCATGAGCATGGATGTTTCATAAAGTCTAAAATTAAAGGGAAGTTTCCAGCAGCGTATAGGGTTGCAAGGCACAGACTTGAAATGTTGTCTGAAGCACAAGATAGCATGCACAAGTCTCAGCGGCGCATGAAGAAGTATGCTGATCAACATTGTCGCTCAATTGAGTTTAATGTGGTTGAAATAGTGTTGTTGAAACTTACTCCACAAATGTGGAAACAGATTTCAAGTAAGACTAGGCATCGGGGTTTGATTTTCTTAGTATGATGGTCCATTTGAAGTGGTAAAGCGAGTGGGTGAAGTGCATATAGGTTGAACTTTCCAGAAAAGTTAAAGATTCATCCCACTTTCCATGTGAGTTTCTTGAAACCTTACTTTGCAGATGCAAATCATCTTAAAAGAAACAGGTCAAAGAGGGCTCCTCCATCAGTACCTATACAGTTTGATGCTGGAATTAAAAAGATCTTTGATCACCAGGTTTTGGGCACAAGCAAGAAGAATACAAAGAAAGAATTCTTGATTCATTGGAAAGGCAAGAGTGAAGATAATGCACTTTGGGAGAAATCAAAGGACTTATGGAAGTTTGATGCTCAAATCAATGACTACCTTAAAACAATCTCGATTAGGATATTGAGTTTGAGTGGTACGGGTGGTATGTTAGATACATAAAATACTTGATTTAACTACCTGCCGGCATGACAAGGACTTGGGTGTTGGTATTGGCATGCATGAGGGACAAACAGTGCAACAAAGGTTCAAGGTTCTTGGGTGTTGGCAAAGCAACTTGAATATGCAAGGCTTACATATGGGCAGGAGTCATCAGAAAGGCAATGTGTTGGCTTGACAAGCCAAGAATAAGAAGACTTGATGATGGGAAGACAAAGGGATTCACATGGACTGCTGAAATAAAACTTTGTGTTTGAGGACATCTAAAATATTCTAAGTGTTGGAAGCAGGCTGAAATATTCTAAGTGTTGCAATATTGGTTGAAATATTCTAAGTTTTAGAATATTGTTATTTCATTTGCATAAGGATGTAATTTGAATTATATATCTTGTTAGAAAATAAAGCTGTTGGAAACATTAGTTTAAATCCTGTGATGACACGTGTTGAAGGTGTTCGCTTGTGTAACTGTCTTTGTACCGTCTCGCATCTAATTGCAATGTGCAGAAATTTTAAAAGGTGGAAAGTTCGTCTAAGGCAGGGAGATTGATTCTATCCTTTGACAAAATTTGTGAAGCGTTCCTTGTATTGATTCTGAAATTAATAAAGGTTGGGAAGAGTTCCCTTATGTTTGTTGTGTTGTTATTATTATTGTTGCTTGAATAAACTAAGTTACATAATTCTATACTTAGTCAAATTTGTGAGTGTAAGACTGAAGTTTGCAAAGAGTTGTAGACTACCTGGGAGTGGTGATAGATAAGATAATCGACCCTCTTTCAATTAGTATCAGAGCACACTTAGACTATTTGATTGTTGGGGGAAATGCTGAACTACAGGAGATGGTGACAGGATTGGAGCCGCTTATTGGTGGAACAAACAATGGGGAGGACTTGGTTGATATGGTCACTCAAATTTAAAGAGTGAAGGAAGAATTGACCTTGACCAAACAGTTGCTAAACAAAAAAGTTTTGTTGTTGGAGGCAGAATATGCAACCAAACACGAAAAAGTCCAACAAGAGATGTAACTTGTTCGCAGGGAGAAAGAATATTTGTGTGGTGAAGTTCTTCTTCTATGTAGGGGGTTGCAAGGAACATTTGGCCCTATCAAAATGATGGTCTATACTAAGGCTATCTAAGGTTGTGAGGCGTAGTGACAGGAATATTGGAGAGAAATTCTTTGGGATATCAAAAAATACTTCAGGCAGCACAGGTTCAAAGATGCTGAAAAGGTGTCAGTCCAAACAATGGTATTTACATGATGATGCCAAGGTTGGTGGAGAAAACAAGAGTGTCTAAGTAGAAAGTTTTAAATTTCCACAGATTGAAACGTCGGAAATGTTGAAGAAAGAGAACGGAATGAAAATCAATTCATCCAAGAAATTCGTTCTTGGGTTTTTACATCTAATGGCTACGACATTTGAAGACAAGGGCAGACCCATGTGAGGGCTTATATCAAGGACTTTTTGCTTGCTATTTAAACAAGGCCCAATGTCGAAGAAGACAATTTGCACTATTTCATTAAGCGGGGTTTTGAAAGGAGGGCAACACCCCACGCGAGTTACGGAGAACGAATGTCCAAACTCTCCTTCTGCCCTAGTGGCAGTAGATAAATTGACGGACTTCGATGAGGATGAGTAGACCCAAGGGATCTTTGCCTTCAAACAGAAAGACAATGGGACGGCGGGACGGAAACTGGGATCGGGCCACAGCTGCCGAACAGGCAGATGCAGGTGGGCCGAACCATCGCTAAGCCTCTTTTTCTTAACGCAGGGAAAGTATGAGAGATGTTTCTTTATTGTGGCGGGTTCTTGCACGGGCGTCTGTGTTCCGTGCAAGTGACTGTCATCCTGTGCCGCCTTTGCCACCGAAAAGGAACCATGCGGAGCCCCTCCCCGTGCCTTCTTTTTGGGTGGTGACGCTGCCGATGGTTGGCTAACGGCTATTCCTGTCCCGAACAACAGGTCACTGAATGAATTTCCCAGGCGGTGGACCGTCCCGAGTTCATAGGTGGGGATGAGTTTTGTACGGTCCCGCCCACTGCCAGAAGGCCCTGGTGGCCCCGGGTTGCGCAGCACAGCGCTGTTTTCCGCAAGTGCAACATACATTCCTCCGCTCAGACACGACATTCCTAAACACACGTTGTGGTTCGTGCATTCCATAGGTGTTGGCCTATGGCAACCCAAAGGCCCCTTGTCCCCTACCACCTGCACCCCAGAGGCCACGGCAGACTGTCACTCCCACAGTTCCCCGTCCCCCCCCCCCCTACCCCACCCCCCCCCTTTTTCTCCCCTTTTTTTTTTGCCCTGGTGTTGGGTCCCTTTTGTATATTGAATTAGGACAGGTGCTGTTGGTGACAACGCCGCCCACCCTCCATCACGTGTTGGTTGATATGATGATGGCCCGACTCCCAGCCGGCACCACGTCCCTCCGAACCCACCCCCATGGTGGTGGACCCCCAGTGTGGCCTCCGCCACATCCCGGTGTTGGTCCACATGCGAGAAAATTGAGACTGCGCTCACTCACCATTGTCACAATTATTTACACGGATACCCACCGTCAAAGTATGTATTGTTAAACACAAACACGGAAGGAAAACCAGAAATTGGTCATGAGTGGCTTAAAAGTCACGGACAGGATCTGGAATTTTGGACGCAACCAAGTGGTTGAACCTTATCAGAGGTTGCGACAAGCATATTTGCATTCATCACTTCATCTAGTGTACTAATCTCGGTTTGACATTTGGTACAACACCCGCTCCACACACATGTGTCGATATGTGTGATTGAATCTAGTCTGCACTGTGTGTAGAATCTTAACACACTGTAAGTCATACACCACTTAAATAAGATTACATCAGATTACTGAACTCAACAGATGAGAACAACATCTAACATAAAGAATCAATCGAAGCTGAAGATGATATTCATAAATAGTTCCTTAAGATGCCCCTTTATTACAAAGTTTAGAAATTAAAAGGTGCGAACGAAACGCTAGGGAAAACACATACACCTATCTATGTCTAAAACCTAGGCTAGGACTAAATCTGTAAGCATGCCTGAAATAATGAGGACCTACAAATGGTTTGGAGTAGAAACGCTGAAGTTCAAAACCGTGCCAAGTGTCGTCAAACATGTCCTATTGACAGAACCCTATAAAAATAGTAAAGAGTAGGGGTTAGTACACCACTGGTTACGAACGGATGGGGTTTTATGCAACATACACATAAGGCTATGCATGATCAAAGAAACTCTTCTAAACAACATGTCATTTATTGAAAGGTCTATGTCATGAACACGTTCCATAATTCGGTAAGTGAATGAATATGTGGTATTTAATGCTTCAAAGCACACAAATTTATTTTCGATAATGATACAAAACATTAGGATCATTCAACATAATTTAGGAAACGCCTCGGGCAATAATTGAGATTTTTGATGCCTCTTAGGCCTGCAGACGCTACTCTTTGTACACTTATATTGATTTTTCAGTCTTTGCTTATTCTGTTAGGTAGTTCAATAATTCTATTGGTACTCTGTATACTTACACGTGCAAGGATTATGTAGTTCCATCCAGAATGAATCAATGTAAGTAATCCAAAACCTAAGGAATGAATTCCACCTGATAGTGAGTCATTATTACAATATATTCCTGACCTTTCTCATAAGAAATTCTATATCTGATAAATTGCCATTGATGTAATACTTTCATATTTTATTATAACATTTCATATTACACGAGACTTTGGAATCGTTGAAATAGGTTGCTGTAGCATAAAGATATCTCAAGTGGGGCCAAATATTATGGACGTCAACCGAGGGCCTTCTTTAGCAAATCACAAAGTCTGCGTCATTCGGTTCAATTCGTACTTCACCTTTTTTATTTCATTCATTAAGGTAGGCTGATGTAAACAACAGTTATACTATGGATGCATTTTTAAGACTCTCATCGGGATCATGAAGTGCAATGATCAAGAAGACCTAATGTCATTACTGAATCTGATTCGCCTACTTTATTGTCTTGCACAAACACCTTTGGGTATCGTTCAGTTGGATGATCTTCCATTACCTTGAGAAACTCAAACCTTAACTGACATAGATCATGTGAGATCATGAAATCCAGTGTCTACCCCCACACATGAGGTGTGGAATACGGGCCAAGTGACAAAATATGCTAGCATACAGGGGAATGACCCCGGAGACCTATATTGGCAAGTATAGGTCTGCGAAGACTACGAGAGTGAGGATACTCTACCGGCATGCCAGACAGTATCAATCTAATGAGAGTTACGTGAACCTCCGACTTCCCAAAAGAAGGCATCACCCGCTCATCGCTAGCCTATCGGTTGTTCCGTTATAAAGTTCCATTTATTAAACTCATACGTGATAGTACCATGGTTTCACGGTATTATAAATACCTTTTTCTAAGTTTAGTGTGTCCAAAACGCCTTTTTTTGTCCTTAATTTTTTATATAAGGTTCTTTTATTACAGGAAATCTGGTCCAAAGATGAATGCGGAGGTTTGTTTTTGAGCGAAGAAAGAATAGAAAGCAGAAGAGACCACCTACGGAGGCTTGTGATGGTCCGTGTGCCTGGACGGGCCGTAGGTGGTAGCGTTAGTGCGCTGCTGACGGAAGGATGGGGAAGTCTGACCCCCCAGTGTGGGGTTACGGAAAGCGTGACAGACCGTCGTAGCCATGACGGCCCCGTCCATGCAGGTTCGTCATGAAGGATCCAGAGAAAGTAGCCCCGTACCCATTATTCAAGAGTTAACTGTTTTGGCCGGAAGACCCTAGACGGACCGTGTTGCTCGTAACGAATCCGTCATACCGCCGTCGAGGGTAATGAAGAGAGCGCGGAAGCAGATAGTTTGCAAATTATGGTACGACGGAAGTCCACGGACTGCCCGTCATGACCATGACGTTTCCGTCGCGAGGTCCGTCGGGAAACAAGCCTCGTTTTGCCACAAATTTCCAGAAATAGAGTCCTTGTTTAATTAGGTTTTTTATTTTCTAAAATAGTTCAAAAAAACTTGTTTTTGAGGTTCGACTATGGATTATTAGTTAGACTCTGATCAAATTAGACCTTGAAGATTCGCGATTCTTGATTAATTTTGAGATTCTTTGAATTGATTGTTGTGATTTTGTTGATTACTAAACAAACTTTCGGATTTTTATCTTTCTCATTGAAAAGTAACGTACATGAATCTTCTATCACATATTTGAATATTGTAAATTATGACTTATGGTAAACTAAACTCCGTACCTGGATTGTGGGAACCAGAGGGCTAATAATGAGTAAACTAACTAAAATAACGATTTAGAATAGTGTCTTGATGTCTTAATAATCTTCATTTAGAAGTTTTTTAACGGATGGCCAAAAGTGAGAACTCGCCTTAATTGCTCTTGCCGGACCAAGTAGGTAGAGAATAGGAAAAGAATTATCAACAAAGTGTATACTATCTAATAGGCTAGTAGTATGGTTACGAGGGTAATAAACTTACGCCAAATATCGAATACGATGCTGATATGAGGTAAAGATAAGGTTAGGATAGCAACACACGTAGTCGAACCCAAGGTGCGGAGTTAGTTTACATTTTCTAGTTGCCGGACCAAGGATTAGACATACATAACTTATACTTGCATGCAAACGATACTAGGAAAGAAATTGTGATAGTTAGATATCAAGTTATGAAACTGTTGGGGAACACCGTACAACCCTAGTTCTTTGATTCAATTGATTTAAACTCCAACATTGAAGCTTTTAAATCATTATCCTTTTATTTTTTTAGTTATTTTCATTTACTTAGAAGAGAAACCCCCATTTTATTGTTTTTTGTTTTCAGGGAAGTAATTGAAATTAAAACAATAGTGTAATAGTTGAAGTTAAGTCGAAAGTATTTTCCTCGTGGGGAACGATACAAACATCACTGGTGGGTTATTTACTTGACACGGCCTCTTTACTTCTTATTTGAGAAGTAAGGTTGAGAGTGATAGCCCAATTCACTATCCTTCTTTTGGGGGTTTTCTTGATTGGTTCGTTTTCCCCAAAAGCCTAAAATTACTTTTTCCATGGACTCGGCATGTCTATATGCTGTTAAATAGTGTAATTCTGGAGCATGATGGCTAAAATGATATCCTGAAAATGGACAAATGAGCATGAGCTAGGCATAGTAATTGATAAATGTGTGGATCGAATCATTGACATAGAGGTACACACCTTCATGACCCTAAGTATAAAATTCGAACTAGGTTCTGATAATTGGTAGATAGAGTATTAGAGTGATGAGAGGTCAACTGAGGGGAGGAGGAAGAGATTTGAATAGTCCACTATTTTGTACTGAGCTATACCTTGCTGGTTAGTCTTGCTCCAAGTCAGCTGTCCCCCCATAGGAAATTAGGAAGGAAAGGATCATAGGCATTATCAACTTTGGCGCCGCTGCAAGGAAAGTTAGCTTGTAGATTAACTTAAACTTATTACTATAGTTAGTTGATATTTTTCTTGATTTTACTTGTTTATTGTTTTTTATTCTGAAAAACCTTCTTCCTTGGATACAAAATACGCAGAGAGAAAGAGAACCCTTTTTGTTGTCCCCGATCACGATTAGAGCGGAAACTACGCACACATGAATGGAAAAAATTGGAAATAAATGATGATGATCCAAAACCAGAAATCCCAGCTCTGGTTGCTGTTCATGGTCATTCTTGTTACCTGATCTCTGGGTGATCACCAACAGAGGGGACAAAAATACCCGCTCCACGGCCCCAAGCTACTACAGAGGGCTATGACAAAACATAGCCAGACTCCGATGGGCACTTTGTTTCTGCCTCCTCTACACAGCCACACCTTCATGGTAACTAGTTGCTTGATGGCAAATACTCACTGCCAGAGGTTCGGTTTTCATGGTCTACTTATGAGGATCCACATACCCATATAGCTAAGGTAGGGCCAATGTTGTAAAAGCTGAGTAGGGAGGCCTGACTTGGACTGTGGGATGTATTGTTAAAAGGCTTAGGTGTTTCATCTTCAAGGGACGGGAGAGCGATATATATGTTCAGTGAATCTCCAGCTACAAGAAATTGTCACTTGGAAAACAACTAAGGGAGTGTTTTATTAGCACTCTACTTCTCCGGTCTCCAAGAAACATAAACCACCCAAAGCATAGTGAACAACTTTGTGGCCTACAAGGAGAGTCAGTTAGTAGTTCTTGGATATATTCACCTCGTTCTTGTGAATCGTCCCAATCACCGTATAGATGATGAGTCAGGAAGGCATACTTCTATCCGGGACAAGGAGAATAATAAAGCGGGTTATATGGAACACTAAGCAGGTGGATGTTATGGGGCGTGCCTTATGCTGAATGCTGAAAAATTAGAGAAACTCTCCCAGAATAATAAAGCTTGGAGTACAGGAAGTCAGATAAAGGGAGAAAATACACCTTCGACAGTTACAATCAACTCACAACCCAGCCACAGATAGATGAGATTCGTCGAAGAAATGGGCTAGATGAGACTGAGCTTGGGGTTGGTACTAAACATGTCACGGGGGTGCCAAAAAAGGAGATAAATGCAGTCACTACTTGCGAAACAACCGCCACAAAATGATATGTGTATTATAGGAGGAGGATTTCCTATGCGGTAAAGAGAACGACGGGGGTTTCTGACCAAGTTTACCAAGGCTCTAATCAGGAGAATTGGTGCCAAGGTCAAGGGAACCAGGGCGGAAACATGGTAACTGACAACCGTGAGGGTCATTATGTACGATATGGAAACTACAACGCGACAAACAATTCAACAAGGGTGGTACAACTATGGTGATTAGAAATGACAGAAATGGGCCCTGATGGTCCTCCTCAAATCGTGAAGTTTACTCCTGGGATGGTGGATTGGTCGTATGCGCGAGTTGAGGAGATGTTGCAGAAAATGATAAGGAGGTTCGATGTAGTGATGAGCACAATAAAGGTGGGGAATTGATTTAGCGGGTATTTGGCAAAAATCGATAACATTGCAATATCGATAAGCAACTTGACGTTACATTGGCCCAATTATTGCAATTCTAAAACGGCACGGCACTCTTTCTAGCAAAACCTGTCCAAAATCCGAAAAAATGATGGAATTGCATGGCAAAACTACTTCGCGGGGTGGCAAGCAAACCATGACCCACCTATGCAACTAATAGAAAGGTGACCAAAGATACTTATAATGTGGTAGATATTAATGTGAAGTAGAGGATAACACTGCAAAAGATGCTGTGAAGTGCTTAAAAACGTAACTTCCCATGCCTAGGCCCACCCACAACCTTTCCGAAAATTATTGAAAAAAAGACCGAGGATAGTACATATCGGCGTTTTATGAAAATGTTGTTGACACAACTTTCATATCAATGTCCCTTTGATAGAGATTTTTTAGAACAAATTGCCCGGTTACGCCAAGTTTATGAAAGATCGGTTACAAGAAAAAGATCAGTCACTTTTGGGATGATGATAGAATGCAGGCTGTTGGATCTATTGCCACAAGATCTTGTACAATAAGAATGAAGATCCGAGTGCGTGCACTATTCCTTGGACAATAGGGCTATACATTTTGCGAAAGCATTATGTGTATCTGGGGGCGAAGCATAAATCTCATGACCCTCTCGATTTTACACAGAAGTTAGGTTTGGTGACCCAAAACCCACCGCGATGCGGCTTACAGAGGCTGATCGACAGTGAAAAGGCCTATAGGGATACTCCATGAGTGCCACGTTAAAGTGAAGTCCTTCATATTTCGGTGGATGTTGTTCATTCTTGATTGTGAAGTCCGGATTTGAAGTACCTATTTCCTGGGAGGCCATTCCTTGCTACAGGTAGAGCCTTAGTTGATACGGAAAAAAGGGGAAAATAAATTTAGGTGAACATTGAGGGAAGTGACCTTTAAATTTTGTAGGTCCATGAGGCCGAGTGGGTGAGCTCCAATCGGTACTGCCAATCCTATAACATTGGTGAGGCATCTGAGAAACAAATAGAAACAAACCTCTAGGTGTAGAAGATTTAGCGGCAGTGATAATGAATTGTGATAGCGATTGCATTGAAGAGTATGAGTCATTATCGCAGCTCTTGATCGCGGTGCTGTTAGGTTTAAACCGAAAGAAAGATGAGTTAGATATGAAGAAATCACGAGTCCCCACCCACGAAACCATTATAGAGGAGGCTACAAGTTAGAAACCTAAAAGCTCTCACGAATCTCAGGGATGAATTCTTAAGAAAATGGTTGACCACTTTGTCGGTTAATCATTGCATAGACCCATGAATGACACAAACAAGTGAGAGTTTGGTGAATGAAAGTGCTAAAAAGGTTCAAAAGAGATATTGGGTGGAACTATTGGGGAATTATTGGGATCCCTCTTGGTATTTGCTCTCATAAAATAACTCATGCCTGATCATAGCCAAGTAGTGAGGCACCAGAGACGCTTAAATCCTCTATGCAATGAGGTCGTAAAAAAGGAAATATTAAGTGGTTGGCTGCCGGAGTAATCTATCCAGACTAGCGATAGTAATTGGGTATGCCCTGTCAGTGTGTACCTAAGAAAGGGGGATATGACTGTTGGTACCCAAAAAAAAAAATGAACTAGTCCAATTGCGACCGGTTTAAAGGATAGAGCGGTGGGTATGGATGACCGATATAAATTCATGGATTGAAAAAGACAATTTCTATGCGTTTCATGGGATCAGATGTTGGATTAGACTTGACTGGAAAAGGGTGGTACTGTTTTCTGATGGATATTCGGGGGTATAATAAGATTTCTATTGCCCAAGAAGGAAGATCAAGAAGAGAAAACACTTGTACTGTCTTATGAGACTTTGCGTTCAAAAAAAATGTTCGTTTGGGTTGTGTAATGACACCCGCCACATTCATAGATGTCTGATGTCGATATTGTACTATAGAAGTTTTTTTATGGGATGATTGTTATGTGGTTGTCGTTGATTCATTCAAGCGGGGTTTGAAAAAATTTATCGGAGGTTCCGTAAGAGATGTGAAGACTGGCATTTAGTAATGAATGGGAAAAATGTCAGTCATGGGAAAGAAGTGTATTGTTTGGGGTCATCGCATTCAGGAAAGGGCATAGAGGTTGATCGAGGTAATAGAGAGACTTCCCCCGCCGAGCTCTGTGAAAGGTGTGAGATCTGTGAGAAGAAGCTTTCTTGGGCATGCAGGTTTTTACAGGAGATCATCAAAAATTTTCAAAGATTGACATCCATTTTGAAAACTGTGGAGAAAGATTGTAAATTTTGTTTTGATGAATCATGTTCTTAAAGCATTCGGTGACCTCTAAAAGAAAAAATTTAGGGGTTTGCACTATCATTATTTCCCATATTGAACAGTCAATTTGAGGTGATGTGCGATGCTAGTGGGGTTGCTCTGGGTGTCGTATTGGGACAAATAAAGAACAGAAATCCTTCACCCCATTTACTATGCTAGTAAAAATCCCTAAATGAAGCTCATAAGAACTTACACAGTGACCGATCAAGATAAAAACTCCTTGAAGTAGTATTTGCTTTTGAGAAATTACCGCTAAATTTGCTAGGTACTAGAGTTATGTGATTACTGACATCAGCATTGAGATATATGAGGAAAAAGAAGGCTTGCGAAACCTAGGTTGATTCGTTGGTTATTATGTCTATAAGAATTTGCCTTTGATAGTGATGGATTAGAAAAGGAACTGAAAATAAATGCTGATTCATTTGTCACGTTCTAGAGGATTAAGCTATGAGAGAGTTGGCGGGATAATACTGACATTTGATATCTTTACCCGAATGGAGGTATTGGATGTTCAACAAGGACTTGATTACATGGTTTCGAGATTTTGCAAACTACCTAGGTAGTGATAGTGTTCCATCGCTTGTCCTGTCATCAAAGAAAAAAGTTATGTACAATGGAAGAAGTTCTGTTGGGATGAACCGTACTTAGTATAGGGTTGTGCGACGGGCTTTATTCGCGTCTGTGTGCAAGAAGTGAGATGTTGAGTGTGTGGAAGCCATGGCCATCATCCAAACCGTTGGTGGACATCAAAGCGGTATCTGAACCGATCATAGATATAAACAAAAGTGGTTACTATGGCCAACACTTCATCAAGAGTCATGATTCTGAAAGCATGTGATCGATGCCAACGAGATAGTGGCATTTCAAGAAAGCACGAGCTCCCTCAAACACTATTCTTGTGATTGAGGTATTTGATATTTTGGGGGTATTGACTTTATGGGCCCTTGGTGAGTTCTAATGGAATGAAGTACATTCTATTAGCGGTTGATGATGTATATAAAATGGGTTTCGAGCCATCGCCTCGTAAACAATGAGGGAAGAAGAGTGTCACTCTTCTTAAAAAAGAATATATTCTCTCGTTTTGGCAACCCCCAAGGGAAAGTATTAGTGATGGGGGGCTCCCACTTTCTGCAACAGATTTTCAAGGGTTTATTGGAGAGGAAATATGGGGTTCGCCATATGTGTCCCACTCTATTACCACCTGAAACTAGTGGGGCAAGTTGAAGTGGGCGTCGAATTAGGAGATCAAAAAAATATCGTCAAAACCAGTGAACGCCAGTAGAAGGATTGGTCAGGAGTTGATGATGCCCTTGGGCCTACCAGGCAATTGTATAAGATCCTAGGTATGTCTCCATACCAACTTTGTATATGGGAATTTTGTCATCTTCCGCTGGGTTTAGAGCATAAAGCCAGTGGGCTAGGAAGAAGTGAAAGATGAAAATGGATTGGACGAAGATGCAGAACAACGGTTAACTGGGTTGAATGAACTCGGTGAATTTTGCCTGAAAGCTTATGAAAGCTCAGCCCTATACAAAGAAAAGATGAAGAAGTACCATGACAAGAAAATTGAAAAACGAGAGTTTATGGTCGGGGATTTGGTGCTTTTATTCAATTCTAGTTTGCGTTTGTTTCCGGGTAAGCTCAAGTCCAAATGGACTGGTTCTTGGTTACCCAACTATTCCCTCATGGAGCAGATGAGTTGGAAACTAAGGAGGGTGTGCGGTTCAAGGTGAATGGACAACGCATAAAAATCAATCTCGGGCATGCTGAATCGGAGAATGAAGTGATTGAGGCATACCATCTTGATGAAGTCTGAGTAATCAAGTGTCCTCAGTCGTGCCGCGATGTTAAATCATGCGCTTGTTGGGAGGCAACCCAATACTTTTAGTTTTTATTTCTAGTAATGGTAGCATTTTCTACTAATGGGTTTTTAATTTGCAGAAACATCACCAGGAAATTCTGCAGAAAATTACTCTGCAGCAGTCACTGACGGATACAGCGACGGACCATTCCAACTGTGACGGACCGTCGCATGCATCCGTCGTGCCAGGTACGTCTTTCTATTATTTTCAAACTAGGGTACACGCGACGGAACCTACGATGGATCGTCACATAAGAAACGGACCGTCGTCGAGGAATCCTCACGTCATTAACGAGGCGTACCCGACCCGACCCGACTGGAGGTTTTTAATAAAATCTCACCTTTTAAGATACCCAACCCTTCATTTCACCCCCCATTCCTTCACTATTCCTCCTATTTCCCTCCCTTTTAAACTTCCAAAATCTCTCCCTCTTCAACCGACCATTGTTCCCCCAAAATTCTCCAAAGTCCTAAAAGTTATCATCTACTAGTTGGAGTTGCTGCTGTTGGTGTCTTCTTGATCACCAAGTACTTTTCCATCTTGTTTTTCTCCAATTCTCATGTATGTGTCTCTAATTTCTACTCATTTATCTTGCATTTTCGTATTTTCGTTTATCAATTAGTTTTGGCCTAGTTCTTCATGATATGTTCATTTTTTTTTATATAAAATTTTGTCTAACCTAGGTGAAAAATCTTCGAAAATGTCGTGTTTACAACCCTAGAAATAGGTGCTTTAGCATTGCTAGTTTACTAGGTATTTGGGTTAGACAAATATAGGTTCAAACACTACCAATTCAATTTGGATCATCGGGGATGAATGGGGCACCCCCAGTTCTGTCACTGATTTACAGAACGAGACCTCGATGACTGACCGTCGTACCCACGATGGCCAGTCGTAGGTCCGTTCCAACCGCCCTAGCACCCCACTGTCCAATTTTCTCCAAGTGTCCTCCAATGGACACATGCGACGGTCCGTCATACCTACGACGGTCCATCCTGCACAACCATTCTGGTTGTTAGAGACCCTATTCCTAAGGGTCTCTCACTTTTTCTAAGTGTCCTTCAACGGACATATGCGACGGACCGTCATATCTACGATGGTGCGTCCTGCACAACCGTTCTGGTTGTCAGAGACCCTGTTCCTAAGGGTCTCTCTCAATTTCTGTAAGTATCCTCCAACGAACAACTACGATGACCGTCAACAATCAACGGTCGTTTTTTTTACTGAATATGACCGCATGACTTTTTTTTTTTTTTTTTTTTTTTCTTGGGTCCGAGACCCCTGCTCCTAAGGGTTCTCCATAATTTTTTTTAAGTGTCATATGACGAGACACCTACGACGGACCATTGTCCCCACGCCCCTACCCGTGACCGGCCTACCCGTCCCCCTCCTGCACATCTCTCATCATTGACCTGTAAGAGACTCTCCTTCAGGGTTCTCTATTATAAAAATAGTCTATGTAAGACACGACGGACCCCATGACGGTCCTTCGTACTCACGAGGACCGTCACTGTCCGTTGTGTTTTCACTGTTACTGTAGCAAGGTTGGAATTTTATTTTTATTTTTTTGCGTTTTGCTTGCTTGTTAGCTCCTTCTAATACTATTTATTCCTTTACAGGTACTTATCTACTATAGACCTAAACAAGAATCGAGTCTATGCACGTGGGCGACGAAGTCTGTCACCTCGTCTAACCCTGCCGCTTCTTGGCTTTGATGATGAGCGTGAATCCGAGTACGTGCCCCAGTCACTTCCACCCCCTTCCCGAGCGGCACGTGCTGCAAAAGACACACCCAAAAAGTTGGAGTCGGCCGTAGTCCACTGTCTCCCAGTCGGTGATAGAGTGTAACGCCACGACCGGCACACCTTCTAGGTAGCCACCAAAAATAAGGAGCGGTCTGGCTCCTTAGAGTTTCGTGGGTCGGAGGAGGTCTCTGGCCTCTGCTGAGGTTCCCGCCATGTGCAGCGTTGACTCGTTTTCTGATGAGGTGAAGTTTCGGAATCCACACCCGCTTCACCAGGCTCGTGCTCTCACCACGGTCACCGATCAGCCTAATTGGTCGTGTGTCGACGAGCAAGCTTTAAGTCTTACTTCCGATTGCAAAAGTCCTGAATGACAGAAAGAATATTGCTCGGACCCTCAACATTGGGAGCGGAGGGTCCTTACAGGAAGTCTCCCGAAGTGCTTGATTAATCATATGCCTTACCAAAACCATTCGACTGGATGTGGACAGCACGTCCGTTGGGATTGTTATAGTGAAACAGAGAAGGTCGAGGAGAGTTTACACATCCTATTGTAGCGACTCTCCAATCACAGTTGATAGGGGGCTTGCCACCGACAAACAGGACCCACTGGAGCAGTCAGAGTACGGGGCGTTCAGTTCGATATCTCCAAGCGCCTTTTTGCCATCCGCCGGTAGGTTCTAACGGCGAGGGTTGTTGATGGTAATCGTACCCCTCTCAATGCCGAGTTTTTGACTACCACTGGCAGATTGTCAAAGATGGCCAATCTTTGTGTTAGCCATCGCTAGATGAGACCCAACAAGAGGTGGATGGAACGTGCACTTGCCGTCGATGGATGAGGGTGCCGACTGTGGTACTGAGGTGGCCAAAGGGGCTACAGAACGGCCCAACCTGACGTCACGGTGAGAAGTTTTTGTGGTTTGATTGTCGCAACTGCCTTTTTTCCCCACAGCCGCTGTAATATCGCACATGGCGAGAGTAGCACAGGACTGATGGAGGGTGATGATAGCCGGGGTTCGATGGTGGATTGTTTTGCGTGGGCTTCTACAGGCGGGTTCATGCACGAGAGGGATTTTAAAGTCACAACTACGTTACCCTTTCCCTTGCATGATATTTGCTCTATGAAGTCTGCCGGGGTGTGTGCCTATAGGCCATGATACAACTCAAGCCCCTCTGGGCACCCTTGATGTCAGCCTCAAAGAGATGAGGCCAATGGTGGTCCCCACACAGAGGGGGCCTAGTCCAGAGATGCCCACACTTGATGACGGATTCTGGCTGATACGATAGCCCAGCCAGCACGGCTATGCAGGCGAATCTACTGACCACTACCCCTAGGTGAGTCTATCCGATAGTGCCACTGCCCCAAGCTCCGCTCGCACAGCCCCTTTACCCGCTCTGGTCCGCTTGCTAGGGATCCGAAATTGGAGGAACAGATGGCCGTCCACCTTCTGCATCACATAACAGCCTTGGTTGAAAGAGTCTATTGCCTGAGAAAGAAGAGCGCTTTGGAGCGGAAAAAAAATGGTTCAACATACAGAGCGGAAGATCGCTGAGGTTCATCAGCGCTTGGATGCTTTTGAGTTGCGGGTGCTAGTCCGTCCAGCCCCTCCGGTGGATGTGTCGACCCTTCAGGCTGCGGTCGATAGTCTTCGAGCAAATATCGACATGATCTTAGAAGCTAGGGTGCCTGAGTTTGAGGCCCCTTCTGTAGAGCCTGCTGAAGACACAGTGCTGGCGGCCCTATTCGCCACTTCGGAGATTCTACCACCTCCCCCTAGTGGAAATGATCCCAAACTCACTAGTTGGGTTATTTACTTGACACGACCGCTTTACTTCTTATTTCAGAAGTAAGTTTGAGCGTATCAATATGTAATTGAAGTTGGCTTCTAGTATGAGGACATCATAGCTCAATTAATGATTTCCTCATCTCATCATTAATATTAAGAATACATCAGTCTCAATACTTTCATTAGAGTGTACATAGAGACTGGTCTCTTCATTAACTTTATACTCTCATAGGTGAGTATGTTTTGGTAACATTTACTTAGGTTCATTTGAGATTGCTCTTATCTTTCACATTAGCCTCTTATCATGTTGTCACCATTTTCATTAACATCATAGATTAACATAATTACTCACCTCATTACGTGAATGTTCATTTCTTCTTTATCTTATAGTGTTGACTCAAGCATTATGGAGGCTTGCTTCTAGATTGTGATTTACTTACTCTTTTGATGACTTGTCATCCTTACTTTACATTGATGAAATGTGAATTGTCCTTACATAACATCCTTACTTTACATTGACGAAATGTGAATTATCCTTACATATCATCCTTACTTTACATTGATGAAATATGAATTGTCCTTACTTATCATCCTTACGTGTTAATGTGACTAGTCTCACACATTCTAACACCTTCATTCGTGAGTATTTTTTGAACATAGTAGCTTAGATGTAAGTAAGACTTGTCTCACTTCACTTAACACCCCATTTTGGTCACTTACTTAGTTTAGACCCCTTTAATTATGTTATAACTGACGTTACTTACTTACTTTAGTGTAGTAGCTTCATATCACCATTTATGGACAATGAGCACTTCATTCAATGAGTTTCATGTGCTCATATGTCATTCTTTTAGAGCATGTTGGGAGTTGTACCAATCAGTGGCATGCCCTTGATTATGGGTTCATTGAATTAGTTTAGAAGTGTTTATATTATGATTTGATACACTAACTACACAAGATTGGCATATGATTAGTATTGGCCTCAACCTTTGAATATTAAACTACATAACCATTTTTGTTGGCATGTGCCAATTCTACGTATATTCATATTTAAAATTAATATGTATGAACCATTAGTCAATCTTTTAATTATTTAACATAATATTATAGACATTTACATACATCAGTTTTAGACAATGTATTTTTAGCCATTTTATTGGCATACGATTAGTATTGGCATAAACAGTTGGGCATAGATTTCATAACCATATTTGTTGGCATAAGCCAATTTTCATGTGCAACATGGTTAAGTTTTTATACATTATACATTACCAAATATTTTAATTATTTAACATAATATTATATTCATTTACATACATCACTTTTAGACAATGTATTGTTAGTCATTTTATTGGCATACCATTAGTATTGGCATAAACAATTGGACGTAGATTTCATAATCATATTTGTTGACATAAGCCAATTTTCATGTGCAACATGCTTAAGTTTTTTTACATTATACATTATCCAATCTTTTAATTATTTAACATAATATTATAGTCATTTACATTCATCACTGTTATACAATGTAGTGTTAGCCATTTTATTGGCATATGATTCGTATTGGCATAAACAATTGGGCATAGATTTCATAACCATATTTGTTGGCATAAGCCAATTTTCATGTGCAACATGCTTAAATTTTTATGCATTATACACTAGCCAATCATTTAATTATTTAACATTATATTATAGCCATTTTCATACATCACTTTTAGACAATGTATTGTTAGCCATTTTATTGGCATACGATTAGTATTGGTATAAACAATTGGGCATAGATTTCATAACCATATTTGTTGGCATAAGCCAGTTTTTATGTGCAACGTGCTTAAGTTTTTATACATTATACATTAGCCAATCTTTAACATAGTATCATTATTTTAATTCGCATAATAACACTTACCATAAAACGTGTCCAATTAATAGATTCATTCAATCATTTTAAGCAAAAATAACATACACATTAAGATCACTCATCAACCATACCAACAACATGATTCTAACTATTCACATTGAAACGTAACAAGGATACTAGGGAAAGGAGTTGAAAAGAATGACGGGAAAACAACCATAGTTTTCCAAGATCTTTGAATCATTCGACAAGAAGTTCCTGTTGGAGAAAGAACAGTCCATGAGAGAAGTCCATACATAGTAAAATAATATACGAAAACCATATGTCACACAAAAACTTGGAGAAACGTGGAAAAATCGCCTAGGAGAATCAATAGAATTTCTGTTCTTTCTTTCCTCGCTTGCTGACTGTGTTTGCGTCATTTTTTGTCGATGAGTTTGAAACGTGATTTTCGTTTAATAACTGATATGAATTATAAAACTTTGTTTTAATAAGGTATTTAATAAAACTAATCAATCAATACCAAAATCCCATCCTAAGTTGATTAAAAAGGAAGAAACATAACACTTAGTCAAATTCTGGAAATGGTCTGTGGCTCTGGTTTTGTTCAATATTTTAAACTTTATATTAATTAATAAAATCATAATTTAATTGATTAGGTACGTAGGGTAAGTACTAAAGTACCCTCAAGTCATGGAAACCAAAATTAATCATTTTGGACCATCCTAGGTTAAGTACAGGATGTTTCTTGAGTGATAGGTAGTGTAAACGAATTCGTTGACCCCTAAAATTTAATTGATTAAGGCTAATTAATAATTAGTGATTAGGGTATACTAAATTACCCTTACGTCGTTTATTGTAACCAGATTACCCTTTGAACCATTCTAGGTTAGGTACTAGGTTATCTTTTTCTTGTTTAAACGAAATTTGGAAATTGTTTTGATGATTTCGGTTTTGCCCCTTTAAATTAATTCATAATTCTAAATTAATTAATTAAGTCTCTAGGGGTAATACTCAAAGACCCTTAAGTCGTTAGGATCTTAACTAAGTCTTTGGATCATATTGGTTAGGGTACTAGAGTGGGCTCTTAACTAGTACAGGTTTAGTGTCAAAACCCGATTTGAATCATGGTTGTCGGGTGCACTAATGGGTCCAATTCGGTAAGTCCTATATTATTTATCGATTTGGGGAAGCAAGTTAGAGTCTAAAATTATTTAGGAAGGTTAGGCCCCACATGAAGTGGTCCCTTGTGCACGTTTTCCCCATAACTACCCTAACCTAATTCGGTTATGGCGGTCCCCTCTTTTGGCAGCTTCTTCACATGTCTTGCACATGTGCTTGCACATTTTTTGGTTGCACTTTACTAACTAATTAATATTTATGATTCATTTGGGAATGTTTACTTATTGTCCCAAGGACCTCACCATGTCCTTGGGTACTGCTTAATTTACATGATCATTTTAAATGGTCATGTGATATGGTACTAGGCTTGACACTTGGATGCCTAGTATATATTGCGTGTAATATAAAGTCAAAAATTTCAGCTTAGGGTCTTCATTGCAGATACTTTTATTAAACAAGATCATTAATAATTAGAATAAATTGTTAACACCCTTTAAGCCAATATTTTCTAATATGCCCAATATTTGGCTTATTTGGGTATTATATAGAAATTGGTTAATATCCCTTAGCCAATTTTCTATACTATGCCCAATATTTCTCAATATTGGGCATTGAAATGCCTATGTATACTCAATACGCATTATTAAATACTTATTGGTTTCTTCACTGGACATGTAATTTTACGAAATGTTACAGCCAAAGCAAGGCAGCGACAGGGCATCGGTGGTGCGCAGGCATGGGAAATATGCGGATGAATTCGTGTGGGCTTTGATGAAGAATTGACTATACAATGTTCAGACATTATATTGGGGTCAAAAATGTTATATGAAAATGCAGCGAAGAAATAAAATCCAGTCAGCAAAGATCACATACCAAGCACATGCGGCGGTTACCTTTTTGTAACTGCTTGTGTCCAGATTCGTTGTATCTTGTAATAGCAAATTAAATTAAAATTTTGAATATTTCTTATCAGTTGGGGATGTCAACTGAATTTTAATTTAGTGGTTTGAGAATTTGACAAATGTAAGACATGTGTCACAACACTATGAAATGTAAAACACAATGCTATCACACGGTCTATAGATGGACAGCCTTGGTGTTGGACGAATTTGGCTAAGTATTGAGCACATAATTGTTATCCTAAGGTGAAAGAGGGAAGAGTAAGTCTGGAATTTCACCAAGACGCTTAGAAATATGTGAGGGTTTTAGAAAAGTGTCTAACGTAAAAATCGACTTGTGATTGTACCTTAAGTCGAAGTCGAAGTCAAAGTCAGACAGAATTTTTGTTCAACGAGTGAGTCCTTTGTATTTATTTTGAGAATAAATATAAAGGTTGAGTTTTCCCGTATGTTTATGTTCTGTTTTATGTTAATGTTTTGAAAAATAATCTAAGGCATAAAGGTAGAAAAACGTCCTTGAACGTTAGGCAGAATAGGTTGTGAAATGGCTGAGTTGAGTGGGTCTCGACTACCATTAGGTTGGGATAATTTTCTACACGAAATTAAGGTAGAATAGTTTGCCCTTCTCTCTCTCTCTCTCTCTCTCTCCCTTATGGGGTTTGTGTGTGTGTGTGTGGTAATAGATACATATAATAATATATATATAATATAATATATAATATATATATATATATGAATATTTGTGGGGGGGAGGGGGGTTGTTAAAAGGGAGAATGAAATTAGCGTGCGATTGTATGAAGAGTTGTGACTTTGATAAAAAAAATTGTCATTTTTATGAAAAGTTGTGCTTTTATGAATGATGGTCACATTTCTGAAAGATTGCTACTTTTATGAAGAGTTGTGACTTTTATGAAAGGTGTTGACCTTTTTGAAATATTGTGACTTTTATGAAAAGTTGTGACTTTTATGAAAATTTACAACTTTTATGAAAGGTTGCAACTATTATGAAAAGTTGTGTGTTTTTATGCAAAGTTGCGACTTTTATGAAAGGTGGTGACCTTTCCGGTATGGCACAATAAAAACCTTTTTCACACTACCCTTTGTTTTTCTATAAATTGAGGGATTTACTCTCATTTTAATTTAAAATAATTCTAGACTTCTTAAACTACTTAATGTAGTATTTAAAGTGTACTTTACTGCAAAGTAGAATTGAATGAATTTGTGTGTCAGGTCAAAATGTTACAAGTAAAATTGAACGAAGGGAGTATTAGGAGAATTAATAATTAAGGAATTAAATAGTGTTAAAATATATGGTAGAAAGAATAAAAAATACTTTCTACGTTCCTATTTACATATAGTCTTAACTAAAAATAGATATTACTATTAATTATTATTTTACAAAATCAATTGCCATAACTAAATCGTTTTTATATTGTACCCTTGAAGTTATCAGCTAGAAAAAGCTACATGCTGACGACATGAAAAACTAATAAGCGTAATAATCAGGTCTGATTAATCAAATTAATTAATTACTCAAAATTAATTAAGTCATGTTCATTTATTTAAAACTTGACTTTACGAATCACTAAATAAGAGTACAATGATAAATACGAGACGTATGCTGATGATAGGAACCTGAATGACCATAATGCCCTCCATGACCAACAGGTCTTGAAGAACTATGCCAAATATAATCAGCCGTAACAACTTATATCGCACCATGAATGGGTCGGTTAGACTATGAGTGATAACCTTTTTCTGAGTAACCTGGACTCTTAGGAGGAGCACTACCCAATTGACCTGAATGATGAGCTCTCTTGTCCTCACACTACTCAAATCCCTCACATCAAATCATATCCATCACTATTAAAACATTTACCACTTTCTTAAAAGAAACACGAGAAGTGGTAACCTAAGAAATCCCCATATAATGAATCAATATAATTAGACCTATAATTATAAATCCTCTCACGCTCTAAGTCTTGATGGAAAGTATCATCAAAGCGTGCCTAGCTGAGGCTTGCAATTTAATCTCATACTCTACGATTGACATGCCATCTTGTTGAAAACTCTAAAACTCAACCCTCTTTCTTTCCCTCTCATTACGTGAAACAAACTTATCTAGAAACATGGTAGAGGATGTGATCCATCTGACATACTATTATAATCTCTCCATCACCGCTTGGTAAGCCAGTCATCACTCAACTGGAACATCGTGTAATCAATTCCATGAGACTCAACTAATCTAGGCTATGCAATCTACATACAGGAATTATAAATATATGACCATCATTATCAAGTCACCCATATAGGTTAAAGGATTCACAATCTTTAACCTTCTGAATAGTTTTTGCTTATAAATGATCATGGAAGGCATATAAGCCAATTGTGATGCAACACCTAGCAATGCAATGTTAGCTAATTGAGGAACTATAATAGAAGAGTTTGAAAATGTGGAGCAACTATTTGATCTGGAGTCTGACTCTAAAATGTGTGTGTGAGCTATCAGAGGTGACAGACAATATTCCCGACAGAGCCATCCCTCGTAGGAGTCCTAGCATATGAACCAAGGTACCTTAAAGCATTAAGGTAATAAAGTCGGGCAAATCCTGAGTTGGTCCATATTCCTCAACTTGATCTGGTACATGAAAATTTGTTAAGAGTTATTTGCCAAAAAAATTGTCATTTTGAGTTTTCTTCTAAAGATTTCTATTTTTTAAAGACCTTTATACGATTACGTAAGGGCAATATATACATATTTGTTTATTTTTTTTCAAATCAATTATTCTTTCCAAAGAATTATCTGAGCTACTAATCTAATATTCCAGAATAAGAGTTACTTTGATTATCATTTACACATAGATGGTTTTTTTGCCTATACTACACCTTTTGTTATGCCTTTACAAAACAAGGGTGGAGCGCGGGCGGAGCAGGCACAACGACACAGGGGCGGCGAGAAGGGGGGGAGTGGGGGGAGCAAAGGTGGACGGGGAGGAACGAGAGGGCGGAAAAAGGCGTGGGAGGGACAGAGGGGAAAAAAAGGGGAGGAGAGAGAGAGAGAGAGAGAGAGAGAGAGAGGAGAGAATTATATATATATATATATAGATATATATTATAATATATCTATCTATTTACTTGGCATGTTCTTTTGGATGTATTACATCATTTATCATCTATATATTTATTATAATAGTAATATATATATATTATATATATTATATGATTTTTAACGAGGATTATTTCACTTGTTTGAAATTAAAGACAATCCATATTTAACTCGAATTTCATAGGGTCAAAATTGAGTGTCAATACCCCAAAAACCTCAAAAAGCTAACATAAGCTTGGAAAAGAAGGAGGAAGAGATTTATAGTGCAAGGACGGCGATAGATGGCAAATTCATGGACAAATACAACGTCATGAGGTTCGGAAAAAAGAAGTGGAGCCATAATTTCGTGCAGATGCTTGGCGCCCAGGTAGACTAGGTATGTTTTATTGAGTAGTAGTAAATATGTGATTCACCGTGTAGTATACTAGTAATTGATGGTAGAATTCATGCGTAGGTTTTCGTGCACTGAAAAAGAAAAAGTCGTACATGTAATCTTAGTTATTCCATCCGAATTGTACCTTATGGAGAAGGCTAATCACGTGAATCAAGGTAGGTGATGGTTGATTCTTGTTGTATGATGTATGTTGGCAATTACTTTGTTGTAGTGCATAATTATGAGAATGTTGCACTATTGATCTCGCATAATATAAATGAGTGTAAATGTATAATTATATGCCACGAATCAACGCTTTATTATATGATTATAATAATGCACATTGTGATTGTGATTGTTGAATGGCGTGTTAGTGTAACACCCCAAAAAAAATTCAAACTAAGAATCGAACAGTTCATTGTAGTGAGCAAGATTTTACCAATTAATTTAAAAATTAATAATTATTAAGGTAAGTTCACTAGATTGAGCACCAAGAGTTCCAAAAAGAGTTAAATTGGAAATAGCAAAATCTAAAATTTTGCAAGTTAGACGTGTGAGTTGGGGAAAAAGTCAAACGCCATAACTCCTTTTCTACAAGATGCGTAGGTGTGATAAAGTTATATGAGAAAGATATTTGAATTATATTTCTATAGCCACTTATTTTTCTAAGTTTTGAGTTTGGATGAGTGCGATGTGACCTTTTGAAGTTAGGTTGTCCAGGTAAGGAAAGTTAGCCGAAAATAGTGAGGGGTATTTTGGTCCTTTCCTTACTCAATCAGATTTAATTCGCTTTTAAAAATATTTTAGGGGTTTAATATTTATAGTTTAAGTTTAATAATCCTAATATACACCAAAGATTTTAGTTGAGAGTTCAAGCAAAGGAAAAAAGAGATAAGAAGAGAAAAGAGGAAATGATGAAGGTGTTCGTCGGCGTTCTTAAGTTTAGTTTTGGATTTTCACCATGGGCTTTATCCCTAAGAGTCATTTAAGCTTCAATAGTTTTGGATCTGTTCACCCACACGCTAAACATGTTATTTTCAGCGTAATTTCATTCTAAAAAAGTTTAAGGATTAAAGTTCTTGATATGTGTTCTTAAGGTTAATTATTGATCTTGTCTTGTTGGGATTTTGATGATTTCTTAAGATGAAAGTGAATTTTTGGAGTGTTTTTTCAGTTTATTACTGTTTACTTAGGTTGGGTAATTGAATCTAAGGAAAACTGGAGAAAATAAATCGACTATAAGAGATTTAGGGTCAAAAAACGAGAGGCAAAATTCGCAAAAACCATGCCTGGGGAGATGCTGGGGCGCGCACCAGTAGTACGCCCAAATGCACTCTATGATTTTATGGGTTGGCACCCCGCACCCGGGACGCTCCAGGGTCTCCTGCCCCATTCTTAGTCCGTCGGTTATCCTGTTTGAGCTCATTTAAAATGTATCTTCACTCCTTTTGATTCTAAACACTTTAAATTACTTCTAAACACTTAGAAATCATTCATAACCTGAATTATAACCTTGATTAATACTTTCAAATCCAAGTAAAGTTAAGATAAGTTTGAGAGTTCACTTAACCTTTTGAGAGGTCCCTTGCAGGTCTTTTGAGGAGCCTTCTACCAAATTCTAGTTAAACTTATTCAAAACGCCAGAGTAAGTGACAATGAGAGTGAGTATAATGCATTCATGATTCTACAATATCACATATATCCTTCATATCATGAACCATAACTCTTGAATTCGTAATTCACATTCAAGAGAGAGTTATGAGTAGGGTTCAAGTAAGACTTTGAGTTAAATTATGAATTCTTTGAAATCTATCATTGATTTGAACTAAGTTTTAAGGAAGCAAGTAAGAGAATGAGAATATTTGTATACATGAGTTCCATCTAGTTACATAGACCTTCGAGTCGAGTCAAGTTGAGTCGTTTATGCCCATTAACTTCCGCATGATCTCCATAAATTGAGTATCATTGAAAGTCGTTACTGTAAGTTCTATGTCTTGAGTTTTGAGTTCCTTATTCCTTTTTAGATTATATTTCTAATCACGGGACTATTACATGTTACCCACGAAGTACTACAATCGAATTGTTCATGCCCATAATTCCTCATGAACCCTATAAGTCGAAAAAATAGTGAAATAAGAAGTGTCTTCGAATCCTTAAGTTGAGTAGTTCATGCTCATAATTTCCGCATGAACCCTCCAAGTTGAGCATCATGAAATCATGCATAAATATAATATCATGAACCTTAAAACCATAATCCAATTCAAGGAAATTTAAGATCAAAGTCAAAGAAGTTAAGAGTTAAATCTAGCAGTTAAGAAGTAAGTCAAAGCAAAGTTTCTTAAATTTTCAAGAATCTTATTTAAACGTTTTAAATTCGTTTTAAGGCTAAAGTTTTGAGTTAAAGTAAAGAGCAAAAGTTGAAGTCTTTCTTCAAGAAATAAAATGGAACTAAATAATCTTTAAGATTTGATTTAAGATCAAAAATTTCAAGTTAAGCAAAGAGTAAAGATTTGAGTTCATTTCTCAAAAGCTTTAAGGAAATAAGTATTCCCTAAGAGTTAAAAATATGTTTTCACATTTTGAGCAAGAAAGGAAGCTAGACTTCCAACAGAGCCTTTGGCTTGTTTTTTGTAAAGATGAAAATATGATTTCCAAGAGACATTTTAAAGCTAAGTTTGAGTAATTACCTTAAACCAGAAAAGAAGTTTTAAAACATATGATCTAGGTATTTTGGGATTAGTATTGAGTACCGATATGGGAAAGCAAGTTCAGATTAACTCAAGCCCCCATAAACCATGTAGCTAATATGGACAAAAGAAGGATCATAATGTTTAGATGATTCCTTAGTGCTTTTTGCATTGACTAGTCGATCCACTTAGTAGTTCAGGTTTATACATTATGGCAAGGCTCTAGGCGGTTCTCTTGAAAAGTGAGGGTTAAAAAAAGACGTGTATCATTTCTTAGGCTTCAAGTGACGGTTGTCTGTTTGAAGCAAGATCCAATAGAAAACTATCTTACTTTTTATTCAAGTAAATTGAGTTTGTTCTTGCATTTTTTTTTGAGAACTAAGTGCTTTTACTACCTTATAAAGCTTCCCCCAATATTGATGCCTATTCTGTTGTATATGAGTAGATTATCCGAGAGAATTATTCCATATCTTTGAGTGAATATGTATCCTTGAATACTTATGATGAATAAGTGAGTGCTTTGAGATTCCTGAGAAGATTCATGTTGAGAGAGGTAAGTATGTTTAAATATTTTTATCAAGTATCAAATTTATGTTATGCTTTAGAATTCCCCTTACATGCTCATACATTCCATTTATTGAGCCAATTGGCCTGTATTTTCTCATGATGGAGACACATGTATTATGGGTCTTCAATAGGAGCTTCGCTGATATATTCGAGATTCGAGTTAGCTATGGTGATCCTCCTTTCTTTCGGAGGATTTCATTTATTTTTTGGTTTAGTTAGGAGATCGTGGGTCTTGTCCCGACTTTCATCTTTATTAGTTAGAGGCTTCATAGATAGTCAGTTTAGTTAAGATATGTGTAGTCATTTTTTTATAATGTTTAAAGACTCATTAAGTTGCTTTTATGCGAGTTAATATATTTATTTTTACTCCAGAGTTTTTTATTTGAGTTAATGATTTGCATTTCAGTTTCATGAATTTTGTTCAGTTTTTAAGTTTTTGTATCCTTAAGTTAGTCTTCTGCTTGTAGTCATCCAGGATAAGGGTTCACTTGGGACCAACAATGATCTTCAAGTGCTGGTCACGTCTAGGGTATAGACTCGGGACGTGACAAACTTGGTATCAGATCACAGAGTTCAAAAGTCTTAGGGTTTTCATGAAGTCGTGTCAAGTAGGATTTTATTTATGATAGTGAGGGCCCCAAATCTGTAAATGAGGTACTACGAACATTTAAGGAAAATTTCCCTTCTTTCATACTCTTAATCATGCAAAAGAGCTAAGGCATAGATAAATATTCTAACTCGTGAATTATCATATTCATTTTACTACCCATCATATTAGAGGTGATTTAAAATTAAAGTTTAAAGATCCTTATCGATGAGTTGTTCTTAGCAAGATTCTTGAGAAAGTCATGAGACTCCAGAGGGGCTTGAGAGAAGCCCAAGAGTAAGTTAAGTGTTAAGTTTCATAGGAATGCACCCATATTCATTTGAATTGTGAATTTGAGTTAAAAGTGAGGTGTACTCTTTCATTTAAGCCTTGTTTCAGTTGAGTTCCTTTTTAAGAAGTATGCTTAAAGTTTGGGTATGATTTTCACCCGAGAGAGTAGCATGAGTTATGAGATCATGAGCAGTAGTAGTGAATGAGCCCAGAATAGTGATCAAGCAAGTTATGTTAATATAGTCATGCGCCTAGTAAATTATTAATAAAGAGTTTTCTTATGGGTAGACAAAGAAGTGAGGAGTTGTGAAGATTCCATCATAAGAGATAAAATGTATTGTACCTAGAAAGGAATTTGTGATAATGATTCTATGTGTTAGTAATGAACAAGTGTAAGTGGTGAATAGTAGGACAAGTGTATTCATGAAATGATATATCTAATATAGGCTTACGAATTTTGAATGAAAAACCTCATGGTATTCAGAGGATGATAGAGTAATTGAGATATAATGGGCAATAAATGAGTAAGTAGTACTTAAGTTGTGAAGTGGAATGTGATGGTAATTTGAGTGTCAGACCGAGAGGTATGGATTGAATAATTGTCATGAGGTCCTAGCGGACAAGTGTTTCTAAATTGCAATACTAGCAAATGTATGGTATAATAGGTGAGCAATTGCACTGACATTCACGTTTAGTAAGGAACATTAGTCTTGAGATTTGATATGGTAGAATTGTCATAGTGTAGGTGAGGAATTGAGATGTTACAGCAATATATGTGAGTATTACAAGTGAAAGACCCAAAACATTAGAAAAGGGCAGTTAAGTAAGTCACAAGATTAATAAGAGCATTAAGAGAATTTAGTCCATTTAGAGATAATGAAAAAGGTCCATAACTTTCAAGTGGAAGCTTTAGACCTAAGGGGGAGATAGAGATATGAGAAATCGAGTAAAATGTTGAGAATTTTTTAAGGAGTTGGCTAGTCGGAGTTCTTGGGGTTGTTAGATTACTAAGCTTGAATATGGTGATAAAGAGTAATAGTTTTGGGATGTGATTCCCTATAGGGAGGTATGGAATATGAAATTAAAGATTTGAGTTAATATTGAATATATTATGAGCATACCATTATACACAAACCTTATTAAGAATGAACCATTCTATACCCATTACAGTCGTCATTCAAGGACGAATGATCCCAATGGGGAGATACTATAACACCTCAAAAAAGAAGTTTCAAACTAAGACTTGAACCGTTCATCTTAATGAGCGAGATTTTACCAAGAAATTAAAATTTTATGAAGTATTAAGGTAAGTTCACTAGATTTAGCACCAAGAGTTCCAAAAAGAATTAAATTGGAAATAGCAAAATCTGAATTTTTGCAAGTTAAGCTAAGTATGAGTTTTAGGTCAATTTAAAATTACCACAACTCCTTGCACAGGATGACCTAGGTGTAATACGATATGCCATAGGAAATATAGTTGAATTATCTTTCCAAATCTGCCTATTTTTCTAAGTTTTGAGTTTGGATGAGTGAGTATGACCTTTTGAAGTTAGGTTGTCCAGTTAAGAAAAGTTAGCTGAAAATAGTGAGGGTATTTTGGTCTTTTTCTTACCCAATTAGATTTATTTAGTTTTTAGTAATATTTTTGGGGCATAATACTTTCGATTCAGTTTTATCCTAATATACGCCTAGGATTTTAGTTGAGAGTTCAAGAAGAGGCACGAAGAGAAAAGAGAAGAAAGAGGAAATGATGAAGGCGTTCCTCGGCGTTCTTGAGTATAGTTGCGAATTTTTGTCATGGGTTTAATACCTAAGAGGTATGTAAGTTCCATCGTGGTTATTTAATCACCCACATGCCAAACCTATTGTTTCAGCTTTAATTTCATTCTCAAAAGTTCAGGGTTTTCAAGTCTTGATAGATGTCTTGATATCCTTATAGATATATATTGTTAGGTTTTGATTATTCTTGAGATTGAAATATTTTTTGAGAGAGTGTTTTGAGTTCATTAGGTTTACTTATGTCGGGGTATTGTATCTAAGGAAAACTTGAGAAAATAAATCGATTAAAATTGATTTAGGATCATAAAATAAGAGGCAAAATTCGCAAAATCAATGCCTGGGCGCCCAAATTCACACTCTAATGCTAGGGGCTAGTGCCTCGCGCCCGGAATGCGACGGGGTCGCCTTCCCCCCTCCTAGTCTGTCGGTTTTCCCGTTTGAGCTCATTTAAAGGGTATATTCACTCCTTTGATTCTAAAAACTTTAAACTACTTCTAAACACTTAGAAATCATTTATAACATGAATTATAACCTTAAATTAATGTCAAATTCAAGGTAAATTTAAGATTAAGTTTTTTGAGTTCTTCCAAAACCTTTTGTGAGAGTCTCTCTGATTCCTTTTGATGAGCCTTCTACAACTTCTAGGAAGTTAGCATGAGAGTGAGTATAATGTATTCATGAGTCTACAATATCACCTTGATCCTTCATATCATGAACCATAACTCTTGAATTCATAATTCACATTCAAGAGAGAGTTATGAGTAGAGTTCAATTATGAATTCTTTGAGATGCATCATTTATATGAACTAAGTTTTGAGGAAGTAAGTAAGAGAATGATAAGATATGTATACAGGAGTTCCATCTTGTTACTTAAACCTTCAAGTCGAGTCGAGTCATTCATGCCCATAACTTCCACATGAGCTCCATAAATTGGGTATCATTGAGAGGAGTAGTATCTCTAAGTTCTAAGTGTTCAGTATTGAGTTCCTTATTCCTTTTGAGATTATATTTCTAATAGTGTAAATATTACATGTTACCCATGAAGTCCTTTAGTTAAATTGTTCATGCCCATAATTCCGCATGAACCCTACAAGTCAAAAAATCTTGATATAAGAAGTGTCTTCTAGTCCTTGAGTTAAGTAGTTAATGCTCATAATTTCCGTATGAACACTCCAAGTTGAACAACATTAAATCATCCATAAATATGATATCATGAAACTTGAATCCATAATCCAATTCAAGGAAAGTTAAGATCAAAGTCAAAGAAGTTAAGTGTTAAGTTTAGAAGCAAATTTTTCTTAAAGTTTCAAGAGTCTTGTTTAAACATTTTAACTTCGTTTTAAGGCTCAAGTTTTGAGTTAAATCAAAGAGTAAAAGTTGAAGTCTTTCCTTCAAGAAATATAAGGGATTTCAATATTCCCTAAGAGTTGATTTATGATCAAATGTTTCAAGTTAAGCAAAGAGTAAATATTTGAGTTCATTTCTCTAAAGTTATAAGGGAACTAAGTATTCTCTAAGAGTTACAAATGGTTCACATTTTGAGCAAGAAAAGAAGCTAGACTTGCAACATATCCTATGACTAGTTTTAGTATAGAGAAACTATGATTTCTAAGAAAGGTGTTAAATCTATGTTTGAGAAATTACCTCAAACCAGAGAAGAATTTCTTTTTAAAACATATGAGCTAAGTATTTTGGATGTAGTATTAAGCACTGATATGGGGGTGCGATTCAGATTAACTCAAGCCCCATAAACAATAATGTAGACAACATTGACAAAGGAAGGGTCATACTTTTTACAGATTTCCTTATTACTTTTTAGCATAGGCTAGTGGATCCACTTACAACGGAAAGGTATAGGATGATCCTCTTGCAACGAAAGGTAAGTATGTTGTCATTTTTTTTATCATGTATCAAAATTATGTTATGCTTTAGAGTTCCCCTTACATACTCGTACATCCTACGTACTAAGCTAATTGGCCTAAATTTTTTAATGATGCATACACATGTATTCAGGTTATTCAATAGGATCTTCGTTAATACATCCGAGATTTGGGTTAGCTATGGTGAACCTCCTTTCTTCTAGAGAATTTCATTTACTTTTCAGATTAATTAGGAGGTCGCGGGTCTTGTCCCAACTTCCATATTTATTAGTTAGAGGCTTCATAAATAGTCAGTTTAGTTAAGAAGTCTGTACTATTTATTTATTTTATTAAATATTTTAAAGACTTAAGTTGCCTATTTTACGGTGAGTTTAATAAATCATTTTATTCAGAGTTTTCATTTGAGTTAAAGGTTTGTATTTCAGTTTCATGAATTTTGTTCAATTTTTAAGCTTTTGTATACTTAAGTTAGTCTTCCGCTTGTATTCATCCAAGATGAGGGTTCGCTCGGTAACCCACAAAGGTATTTGAGTATCGTGCATGTCTAGGGTGTAGACTCATTTCATGATAGTTATGTTCCAACACTCTAACTTAGATCAAGTGTCACATTCTGGCAAATATATGGGATCGAGTGTCACATCCGCCACACTAACGTGGAATGGGTACCATGTTGTTACACTAACAATTTGGGTATGGATTCCATGAGAGAACTATTGGCTTGTAATATATGCGTATTTATGTTATATTGAAAGTGTAGAATTGTACATTGCTTTTGAAACTATTTGAGTGAATAGTAACTATATATAAGCGTATTAATGTGGTGTTCTTCTGTGATGGAATCTTATTTTTTGATGAACAACAAGGCTAAGCCCCAAATCGGAATAGGATATGGTGAGTGGAGATCAAGGGTCCTTGTGTTTCTATGTGTTTCTTGAAGAGATGGTGTAACAATCGAAATCAGTGGTTATATAAAAGCCAATCAAGACGGCGGCGGAGTGCGAGTCTCGAAACAAATTTTTGTCGAAACTTCACATTTCCCAACCTAGTCAAGATTTGGACAAATGCAGAGTACACCACACACGGTGGACGGACAATCTCTAATACTCCCCGCCGCGCTACGCAAGACGTGACATGATGAATCACGAGTAGAGATTTTATTGCATGAGGTAGTTACAAATCCACTTAAAGAACCGTGTGACTATACGCAATGGAATTGGTGCTCGTAGAAATCAATTCTCGAACATAAAAGGTAGTTTGCACTGAGCGTCGGTGTTCAGGGTGTCTTGTGAAATGGAATTTTAAATTCTTAATCAGTCATCGTCTCGTGCGCTTGAGCCGGGAGGATTTTTTCATACAGTTTGCACGCTGTGCACTCCCATGCTCCAGGGGGTGGGGTGTAGGAGGTTACGTGCTACTTAAATGGGTCGCGCGAGCCCTAAACTCGAAATGTCCCATTACTTCTGCGAAATTTTCAGTATTTTTCCGAATAAGGAACGGCCGTACGGCACCACCCCGTATTTCACCCTTTTGCGGCTCTTCCCGGTTAAGGTTTTTCCACTTTCCTCCTCGTTTTTCGAATTATAGAATGGTAAACAATAGGAAATTATGATTGGGGGGGGGGGGTTGAAATAGATTATATAGTGGAGATTAAACAACCATATATTAGATACTTGGGATCATGGGTATGATTTAGAGTCCATAAAATATTCTTTCATTTGGGTTCATTAGAGATTATGCAGCTGTTGATTCGCTGTATTGGTGAGGTTTGTAGCCTCGCACCCGCAATCCCAAGAAAAAGATCAAGTTTCTTAGGGTTTCAAGCTTGTTCTGAGATAGGTGATGGTAGTTATTTTATGATTGTGTGATGTATGCATGTTCTTGCTTCATAATGATTCTTGTATGTATATGAATATTGCATTTGTAGCACACTTGTTGTAAATGAGATAGATGAATAACTATATGCACACACGAACGCTACTCCTTGATTGTACTGACTGAGAGTATACTTGTGTTGTTAAGCGCGGCTTCCTGGTTGATGGATCAGTATTTCCACATTTACATAACTAACTCGATTAGATTTACCCGTCCAACCTTTAAAGAGGAGATCAGCATTGCTATGTTTCGGCAATAATATGGGATCGGGCTCATGTTCGGATATGCTACGTTTGGCTTTGGCAGCATCCATGAGGGGACCACTATTGCACCATAATTGTGTATATTGCGAATTGAGCAAGTGACATTATTCGGTGGACATGTTAATAATATTGTACTATGTTGATTATCATGCAACTGTAAATTATAATGTGTTGATTTTTCTTAACACGCGTACTTTGCTGGGATAGTCGTGGATCTACAGTTGGTGTGTGTACTGATTCTTACTTGCTCTTATATTTGTTGAGTACATGACATCTTAAGAGGTTTTTGATAGACCTCGCTTAGAAGATAGTGATCGTTTCTTTGAATTCAAGGATGAGTCAATTCTTCCGGGCTATTATGGAATTCTCTTTTGTCTATGTCCACCATTTTGGACTTAGACATTTGGTTTTAGTTAGTTCATTAGTTCATAATATTGGGGTTTAGACAACATCCCTTGTCCAGAGTTCGACTTGTTGAACTTGAGATGTTTTTTTACATTGACTTCACGCGTCCGCTAGCCCAGTACTTCACAATGTTAGTTTAGTATTGTTAGACCACTTTGTCAGGTGTGTTTATGGCGAATCTATTCTTTTGTGGTGTGTTATTTGATTTTCGTACCTTAAATTCTTTAGTTTTTAGATTAGTTGGTTTGGGTTGTAGTAGTGGTTCTCTCATTCGAGGGTTAGTATGGGTGTCAATCACGACGGTCTAGGTTGTGACAAAGTTCATATTGAAACCTAGATTCATTGATCTCGATGTACAAACATGAGTCAAGAAGAGCCTTGCGGAATGGTGTGGGGATGGCTTTACGTTTCTTCGAGAGGATATAAGACTTTAGAAAATATCTCTATTTTTCTCATGTCTCCTTTCCACCATGCTATAAGCTTGCATTTTAAATTGGCATCTAACATCTTCAACTTTTAAAGGAAGATCGTTAGTACTACATACAAACATGTAAGGCTGCCGCCAGAACTCCACCCAATTTCACAGTGAGGAACCATGCAGACCCGTGAGAGGTCTGCACAGTAAAGGCCAGCGCGGTAGAGGAGAGCTAAGGGTTAGCACAGAGCTGGAGAGTAGCGTCGTTGGGGAGAAGATCTGATGGAATGCTCCTATAAATGGCAACCATCATGAACATGATGAGAAGATAGAAGAGGATATAAGGTTGGGGATGTTGAGGATGTTGGACAAGAGGAAGAGGTGCCAGCGGAAACATAGGTTGTTCCTCCCATCAACCCAGTGTTAGCTCAAAAAATTATGTCGTTCTTGAAGGGGTTGGTTTGTCCTATAGTGCTTCCTTCTTTTCTAGCAACTCAAGCTCCCACCGATCTTCTATTGTTAGCATCACTCCTAAGGTCGGTGGAAATGTAGGTACTGATATCTTATTCCGTCTATTGTTGGTATTTGTTATGACTTGTAATGTGGATGGCATTTCGACCAAGTTTTTGAAGCTAAAGCCTCGGGTATTTCTTGGTTATGAGAATGAGAATGCTTATGAGTTTGTCTTAGATTTTTATGAGAGGATTCATAAATTGGGTATTTTTCATCAACATGGAGTTGAGTTTGTGTCCTTCAAACTTCAAGGTGAGACCAAGCAGTGGTGGAGAGATTATATGGAGTGCAGATCTTCTACGTTACCTGCACTTACTTGTATCCATTTTGATGCTCTATTACTAGTTTAATATGTGCCTAGAACTTGAGGAATCATAATAAAGATGAATTTATGGCTTTGGAACGAGGTGATATGTTCGTGGTTGCTTATGAGGCAAAGTTCCATGCTCTATCTAGAAAAGGATCTATATATTTATTAAGGGACTGAATTTTGAGTTGCAAGTATTATCTGTTCATATAAATTCGACATGGAAGATTTTTAATGAGGTGACAAATTATGTTAAGAGGTGGAGGGGTGAGGCAAGACAGTTAGGCAAATTATGGGATTTCAAACTTGGAAAAAAGGGCCAACATTTCAGGCAACTTTCAAAGTTCTTACTCTAGAGGTTCAGGGAGGCCAACTCTGCCAGCCAAGCCAATAAAATTTGTCATGCCCGCCTCTACATGTAACTACTCGGGAACTCCACCTTATAATTTATCGAATAGCTAGGGAGTCATGCCTTCAATGGGCTTTAGACCATCTACTGATCGTACTTGCTAAAAATTTGGAGAACTAGATATTGAGGAGATATTTCCCCTATCCACATGTGTTTAATTCTGCACAGAAGTCTTCTAGAGTAGTGGTACCCACCAGAAATGATAATAAAAATAAACAACAAAATTAATGGTAAAGGCGTACAGGTGGGGAATGACGGTAAATTAGTAGGCCCCCTGGGGAGGTAGAGGAAAGTCACGCGGTAGGGGAAACAAACACAAGGCGAGAATGTGTAGGTTATTACGATGATAAGGCTCAATGTTATGCTCTAAAAGGACTTGAAGCAGAAGAGCAAAGATAGTGGGGAAGAAAAGGTAAATATTATTGTAGGTGAGAAAAGTTGGAAATAATTTATTGGGAACGGGAATCTAGGGGGGAGGAGGGTCTAGTCCGGGGAGGATCTATTTATTATTATGTGTCCGTAAAATTTTCCTCAGAAATTTATATGATTTTTGATAATCTTGATGCCCCTATTCATGTTTCTACCGCAGTTGGAGAGTCTGTCATAGTTACCCATGTCTATCTTGCTTGTCCTATTTTATTTATGGGATTTCAAACTTGGACTGATTTGGTAATTTTTTATATGACTTTGACATAATCTTAGGCATGAATTGGTTGTCCACCTATTATGTTGTGCTTAATTGTAATACTAAGATTGTAACTCTATAAATTCTGGGAAGGGAAAAATTAAAGTTGAAATGGGTGTACAAGTCTAAGCAAGCTAAGATTATATCCTCTGTTCGGGCCAGTAAATTAGTATAGCAGGGTTGTTTAGCTTATTTGTCTCATATTAGGGATGTTGAGATTGAGGCTCCATCTATTGAGTCTATTTCTTTGGTGTCTGAATTTAGTGAAGTGTTTCCCAATGACTTGCATGGTATGCCTTCGGATAGAGATATAAACTTTTTCATTGACTTAGAACCTGGTAAGCGTCCCATTTCCATCCCTCCAGATCGCATGGCTCCAGCAGAATTGAGAGAGATTAAGACTCAAATCGGAGGACTTCTTGATAAGAGATTTATTCATCCTAGTGCTTCCCCAATGGGGTGCTGCAGTTATTTTTTGTGTAAAATAAGGATGGTAGTTTGAGAATGTGTATAAATTATCGGAAACTAACGAGGGCCACTATTTAAAACGTGAAGATACCTAATTCAATACTTATGACACTCAAAGCGATTAATGAGGGCATATTGATTATAATCTAGTAGAGGGATTATATTCATAACAAATAATTTTGTTAAGGATGTGAATCTTGCCCATTTAAACATTTATTTGATGTAAAAATTAGTAAGGCACGAAATTTGAACTTGTGATGGAAAGACCCTCGTAAATTATTTAAGCAAATAACCGACGAACTTTTCATGCATATAATATCCTCATACTAAAGGATGAAATAACAAGAATATTACAAACTTTCGAGTACTGAAATCAGTCGATTCCTGCTTCACACAAACATTCAAAACAAATAGTAAATTAATATATTACAAGACTGGGATTTACACACCCCAAAAAGAACAAAACACATAACCATACTTATATTACAACCCGTGGTGACACAATCAAATCAGTCCTCAAAATTTCATGTAAATATACAACATAGATCATGTACAAGTCCCAAAGTTTATACAAATTATCAATGCCTATATGCAAATGTGATCTTTCTTAAGGCTCTCAAAATCTCCATCTCTAATGACAAGCTTCATGCATCTCTTAGGCATTCCCTACGACAGAAACAACTATCGCTAAGCATATAGCTTAGTGGTACAAAAACCATAGGTTCGGGAGCACTCAGATTCACTAAGCTACCTTTCTCAAGTTATGGTCATCACAATTGGAACATACTAAAGTAAACAAAATATATAATAAGAGTATCAAGTTCAATATTTAAAGATCTAAATGTCAAGAACACTCATAGCTCTATTTTCCAAGAGATTCAATAACAAGGCTCGCCCAATATGTACATCATGTGGTCAAACAAAGCACAAACAGGTATCAAGAAGGGGTGACACCCTGTATGAAAAAGTGTCGGATCCCAATAAGCAAGAGAACCAAGAACTATAGTAAAAATGGATTAATCAAGAGAACCAAGAACTATAGTAAAAATGGATTTCCATTTCGTACTTAAAATGGACAAGTTCCATTCTCAAGACGAACTAAAAATCCTGAGTCAAGATGGAAAATGATCAGAATCAAGAGGCATACCAATAGTGACAAAGTCACATCCAAATCCACAAGAAGGACAAATAGAGTGCCAAGTGATCAAACAATCCATACAAGTGGGCGAGTTACTAAGTATCCTTAATGTCTTAAAGGATAACAACACGACAATGCAAAGTGACAAGAGATAGCCAAGGTACCAAGATAAACTTTCAGATAAACCAATAGGTAAAAGAGTACAAGTACAAGTTTATATATTAACCTGAGTGCTTTAGCATAGAAACAGTTCAACATAACTTCGCGAGTTCAAACAATAGATCAACCAATGTATCAAGGTCTTCAAATTGTAACAAGTATATAAAACCTTAAACATACAGTTAAATAACTTCTTTAATTCATAGTATTTTAATACTATTGATGTAAACCAAGATTATCATCACAAATAAGCTTAGCTTGTACAAATACGACTATGCTCCCAAACAATATTTTTAGTCAGTCTAGTACATCATGTTGCAACTTAGATTTTAAAAGGACAACAACAAAACTAGACTTTATAACCTTCATGAAAGATATAGGTACCTTTCTTAAAGTTTCCAAACAATAAGAACCACCACAAATATATTTGTAAAACATATATACAAAACAAGTAACCATTGTCATACTGATTCTAAGTTGAAATCTTGAAGGAAATGGTTCTATGTTGTGTCCTCTATTTCAAATTCATAATAGATAATAGAGTTACACAAAACACAGAGTTTTAAGAAATACCAAACTATCTTCCAATAATTTATCAACTGTAAAATAAGGGTCTATGAAACAAGATATGCTTTAAATACCCCAACAAACCAAAATTAGAAGAACCACAAAATTTACCAACTGACCCAAAGAGAAGAAGTTGTACTCGAATTCTATCCAAAAGGTCAAATTTTTCCGCTTGTGATTTTGAAGAACAATCTGTTTATATATGTTTATAAGGTTCTAAGACTTGAGGAAAATGAATTTACTAAAGGAGATGTGAAAATATATAATCACAAAAGTGATGTTTATCACTTGTACAGTTGTTCTGCAGATCTGATTCCCAAATAAAAGTGTGTTGCCCAAAATTCATACATATACATCTATATGTATATACCTGATACCAAAACTTTCAATTTATATGTTACTCTGATTAGAAAATTATATAAATGACCCCATACAATACCTTAAATTACGATCACAATTGTGTTAAGTAAGGTTGCAAATATCACAATATTTCAAGCTCCCAAATAAGAATAAAACACATTCTAGTAATTAAGAAATGGTGTATGGACATGATTATGTTGGTCTAGTATTTTAGGGGTGTTACAAGTATCCTTTGCCTTGAATAGATTATCTCTTTGACTAATCGCTAGGGGTGAAAATTTTCTCTAAGATTGTTTTAATATCCGTGTTACCATGAAGAAAAATTAGACCGAAATATGTGCCTAAGACAACTTTTAGAACTCGTTATGGGCACTATCAGTTTTTGGTTATATCTTTGGATTGACCAATGCGCCTGCAGCGTTCATGAGTTTAATGAATGGGTTGTTGAAGCCATTTCTTGATTATTTTGTCATAGTCTTTATTGATGACATTTTGGTTTATTTAAAAGGTTAGGAAGAGCACGCCAACCATCTTCTTATTGTTTTGGATATTTTTGGGAAACATAGGTTGAATGCTTAATTTTCTAAGTGTCAATTTCGGTTGACTTCTGTTACATTTTGGGGGCATGTAGTTGCAAAAGAATGGGTAATCGTAGATTCTAAAAAAATTTAGGCAATTAAGAATTGCATTCGGCCTAGTTATGTTACAGAAGTTAGGAGTTTTGTGGGACTCACTAGCTATTAGTGTCGCTTTGTGAAGAACTTTTTTTCCATTGCCACTCACTTGACTAATTTGACTAAAAAGGAAATATCATTTGAATGGATTGAAAAGTGTGAGGATAGCCTCCAAAATTTCAAGACTCTCTTGACCACCATACCTATCCTAGCATTACCAGTAGAAGGTAAGGATTTTAATGTTTATTATGATGCTTCACATTTTGATTTGGGTGTTGTGCTAATGTAGAATAAGAATGTTATAGATTATACCTCGCGTCAATTGAAGGTGCATGAGACGAATTATCCAATGCATGATTTGGAATTGGCACAAATAGTGATTGTTTTTAAGATTTGGCGGCATTACCTCTATGGTGTTAAGATTGAGATGTTTACTATTCATCGTAGTTTTAAGCATGTGTTCACTCAAAAGTATCTAAATTTGAGACAAAAAAGATGGATGGAGTTACTTAAAGATTATGATGTGACCATTCAATTTTTATACCATCCGAGTAAGGCTAATGTCGTAGCAGACACTTAGAGTCGGAAAGCAGTGAGCATGGGTAGTCTAGCTCGCTTGAGCATAACCAAATGACCTTTGTCTAAAGAAATTCAGACCTTAGAGTATAAATTCATGCAATTAGGTATCTTAGAGATAAGTGGGGTGTTAGCTTGCATTAAAGTGAAGGCCACATTCCTTGTAGAGATCAAGGCCAAACAATTTGAAGATGAATATTTGGAGGAGCTTAGAAAGACGATTGGAATTCATAAGTTAGAAGAGACAACTCTTGATGCCAATGGTGTTCTCAATTTTAAAGGAAGAATATGTGTTCCTAATGTAGATAACTTAATTCAGAAATTATTGGCAGAGTCTCATGGTTCTTGATAATTTATTCGTCTAGGTTTGACCAAGATGTATAGAGATCTGAAGCAAATTTGTTGGTGACCGGGCATGAAGAAATACATACCGTAATTTGTGTTGAAGTATTCAAAGTTGTCAACAAGTGAAGTATGAAAATCAAAGGCCTGCGAGTTTTCTTCAAAGAATGTCAATTCGGAATATAAAAGTGGAAAGGTACAATAGCATTTTTGTAGTGTTGGAATCTTCCCATGACCTCGGGAATGTTGATTGTTATTATGGCTAGTGCGTTTGATAGATTGGCATAATCAACCCAGTTATTTCGGTAAGAATAGATTATAATGCTAAACAATTGGCTAAGGTGTACTGAAAGAGATAATAAGGTTTCATAGGGTTCCCCTTTCTATCATCTCAGATTGTGGAACTTAATTCACTTCAATGTTTTAGAGGAAATTGCATGATGAATTGGGCACACAAATCAGTTGTAGTACAACCTTCAATCCACAGACAAATGAGTAGTCAGAGAGGACTATTCAAGTGTTAAAAGACATGTTGAGGGCATGTGTGATTGATTTAGGAGGGCATTGAGATAAATTCTTACCCTTGTGTTAATTCTCTTATAATAATAGTTATCACTCCAATATAGATATGGAACCATTTGATGTACTTTATGGGAGGGGATGTAGATCACCCATAGGACAGTTTGTGGCTATAGATGTGAAATCTTTGGGGGGTGATTTAGTGAAGGATGATAAAATTAAAGTTAGGAGTATTCAAGATAAGTTTCTAGAAGCCCAGAGTAGACAGAAGAAGTATGAGAACCATAAGCTAAGATACATGGCGTTTTAATCCAGTTAAAATGTTCTTCTTAAAGTATCACCCATTAAAGAAGTGATGATATTCGGTAAGAAAGTAAGCAAAGTCCTAGGTACATTGGTCCCTTTGAGATTTGTAAGTGTGGGGCTAGTAGAGTATAGATTGGCTTTACCTCTTAATCTACCGAGTGTTTATTTGGCATTTCATGTGTTCATATTAAAGTGGTATCATGGTGACGGGGATTATATCATTAAGTGGGACTCATTTATGTCAGATAAGGACATCCTATATGAGTAGAAACCGATTGCAATTCTTTATCATGATGTGTGCAAGTTGAGGAGCAAGGAGATTAAGTTCATGAAAGTTCAATGGAAGCCTCGCCTAGTTGAGGATGCTTCTTGGAAAACCGAGAGGGATGTGCATAATATCTAACTCAATTGTTCATCAATTCAGACATTGCTTAATTCCTTCAGTATCGTATATTTCCTATTTTTGTCACATGGGGATGAGTGATGGGTAAATTGGTATCTATTGTAACGATAGAGTTCCTTCATTTAAAAAAAGCTAATGGGGAAAAAATTAAGGGTTGGAAAATTTTTCCATAAATTTTTTCCGTAGTAACTTGGAATTTCCCAACCTAGTCCAGATTTGGAGAAATTCCGAGTCATTAAGGTGTTGGGAAATCTTGTAGAAATAGGGTGAATCATTTATGATTTTGATACATGTACTACTTTACGAAATTGAATTTAGGCAAGAAAAACTCAAGATCGATCTTAACGTAAAGGGTATTTTTGAGTGTCGTAGGTCAGAGGTATGTTGTGAAATGAGAATTTTGGAATTCGTTAATTAGATCATTGTATCGTGTAACTCGCCTAGGTGGGAGATTTTGCCGCTTTGGTGGAGCCGCTACAGCGGGGTGAGGGTCGCTCTGGCAGGCTCGACGCGAGTTAATGTCGTTAAAAACCTCAAAATAACCTTATTGTGCACTTATTGTCTTTTTGAGCTAAGGAATGAACGACGGGCGACTCCTACTCATTTTTCACCATTTTTGAGTCTAAAGGTAAGTTTTTCACTCCCCAACCCTATTTTTAAATCCGTAAAAAGTAATAGAATGGGAAATTAATGATGTGGGAGGGTTTTGATATAGATTCTATGGTGGAAACAACCTTATATTAGACTTGAGATCATAGGTATGATCCAGGGTTCATAGAATTGTTATAGTTTTGGGTAATTACTGATTGTTTGTTGATTCCATGTTATTAAGATGGTTTGTAGACGAAGAACAAGAGGAACAAATCTGGACAACAAAGGATCAAGTTTATTTTGATTTCAAGTTTGTTTCAAGGTAAACGATGGTTATGATTCTAGAAATTGTGTGATTTATCCATGTTCCTTCTTCATTATGATACAGGTATGTTTATGAATGTTTCATTATTGATCACACTTATTGTAAATGAGATAGCTGAATGACTATAGGTCATGAATCATTTCTTCACTGTATGACTTTAGAGTATATTTTTGCTTGTGATTGTGGTGTATTGATAGATTAGATTACAATGTTCCCGGGTGTAACAAACTTGGATTGGATAGCCACGTTCTTGCATAAAAATGGGATCGAATTGCCATGTTCCGACATAACTATGGGATCGGGTACCATTTTTCGATATGCTAACAATTTGGGTTTGTGTTACTAGAGAGGACCAACTATTTGACATAATTGTGTATATTGAGAATTGTGAAGTTGATCATTGTTCGTAAATGTGAAATATTATATTGTATCGATATGAAGTGATTATTTTAACTATTGTACCTGCTTATATTTAATTAGTGGGGACGGATCGCCATGTGATCCTACCAGTAAACTATGGTTGTATATTGATTCTGTACTTGCTCTTATTTTTGTTGAGTATTGGGCATCTTCAATCGGCTATTGGCGGACCTAGCTAAAAAATCGCTTATCATCAATTGTAATTCAAGGGTGAGCTAATTGTTCAGGGCTACCATGGAATTTTCTTTCGTCGATGTCCACCATTTTGGAACTTAGACATTTGATTTTAGTTAGTTTATTAGTTCATTAGGTTGGGGTTGCATATCTTCTTGTTTAGACTCGTTGAACTTTAGATGTTTTGTTACATTGACTTTCAGGTTCTAGGAACTACTTCCTTAATATTAGTTTATTATTGTTAGACCTTTTTTAGAGTTTATGGGAAATATATTTCTTTCCTTAATATTTGATTTGTTTTGTATCCTTAAATGCTTTAGTTTTTAGATTACTTGCTTGTTTTGGTTAAGTAGTGGTTCTCCCGCCCGAGGATTAGTGTGAGTGGCAATCACGGCGGTTTTGATTGTGATAGATGGTCAAAAGTGGTGACTGCTAAGTACATGGGGTGATGATGGGTTGCAAGTACTAAGTAATTAGATACTACTCTGGTAGGTAAATTGTACAAGAATGGTTATAAGCCTTGATAGAGTGAATTATAAGTCAAAGGTTGAGTGGGTTGGTGGAATGAGTGAGGGTGTGCCATTAATTTTGGTAGTAGTTATTTCTCAAATTTCGTTTAAGGGACCAAATGATTAAGTATGCCCAAGAATGGAGAAGGTAAGGGTTAGAATCTCTATAGCATTTGGGAAATGATAAAGGTGGAAGAATGAATACTATTATCGCATGTTTCATTCTAGTCAATTTCTTATATTATGTGATGGACATCGGGTTGACCGATGATATCTACTAGTACCTGTGGTTGTACTAATACTACTCTTGCTCGGCCTTTTTGGGCATAGTATGATTGCAGGATCAGTGACAATTCATAGGTGAAGACGAAGATAATATCCAACAGGTTTTATTCTTCTTTTTCGCAAGGTGGGAGCTGCATCATTTATTATTTTGTTATACCCTTTTAATCTTAGTAGATTTTGTACCTATTAAGACTAGATCCACGAGTGTTATTTACTTTACAAGTCTTAACCCATTTTCTAGTCAAAACTCTTATTTTTAAAAAATATTTTGGATGCTAACTGTTCTTGTGTTTTCTAAATTTTTTGAATTTTAAAACGTTTGGGAATTGAGGGTTTTCTTGCTTAGGTGTTAGAGTATGTGCCCGTACGTCCCGGTGGATTGGGAAGTAGAAAATTGGCATCAGGGCCTAGATTACCGGTCTACTTGTAGAAGAGAAAATATAGAGTAGATTTTTGTGTTGATGTACACATCGAATATTCAGGAAGGTACAAAGCATCGTAGGAAGTAAACTCGTTCTTTTCTCTTTTTTGTGCAAGTTGTCGCTTGTTTTATAAGTATAATTGAATTGGTATTTCCAGATTCCAATTGGTATCTCAACAAAGAAAACTGAATGTTGTAGCCTTGTCTAAAGGGGGAACAAAGAACAGGTAATAAGAACGGAAGGTTTCTAATGATATCTGGGCCCTAGGTGGTTTCCTTGTGTAATGATATGGATGATCAGCAATGGTAATCCATGGAACGAATTAACTAAAACATTGGACTTGTCACTGAGTTGTGACAGGAAACTGTGAATGTTACTTAGCTTCTAATTGTCTAAATTAAATGTTGGTGTGAAGAATGTGTTTTCTTGAATGCTATGATATAATTATGTGCACAATAAATGCTTGTCGGAAACTTAATATAGCACCATGATAGACTAAATATTTGAAACTGTGCAAGTTGTAACTGCTTAAGTTTCGTAAACTTTTTGTTGGAAATAAAATTCATGACTAAGTTTGCTGCAAGGGTTTAGATAATATGCAATGTCATTCGTAAAACAAAATTTGACTCTGTGCGGCAACTTTTTATAACGTATGAATGTATGGGCATATCCTAAGGATGTGCGTTTTTTTAGGCTAAAATTATGAGAATGAATTTTGGAATGTGTATCATTGGTTTGACTCAGGGTAGACATTGACTATCCTGACCAAGCGGATTACCCTAAATTGCTTAGTATAGCCTTAAAATCTATGGAAAATTTAAAAAGGGAAGAACCCCAAAAAATTATTGGCAGGGGTTCTCTCTCCGTTAGGGTGAGAATGTTTCCGCCAAGACAAGGTCGTCATTGCGAGATTTCTCCTACCACAGCGGGAAAAGGTGAGATAGAATCTTAACCTTATCTCCCATGTTTTCCCTAGTCATACATATGGAGCCCAAATTGTGTCTGACTATTCCATTTAATTATGCCAACACTCAGCAATAGAACAATAAGTTATAAACATTATCATTTAATATTAACGGGGGAAATCAGTTATAAACCAGAACCCATGTTCTTAAAAAGGGTAAGGAAAACAAAAGGGAAGGTGAATACCGTTCGTTACATGCCAATAAGGCCAAAAATCAAATTAAGGTCCATAGGAGTAGGAAATATCTCTCTTGGACCCTATGTCCTTGGGGGCTGTCTCTCCGTCCCATACATCATTGAACCAGGAAAACTATGTGAAGTCCTTAGTCTTGAGTGTGGGAAGCTCATGTTCGGGGGTGACACGTGAAAAAATGACCTTCAGGGTTTTTCACATTTGACCCAATAGGCGATCCCTCGCTAAATTCTTCTTCCTCTCCTACCAGAGCTGGGGGTGGAGTATCTCCAACTCAAGGTCAGTGAAGGGTGAAATCAACATCAAGATACTAGCTCAAAAACCTCCAAGTTTCCCCCGAACGGCCGCCAGGTCCTCGTCAATAAGAGCGCAGGATAGAAGGGGCAGGGACTGCCTCTGCAGCTGCTTGACTGCTGCTAGCACGACCAATCTTCCTCCTCTTGCTCTCGGATATAGAATGTTGTCTACTAAAAAAAAGGGTGAAAAGGGGGATCTATATGGAGTACCTCATCAATGTCTAGGAGTGGCACGCCCACTTTCTTGCACATCGCAATCACTAGTCTAAGAAGGAAGAATACCTTCGTGTTGCCCCGATAGAACACCTTTCATTCTGAAATGATCTCTGCACCCACATTTGGTCCAATGTCTTCTATAAAGTACGCCACCACCAAGGCGAGAGGAAATTTTACATTGGTACGATTTATCGATGGGTGGATCCTCCTTGGTAACTAAGTTCAGTCACCTATTAGCATCTAGTGAAAAGTTAGTGTTGGTGATGCCCTCTGTAGTAGCCCAGTGAACATTGTCCCAGTGCATAGGCTCTACCAGCATATCCATCAATCAGCCCAAGTCCATCTCCCTTATCTTGGCCTTGTACTCCATGTTGGAAACCTCAGGCACGTCGAGTATATCATTAGTGAAGGGAGAGTTCAAGGGAACATCAACTCCCCGGATACAGATTGTAAGGTGGGGATTATTCTAGCGAACAGTATGTAGCATGGCATAGAACTCCCTTACCCATGTGGAGCGTATAGTAGGGGAAGTTTATGTCAGTGGAGCCAAACCAAACTCCATGAGGCGGGTATAAATGGCAGGCACCTTCTCCTCTAAAACTAACAACTGAAATCCCCTCTTTCAACAAAATTTGTTGTTCCATTGATCATTCTGTCTTTCCCGAATCGCGACATCGCGAAACCAAATGAAGGGTAGATTTCCCTCATTTGCTTCAGCCATAGTAGATCAACCTGAAATTGACATGAGAGAGAGGAACCCGTTAGAATTCCATGGGGTTAGACAAGCTTTGGACAAGAAGAGAAAAAAATCCTAATTAAAATGGCAAGGGTCCACTGCCCCAGTAAAGCCTTCCAAATCGACTCAAATCCCACCAAAGAGAAATGAGGGAGATCGCTACTATGAAATAAACGCTTCCAGAGTTACTTTCATCTAGGTCAAACACCATGAACGGTCATGGTGCCCCTTCATCCCAAAAACCTCATTTTCGATGGAATTTCAGTAGATTAGAACCTAATTATGCAATTATTTTGGAAAAATAACTTCTAAATGATGTCCAATTCCTAGTTTTACACCAACAATTCCTTTCATTTCTCCCACTCTTTTCGATATCATTTCAACTATATTTTCACAAAATTCTCACACCTAGAACGTTGTGGAGACGTTGGGAATGTAAGAAAAGTGTCCATGCTATATTTTTCTAGAAAATCAAGCAAACAACGTTCATTTTTGAAAAACTACACCAAGAACCCTATTTAATCAATTGTTTAATGTCATGCAATCATTGTTAAGTAAGTATTGAAGTAATAGCATGATTAATGAAAATATTACCTTGATTTCGACGCTCAAAACGAAGTAGTTGAGAGAGTTATTGAAAGTGAAGATGAGGAAATGGGGAAACCATTCCTTTCCCCCCCCCCACCCTCCCTTTTTATTGTTTCTGATCTCCATCTACAGCGGGGAGCCTATCGCTCTATTGGGGCTAAACTGTATAATTGGGCACGTTTGTTCTTCTCCGGATGTTGCCTCATTTCCCTAACCAATTCCTTGTGTGTAAAACCCTTTCAGACTTAGAGTTGAAAATTTTACATCCTTCATTTTTTTGTAGTAGTTCGATCAGCTAGTTTGGGAAGTACTTCAAATAGAACTCATAGTTGTCCCTTTGCTAGTCATTTCGGGATAAACGAGGGGGTAAATTGGTGTCTATTGTAATGACTCGATTCGTGATTATTTAGGAAAAGAAAATATCAAGGGAAAATTGTGTCACCGTCCTTCCACAATGGTCCACTTGCAGCTAGAACGGGAGTGCCAAAGTAGCAGATTTTTGCGTCAATGGGGGAATGGAGAGACATAACTTAAATAATGTGAAGTCCTCATTGCATCCTTTTTTCAAAACACCAAAAAATAGGTGAGGATTACCCCAGAAACCCTAAAAAAGCTTCCCTAAGATTAGAAAAGAAAGAGGAAGAGATTTAAAGCGCAACGACGATGATATCTTGCAAATTCTTTGACAAATCCACCGTCATGAGGTCCTAAAACACGAAAGGGATCCAAAATTCCGTTCAAGTGCTTGGCACCCAGGTAGGATATGTTTATTTAATTTAGTAGTAGTAAATTTGTAATTTACCATATAGTATACTTAGTGATTGATGGTAAAATTCATGTGTAGACTTTTGTGTACTAAAAAGGGAATAGTTGTACATGTAATCTTACTTATTCCATCCAGATTTTACCGTAGGGGGAAGACTAATCTCGTGAATCAATGTAGGTGATGGTTGATTCTTGTTGTGTTATGTATGTTATGAATTACTTCGTTGTAGTGCATGATTATAAAAATATTGCATTATTGATATCGCCTTATGTAAATGAATACGAATGTATAATTGTGTGCCATGAACCAACACTTGATCGCATGATTATGAGAATATACACGCCTTACACACTAACTTGGATTGGGTACCATGTTTTGGTACACTAACGGTTTGGGTATGGGTTCCATGAGAGAACCATTGAATTGTCATATATGCCTATTTATGTGATATTGAGAATGAGGAATTGTACATAGCTTATGGAACTTTTTGACTAGATTATAACTCTATATGATTATATTACATTGATGTCTTGTGTGATGGATATCTTTTTGTTGAATGAACAATGAATGGCCATGCACCAAACAGGAATAGGATATAGTGAGTGGATACTGAGGGACCGGGTGTTTCTACTTGTTGCTTAGAGATGTGGTCGGTATTAGTGACTACTAAGAACATGGGGGTGATGATGGGTTGAAAATGCTAAGTAGTTAGGTACTACTCTAGTTGGAAAATTGTATGGGATCAGGTATAAGCCTTGATAGAGTGAATTATAATTCAAGGGTTTAGTGGTTTGGGCGAATGAGTAAGGGCATGCCATGAATGTTGACCAGAATGGTAGTAGTTGTTTTCGGCATTCCAATTAAGGGACAGAACGATTAAGTATGCTCAAGAACGGAGCGAGTCAGGGTTAGAACCTCTAAAGCATTTGGGAAATTCTAAAGGTGGAGGAATGAATAGTCTTATTGCATGTTTTTACTTATCAATTTCTTATATTATGCATTGGGCAACTGGTTGACCGATGATGCCTAGTAGTATGTGTGGTTGTACTAATACTACTCTTGTTATGCATTTCATAAGTGAAGACGAAGAAATCTCGAACAACTTCTACTCTTCTTTCAGCATGGTGAGTAGTTACGCTGGCCTGTGTATTATGATTTTTTTTGGTTTGGTTACTTTGTTACTACTTTAGTAGCTCACGCAGGCGGTGAGACCTGTTTCGCCTGAGTGAGTGCCGATGATGGTGTTAATACTGTTATCAAAGTCGTACACCTCCTGGTGTGTGCCCTGTACACACACTTTTAGAGTTTGTGCACCCTCCTTGTGGGCTGCTACTTGTTACTTCCGTTTTCTGCATCTTTTTGGCGTTGTCCCCCGCGGTGTGGTACTTGCGGTTCTCTCCTCCGGTTGTTCCAGTCTGCGGTTCCTCACCTGGCCTGTGAGTCGCGGTCAGGGACAGGCCGATATCTTGAAACTACAATGATTGGCCACTCCTGCAAGGATTTGCCGCTTCCTTTGTGAGGTCCGATCTCCTGTACTTTCTCCATCCCCTCCCTCTTTTTATGGTTGCTCCTTTTCTGCTCTCGTTCGAGCCCCCTCGTTCTAGTGCCTCTTTTCGCCTTTCCGCGCTCACCGCACAGCAGATCTGTAATTCATGCCATTAAGCTTTCTGCTCGCCCGCCCTCTCCTCTCTGCTCATTCCACTCTCTCATTCCCCATATTTCAAGTAAGCGAGCTTTGTCTCTAAGGTGTGGACTGAGCTCTTCATTTTTTCTTTGAGTTGATGCTTTGGGAAGTTCCCTTCCTCTCCACCGTTACACACTATTTTGGGTGGTTTGTATGATTTAGGCTCTCCCATTAATATTCTTCTCTCCCATATACTCAGTAGGAGTTCATGTTCTGTGCCGACTTTTTGTTTACACCCGTAACTTCTTCTGTCGTGTCCGGCTGTTGGCTCCCTATGATCCCCAGTTGACCAACCCGATTCTTCGTCGGTTTGGACTATATTACATTTGGATTTTCTTAATCCTACGCCTTTACATTTGAGTTGCTGACATCTTCATGTGCCTTGGCAGTACCTCCGCACGGGCAGCCCTCTTTTCCTCACACACGTCGATGTGTGTGCCCTCGTCCCCTCCCGTTTTGTCATAGATTTTCTCCTTTTTTTTCCCCCCTCCCTCCTTCCACGCCGATAAATAATCAACGAATTCACGGCTCCTTCACCGCTCCACTGGCATCTCCCGCCCCTCCCCTTATCCCTTCGCGGAGCGCACTGGTTCTCTGCCCCGCCTATCTTCCGCCACATGCCGCTAGCCCTGTCTGCCCTCCTTCTTGTTGACCCCTTCACTTTTCCTTCCACCCCAACATAGCTTGCAACCATATTCCATTCCCCCTGCTCACATTTCATCTCACCCCACCCCCGTCACGCCCGCGGGGCCTTACTTCGCCGCCCTGTTGATCCTGTCCCTTCTTCTTTTCACACGTGCTTCTTCGTCCTCGCAATCCCCCCCCTCCTGCAGGCGGAGCTCACCGAGCGGCCCTTTGTGATCCTTCCCGCCGCCTGCATCCCCCTTTCTCTCCTTCTTTCGCCGTCTGACAGCCCACTCCTATTGCCTCTCCTGTCCTCTTGAACTAGCCGTCCGCCCTGAGGTTCCCCCTCGCCCAATCATCCCCCACCTTCCCCGTTCCTTCGCGTCTGCTACCCTTTTCCCCCTTCAGTACCACGAAAACACATGCCATTCGTTCTCGACCCCCTCCTCCCTCCCGCTTACCTCGGTCCCCCTCCGCTCCCTTGGTTCCTCGGATCACGAACTGTTTTTCGCCCCCCTTTCCTTTTGCGGTGGTGGTTCCCGATTTCCCCAGTCGGCTCATACCAAGTTTGACCATCACGTTAAGACTCGAGCATGAAGATGCAAGGATCTCCCAATATCGATGAGTTTCGGTGTACGTCGTAGGCCGCGTTTCTCTCTTCTCCGGCGTTATTTGCACACACGCTTCCCCGGCCGCCCTGCTTCTTTGCCTTCTCTTTCTCGCCTTGTTGGCCTGCGCTGATTCTCCTGCACACCGCACACTACAGGTTGATAGCCGTGGGGCCACCCACTCCTTGTTAGCCTTCATATGCCACCAGTTCCATCCAATCTTTGAGTTTTTGTCTTGATACCCACTATACTTTCCCCTACCGTTGGCTTACTTTTATATCTTCTATCGCGCACGCCTGCTTCGTGTGCCTCGCACAGATTTTTTACTTTACTTTTAAGTAAGTAATGCCACCGTTGTCCTTGTCCATTCCACTTTCTACCCTTGTGCCCCTTTGTTCCGCCGTACCGTAGCCTGATTTGCTGTTATTCTTCCTTTATCCCGTTGATAACATTGTTTTGTATGTTTTGTTTTTTTTGAGTGTCCAAAGAACCAACTACCTCTTTTTTTTTCAGTTCGCTATTTCTGCCTGTCAATTGTATTGTTCTCCCGTTTTTTTTTCGCAGTCTTTTCTTCCCACTTGTCCTTGCCACTGGATGGCGTTCTCCTCCTGCCTGACCCCACAATGAAGTTATNTATAATATTGAATATGTGAGTTGGCTAATCTTGTAGAGAGACAAGGTCAGAGGAGTCTAACAATAGAAAAAATATTATTCATTTTCTCTTATAAATAATCAATTTGTATAATTTTGAATATAAAAAGATAATTATTTATAATTTTAATAAGTTTATCTTATAATCCTTTTAATTTGTTTCATAAAGAATGTTGTTTTTTTCGACAAGTGATCTTTACCTTGGACTTTTTTCAATTTGTATATTAACTAAAACTATATTTTAGTAAGTTATACATAACTTTAATTTAGCACCATATATACACATAATTACAAAAATTTATTTATTTTATTAAATTTTCCTATTAAGTCGAGTCAAAAACATGAAGAGTTATTTTCGATCAGATCAACTTAATATAAATTTAATCAAATGCAAATGTTTTAATACAAGTACATAAAGTCAAAAAAAAACATTTAATGAATAAAAATTTAGCCTACTTATAAAGCCTGCAAATATTTTCGTTTGACTAACTCAGTTTTTAAGCCTCCACATATGATACAAATATGATACCTACGAAAAAAATCCCTACACTTCCTCAAGATCTAATTGTTGAAATATTTCTATGGCTTCCCGTCATGTCTTTGGTGCGTTTTAGGTGTGTTTCCAATTTTTTTGATGCGCTTGTGTTGGATTCAGATTTTACTCATGTTTATCACCTACGCTCTATGACTAGCGATGGTGAACGAGATTCCTTATGGGGAAAGCTAAAGATCTATACGCTATAGATCTAAACAAATATGGAAATACATCTAGATGGAATTTTGATCGTCACAATCAATATTTTAATGGACCGTGTGTTAATGGTTTATATTGCATCTAGAAGTACGATGAAGAGCCCGTTAGAATTTTCAATCCCTGTATAAGAATAATGGTAGTACTTCTCAATCAAAGAAATAACTCTCACTCGATAAAATCTTTATATTACTATTCACTAGGTTATGAACCTGTAGAAAAGAGATACAAAGTTTTGATGCAAGTTCATAATTCTGGTGAGCATTTACAAAGTTTTATTTTCACATTAAGGATAGATTAAATCCTGGGAAAATTAAAGATATCATTAATTGTTATTTTTTCCCATGTTATGTATAAAAAGTGCTCTATTAAGGTTCCATGTAATGATGGATTACTTGAAGAATTCCGTAGTTGCATTTGATTTGAGGGCTAAACAATTCATAGTTTTGAATTGGGTGATTATTAATGTAAAATCTATTGACTATGATTTGACATAGAAGTGAAGGGAAAAATAGCATTGCGGAACTGATTGGAAGTTTCACTTGTTGAAATGATTTGTGATCTTAGAATTATGAAAAGAAGAATGAAGTCATGGAATTCGGTTCCTGTCACACGAACGATTTGGAAATAATGAAGAAAAACATGGTCCTCCCCAGGATTCTACATTTCTACTATCTCTCGTGATAAGAGATTACTAACTTGATTGAGCAGTGAAAACTCATATGTTAAATTTTGTTACTCTATGATGATCGAAAGTTGTTTGGATGATACTTGAAAATTGTTGGCAGCTCCAGCTAATGATGAAATTACTTTCCTATTTTACGTGGAAAGCCTCGATTTATCTAATACCATAAATCATCATAATTTCACTTGCTTATTACTAGTTTGACTGTGATTTTATTTTTTTTTCCGTTGATTTGCTTGTTACTATAATTCTAAAACTCCCATTTAAAGATATTTTTTTTTCGCTTTTTTTTTCACAAATGAATACCATTGCTTTAATGAATTCATATATTATTTATTATTATGCTTTATGTATGTCAAACATTATTCTTTTTTAAATTTCTTTTTAAAGTAGTGTTATCAAATAAAAGTTCATGACAACTTCTTCTACATATTATATTTTTATGTTTTTCCTTATTTCGTCCTAAAATTAAGATTTTAATCTGACTAAATAAATATTTAATGTGTTATGGGAATGGTCAACAAGTAGCGGATAATACTTTCTAATATTAATATTATTTTAAAAAATAATAATAATGAAAATAGTACTTTGTTATACTAAAACAATTGAGTGACTTGATTTCTAAAAAAATATAAGAATTGATTATACAATTACTGAAAATAAATAACGCATTCAGAAATTAACTCAAGACTACTACCGACTAAAAACATTATCATTTACTCTTAAGATAGTAACTTTCAATTGGGTTTCCTTTTTTTCTTGCAAATGATAATTACTACGCGAATATTCTCATATTTTATATTTAGAAAGTCATTTAATTAATAAAATAGGTATCCCCAAATTTAATTATAACTATATAATTTAATCCCTCAAACACAAAAGAAAAAAATCAAGTCCAAATTAGTAAGCCTTTGATTATATTGATTAAAATATTTGTTTTACATTCGTTCCCTGTAAGAATTACTGGTGTACTAGTGAACGGTTGAAATTAAGATAAATAACCACGGACTAATAGATATATTAGTCTATTAATTTACACAACATCAATTAAAAAATCTCTTGGGTTGTACTGTAATGTTAAAATATGAAGACACGAGTTAGATCTCAATGGAAAAATTAATTATCAGATACTTAGTCTGTATAAATTTTCAATTCCTAACAAGAAACAAATATACTTTCTAGCTGAACAACCCTCCACTTAGATCTTTGTCAACCCTTGAATTACTGTTCACTTAGTTAGGAACCTTAGAAACTAAAGTATACAGTTTTAGATGATCGTTAAGATTTCCTGTGCCTCACCATAAGTTAAATTTTTTACTTTAAACCTAGAATAAATTCATGAAAAGAAATATAAAAAGAAGCATCCGTTGATTTTTTACTTGTAATCAATAGTAACGTTTCTCAATGCAAGGCATAATTTAGCTACCTGTTGGATTACTAGCATAAAATATTCTTTAAATTTGATATAGAGATAAATTTTAGAGTTATCGTTTTGAATAATGGAAGTAGAGTTTATAAATTTTTTAAAAATTTCTTTCAACGTTTTATCCCTTTGTTTTCACGACTTAACGGTTCACGTTCCGTAAGAGAAAGCTGTAAGTCCTTTTCTTAAAGAATAGGTATGGACTATGTAATATCCAAGATTTAAAACTATTTTCACATCTTGAGAAGAAAGGAAATATTGATTCCAAACGAGAGGCGTCCTAAACGAAGTTTTGACTAATATCTTCAACAAAGCAGTGTTGTTTACACATATGAGTTAAGTATATTTTTTGACGAGTAGTGTGTTGAGCACCCGATAGAGGAAATGCTAGTCATTAACTCAAGTTCCACACACCATTAGCCCACACATTAAGTACAAAGGAGTCATACTTTTTTGATGATAACATAAGTTAAGCTAGTGGATCCACTAAGTTAAGTGTTCTATATGACGACAAAGTATAGGACAATTCTGGTACCGTGGGCAAGATGTTGTATCGCCACTTAGGCTCATAATGGTGGTTGTCGGTTAGAGAAACTCCCACAGTAGTAATTGCATGGTTTTCCAAGGGGTTTTACTTAGTATGAAAAGGGGTATGAGACTTCATTAACACATTGTACAAGTAGACTTTGAGAGGGAGCATGATACGTCTTTTATGATATTATGATTATGAGTTGACATCATGTTTTAAACAAATTTCTTTATGTTACACTTGTTTTAAACTGTTTATATTGAAATGACTATAATTAAGTATCAAAAGTAGAGCATTTCGAGTTGAGTACCTTTAGTTGAGTATCTTGAGTAGAAATGTAATTCATTGAGTCAATTATCATATCTTTGAAGTTGAGTATCTAATCTTTGAAGTTGAGTATCTAATCTTTAGTTGAGTATCTAATCGAAGTATCTTATTCTTGAGTACTACTGAAGTGAGTAATTTAGTAGTTTTGAGTATCCTTGAGTACTGCTTGAGATGAGTAAGTTGAATAGAGGTAACTATGTTTCCATTTTATCAAGTTCAAGCTTATGTTATGCTTTAGAATTTCCCTTATATGTTTGTACATTCCACATACTGAGTCATTTGGCCTGCAACTTTTGATAATACCAACACAAGTACTCAAGATCATCTATAGGAGCTTCGTTGATACATCCGAGAGTTAGAGTTAGCTATGATGAGTCTCCTTGCTTACAAAGGATTTCATTTACCTTCCAGTTATGTCAGTTTTTAAGATGTCATTTATCTTGTCCCGACTTCCATATTTATCAGTTAGAGGCTTCATAGATAGTCAGTATACTTGAGAGTTTGTGTTATTCATTAATTTTATTAAATGTTTTAAAGACTTAAGCTGCCTATTTTGGGGTGAGTTGAATATATTTTATCATTCAGAGTTCTCTTTTGACTTAAAGTTTGTATTTAAGTTGTATGAGCTTTTATTTCACTTTTTATGCTTTTACATGCATAAGGTATTCTTCCGCTTGTAGTCAGACATGACGAGGGTTCGATCGGGGACCAGCAAATGTTCTTGATTGTCGACAACGTCCAAGGTGTAGACTCAGGTCGTGACAAATGTTCACCAATTGAGCAAGTCCGACATATCGTCGCAAAGTAATACACTCAAGTGGACTCCACCTAATGGACGGATACAGAGATAGTATCCAGAAAGATCTTGGGATAACATTCGTCAAACCAAATATCTTTAGTAGTCGCAAAAGAAGTGACGGGGATCAAAGGAAGTAAACAAGTCATCCTTTGTAGCTAAGCACTTTTCATCTTTTGTAGGAAAATCCCCTTATCTAGACTTGGAAATTGAGCGACGCGTCCACATAAGCACAAGAATTTTGTTCTTTTACACAAGCCTTCTAAATCCAATTTTTTTGTCATTTTGTTTGAGTTCATAATAATAATAACTGGCGGATTTCATTAATGAAAAGAAAAGTGCGATATTAGAGCACAGAGCTCAAGTATTATAGGGTGTCCATGAAACCGTGTCAAGTCCGTTCTTGTTTATGGTTGTGAGGGCCCCAAATCTATAAATGAGGGATTACAGACATTTAAGAAAAGTTTCCCTTCTTCATACTCTTACTCGTGCGATAGAGTTATGTCATACATATTTATTCTAAATCGTGCGTTCTTAGATTCATTCATTCGACTACCCACCATACTAGAGGTGGTTAAAAAGAAAAGTCACTCCTTTGTCGATGATTTGTTCTTAGCATAGATCTTGAAGCAACGTCCATGTGACTCTAGAGGGTTTCCACGATACCCCTGAGTGAGAAATTAATTCAGCTTTGACCGTATCGCATGTTTATATAAATCATGCGTTCAAGCTAAAAGTGAATCAAACTCTCTTCTCTAAGCCCTCTTTCAGTTGATATGAAGAAGTTTGTTTAGAGCTTAGATTGTATTTTCAGCCGAAAGGGTAGAATGAGAATGAGGTCATGAGCAGTAGTAGTGAAAGATCCCAGAGTTTAAGGAAAGTATGTTGAGGTTTAATTACCTTAGTAAAGAAAATGGTATTTTGGTAAACTATGTTGGTATAGTCATACACTTAGTAAGTTATGAATGAAGACTTTTTCCTTATTGGTAGACTAAGAAATGGAGAATTGTGAAGAGCTTAGGATAGTAGGTAGAGTAAGTGTTGCAAGTTAAGATGAGTTACAATATACCTTAACTATAAAAGGGTTATGATGATGTTCATAAGGTTATAAAACTGAGCAAGTAATGAGGTATAATAAGTAGGCGAGCAATCGTATTGATATTCGGGTCTAGTAATCACCATTAACCTTGAATTTGAGATGAGTGTCATGATCAAAAGAACAAAAACATGAGAGTGTTGATGTTAGTCTAGATATTAATCTAGGATATTTGACATAGAGTAGGTGAGGAATTGAGGTGATAAGCTACAATAAATATGATGGTACAAGTGAGAGACCCTATGTTTAGATAAGGGCAGTGAAGTGTGGCTAAGTCACAAGAGCAACAAAACATTAAGAGGTGTGCCGAGATTGTAAGTTACCAAATGAGGTTCCAACTAAGTTATAATTTTCCATGTGTGCCTAGATAGAATAATTGAGTTGTTAATGTGGGATAGTTCCATAACTATCAAGAGTTAGCTTTAGACCTAATAGGAGAAGAAAATATGAGAAATCAAGTCAAGTGTTGATAATTTCTTAAGGAACTGGTTAGTAGGAGTCGATGAAGTTGTTATAGTACAAAGCTTGAATGTGGTGGTAAAAAGTAATAGTTTGAGATAAGATTCTCTATAGGGAAGTATGTAATTCGAAATTAAGGATTTGTATTAAGGTTAAATATAGTAAGAGCATACAATTAGACGTAGACCTTAATAAGAGTAACCCATTCCAGACTAAGTCCAGCCGTCATTCAAGGACGAATGATCCCAATAGGGAAATACTCTAACACCCCAGAAAATTTTTGAGCTAAGAATCGAACGGTTCTTCATAGTTAGTGATATTTTACCAAGGAGTTAAAAAAATTTCTTAATTATTAAGGTTAGGTGACCAGATTTAGCACCTTGAGTACCAAAAAGAACTTAATTGGAAAGAGCAAATTCTGAAATTTGCAAGTTCATACTTAAGTATGAGTTTTAGGTCAGCATCAAACAATCATAAATCTCATAACACAATGAGTTAGGTGTTCTAAAAGATACCTCATTAAATATCTTTGAATTATCTTTCCAACGCCACCGAGTTTTCTAAGTTTCAAGTTCGAATGAGTGAGATATAACATTTTGAAGTTAGGCTCCGTCATTTAAGAAAGTTAAAACCGAAATAGTAATCAGGTAGTTTTGTCTTTCCTTACCCATTATTTTTAATTCCATTTTTAGTAATGGTTTTTAAGGTATAATCGTAGTTTTGTCAGTTTTATATCCTAATATACACCAGGGTTTTAAGTTGAAGTTCGAAGGAACAATATGAAAGAGGATAATAAGGAAGGATCAGCGTTCCTAGAGATTCTTGCGTGATGTCGTGGATTTTCGCTAGGTTTTAATACCTAAAATATACTTAAGCTTCCATAGTGTTGCATTCGTTCAACCACACACCAATCATAATTTATTCAACATAATTTCGTTCTTGAAATTTAAGGATTTAAGTTGTTGATGAGTTCTTGAAGTTTCATTAAGTTTTGATGTAAAATTCTATTTGAGTCAACATTAAATCATCATATCTCTTAGAATATTAAGATTTATGTGAGTCATAAACTATATGCTTATAAGTAATTAAATCTACTTTCCAATGCAACCAATTTCGCGTCAATTCAATTTCTGAGTAAAAGGTTATGACTAGTTTAGTAACATATACATCGCTGTTATGAATTAGCCGACGGAAAAATATTTAAAATAGTTATTTTTTTATTTTTACCTCCAAGAAAACCATAAACAAATTTTTTGTCTAATAAAAGGCTAAAAACAATCAGATTTTTTTCATGTCCAACAATGAAAATCATAATCCTTGGTCATAGAGATTTCAAAAAACTGATTCAAGAATCTGAAGAAAGGTTTTCTTGATTGTTTACCTTCAAGCTAGGGTTTCAAGACTTCTAATAAATTTATTCTTCAAAATTCTTAAAGATTCCTCAAGATTCTTCAAGAATCTTGTTCTTCTAGGTATGTAAGTCTATCATAGTGTTGAACTAGTTCGTCCTAACTCCCTACATCTAATTTAGATTAGTATAAGAATAATATAGGATTCTACACCTAGATTTGTGTTTTGTTGAGATAAGTTGATTTTGAGTTATTGAGTTCATGTTTCTTTTAAAAGTGCAATTCCTAATTATCAAATTTTTATATTGTTATTGAGGTCCTTCATATCATAAACTAACTCTTAAATTCATAGTTCACATTAAATAGAGAGTTAAGACTAAAGTTCAAGAAAGTATTTGAGTTCAATTGTGAATCCTTGAGATCAACTATCAATTTAAACGAAGTTTTGAGGAAATAATTAAGAGAATAAAAAGAGTCGTATACATGAGTTCCATATAGTATGTAGACCTTTGATTCGAGTCTTCATGCCCTTAAATTCTGCATGGGCTCAGCAAATTGAAAATCTTTTAGAGGAGTAACATCTGCAAGTTCTAAGTCTTGAGTAATAATTTTCTGACACAATTGAGTTTATATTTCTAATCATGAGAGTATAACATGTTACCCAGGGAGTCCTTGATTTGAATTGTTCATGCCCTTAATTTCGCAGGAACACCATAAGTCGAACAATCTTGAGATTAGAAGTGTCTTTGAGTTCTTGAGTTGAGTAATTCATGCTCATAATTCAGCAGGAATCCTCCAAGTTGAACATCACAAAATTATATATAAACATGAAATCACGTACCTTGAATCTATAATCCAATTCAAGAAAATTTAAGATGAAAATCAAGAGAAGTTAAGAGTCAAGTCTAGACGTTAAGATCAAGTCAAAGTAATGTTTTATAAAGTTTTCAAAAGTCTTTCACAAACATTTTCACTTTGTTTTAAAGCCTCAAAGTTCAAGTTGAGTAAAGAGTAAAGGTTGAAGTCATTTCTTCAAAGAAGTATATGGGGACTATGCATTACCAAAGAGTTTACTAAGGTCCTATTACCCTCCTAAATATATTTTATAAATAATTTTCTATCCTTTTTTAGCCTGTGTGGCACTATATTGTGGGTCCAACGCTTGTTGACATTTTTTTTAAGTTAGCCTCGTAGGCCAGAAAAGAGTAGAAAATTATTTATAAAATAAGTCTAGAGAGGTAATAAAACCTTAGTATAGTATAAGTGTGTCTCTGAATTTTAAGGAATGGGTTAAGGGGGGACTTATGTATTTTCCCAAATAAATTTCTAAAGTTGAGTGACCCTTTGAGGTATTAACTCATTATAAAAGTTCAATAGTAGTTCTCCAAATTTGGAATTTGGAGAACTACTATTCATACAATTATATCAATTTTTGAATGTTATATTATTATTTTTATTTTTGCATAGTTAACATATTACTTTTTATATAAGGCTATTGATTAAATCTCTAATATTAATAAACTTTTGAATGTAATATAACATTTAAAAAATATGTTATTTAATAGATACTATTTTTTCCGAATTAATTATATATGTTTTTTAATTTCCTCACTTTAAGTGATATAATTTGGTATGACTATTCATTTTCACTAGAATGCACATAATTTAAACGATAATATGAAAATATTAAATCAAAAAATACAATACATAACATAATAATTTAAATACAAGATAACAATACACTACACCACATAACATTTTTAATATCCCAACAATAATTTGGTAGTCTGATAGATTTTTTCGTGACTTCAATAATATTGAAAAAAAAAATTAATTTATATCCATGAATGATTGTGGTTGTAAACTGACGGTATTCTTGTTGACACTCTTTAGCTAGACATGAAAACTAAGGGAAAAAGTGCTCATTTTGAACTCCGTAATTTTAATAACCTTTCAAGTCATTTTCTTCGTTTTCCAATCTTTTAGCGTTAGAGCTTTCCTGTAGTGCCCATAAGTCACTTTATAGGATTGACAATTCGATCGCCGCGTCGTTTGTTTAGATTTTGTGCACGTATTCATATTTTGGAGCCTTTATAACTTGAAAGTTTTAGGAAGGCGGCCTCTGAATGCAATTTTGACGGTTTCATCAACAAAAGGGTCATATTAAGTTAGGGGTAGGGTTGGTTTGGGTCCGAGACTTCTGGTGTGAGTTTGTGCCATTGGACATTTTAACTTTGAAGCTTAATTCAAGGGTTGAATTTGGTCAACATTCTTGATAATCGTGCTCGGGTTAGAGTTTTGTCAGCGGTTAGTTTTGAAATATCGAATTTGGTCTAGAAATTTTTTTTCTGCGATTCCCTGGGCTTCTAGTCTCATTTTTATCCTTCTTTTAGTTCTTAGATTAAAACTATTTGGGTGTGGAACCCAAGTTTTATCAAAACGACCTCGGATTGAAGTTTTGATGGTCCCGTTGAGCCCGGAATATCAAATTCGATGGGGTAGCATATTTTATTTAAGTGCACGGGGTTGCAAATGAATCTCGGACACCCCGTTGGAAAATTTGGAGTTGGAGCAAACCAGCTAAAGTGATGATATCTGATTAAGACTTTTAGCGACCAGATATCTAACTTTTAGCAACCAAAGTTTACTTTTAGCGACAAATTTCGGGCATTTATATGTAGAGCTTTCAACCGTCATTTTTAAATAATGATTTATCCCTAATTTGAGCTCTGATTTGATTGATTCAATGTCCTCCGTGACCTTTGGGAGAATGGATACTTGTCTTTATGATTAGAAATTACTGATCAATTTTTGTTTGAGGTAAATTGAAGCTCGGAGCTGCTGCTTAGTTAGGGTTCTTGTTAATTTTGCATGTTGTTGTGTGTGCCTGTTTTGGGCCTCAAATTCTGTTCAATTTGGAACACAAGTTTGAGGTCTAGTTTTGGACCTTTTAACAGAGTCAATTTTTTAATTCTTTTTTTGACTCAATTTTGGGTATATTTCTAATTGTTGTGACTTTAGTTTCTAAACGTCCGTAATGATATTGTGATTGATAATTCGATAGGCTGGTGATATTCAGAGGTGTTCGGGATATGGATAGCTTGTGTGTGGTGGATTTAGAGCGCTCATGTTTGGTTTTGAGGTAGACTTCGGTCTACTTTATTAGTTGAGCTTCTTAGATAATGCATGATATATATTTCATGTAATTTTGGATGGTATTTTTTGGGTATTTTGCCTTCCTCTTGTTATTCCATCCTTCCTTAATTCTGCAGAAGCCTTGGTCTTATTATGGGCGTTGTGATCCTTAGTTTAGGTTGTGGATTTGCTTGTGGTATATATGATCTTGTTTGTCCTGACATTAGATGCTTTAGGTTGGGTTTCGTCACCTCATAGTTATGGTTTTCCCTCTTTAGAGCTTGTTTTGGGTCGTTCACCTTGTCATGATACTTGTGACCTAACGTAAACCGTCAAGTCCATGAGTGGTTGTCTCATTTGGACTTGAATCATGTGATTGTGGTCGCGGTAGGCGTCCCCTTGAGTGTTCTCTCATATGGATTGATTTGAAATCTCTTCTTGATCCCTTTGCTTGTTGATAAGCAATGGACGTATTGTATCCTTATTGAGATTATGATTATACTATTCGGTACGAGGCCGTATCTGACGACCATTTGGATCCCAGGTTAGTACTTTTTTCTTTGGTAGAGTGGTTTCATGAGGTACATTATCTATGGACATCCAAGGGGGAGTGTTATTAATCTATTGAATAATAGATTGTTCATTTGATTTATTCATGAACTTTCAAATTCGTGTATGTATATTACCATATGGATAACAATGAATCTACTAGTTTGGACATTAAACTTTGTGACCTTTGAAGTGATTTCTCTACTTTAAATAGATATATTATTCTTTATGTAGGACTTAATTGAATAAAAGAAAAGTTTTCTTCTTCATATCCATATCTTGTCTTCTTCTCTTTATATTATATTAATCTGAGCTTATATTTTATAACAAATCAAATATTATTTTTGTTTCTTTTATATAAGGCATTACATATGTCAATGTATGTGTTCTCAAATAAAAAAAATATCATAGTAAAATTCTTCTAAAAAGGTAATATTCTCGTTTTCCCCCTCTCTTTTCAAATTTGAATTCAGTATAGTATTTAATGTGTTATGGCATGTCAACTGAAGAGGAAAAAGTTCCTTTTGCTATTGAGAATAATTTATAAAATTTGTTATGTTAAAAAAAATCATAATAATACATTATTATTATTATTATTACTATCTATATGATCATATTAACTTAATGTTAATATGAAATTATATTTAAAAATATTTTTTCTATCTAAAATTATCATCAGATTCTATGGTATATGCAATTATATCCAAAATTTACGGATGAATTGGTATACTCTTTTTTTCAAGAATTGATTTCTAAAGTACTCATTAATTTAAGGATAAGATTTTCAACTATTATATTATAGTTTGATTTTGTAATGAAACTTAAACAAATTTAAAGCTTAAAGTAGTTTTGTTTTAGAAAACGAAGATAAAATGCATATTTAAGTATTCGTAGAAAGAAAATTATTTATTTATCTAGTAAAAACTATAAGAGTTGGTTTTAAAATTTATGCTGAAACTCAAATTAATTTCAAACATCATATGCAAGAAAAACAACTAAGGTAAAATGTGTATACATAATTTATTTATTATTTTATCATAAATCTATTAATATTTTAAATAACCTTCGTCTTAGTTTTATAAGTGCAATAAGTAAAAATATTTTCTTCACTCGTGTAAAATTTTGAATTTTAGTTTAATGTTTTCTTGTAACATATTTTAGTGTTTTTGCATCTTCTTTAGTAATGACCCTCATTATTTTTTAGTTATTGTTACATATAAAATAAGTGACTAAGCAATTAATTTATTGATATATTCTTAAAGAGCACAATATGCTAATTAGGGGTGTACAAAATCAAATCAAACCGTAAATTGAGTCAAATAGGAAAAAAAAAGTCTGATTAGTGGTTTGCTTTGACTTGGTTTGGTTTGGTTTCACCTTAAAAAATCAACCCGAGACCAAACCAACCCGACTTATCTCATAATAAATTTTTTAATATTTTATTTATTATATAAACCATTCTTACTTGATATATTTTTTAAATATTCTTATACTTTTTCATAGTTTTTTATTTTTTAATATATTTATGAAAAAATTTAGCATTTTTAGTAATCATAATTCTAAATATTTAGTCAAAATACAACACGTTAAAATATTTTATTGTAAAATGTCCTTATGACAATCTGTTAGAAAATAATATGTCTTCTATTAGAGTTTAATGTATCCACCATCACTGTATTTTTTTTTTACTTCCACATACTTTTAAAGACAAGTTTGTTTTTTATTAATATTTTTTATTTTATAATATAAATGAGCAATTATAGTAAATATAGGTAATAAGGATTCTTCTTTTATTAGTCTATTACTTTAGGATTTTTTTTGCTTACTAATGAAATTACCATACTCATTTACCGTTTTAACAATACTGATGAGCAAAATGAAAGCCCACCCCTTGGAAACAGTTCAAAGATAACTATACGAAACATCAAATTTTTTTTGTTTTCTTTCTTTTAAGTTTTGGTGGATTCTTGCTCTTTTTTTAATAAAAAAATTTACTCTCCCGATCAATCTAATGTCCAATAACCTTTCTTCTTCACCTTTCACGTTTCTACCCCCACCTTTCACGTTCAAGCCCCCCTTTCACGTTTTAGATCCTTGAAGGTGCTCACCAATTGTCTCAATTATATTTTAATTCAAGAATTTTCTCTCCTCTAAGCGTTAAACGAGATATCTTTATTAATTAGTTGAATTCTTCGTGCAAGGGTCATTTTTTTTCCATTTATTTTTTTAGATTTATTTTGATTTGATGTTTAGATCAACCGATTATGATATGGTATTTACTAATTTCAATATCACTGTTCCTTGATCAATTTTCACATTGTATCAGATTACAACAGATTTTTCGTTAATATTTATTATTATTTTTAATGCAGTTTTGTTTACATATTAATCTGAATATTTTTATCTCAGACTTAAGTCGATAAATTTTTTTTATTTTTGATTTTCGTTTTAATATTGTCATATTTATTAGAATTCTACACCTTCATTTATATGTTGTAATTTTTTTTAATATTTTTGATTGCTTTAGGGTTTTTTAGAATCGGAGGAAAACCTTTGAATGTATATAATGTCTGAATCAAATCAAGTTTTATTTGTGTATTCATTCTTACATCTATATTTTTTTTTACATTTTTTTTGTTTGTACATTTGTATTTCAATCTCAATTAGTATATCAAACATGTTTGTATTTCCTTCTTAGTTTTGTAATGTCGTCCTAACTATATGCTACAATTTTCATATTTCATCGTCGGTATTCTCGTTCTTTCTTCAATCTCTCAATTTAAATGTAAACAGTTTGTTATTTTCTCTTTTGTTTTTGTATGATTCTCATCGTATACCAAACAAATTTATATGTATGTGTCCTACTTAGTCTTTTCAAAGTCCTTTGTATTTCAAATAGAAGAGAGAATTTCCTTTTGTATTCACAACTTTATCTTTCCATCTCACTTTGTATATTCATACATTTTTGGGGTATTCATATATAGTTTGTATTCAACATATAGTTCATGTCGAGTATTTGTATTTAAACCTTTCAAAGTCACTCAGTATTTCAAATGAAAACGGTAGTTTTTTTGTATTCACAATTTTATATTCAATTTCACTTAATATTTATAACTTTGTATTTTCATATATTGTTGTATTCAAACATAGTCATGATCGCAATGGTGGCTCGACAGTGTTTAAAAAAAGACACGTGTCTTAGGCCACCAAACTTAAGAAGCCTCATTTTTGTAAATATTTTTTCACATAGTTATTATTTTTCAACAAATATTTCTACTATTTGTAGAAAAAGTCATCATTTCATGAAAAATGAAGGAATTATCAGAAGAAATTTGACATATTTGGAATACTATATCTGTAATATCTTGGATTCTAAATAAACTAAGGTTAAGTTAAGAGAAACAAGAAAGATCAAATTTGGAAAAGTAAAGAAATCTGGAAAATTTCTAGATTTCAAAAGTAAAATTTTGGTCATTTTCAAAAGACCATAACTCCCAGCTTAGAAAGAATTTGGGTGAAATTTTTATATGTATGAAAATCTCGTTGGAAGATCTTCCAAAGACGCCAAGTTTGTGAATTTTCGAGGTCGTACGAGTGATATATGACCTTCGAAAGATGGGCTGTTGAGCAGGGAAAGTTCCAAAATCAAATTTAGTAAGGGTGTTTTGGTCTTTTTCTTAAGCCAATTAATTATTTCGTTTTGGAGTAATATGTTGGGGTCTAAACTGATCTCAATAAATTTACGCACTTAAGAAAAATAGACTGGGGTTTTGAAAGTACGAAGAAAAGAGGAGAAGGAAGGAGAAGACGCAAGAACACCAAGTTTAACTTCGTGGATTTTAGTTGGGGGCGATTCCTAACAAGGTATGTGAGCTCTTTTGTGTTGGATTATTTCACCCAGACACCAATTTCATTAAAATCAGTCATGTTCATGAATTAACTCATGTTAGAGGTTGGAATCTTGAAAGAAAGTTTGATGTTCTTATTGATTAGATGGTCGCTGTTAGTTGTAATCCATGGTTTAGCACTGTTTTCATGTCTAAATCATTGGGTAATAAGTTATTAGGAAACATAAGTGTTTGGGGTGGGATCCATGGAAGTTTGGAAGGTTTAGATATAAAAAACGAAGAAGGAATGTCGAAAAACCGTTGGGGGGATGTTGGGGCGCCGCACCTCCAAAGCCCCTCAGGACAGAGTCTGTCCATCAGGCTCTAGAACACCGCACCTATCAGATCGCCTGAGGACAATCTCTATCCATAAGGCTAGGCGCTCTGTGCCTTTCAGAGCGCCAGGATCCCCTTGAGACCCCGTTCTTTCCCTAAATTTTCGTGCTAGTTCCTAAGTGATGTACCTCTCATTTCCTACTTGTTTCCAACGCTCTAAGGTATATCTAAATATCATGAAATCATCCATAAACATGAGATTATGATCCTTGAATCCATAATTCAATTCAAGGAAAGTAAGTTCAAAGTCAAAGAGGTTAAGAGCTAATCTAGAAGTAGAACAAGGGCTATGGAAAGTTTTCCAAAGTCTTCATAAAGGTTTTCACATATTATTGAAGACGTCAAGTTCAGTAAAAAGGTAAAGAGTTGATTTCATTTCTCAAAAGCTATGCAGGGACTAAGCCATTCCGCAAGAGTTAAAGTTTTCAAGTTAGTCAAAGTAAGATTTTAGTTCATCAAAGATCTCAAAAGCTATAAGGGACGAATATTCCCTAAGAGTCAAGTTTCAATTTGAAGTAACGAGCAAGAGTAGGTTCGATTCTCAAAAATATATAAAGCATTCCCTATAGTTTTACACATGTTCACACATTTGAGTACCGAGGGGAACTCTAGAAGTTCTCAAATATTTTTGAACTAAAAGGGGAATAATTATTCCAAAAAGGAGCTTTTTTGAAGCTAATGGATCATTAAATTACTCAACCCAAAAGGAAGGAGATTTTTATTAACAAGTAGAGCTAAAGTAAATTTTTTGGGAGTAGTATTGAGCACCGATGTAGGGACGAAGTTTCTATTAACTCAACTCTCATGTAACCATATAGCCAAACTGGGAAATTGACGGGTCATATTTTTTAGATGACATGTAGGAGATCTAGTGAATCCACTAAGTGGGTAAAGAACCTATACCATTGCAAGGTGTAAGGATGTCCTCTTTCACATGAGTTAAGACGTTGTATCTCACTTAGGTTTCAACTAATGGTGGTCGTTAGAGATACTCTTCATAAAGCGATATGTACTTTTCTTATATAAGTAAAGGAGTTCTTATTGCATTTCTTATTAACGAACACGACCACTCACACAATACATTTTCATGTGATTAAACTACTCTTATATTCTATCATTTGAGTTAAGTATACTCTTGAGTTGAGCAGAGCCAATGCAAGTTCATCTAGACCCCTCAAGCTTAAATCGTTGTTTAGCTCTCCAACTCGCATACTCGTACATTGAATGTACTGATACCAGTTGGCCTGCATTGTTTCATGATGCATATGCAGGTACCCAGGATCAGCACGGAGTGCTTCGTTGATTCCAGATTGAGCTTCAATGTTGTGGTGAGCCTCCTTGCTTTCTGGAGGACATCCTTTTTCATTTCTGTATTAGCTTATATTTTAGGATGTTGTGGGGTCTGTCACAACATCCCTCTTTAGATAGTTTAGAGGCTTCATAGATTAATGTATTTCAGTTATTAAGACTCAAGTGCCATTCTGACCAAAGTTATGACATGATATATTTCTCTCTTATTATGTTTTACTCGTGTCAAACTTCAGGTTTGTCTTCCGCTGATACAAATAGCCAGACCAGGAGTTCACTTGAGGGCCAACAATGGTCTTCGAGTGCCAGTCCCGCCCAGGGTGTAGTCTCGGGGTGTGATAAAATTGGTATCGGAGCACAGAGTTCAAGAGTCTTAGGGAGTCTATGAAGTCGTGTCTGTAGAGTTTTAGTCATCGGTGTGAAGCGTGCTATATCTATGATTAGGAGGTTGTGACATCTAGGAATGCTTCAGTTCTTTCATATTATTTGTGCGAAGATTTTATCTCTAAAAGTCTCTCTCTAATTCGTGCTAACACGTATTTTAAGATCAACATGCCTCCAAGAAGAAAATTCAGAGGTCGACCACGAAGAATGTTGAGGAACAAGAGGTTCCAAATGCACCAGAGGTGCGAACGCAAGGAAAGGTTACCAATGCCGAATTTTGGGAAGCTATACGGATGCTAAGTCAGGTTATGACCAACCAGGTTGGGCAACAGAGAGCAGCTCGGCAAGAAAGAGTTGATACTTCGAGAGTTCACAAGTTTCAGAGAATGAATCCCCCTAGTTTCACCGGATTAAACACTACTGAAGATCCGGAGAACTTCATAGAGGAGTTGAAGAAGGTGTATGAGGTAATGCATGTGGTCAATGCTGAGAGGGTTGAATTGGGTGCGTACCAACTGAAGGGTGTGCCTGACTCATGGTTTTTCGATATTATGGAGGATGGTAGGACCGATGGACGCATACTCCAAGTGGCTTGCTTCGAGGAATCTTTTTGGGAGGTTCATTCTCGTGAACTGAAAACCAGGTATGGAAGTTTTTCCTTTACTCTGAAACAGGACTCCATGAGTGTTCATGAATATGGGTTGAAGTTCACCCAATTATCTCGCTATGCTCTGGAGATGGTGAAATACATGAGGAGCAGAATGAGTCTGTTTGTTGTAGGGTTGGGTCGTGCTTCAAGCAAGAAAGGTAGGGCTGCCATGTTGATAAGTGACATGGATATATCCTAGATGATGGTATACGTTCAACAAGTTGAAGAAGAGAAGGTGAAGGATAAAGAAGAGCTCCGAAACAAGAAGGCGAAGATTGAGAATGAATTTGGCCAACAAAAAGGAGATTCGAGCCGACCACAATTCAGAAATCAAAGGTGCATGCACCATCATCTGCTCATCCAGAAATCGAAGTGAGTATAGCGGTCACAATTCACAACACTTCAAGGCTAGACCGGCTCAATCTCAAGGTAGTGTTGCACAAAGAGGTGGTCGGAGTTCTGCATGTGGAAAGTGTGGTAGAATCCATCCTGGCAAATGTCGTGATGACCAGACAAGCTGCTTCAAATGTGTTTAATAGGGTCACTTCATGAGTGAATACCCTAATAAGAAGCAAGGTGGTGAAAATCCGGGCAACGGAGCCCTATCTTCATCACTTGCTCCTCCAAACAGGGCTGCACCCAAAGGAGCTACTTCTGGTGCCGGCGGAGGGGCAAATCACCTCTATGCAATCACTAGCTGCCAAGAGCAAGAAAACTCTCCAGATGTTGTCACGGGTATGATAAATACATTATTTTTATTATTATTGTCTATTGATTCTTTAATTAACTGTTTATGAATTATATTTTTTTTCAAAAAAGATTCTATCTAAATTATCATACAGATTCTATGTTTATATTCATTCTCTCCAAAATTTACTATATTGGTATAGCCCTTTTTTTTCAAGATTGATTTCTAACTACTCATTCTTTAAGGCTAATATTTTCAACTATTATATTATAGTTTTGATTTTTGTAATGAAACTTAAACAAATTTAAAGCTAAAAGTAGTTTAGTTTTAAAAAACGAAGATAAAATGCATATTTAAGTATTTGTAGAAAGAAAATAATTTATTTATCTAGTAAAAACTGTAAGAGTTGGTTAAAATTTATGCTGTACTAAAATTAATACCCAACCATTATATGCAAGAAAAACAATTAAGGTAAAATCTCTATACATAATTTATTTATTATTTTATCATAAAATCTATTAATATTTTAAATAACCTTCCTCTTAGTTTTGTAAGTGCAATAAGTAAAATAATTTTCTTCACTTGTACTTTTAATTAAGGTAAAATCTGTATGCATAATTTATTTTATTATTTTATCATAAAATCTATTAATATTTTAAATAACCTTTGTCTTAGTATTATAAGTGCAATAAATAAAATATTTTATTCACTTTTACTTTTCGTATAAAGTTTTGAATTTTAGTTTTATGTTTCGAAATTTCGAAACAAACATTAGTGTTTTTGCATCTTTTTTAGTAATGACCCAATATGAAATAAGTGACTAAACAATCAATTTAGTTATGTATTTTTAAAGAGCACTATATGCTAATTGATTCTTAGCATCAATTTATTTTAACATCATGTTAATCAAGTAATATTACAATTTTTTAAGATAATTTTATTTAATAACTACGTCAAATAAAGATATTTATTATTGAAATTCATAAATAACCATTAGTAAATTAGTAATAGTAATTAATTAGACTTTTCATGTACTCTCCTTTTTCTTTCATTTTTAGCATTTAAATAGCTAGTTGGGGGAAGTTGCAATCATTTAAAAAATTATTTAGTGCTAAATATACCTCCAAACAGATATCTTGATGAAATTTCAAAAAATAGCTAAGATATAAAAATTTTGGTAAAAGCTTCTATTAATTTCTTAAAATTTGTCTATAAGTGTTGAGTTATTTCGTTTACCTTTCCAATCTTCAGGAAAACAAATTATGATGTTATAATAACCCAATTTCAAAATGTAATGCGATAATGTAATAAACCAATTTGAAGATGTAATGAGGATTAATATATTTTTACATGTGTGACACTATCACTTACTATTTGCCTAAGAATCCTCCCTTTAGAATAGCGTGAAGTTCTAATCATTACATTAATATATTTAAATCTGGGGCAGTTTTTTAATTGATATTATGAATTTTATAAATTAAATTTAAAAATGTCAACATTGCAATAAGAAGGTATATGTAATATATACACAGGAGA